>OX465118.1:13312830-13925471 GCA_949987565.1 Luidia sarsii | reverse complement strand
GGCTTAATTGGATTTCAATTGATGAAGAGAACGTAGGATGTTTTTACTTGGAAGGAATGAGAATGATGGACTCTACCTCTACTGTGTCTTGTCGTCCACCTTCATCACTTGCTGACACAGTTAGGATGTGCGTCTCCTCCGTCTCACGATCAAGTTTCTTACCTTCCCTGATCGTAATCCAACCCTTGGGGTCATAAAAACAAACTCCATCTGTTGCAAATCTAGTTCTTTCAGTTTTAGTGTCACTGATCATTTCAGCACACAATTACAATGATGCAGATAGACACTTTGCAAAGACACAGTGCTGCATGGCAAATAATACTTATTTTTGAAAACGAACATCACAACCATGAAGTTTAGACATGCATTATTTGTTAATAAAAATCCTACAATATAACATGCATTATTAAACCGATTCTGTAATTCTGTAACATAAAATCATGTCGAAGCATTGACATGAAAAAATGACCTCAAAATTTAGTGGGCCTGCAGTTGATTTCACCAAACCCATCGTAACTTACGATCAATCGTAAGACGAGAGCAATGCACAGAAACGATGCATCATAAAGCTTGTGAAATCCAGCCCAGATATAGCAGGACCTAGCAGGACCTTCCTCAATGAGACAAAGCATGAGCTCACAGTGCTGTTTACTGGTTGGGTAAGGTAGACCATCAGTGAAGTAGGCTGCGTGCTTTGAGCAAAGGAAAAGCACAGACTTACAGATTCCTTGTCAATGAAGAATAGCTCATTGGGATCTCCTCCTGTGATGGCGTAGGTGATGTTACTGAATTCAGGAGTACCGTCATTATCCCATGCCTTCACCTGAAGCAGATTCACTTCACTTGTTTTATTCTCCAGAACTTCCATGCTGATCTGTGACACGTTGAAATCTGGACTATTGTCGTTGACATCCTCAACATCAATAACAATGGTTTGGTTACTGGATAGCTGAGGATGACCGTCATCGTGAGCAACCACTAACACTGTGTAGGTGCTGTACTCCTCATAGTCAAAAATTTCTTGGACAGTTAGCTCACCTGGAGATTGTAAGAACGTCATTTACATCAAGACATTCAATCAAACACCAATCCACTTCACCTATGCCACAAATGACAAAACCTTCACTCAGACATGCTTAAGAAGGTGGTTAGGCACCTGAATATTTGAATATTCAAATTAATTAATGATTAATTATGTTTGTATCACTTGCTAGGATTTGAAGCATTGTTGAAAATCGTGACATCAAATTTTAAGACAATTTGGCAAATGAATGGGTGTTTAAGGCAGCAAGCAGTTAGCAACTGTAATGTGTATTTACTATTTACTCTGCAAATCAGAAATCCAACATGATTATCTTTGAGTTTTTTATCAAACAAGGTTCTTAAAATGCCCAAGAACAGTTGAAAATAGCGTAGACCGCCCGCGGAGATCTAAGAGCCATGAAACTGACCTGTCTCTGGGTCAATGGCCAGGAGTGAGTCAACGTCTTCAGCCAGTTCAAATGTGACCAGACTGTTGGAGCCTTCATCGTCATCGCTGGCTGAGATTCTTGTGGAGATGACAGAATCTGGGGCAGTATTCTCTCTAACTGTGAATCTATACTCCAGCTCGGAAAACATTGGAGCATTGTCATTCACATCCAGAACAAAAAGGGTCAGAAAGTCTGGAAAGAATAAAAAGCAAAAAACTCCAAGGAAGCATTTAGGGCTGACATAGATGGATTATTTTTGTGAGGATTTACTTTCACTGATCTTAATCCCAATCTTACCAGATTGCCTTTCATACAACCTATTATTACTTAGTTTATTGTCCATACTATTTCTGATACATCTAATTAAGAATGAAAGATATTGAATAACTTAAACTAGTATTATACAGAAATATAGAAATCATAAAGAAATGTAACAGCATAAATTTGGAAGAAATGGCTTTTGGGTTAAGATTTAAAAGAAATCCCTGGATGGTTAGTGGTGCTATAGTTATACTCTGGTTTCTTCACACCTGATTAATTTTACCGCATCTCCAGTATTCAGAGAGTAGTTTACAGAAAAATCAAGATTATAAATTAATTGGTTCTTATCAGACTCACAAATCTTGATAGGGATAACATGACATACTGCCATCATGATATTTTACATTGATAGTAGGTCTGATAAGATTTGAAGGTTTGAATGGTTGGATCACAATGTGAAAAGTTAGCAGTGACACCATGTGAGTCATCTCTTTCAAAAATGAATATATCTCTGAAGACTCTGTAACTCAACATTTCAGACAATGTGCTCTCCCCGTCAGCAGAAGACTGGCAAAATTATTAGCTTTTAAGAAAATGGAAATTAAAAGTAAGCAGGTGTTTCCAAGAGTTTAATAATGGGAGATCTTACCTTCAGCTGTGGCTGTAAATGTTATTTCCGTAGCAATGTCTTCCACAGTTACTGGAATGGTAAACATAGATATCTCTTCTCTGTTCAGAGGTGTGTCTCGTATGAAGATTTCCCCACTGGTGTTATCTATACGAAACATTCCCTTCAAACTCCCAACATAATCTGTGCCATCAGGCCTCATGGCCTCTATGCCTTCCTTGTTAATGGAGTAAACCAGCTGAGCTGTCTGATCAGGATCAGAGGCTGTAACCATGGCAACCGAGGAACCACTTGTAGCATCTGAAACAAACAAGAAACATCTCAAGCTTGAATAGACCGAACAGTGAGACAGATTTAACTCAAAAGTATTACTAGCAGGACCTTTCCCAAAGGCAAAGTGACAAGGACATACACAACCAGTCAGGGGAAGGAAAGCCCTGACACACATGACAGAGGAAGGACTACTCCAAAGTTAGAGGGTCTGACGTTTCGATCTTAGCAGGACCTTTCTCAAAGGCAAAGTGACAAGGACATACACAACCAGTCAAGTGAAGGAAAGCCCTGACACACATGACAGAGGAAGCTTGAAACATGAAGCTTTCTCAAATTGTGAGATTTAAAATGTTTCCCCTTCAAACCAGCGGGTTGTTTGCAAGATTTTTTTCTTATATGCATTGGATACTTAAATGAGAAGGTTTTCATGGTGAGAATAGCAGGAGTAATAGGTTTGCAGTGACACCATGTAAAATTCTCTCTTTTGTGGGTATGTGTGGTTCTGAAAAGAACTGAAAGAACTCAACGTTTCAAACAATATACTCTGTTCGTCTTCAGGAGACAGCTGAAGACGAACAGAGCATACTGCTAGAAACGTCAAGTTCTTCCGGTTCTTTTCAGAACCACACATACCCACAAAAGAGGGAATTTTACATGGTGTCACCGCAAACCTATTACTCCATTGGATACTTACTTTCATAGACGCTATCAATGAGCAGTGAGGAGTTAAAGACCGGCGGTTTGTTGTTTACATCAAGGATTTGGATCTCCACCACACAAGTTCCATTCAGCTCAGGCTCACCACGATCAATAGCAATGACAGCCAGGGTGTAAATGGACTGCACATCGTGGTCCAAGAAGGCCGAGTTGACGGTGATCTGTCCAGTGCTAATACCAATGCGGAAATCTGATACCTCATCGTCTTCAAAGAAATAATCAATCCGAGAGTTGACCGAGTCTTCCTTGTCATCATCAGTGGCCTTCACCTCAAGGACAAATTCTTCCACAGAAAGAAAAGAAGGATATACATATAGACTCTGAGCTGCTTATTACGCCGAGTAGGGAAAACCCTCATTGAATTATATCCTAACATTTAGTGGGCCTGACATTTCGATCCTAGCAGGACCTTTTTCTCTTTGAGAAAGGTCCTGCTAGGATTGAAACGTCAGGCCCACTAGATTTTAAGATTTGCATTTTGGTCATTTTAGTCAGTAAGCAGTTTGCAACATTTTTGTATATCACTTTGAATTATATCCTCCTTGATGCAAAACATCATATTATATCTATAACCAGAGGTGTTGACATGAGTTCAAGAACCAGTGTAGTCCAATTTTCATTGCTATTTATTAATCAATTTGTTGAGAAACCATGATACCAATCCTTCCAGTGACCATCTTGACATGATTACAAAGTGTCTATAACCTTAGCCATTACCATTCCCAAATCTGAAAAGCAACATCTAGGATTGTTTTCTTCTGTGTTAGGGCTGATGAGGTCGGGCAACTTACCTTTTCGTTCGGCTGTTTCAGAGACATTTCCTTCAAAAAAAGTTTGGGTGAACTTCGGATGGTTGTCATTCACATCCTGTGAGAGTGACCAGCCAGAAAAAAAGAAGAGAAATAGCTGACAAAATTCAAGTTTCTAGACCCACTTGTCAGAAATAAGAACTGCCCAAATCAGAAACTGTATGTGTACTCCAAACTCATGGCCTCAACATCCAGGATGGGAATGACTAATCCTTATTTCATTAATCCCTCTTTTCATTCATCTTCCCTGTCCCTTTCCCCTTTCATCTCCCACCCGCCTTCCTCCAGTCCCATTGATCCTCCCGCCCTTTTGTTTGTTTTCCCTTATCCCCCCCCCCCCCCCCCCTCAGTGTACATCTGCATCTCACTCCTTTCCCTTTTGTCCTTCCTCTGTCATGTGTGTCAGGGCTTTCCTTCCTCTGGCTGTCTGTGTATGTCCTTGTCACTTTGCCTTTGAGAAAGGTCCTGCTAAGATCGATTTATGATTTATTTATGATTTATGTATTGCAGGTCATTTTAGTCAGTGAGCAGTTTGCAACAGTTTTTTGTATTAACTTTATGCCGAAAACAATTTGAGCTGAAGCACAAGGAAAGGCTCCATACGTAGAGACCCAACAAATGCCAGAGGAGAGTCTCAGAGTTTCCTAAAAATCTCCACGGACATCTTATCAAAAATTCACACAAATCAAAGAAGCTCAAAGCCCAGACAAAACACTGACCTGCTAATTCTATCAACCATTTAGATCTACCTGTTTATCAGCACAGCCCTACCTGAATTGTAACCGAGATGGTTGCATTGGTGGTTAATGGTGGCTTGCCTCCATCTGTAGCAGTTACTGTCAGTTCAAACTTTGGTCCTTCCGTCTCATAGTCAAGCTCCTTGATCAGATAGATGTCACCTGTTGTATTATGGATGTCAAATCGTGTGGACATGGCACAGGGCTGCAGACTGTAAGTTATTGCCTTGTTTTCTTCATCGGTGTCACCGTCATTTGCCTGGCAATGATTAACACATGAATATTAATTAGATGGCACTCATGAAATTGTAACTTTTGTGTATTGTAAACAATTAAGAGGCCCTGACATTTAGCTGCTAGCAGGACCTTTCTCAAAGGCAGAATGGCAGGGACAAAAACCAATAGGGAGGGGACATGGATGACTTGTGTGTTTTGTTTTAGACATGAGGAAATGCTTGAAGTGATAGTGGTGATCGAATTATTACAATGGAAGGTATGATATCACTGATGCCAATGTTGATGATTAAGAGGAAGAGGACGAGAAAGATGACATGGATGAGGAAGATAGAGAAGGGGAGGTTGAGGATGAGAGGAGAAGGATAAGGAGGGTGAAACGGATGAGGTAGCTAGGTGAAGATGAGCTAGAGATGGAGAGGGATGACAATGATGATGATGAGGAGGAGGAGGAGGAGGAGGAGGGGGGAAGAGGGAGAGGGGGAGGGGGAGGAGGAGGAGGAGGAGGGGAGGGGAGGAGGAGGGGGAGGAGGGGAGGAGGAGGAGGGGGAGGAGGAAGAGGGGGAGGAGGAGGGGGGGAGGAGGAGGAGGGGAGGGGAGGTGGAGGAGGAGGGGGGGAGGAGGAGGAGGGGGAGGAGGAGGAGGGGGAGGAGGAGGAGGGGGAGGAGGAGGGGGAGGAGGAGGAGGAGGGGAGGGGAGGAGGAGGGGGAGGAGGGGAGGAGGAGGAGGGGAGGAGGGGAGGAGGAGGAGGGGAGGAGGTGGAATCGGAGGAGGGGAGGGGGAGGAGGAGGAGGGGGAGGAGGAGGAGGGGAGGAGGGGAGGAGGAAGAGGAGGAGGAGGAGGAGGAGGTGGAATAGGAGGAAGAGGAGGAGGAGGAGGAAGATGATTATGACAATGAGGAGAAATAGGAGTGTGGTGAATCACATTGTGATGGTGGTGGTGGTAGTGATGGTGTTAATGGTGTTGGTGATGGTGGTGGTGGTAGTGATGGTGTTAATGGTGTTGGTGATGATGGTGGTGGTAGTGATGGTGTTAATGGTGTTGGTGATGATGGTAGTAACGATTATGGTGATGATCGATAGTTATGATGGTGACAATGGTGACAACTTACCAAGACAGTCAGAATTGGTTCTGTTGGCACCTGTGCCTCATCCTGCTGTACATTGTATATTGAAGCAGTGAACTCCGGTGGGATGTCATTGATGTCCAGCAAATCAATCTGAACAATCTTGGTGGCACTACGCTGTCCATCCGATGCAACACAGGTGAAGATGTAGACACTCTGTCCTTCCCTGTCTAAGGTGGCATTCTGCTCTACTCTTATTTCCCCTGACATGCTGCCCATCTTAAATCTGCAAACCAGAAGAAGAAGAAATGTTCATTGTCAGAATTCTGACTCTTCCAAGTCGATGGAAAGGCACTGATGGTGTCACATGTCATGGGAATTCCATCCAGCCCTTTGAGTAAGTGAAGATTTAATCTTACAATCCTACACCACAATCTGAAAACTGCTTTAACCACCGCTGCTCAATGTTCACTATTGTTATAAAACAAGGAAGCTAAGGCCTATGGTAAAATACACCAAAACTATTGGCGGTAGTCTTTATGCTACATATCATGTATCTTGACTGAATCTTCATCAGTGGCTGGGATAAGGTCCTTAGTTAAATCTCAATCATTCCAAGCTTAAAGGAATAACACAACATTGGTCGAGGTCAAAGAATAGCATCCATACGTTGTCTAATCCAACATAATGCATGAAATAGCACACCTGTGAAATTTCAGCTCAATCCGCCAGCCGAAAATATTGAAAAAAACGGTTCATTTGTTTCGCGAAAATGCAGCATTCAAATAATTGTTCCGAAAAATTGTTTAGACCTAGGGAGTGAGACGTAAACTATTTATTTACTATTTTCTCCAAAAATACAGCATTTTAGACAGAAATATTTCAGTGAGAGGTTTCTACTATAACCATCTTCAAACTGTATAATGTGAACATTTCTGTTTTTCGATCTTGCCAATGTTGTGTAGGGGCTTTAAGACAACCAAAGAAGAAGTCTGTGGAGATGGTACCCATATACTTACTGTGGATTATCACCTTGGCCAAAGAGCTCATAGGTGACAGTGTTATGCGGAGGAGAGTCAGCATCAGTAGCCTGCATTGGTTTCAAGAAAGCAAAACCATTATCAGCCTTCTATGATTAATTGGTGGTCATTTGTTCACGCTCATCAAAAATTAGGAGGGCCTAATGTTTCAATCCTAGCAGGACCTTTCTCAAAGGCAGAATGATTACTGTAGTCAATTTGTATCAGACTATAGTCAACTTGTATTAGTAAATTTGTATTACTGTAATCAATTTGTAATACTGTAATCAATTTGTATTACTGTAATCAATTTGTATTACTGTAATCAATTTGTATTACTGTAATCAATTTGTATTACTGTAATCAATTTGTATTACTGTAATCAATTTGTATTACTGTAATCAATTTGTATTACTGTAATCAATTTGTATTACTGTAATCAATTTGTATTACTGTAATCAATTTGTATTACTGTAATCAATTTGTATTACTGTAATCAATTTGTATTACTGTAATCAATTTGTATTACTGTAATCAATTTGTATTACTGTAATCAATGTGTATTACTGTAATCAATTTGTATTACTGTAATCAATTTGTATTACTGTAATCAATGTGTATTACTGTAATCAATTTGTATTACTGTAATCAATTTGTATTACTGTAATCAATTTGTATTACTGTAATCAATGTGTATTACTGTAATCAATTTGTATTACTGTAATCAATTTGTATTACTGTAATCAATTTGTATTACTGTAATCAATTTGTATTACTGTAATCAATGTGTATTACTGTAATCAATTTGTATTACTGTAATCAATTTGTATTACTGTAATCAATTTGTATTACTATAATCAATTTGTATTATTGTAGTCTATTTGTTTGTTAGTTTATTCATCCAATAACTCATACATTTTCCCCTTCCATCACCCTTCCATATCCAAACATCCACCCACCCATCCATCCATCCCTCCCCTATGATCCACCCATCCATCCATCTCCTCCAATCACCCACCCATCCATGGCCATTCACTCATCCAATCACCCACCCACCCACCCATCCATCCATCCCTCCCCATCCACCTATCCATCCATCTCCTCCAATCACCCACCCATGGCCATCCACTCATCCAATCACCCACCCACCCACCCATCCATCCATCCCTCCCCCATCCACCTATCCATCCATCTCCTCCAATCACCCACCCACCCATGGCCATCCACTCATCCAATCACCCACTCACCCATCCAATCATCCAATCAGCTGTCACAAATAATTAAGACCATTGAATTGGCCTTTTAGGCAAACATTCAAATGTTTTGGCCACAAATCTACTCACACTAATCACACCAACCCATGTCCCTTCAGAATTCTCATCAACTTCAAAGACGTAACTGTCCTCCGTAAACACTGGTGTTTCATCATTCTGGTCTTCCAACGTTACACTTATGTTGGCAGTGTCACACTGCATTCCTTCTTTGTCCTTTGCATAAATCTGTTGAGATAATCAAATCAAATGATGATGACACTTCAATTCAAATCATCTAAACTTTACAATGTGACAAAGCTTGATGCTATTATTCTTCTAAGGCAAATAGTTGGTCCTGTACCTCCTCAGGCTTTGCATATATTGGGCCTTTCTATGGTCAGCATAAAATTTAGTAAGCAGCATGTATCATCTTTGTGCGACTTAAAACATAGAGCAAGGAAGAGCAAGAAACAGATTCCTTGCTCTATGATTAAAGAGACTTAAATGTATCTTGTGCCATATTTTCCCTTTACAAAACTGACACTGGCTGGAAATCAGTATAGTTGATTGAATCCTGACTGCATTATAGATATAACATTTTTTGTGTGTGTCAAGGAGTAGAGTGTCATTCAATGAGGTTTTGTACTTGCTCAACGTGATAAACACTGAGTGCTCAGTGCATTGCCCGGTGCCTGCTTTACCAGGTACCGGGCAAAGCACTGAGCACTCAGTGTTTATCTCGTCGAGTAAGTTCAAAACCTCATTGAATTGAATCCTCACTGAACTTCCTGTGTTTCCCTCAGCAGGCAAATCAGTAAGCATTATACAATACAGACTACATTTCAAGTAGAACAAAATCACTGAGTCTTCAATCAATGTAATCATTCTGTTGTTGTCAACAGACTTCTTAGACATTCTATCTCTGTCTATTCATACAAATCAGGAAGTGTGATGGTTAAAAACAAGTTCCAAGATCAAGATTACTTGAATACCTGAAATTGAAGGGTGGTGTATTTTTCATAGTCCAACTTGGTCTGATTTTGTACACGGACATCGATGATCCCTTGACTAATGATTGTTTCTGATTGCATCCGAAAGGCATCAGCATCTCGACCCCCAAGAGACAGGTGAATTTCATTATTTGGAGCCTGAAAAGAAGCCAAATATTTGTTTTACAATTGCAAAAACTGAAAAAATAAATAGTAGAAATCTACACATTTTGTGTCAATTCGATCAAATTAAATGAGGCCTAAAAGTAAATTGGTTATTTGGAATGTATATAAGAATGGTAGCAGAAAATACAAAACAATTATTTAGATTCAATGAATTAAGACACTATCACTGCCAAGTATAAGCTGTTTATGACTTAATAAGTTCATTGATCGACCGCAATTATACATTAGTGACTATCATAATTATGAAAACAAAACTTGTGTTATGTAGGCCCCTATTTGGGAAAGATGCATCAATTTAGAAATTATTTTAGAAAGGAAATGGAAAACCATTGAAATGCCAAGCCTTCTAACTGTTTGAAATTGATCAGTCTATACTTTAAATATTTCAGTTGATCAACTGAGTTACTCACCTGGTCCTTATCAAAGACTTGAAGGTCCTCTAAATCCACAAAGCTTCCTCCAAGGGAATTCTCAGGCAACTTTATGCTCCTGAAGTGACTGTTGAATTCTGGGTATTCATCGTCAACATCAGCTACTTGGAAAGTGATGTTGACTGCTGTGCTGCTTGGTCTTTCCTCAGGATTTCCTTCTGAAGTAATCTCCTGAGCCTGGTAAACATCAAGCCATTATTTCAAACTCTAGTTAATTAATCCTGTTTATGGTTTCTCCTTAAAGCTTAATTTGTCATCACTTTAATGAATTTAAATCTTTAGATGCAAAGCAAATTAAATTCATTTGAAGGTGATGCTAGTTTGTACATCTTACCTCAACACGCACAGTATGAGATGAATTGGTTTCTCTGTCTAACGTCTCCTTGATCGTAATCAATCCTGTTTTATTTCCAATCTGAAACTTCCCATCTCCTACAAAGATGCAAATGAAGATTTTAAGCAAGTTTAGAATCACAGGTATCCTTCAGGCAAATAAAGCAGGGTGCACATTGTGCCCTTGATGAGATGGAAAGGTCCAGCACTGGTCAAATGTTCAGACCTACCTCCAGTCAAAGTATAGATGATCTCATTGGGAACCAGAACTCCCCTATCTCCTTCCTTGGCCTGTACTGTGACCACTGCGTATCCCTGTCATTAAGTAGAAAGTACAAATGAATAGTTAGTGCACCTGCATGCTAGTTAAGTGTTTCAAAGGTAGGGTACGTACACCATTTGCGAAGGTCAAAGAATCGCTTCCATACTTTGTCAAACTCAACGTATTCATAAAATAACACACTGGTGTAGGTGATTGGAGCAATCATTCGAAATTTTACAAAATAATGTCCTCTTTTCTCAAAAATGGCAGATTTTCGAGAGCTAAAATTTCACAGAATGTCTGATACCATTATAAACTTCTTTCTTATAAATTTCTTTCCCTGCTCCTAAAAAGTTTTGATAATTTCAGGAGGAATTTCTCTGTAAAATCCCTGACATAAGTTCACATTATAGGATAAATAGCCACCTAATATTACACAAGAATTTAAACCATGAAAATATCTGGCTTATAAGTGATTGTAGTAGGTGTAGGGTCACCTTGTTAAGAAATTTCTGTGAAATTTTAAAAACACAGAAAAAATGCCTTTAAGGGAAAACAACTTCTTGATGAACTCACTTTCTCTGCATTTTCCTTTATTTCGGTGTCATAGTTGGATGAGGTAGCAGTATCTTGCGCATCTTGTATGGCAACAATCACTTGAGCATAACCATCACGTTCATCTCCCTCAGGCTCCCCAGAATCCTTCAATCAAAAGAAAAGAAAGTTCTCAAGAAATCGATTCACAGACAAACAAATGTGTTTGGTAAGTTGAACCATAAGCAAACTGAAGTATTAACTAACTGAAAAATTGGCAAAGAATTCTGTGACTGGACCGAGACTTGAACCCGAGTCATCCAGATTAAATTACCAGTGCTCTTGTAAGTTAATCCAGAGGTTTCAGGTTCAAGTCCCGGTCCAGTCCAAGATTTCTTTGCTAATTTTTTCAATTTGTTCACAAGTTCCCAGTCAGTTTTTCCTTTATTTGTTTGACTTGAAGTATCAACAGAGAGAAACAGTGACAAAATCAAACTAATTAACTTTATCAACCAAAATATAAAAATCTCACCAAAATTCGAGGGTCTTCAAAAAGTAAGAGAAAGGTCCAACCAATAATTATTTGGAGCAATAAGTTTGCAATATTTGCAGGAACTTACCCCAACACAGACACATATTGTGTACAGAGTGGTAGCCTCAAAGTCCAATTTGGCATTCATCTTCAGCGTGATATTTCCTGACGTACCGTCAATCTCAAAGATGTCACCATTGCAAGGCCAGTCTTTGTGATTCTGTCAGATAAGCAATAACAATGACTTTATTAATGAGTAACTCTTCATCTTTAACCAAAATGGTCGAAATCTGATCCAAACAAAACATATAAATATTTGTTTTACAATTGCAAAAAACTAAAAAAAGTAAATAGTAGAAATCTACACATTTTGTGTCAATTCGATCAAATTAAATGAGGCCTAAAAGTAAATTGGTTATTTGGAATGTATGTAAGAATGGTAGCAGAAAATACAAAACAATTATTTAGATTCAATGAATCAAGACACTATCACTGCCAAATACAAGCAATAACAATGACTTTATTAATGAGTAACTCTTCATCTTTAACCAAAATGGTCGAAATCTGATCCAAACAAAACACTGCAGCTCACAGTGTCTGAAAATAATCAAACCAAACAAGAACTACACTAGCTAAGGCCAATCCATAAAGTCATTAAAGGGTCTCTTTAATTAACATTTTATCACTGAAATCCATGCTACAGAACTGTTTTCGAATGTTGTTAACAAGCAAACTGTTTTTCAAACTACTTCTGGGGTGTATTTGCAAGTTTTTATGCTAATGGGAATAATATGCTGACTAGCTCAGGGGTTAAGAGTGAAGGTACATTAAACCAGAGGTCTACGGTTCAAATCCTAGTCCAGTCAAAATGTTCATGATGCTTCCAATTATCATTTATCCAAGCAATGCATAAACAGATTCAATACTGTTCACTGAGGTGACTGCCTTGAAACATGAAATGATTTGTTTTCAAATCTACTTACAGGCACAGTGCTGTAAACTAGGCCTTCAGCACTGTCATCATCAGTAGCAGATACCGTGAAAATCACATCTTCAGGTGTCCGTGAATTCTGAGAATAAGAATTTTGGATTCATTATTATTAGTGCCAGATAATCTTTAAAATGAATGAAACATCACAGCTTAAACTTGGCCTTTTTGAACAAAAAATGGAAGGTTTACTGATTAAGTATGTACCTCTAACTATTAAATTGTGTATGAGTGGTAAATAGGTGCCATGAATAAGTGATTGACAGATGACTTAATGTCTTAAATTTACACAATTGGTGAAAGGTCGACATTAAAAATCACCAATAATTCTAAAATATGTGACTTACCTCAGGTACTGGTTCAGTTTGATATCGAATTGATGAGAATTCAGGATCATTGTCGTTAATATTGTTAACGGCTACTTCAATATTCCGCTCATACTGGAAAATAACAGAGATATATATTTATGTGAGAGTATAGTAGGATAAACAGTAAACAAAAAGAAGGAAAACGGGAATAAAATAAATTAAATAATTGTAAAATATAAAATACTAATTGATTGAAATTCCAGCACATATTGGTATTAATGGAAATTGCATCAGTACTTACAAATTCACCATTCGTGTCAGTAAGTTTCCATCTGATTTTAAGCGCATGTATTGTCTAGAAAAGGAAAAGCAAATTAAAATTAATTCAAATCAATTTCAAGTAGATTCAGAAGGCCATGCATCTACTTCTAACTACATACGGCCGCATGGCATGCTTGAACTAGTTCAAACTTCCACACCGCAACACATAATTATTAGCGATCCTTATTTTTCGGAAACCTTAGTAACATAGCAGCCAAAATACTGTCGCACATCATAATATGTCCTTGCATAATATTTGACACAAAGCGCGTTCCATAAGCTACCCAGGTTCTGCAGCCAGTCGTCATTGTGACGTCATGACACATTACCTGTTGTCAAATTCTAAAAAAAACCTGACATTTTCTCAAGCACAATAAATTGTAACGACTAAAATCATGGTGTCAAGCAAAGTAAAGACCAGTAGAATGAGAGTAACTAGCCCTTTTACTCCTTTTTTGACATCTTTAATAATTTTGATCCTTGAACGACGAAAAAATCAAAAATTCAAACCTTCGGAGGACTTACGTTTCGATCCTTGCACGACCTTTCTCAAAGGCATTTTGAGAAAGGTCGTGCAAGGATCGAATCTCCACTGTTTGGTTTTTTTTTTTTTTTTTTACTTTTTTGGCATTTTACTCGGTAAGCAGTTTGCAACATCATTGCATATTGATCATGCTCTAAAAATTGTTTTAAAAAAAAGGAGTAAAAACGCTACAGTAACAGTTACCGTAGCAACTAACAGCACATGAAATGATGAAACTTGCATTATCGCCCCTACACAACATTGGTAAGATGTTCACAGATTTTCATGAAGATGGTTATAGTAGAAACCTCGCAATGAAATATTTCTGTCTAAAATGCTGTATTGTATGGAGAAAAGAGTAAAGAAATAGTTAACGTCTAACCCCCTAGATCTAAACGATTTTTCGGAACAATTCATTGAATGGTGCTTTCGCGAAGCGAAGCGAAATGCTGCGGCTAGATTGGTGACGCTGACAAGACGTCGGGATCACATAACACCGGTGCTTCGTGACCTACATTGGCTCAAAATTGAAGAGCGTGTCATCTTCAAGATCCTGCTCACCGCTTACAAAGTGCGTCATGGAATGGCACCGAAGTACGTTTCAGAACTGTTGTCAGTCTATGCACCTGCACGCAATCTTCGCTCTGCTTCACAACTTTTCTTTGCTCAAGGACCTCGCACAAAAACTAAGTATGGTGATCGCGCTTTTGCTGTTTCGGCGCCTAAATTGTGGAATAATCTGCCTCAGGATATTCGCGTCACTCCTACGATTTCGACTTTCAAGAAGAAACTTAAGACACATCTCTTCAAATCGAACTGATTTTATTCTCCGCTATTTGGTTCAGTGGTTTTGTTTGTTTTTCTGTTCCATTGCCTGAACACTTTCTTTCTCCAATTCTACTGTAGTTCAATCGTTGTAAATTGCATTTTGTACATACGTCTTTCTTTTCTTTTTTTCTTTTTTTTAAATGATTGTACTCTTGATAGTGTATTGTCTATGTCTTTATTTATAATAATTATATTGTGATTAGCTAGTACTATTATCTTTGTCTTCTTGTTGAAATAATTATGATAATTTTGTATTTCTCATTCTACTGTAGTTTTTGATGTTTGTAAATGACTTTTGTAAAATTTGTCTGTGTTATAATTGTTCTCTGCATTTCACTGTAGTTTAAATTCTTAGTGTTTTTACTGTACTACGCTCTCAAATTGTTTTTAGCACTTTTAGTGGTTTAATAGTAGTGTTGGTTTTTACTGTACTACGCTCTCAAATTGTTTTTAGCACTTTTAGTGGTTTAATAGTAGTGTTGGTTTTTACTGTACAATGCTCTCAAATTGTTTTTAGCACTTTTAGTGGTTTAATAGTAGTGTTGGTTTTTACTGTACAATGCTCTGAAACTGTTTTTTTAGCACTTGTATGTGTTTTAATATTGTATGGTTTGTTATACTGTACAGCGTTCTCAAACTGTGTTATTAGCGCTTTATAAATTCAATTAAGTTAAGTTAATTAAGTTAAGCAGTTTTCACAATTTTCTCGAGACTCGGTTGGCGGATTGAGCTGAAATTTTCACAGGTGTGCTATTTTATGCATATGTTAGATCAGACAACGTGTGGATGCTATTCTTTGACCTCGACCAATGTTGTGTGAGTCCTTTAATAATAATAGCTTGTCGGCAAAGTACCTCGTAATCGATATCTTGTTTCGGTCTAACCCATCCAGTCGTGCCGTTCACTTCTAAAAATTCCAAGCCATCCGCTTGGAACTCGTCAAGAGTTCCCAGGTAAGCGATGATACTAAAGGTTACATCATCCCCATCAGGGTCCTCGGCTTCTAGTTGGTATGAATAATCTGAATAGAACAAAATAATGATTTCAAAATGCGCGTCATCACGGTCATACCCGTCATAACTATCTTCTGGTAGAGTGCTACCGTCTTGAGGAAAACATACTCTGATTTATTAGACGTGATTTTGGCGCACGATTCTGTACACGAAAGATACTTATGGAAATAAGTTTATTAATATAGTTTATTATTGGAATCGGGGAATTTCGTATAAGGTGATCGTTCCGCGCATAAGTCGTGCACTACGTCATATCTTTGCATACTATACTAGTTTCCTTTGTCAAAATTCGCGATTATTAAAATGATCGTAGAACTGAAAGATTAATCTCTACGTTTCATGAACAGTGGTACTACTATACCAGGATGAGCTTGCCCAGGAATCTCTGAAATGTTTTACGAAAAAATTCAGACTGCACGCTTTTTGGAAAGGGGGATGAATAGTTAGCGTATAATGAGCCCCTTTCCTATGCATTCTGGATGGTAAGGCCAAGTAAAGAAAATTATTAGTTTCTCATTCCCGCCCGCATCGTTTTTTGCCTGCGCATCCAAAAGGGATTTTTTTTAATAAAACGATAAAAAGACGAAATTTCGATTGATTTTCGCTGTTTCCAGCCGTTTAACCTAGCATTATGCAGTATGCACAGCCTGCATATCGTACCGTACTTAAAAACAACTGGAAATTAGACTACCCGTCAGTTTAGGGAAAAAAAACTTGGCCTAAAGTGAAGAGAGTAATTCTCGTGATTTTATTGACAGCAAAGATCGTGACGTTTGGGTAATTCGATACTAACAAATAATTATTGGAAACACTTTGATGAGCATTATGCTAGACTCTTAAAACCACATTGGCTGTTGCTCGAAATGTTAAATAATCATTAGTTTTTAATTGCAATGATGATAACTGCTCCCTTTGATCTCACCTGGGTCCATTTCGTCTATTCTCTCATAGTTCATGTCCTTAAAAAGGAACGAGGGACCACAGTTAGGGGGGGTACCGCTGTACAGACACTGAAACGTTGGCGGACCACCAGTAACTGCGTAAGAAATAGTCACATCAACGTTCTGAGAACTACTTGCTTATTCAAAATACCAAAATTCCCCCAAAAATAAGAGGGCATGCAAATGATGATTCGATCCTCGGAAAAAAAGGTCCTGTACAGATTCAAAACGCCAGCCCTATCCCTTTTTAGAAAATCTTTTGTAGAAATTCATCCGAATTTTGTGTCGTCAAAAAGCCGCGGATGGTCTTACCACTTGCGATCATCAAAAAGAACACCACTCCTTGCAATCTCGCCATGTTGCTAGATTCCCTGTCGATGTGAAACAAAAAGGATTAAATCGTCGGGTCGAAAGCAGATTTGGATTCACCCGACGAATGAACCTGGTCTCTGAGACCATTTTGAAGGTAGCCTAAAGAGTCACTGAAGAGTTTATGTTGGGTGTTTTATAATGCTCTATTATTGGCAAAGAAATAATTATGAGGAAATGTCGAGTACTGGTATGGTGGCTTAAAATAATACAGAAACCTTCATTTCCAGCTTATAAGGTTGCTCTTAAAATGACCCGATCTTTCAACAAGATGGGACCAACGTTGATTACTATGACGTCATAAGGATTACACTGCAAACTGGAGCTTTTTCTTCCAAACTTACCTTATGGATCCTTGGCATAAAGTCGTTCTTCAGCCAATAACGAAGAGGGGAAAGGCAGGATTGCATTCAGCCATACCAGAAGCAGGATTCTGTGTCGACTGCAATCTGGTGCCAAGGTCCAAAGGTCCTGGTCTACAAAATAATTAAGAACATAACACACCCAACTGAATCCACCAGTCAGTGTGCCAAAGATATGTAATTGGTGGCTATATGCTATGCTAGTCCGTAGGCTGCGCAAAATAATTCATTTATCGCTTGCTCTGCACAGGGGGGTTTATCGATAACCCTTATTGGATTTCGGTTGTTTAGATGTCATGGTGGTATTTGATTTCCACACGTCAATGTTGATTGCATTCTTCAATACGTTCGTGGGGGAGGGGGAGGGTCGTTGCAGTTTTAGCATCGCCATTGCTCAAGCCAGCACAATAGTGTCTCTGTTGTTAATCAGTAACCAGAAAGTAAACATACGGCATATTGCATTTCCAGTAGGGCCTATAGTGAGCGCATTATTATGATGAATACTTGTAATTGTGTAGCAGATTATAATTATAGGAGGAAATGGTACAAAACGACCAATGGTTTTAATAGCATGAGTCGCAGTTTTTTAGAAATCCAATATAGGGGCCTAAATCTCCTCACGAAACATCTTCGTTGTCATCTTTATCAAATCTCAAAATTAAGAGGGCCTGACATTTCGATCCTAGCAGGACCTTTCTCAAAGACCTTTCAAAGACCTTTCTCTCTTTGCCTTTGTGAAAGGTCCTGCTAGGATCAAAACTTCATGCCCTCTAACTTTTGAGATTTATGAAGGCGCCCTATTGCAGGTAATTTTAGTCAGGGAGCAGTTTGCAACAGTTTTTGTATTTGCAACAGTTTCTGCCTTTGAGAAAGGTCCTGCTAGGATCGAAACGTCAGGTCCACTAAATTTTAAGTTTTTGTATTTACTTCATCTTTATCAAATAATAGTTCAAGTAAAAGATTTGATCTCATGGGATGATAGTCCGGAGGCCATTCCCATCTGCGTTTGCATACAATGTAGGGTCTACATGCTAAGATTAGAAATACTTTTCGCAAAATCAAAAAATAATTGGAATACAACTATTAGTATTATGGACATCAACCACCTCCATCTGATAGAGGGCGCTGTTTACCATAAGCATTGGTCTGGCTACAGACCAACGTTCGTGTGTTGCAAGCGCGATCGCCGAGCCAGACTTCTTTGTTGTTACACGCATAGCAACATATCAACATTGCCAAAGACTGACCGTGACACAAAACTACTTACACGACTTTTTCACGAGTTCCTTCGTTTGACGTTTGGGGAAAATATCAAAATGCCGGAATCTGAAGAAATGGAGCCTCCCCAGATATTTGTTGAGCGGACATTGGCTCTCATTAAACCAGAGACGATAGACAGAGCGGAAGAAATTGAGGAAATCATTTTACAATCGGGCTTTACAGTTTTGAAGGTGAGATGGGACTAAGTTAGACAGTTACTGATTTAGAGAGCTAGGCTAGTCCGAGTAACTTGGACTCGGAAGGCACCCTTTTTAATCGGAATTTGAAATTGTGTGGGTCTGGTGACTGTAGAGTTAGGCCTGTATTAAAGTCGATATTGGACTATTTTTGTTGTCTTTAATATCAAATAATTATTAAAGTATTACAGTATCACTCAGATCAACATTACAGTTGCTGGAAAGATTTTCGATTACTACTTACCTTTAGTTTAAGTTTATGTAACAGGCCCACGACTTTCCCCCAAATCATGATTTTGTGACGTGTAACTGTATGCATGGAGGTGAATAATGTAGGATTGGTATGCATGTTCACCCGAACACCCCGGGTCACCCGAAACTCAAAATTTCAAAATTCGATAAAAAAAAGGGTGACTTGTCGGGTCCAAGTTACTCGGACTAGATTTTGTGCAAGTGTTACTGCTACATGTAACTTGTTAGTCCAATTTTTTTGGCAAGTGGTTTGGCCAGATAACAGCTATTGTCTCAGTCATTACTACTATACTACTACTACAGTACTAGTCATAACAATAGGTGGTCTGTTTTAGATTTGTTTTTCCCCACCCATTTATTTACGGTGTAGGTGTTATTATTTATTTAATTAAGCTAAAATTTTGCCCAGTTACTGAACCCCGTAACATAAATAACAATAATTGCTGCAACCGGTTTATTTACGGAATTAACTGGACTTTGCGCATCTTAAAATGTTGGAGGACCTGACGTTTTGACCATTCACTGCAAAACCTCTCTTACAGTCAACATGTCAAAACTTAAAACTGTCATCTGGGTGAGAAAGATCATGCTAGGGGAAACAAGAGTTGAGCAGCCCAACTTTAAACTTGCACTATTAGTACTAGTACTACTACTACTACTACTAAGTAATTAGCACTAAGAAGTAGTACTAGTGTACTTACTGCAACTGTACAAGACACAGGAAGAAGTTCACTGAGTAAATGATGAATTATTTGTTGACATTCATTTGCAGAAGAGACGCGTTCATCTGACACCTGAACAGACGAGTGACTTTTACGCTGAGCATTATGGCAAGATGTTCTTCCCGTCCCTTGTCGCCTACATGAGTAGTGGTCCCATCATCGCAATGGTACTTGCCAGAGAGAATGCCATAGCATGTTGGCGTGAACTGTGTGGTCCCACAAACACTAACAAGGCAAGGGAAACACACCCTGACAGGTAAGGACTCTGCTACAACAAAATATTGGGGAAGAATATTGTACAGATAGCATCAACAAAAAGCTTCACAAGTTGATTTACAATACTCACTGTGATAGGTTCTTTTAAGTTTATCCAGTGAAGCATTTGTCAAAATTTAGAGAGTCTGACATTTTGTATACAAGCACAACATTCTCAAAAGCAGAATTTCGGAAGCATTAAGCATTCTTCAAATCACTTTTAGAAGGTTTTGGTGGACAAATAATTGATCATTAATTTCTCAAAGATGCATTTAATGTTGAAAAGAGAGGAGAATCTTTTTATGAAAATTCTTACGTATATATACGGCAATCAGTAGATAAATGCTTCTGACAGGCACCCCCACCCCTGCAAAGAGAGTTGACTATTTTAGAAGGCCGAACCGAAGGGCTGGATAGCTAGGTCAGATTTGAGGTTCATAAAACCAGATGCTCCAGTCAAAGTGTGACAAGACTTGAAGGTTTGCATGGTGGAAATACTAAGTAGAAGGTTTGCGGTTACACCATGTATGTTGTACTTGAGTTAAGGAGTGTGGGTCTAAAAAAAAACCGGTAACTCAACATTTCGGGCAGTATGCACTCTGCCTGTCATCAGCAGACTGCTGGATTCCAACTATCATCGGTGTTTACCCCGGTATATGCCTGATGAAAGCTTCGGGGCGTGGTTAATCTTTCCTACCCAGTGTGGCCACTGGACTGACTGGAGCGTGCAGTCAAAGTGTCTACTCGCTGATTTAGTGATTCAAAAATAACTTTATTTTAAAAATATTTCTTATGATTGACAGTATCCGGGCTCTCTACGGCACAGATGATCAGAAGAATGCTGTCCATGGAAGTGATAGTCAGTTCAGTGCTGAGAGAGAAATCAGGTTCATGTTCTCAGACAGTAAGTGAAGTCAGGGTACTAGACTTGAAGATATTAACTCACTGGTCATACAACAAAGTGGTCTATTACAGTTTTCAGTATTTTGAGTTAAATTTAAAATTTGACTCAATTTCTGACAAAATTACTTTTGTTCTTCTGCTCTATTTAAGGCCATTGAAATGTATTTCCAGGATTAATTAAATCCCTGAATGTCAGATGCTGAAGATTTTTATAATTATGGCTAACATAAATCAAATAAAACAAAGTTTTGTCAAAAATTCAGAAAGGTCATAATTAATATTGTGGTCTGACCGACAAATTTAGAGTTGAAGTTTTGTCTGACATTACCCCAGCAGTTTCTCACTGCCTTAGGTAAAGAAGCCAAGAAGGTATTCCCAGTACCTTTATGATGCAAGATTTACAAGTGGTATATTAATTTAATGTGTTACTGAGTACATAAACATTTATGAAATTGGCTGCCTGGTTGCAGAAAGTTCCATTACACCTCTTGAAATTCACTCAGGTGGCCTGGAGTGACCACACAGAAAAAAAAGGATCTTTAATCAACTGACAGCCCAGCGCTGGATTTCACCAAATCTTACGATGCATTGTAACTGAACTTACGATTGATAACTTATTGTAAGTTGTGATAGGCCATGTGGTTTCCGTGCATCGCTCATTGTCTTGCGAATTGATCTTAAATTACGATGAGCTTGATGAAATTGACCGTTAGACTACTTTTGCCACTTACCCTTTCAGGTATTGTAGAGCCTATACCAGCCGGCCAAGCTGCCAAAGACTACTTGACCAAGGTCGTTAACCCCACCCTGCTGAGAGGCCTGACAGAACTCTGCAAGCAAAAACCAGAGGATCCCATCGTAAGTTGACCCACAAACCCCTCCAGTGTTTGGCCCCAGTTTCTAGGTGAATACTCTCTACCTATCAAGAGAGCAACAAACCTTCAAATTCGAAAAAACAAACCACATCCTGGATTTTCAGATTTTGCCAGACGGAGACGAAGCTTAAGCCGGAGCCTAAGCTTTCATTTATTAAAAGGCTATGGTGCCCATGCAAGTGTCCTGGTGTTTGGGTTGTTCTGAGCAGATCTCTTTTAACTTCTTGTCTTGCAGACGTGGCTCGCTGATTGGCTGATCAGTAACAATCCCAACAAGCCTCGGATCCTGGAGGACTGCTACGTGACGGAACCCATGTGATCAGCAGAAAGAAAACCCTTCAAGATTAAGTAGCTATAAAGCAACGTGTTGCCTTCTGTACATAGTCCTGAGAATGCTCAAGATATCCCCACTCTCACTGTCCCTCTCTCATCGCTCTGGCCCCGTCTGGAATCTAAACATCCGCTTAGAATGACACATAGCAGACATTGCTTGGCTGGTTGCAGGATATAACAATCTCTGTTCTTAGTGAAAATGTTTAACAAGGTTAAGTCAGCTTAAAATGCCCACTCTTTCATATAAAATGAAACAGTGTCTTTCCCAAGAGTTTGTTATCATCTGGTTATAGACTTAATTAACCCAAATTACAGATAACGGTTGTAAGTTTACAGGGCCTGGCATATTTATCCTCGCAGGACTCTTCGTTAAGGCAGAATGAAAAAGGTCCTGTCTTTGAGGGGGAAAAACAGATGAAAGAAAACGTGAAGATTCCACGTTAAATGGAGTTGTTTTGTTCTTTATTGTTACTCTTGTTCATCTAAGATATAGAATCAGTTTAATTCAATGAGGGTTTGCTGGACTCAATTTGCCCAATTGCTTCTTGAGAGAAAAACTCACAGCTCGATCCCATCCAACTGCCTGTATTTTGTAGCAAGCAATCGGGCAAAGCACTGAGCATACATTGTTATTACGCCCAGCAGGGCTGCCAGGGCAAACCCTCATTCAATTAGGCCGTGTCCGAAACGTGCGCCTAGAGCTAGGTCTAGGTCTTCCCTCTAGTGGACATACACGGAGATGCGAAGGCAATAGCCCTAGCCGTAGCTCTGGAAGCCCGTTTCGGACACGGCCCTACATTCTCCCCAATGCAAACATCATTAGTATATCTGATGCTTCAATTAAGTCTTCAAAGTTTGTAAATAAAATTTAAAACATTTGTATGTGCTCAATAAAGAGTTTGCTGGTTTTCCTCAGTTGATTGTGTAGTTTGAAGTTTTATTGATTTTTTATGTTTTCATAAAAGCCGAAATCGGCCATCCCAAGTGAATACAATGTACATGTATATTATCTTTGGGCAATTTCAAATACTTCATATTTCTCCAGGAATCATGCTGATTTCTTTGAAGCATTATGTCAGACTCATCAAATCCTACAACCCATGACTTTAAAAGTGTTCCTACACGGTGGGTAGACAAGCGCTGGTAAAGCGTGAACCGGTTACCATGGTTGCACCTGATTGACCTCGACGTGACGTCATAACGACGTCAGCAAATATTACTGACAGTTTGTCCACAATAATACATAATATGGTGTGTAACGAAATGCTGTTGTCACAGGTCAGAGCATGGGGAAAAGCTTGTAAGAAATCTCCTGGCTTGGAGAACATTCTATCAAAAAGAGACCAATTTTTAGATGTTTCAAAAAATGGCGAAGAAACCATTGACTGGACCAGGACTTGAAGTGAGACCTCTGGTTTTTCCTACCAGCGCTCTTATCATCTGAGCTATCCAGGCCTTAAATGGTTGCCTTCCCATAATAGTCAACTAGTCTTTGCCAGGGTGGGGGCGCCAGTCAGAAGCATTCAAATTCGGGATGTGCTTAGAACCGTGGAAATTAGGTCACTATGAAAAGAATTGATAGGAAAAGCCGGATATGTACAGCACAGTGCCCATTGTATAAGGTCCAGCCAGAAGAGATTAATGAACAACTCCTTTGCTCATTTCCACTCCTGTTCTGCACCTAATGAGATGCAAAAATACCCACTATAAGACACGTGATGCCATGTAAACATTGGTGGCGTAATGGTCTATCGCAGGTCAATTGAAGCGGCGATATCAATTTTGAGAGATACAAATTTCACACAATTGTTCAGCCCTTAAAAAAGACGAATTTCATTTTTGGCATAAACGGCTTGTATTCCTGGTAGGATTTGATTTTAGATTTACACAAAGGACGGTGAAGGACCAGCCTGTTTCCTTGGAGACCACGATTCAAGAATAAACTTCGTCCTCAGAGAAAGGCAGAGATAGTTAAATTTATCTTTTGTCAACTAACACGAAGAAGGATTTGTTCACCTTCCTTCCTATAACGCCAAGGGGGAAAATACACAAAACCACAACAATTTGCAAGAATGATCAACTTCATTTATTGTAAGGTCCATCGTAAAAATAGATTTGACAAACATCTGGTTACTTCAGCCACGATGGCAGAAGACCAGCGAGGTTCCTTAGATTTTCAAACGCTTCTTTCTCACTCTTGCCTCAACTGCGCATGCTCGAATGCACAAGAGCATCCGCGTTGACACAAGACATCAAACCTACCCGTTTGTCGCAGGGACATTTACAGATAGCTCGTCATAGATGTGCTGTAAACGTTTGGGAATCTAAGGAATCTGCTGGATAGATACCTCTCGAGATATATGACGTCAGATATTAATCACTGATAATGACATGGAGTCCTCGAAGATCGGCATAATTAGCTCAAATTAATGTCTTTCGAATCACTGAATGTCTTTCGAATCACTGAATGTCTTTCGAATCACTGAATGTCTTTCGAATCACTGAATGTCTTTCGAATCACTGAATGTCTTTCGAATCACTGAATGTCTTTCGAATCACTGAATGTCTTTCGAATCACTGAATGTCTTTCGAATCACTGAATGTCTTTCGAATCACTGAATGTCTTTCGAATCACTGAATGTCTTTCGAATCACTGAATGTCTTTCGAATCACTGAATGTCTTTCGAATCACTGAATGTCTTTCGAATCACTGAATGTCTTTCGAATCACTGAATGTCTTTCGAATCACTGAATGTCTTTCGAATCACTGAATGTCTTTCGAATCACTGAATGTCTTTCGAATCACTGAATGTCTTTCGAATCACTGAATGTCTTTCGAATCACTGAATGTCTTTCGAATCACTGAATGTCTTTCGAATCATTGAATGTCTTTCGAATCACTGAATGTCTTTCGAATCACTGAATGTCTTTCGAATCACTGAATGTCTTTCGAATCACTGAATGTCTTTCGAATCACTGAATGTCTTTCGAATCACTGCGGTTAGATTTCAAATGTGATACGTCCACGCAAGTTGTCTACCATCCTAATTTGGAAGAGGATGCACCACTGGTACTGGTGGGATCGTTGGTGTCTGGGGGCGAGGTTGCCATGTCTCTCATCTTGATCAGCATGTCGACGTCATCCTTCAGTTGGCTTGGCAACACAGACGGGTCGTACCTCTTGTATGGGACGCCCTCAGCGTCCACAAGGAATTTTTGAAAGTTCCACGTGATGTCTCCCACACGAATGGGAGTCCAGAATAAGATGTCTGGATTCCCGATGTCGATCTTCACTGGAGGACAAACACTCTGAAAAACAAACAAGCAAATGAGATCCAAAGTAAAGACCCAATCCAAAATAATCATTTGAATGATGGGGATAATAAGTGTGAGTAAAAACTGAGGCAAAATGGTAGAAAATGTGCCAGATACCACTAAAATGGATTTCATACGAACCGAGGAAATGAAACTGACAAAGACTGTTCTATTCAATCAGTTTAGAAGCAAAGCCAAAGTTTCATGAGTAGTAATTAAGGTCATTACTTGTGACCTTTCTACCAATGTTGTAAATAGCATTTGCATAGTTTTTTTATCTTTGCATATTATTTTGTTTATCCTAGTCCCAAATATCCACAAATTCAAATCACTAAAGAGATTCAAATCTAAAGGGTTAGCGGCACAGTATATTATTATAAGAAGCATATAGGTAGCGGTGGCCCCATGTGACACATCTCTTTAGAGAAGGAGTTTAATTGTGGCTCTGAAAAGACTCCTTCTCAAAAGACCTGCGTTGCATGGTGTCTTCCACTTGGTACTTCATCCGAGTGTATCCATCAAGTCTTAGGCCGTTTTCGAAATCAAGGCTCGAGCTCAGGATTCGTCTACGTCTGGCAAAGCCTGAAAATCCAGGTTGTGGTTTGTTTCCGAATTTGAAGGTTTGTTGGCTTGATAGGTACAGGGTATTCACCAGGAAACTGAGGCCAAACGAAGTTGTTTTTAGATGCGAGTTGATAAATATGACCAAAGCCTATCAGCCGATTTCGAAAACGTCCTGATATAGGTTTACCAACCTTGAGCTTTGTGTAGAGCTCATCCTGCCCATCTCCATTTACTTGCATCTTCCTGAACATCGGGAAATTGGGCACGTACCCATCCCCTGGACGAACATGCTCAAGGAGCAGTGGAATCTCATCGTTGGAACCCGGCTCTTGTAGGTTGAACTGATTAGTAGGGAACGCGAGAACCTCCAGGTCCCCTCCGTACTCCTCGCGTAGTGCATTCAGCAAGGGGTACTGGAAATTCAAACCTCAGAAAGTGGCCGTGTTGATGACCAGCAGAATCTTGCCCTTGTACTGGGACAGTGTGATTCGCTGCGAGCCATTGATGGTTGTAAAGGTGTGGTCGTGGATAGAAGTAGTCGCATTACCGGTACATCGTGATTCTTGTAAGCCGTGGGCGTACGGTAGCGCTAGAAGCGCTACCAACAAGCCCGACCAACTCGACTTCATCGTTGGCATTGACTGTGCATTTGTTGCCACCTCGAGTTATTTTATAGGTGCACAAGCCCTATTGACATAGCAACTTATCTAAGGTCAGATTGCATAGTGATTTTAACATTATACAAAACATCACGTGGCTGGTTTTCTTTTATTTCAACGGTGTATCATAATCATTTAGGTAAACGGATTTAGAGGGGCGTTTCACGTCAAGAACAGACAATAGGGCCTAGCTCCTTTTTATACCATTTACACTGGAACAGCCTTTTTTATATCACTTTATCAGATCTTATCATACAGAATATTCCGGTAATCTAATGAATTACATTACACGAGGTCGATGCTATATAGCATGACCTTTCTCCTCACGTAAAACAAGCATGGAGCGCCGTACACGAATTGTATAAATTACGATTCTGTGAGCTGCAGCGCCAACGTGGAAACGTAGTTCGATGATCTGTGTTTGATTCTAGGCGGATCACTTTGGCGATAAGAAACTCGCCAATTTTAGAATCTGTTCATTTCAAGTCGATTCTAGTCTGTGCGAAAAAGATGATCCAATCGTACTTTAGTTTACCAAATATTTGGCGTTGTATGTAAAGAGTGTGCATTTGTCATTCCCCCCTTGAACCAATTATTATTATTCTCGATTCATGCAATAATTTATGACATTCCTCATCGCGTTGACTGACATTTCGCTTTGTATTGTCATTTATTGTGTCGCCCCCTATTTGAATCTGCCATACGACCTCGACCAATCATGACTAACTCAGTGGTCCAGTTAAGACGTCTGCACTATATATAGAAGTAGAAAACAGCTATAAAGTCGAAGGTTCGAATCCCGCCAGAGCTGCATGCATATTTTTCAGCAGGCAATCGGGTAATTTACAGTACGTCCTGTGTACAATTTTTTATAGGGCAAACGATGAAAATTATAGTTACATTCTCATCGACGCAAAGTTTCCCTATCGCGTTGGTTTTCTGCTTATTTCATCTCGATTGTTGACTTTCATTTTTGCTGTAGATTTTATGATTGTGACCGTCAGATGACGATATGTAATTTTAATTTTTATTTGGTGATTTTTATTTCTTTTTCCAAAAAAACCGACGTCGCCGAAATAATTCGATCGCGATCAATCGTGAAAATGTATGGACACCATAGACATTCCGTGCGTACATGAAGTACTGTACATGTACATGTACAGAAATGTCATGTACATTTTGTACGTGTAGGCCAACGTGTACACTGTATTGTGTACATGTACACTGTACATGTACATGTACATGTACATGTACTGATCATGTGCATCCTGTACAATACGTATTATACATTTTACAGTACATGAACTATACATGATGTCCTGTGCATGTACGTGTTCACACGTGTACATGTACAGTGTACATGGTACATTGTACAGTACTCAGTAGGCCTACTGAGTATTGTCCATGTACATACATGTAAATATACATGTACTTTTGTACACGTAAATATACATGTACTTTTGTACACCTGTACTGTTCACGTACAGGTGTATATGTACAAAAACGTACACTGATAGGTACATGTACAGGTACTGTACATCATGGAGGAATAAGAAGGGAATGTACACTACATGTATTATTAATTATTAATACTACTACTAGTACTCAGTAGTAGTAGTACTACTAGTACAGGCGTAGAGCTCTACTATCCATGCAACACTGGCCACGGTCTAATCTCTGATCTGACAAACAAAGGTGAACCACATGACGCAAACAATTCACGTGATTTATTCACGTGACTTGCAGCTGCGTTATATAAGCAAAGAATACATAACAATACAATTCAGTTCAGCGATTTCATTTCGTAAAGCTGTGTGCGAGTAAGATGCGTAGTTAGTGAACAATACTTACCGGTAGTGTCGAAGCTGGCCGCCATGTTGCAACCAAAGCAAGCAGGGTTAGGCTTCGCCCTAACCCTGCTTTGTCTGACAAGTCTCAGCCACGGTTTCCTGGACTCCACGTGTAAGGCATCTCAGTCCATCCATGACATAAGTGTCACCTCGTTGAACGGAACGACCTACAAACTTGGCGCCTATAAAGGTCGGGTTTTGGTCGTCGTCAATGTGGCCAGTTTCTGAGGTCTAGCAGCCCCTCAGTATCCCCAGCTGAATGCACTCCGCCAGGGATACAAGGGCAAGGTGGAGGTCTTGGGATTTCCTTGCAATCAGTTCTTACTGCAGGAACCTGAGGCCAATGAGCAAATCCTGGACTTGATCAAGTACGTGCAGCCTGGGGGTGGGTTCGTACCCACTTTCCCAATGCACGCCAAGGTGGAAGTGAATGGGGCCAAGGCACATCAACTCTTCACTACACTCAAGGTGGGTGTCTCCTATCTTAGGGCAATGGGTGGCAGGGGGTTGAGAAATGAGTGGGTGGCAGGGGGTTGAACAGTTGGTGGCAGGGGGATTGAGAAATGGGTGACAGTGGTTTGAGAAATGGGTGACAGGGGTTTGAAAAATGGTTGGGGGTGAGAAATGGGTGACAGGGGGTTGAGAAATGGGTGGCAGGGGGTTGAAGAATGGGTGGCAGGGGGTTGAGAAATGGGTGGCAGGGGGTTGAAGAATGGGTGGCAGGGGGTTGAGAAACGGGTGACAGTGGGTTGAGAAATGGGTGACAGGGGTTGAGAAATGGGTGGTGATGGGGGTATGGGTGGCAGGGGGTTGAGAAATGGGTGACAGGGGGTTGAGAAATGGGTGGCGATGGGGGGAGAGGTATGGGTGGCAGGGGGGTTGAGAAATGGGTGACAGGGGTTGAGAAATGGGTGGCGATGGGGGTATGGGTGGCGATGGGGGTATGGGTGGCAGGGGGTTGAGAAATGGGTGAATTTTGAACTAGTGGCGGTAACCGTAACCCCTTTGTTCAACTTATAACATTATTATCACGATAATTGACATTTTTCCTAAAAATCCCATATTTACGTTATTGTTTTCTCAGCGTGCATGCCCAGCCGTCAAGGAGGAAATTGGAGACCCAGCTAACTTTTACTGGTCTCCGATCAGCAACAATGACATCACCTGGAATTTCCAGAAGTTTGTGATTGATGCTGATGGCATTCCCTACAAGCGCTATGACCCTCTCATTGCACCATCAATGCTGAAGACAGACATTGACAAGTTAATCGCCAAGAAGAACTAAGTGCGCACAAGATGAATCGTCTAACTGTCGTCTATGTACGGAAACTCAGATAAAATAGGTAGCAAATGTGTTGCATTCTGCAATAGATTACAAAACAAATCCATTGTTTGGGTATTTGTCCAGTTTTTCTTAGCTTTGATTTTTAATGAGTAGAGATATCAAAGAGTAGAATTACTTCATCACGTATTTTAAGGACGTGTACCCAGGTGATTATAGGGAAATGAACACTATACAAGTCAAGCAAGAACTCACTTTGAACCAACTGGTTCTCAATCAGGTATCAGCCAGTTATATCAGCATCTTAGATCTACCAAGGTGTATACAGTGGTTTACATGCAAGTCCAGATAGCAGTAGGCTGCTAAAAAGCCAGATTTTAATCCAAGTGTGAAATGAAGCAGATTTTGGGTCTCCATTGTCGTGACTACAACCCACGGAATAAAGACTAGAGACGAAGGTATGTTGTGACACAGTTAATGATGAGCTAGTCATCAATGCTACATGCAAGTGGTTAGCTTTGATATCCCACTGTCTCAGGCATTGTCTTTGTGCATTCAGATAATCCTGTTGGAGGTGTGTGTGTTTCAACGTCACAAGAATTCTTTGATTTCATGCAGTTCTCAGGTTTTCATTCATCGATAGTCCAGGAACACAATCTGTTTTAATTTTGCCTTGGATAAAAAAAACAATCCTGGAATAGAAGCATCAGGTGTACCTTTTGATTATTTGAATCAAATGTCGAAAATATTATTTTCATATTCTGCAGTGTAGCTGTATATTTTGTAAGAATGGAATAAAGATAATCCCCAAGATGAAAAAAAAAATGTTATTTTTTTCCTCATTTCTTGCTTCATAACATTTGTTGAATTTGATACTCGACTGGGTTAGTTAAAGGGTAATGAAAAGATGGCCGAGGTGGAACATTGAGAGGCATACTTTCAAAAAAGGATTCTCATACAATGCACTTCACAAACTGAATAAATCTCAAGAAAAATGTCCCAACTTAGATTTATGATCAAACTAAAGCATTTATTTAGCAATTTTATATTCTTCATATAATATAGTTTATCTTGAGTTAGAAATAAGGCTTTACAACTGGATTAGTAGCAATAGTCAATACGAATAGAATCTAGTTTAAATCAGACTAAAATTCTGTTTACATCTCTGGTGTGGTCTGAATTTGTGAACACATACAAGAATGACGGTCTGGTTTACAGTCTGCTGGTCATGTGACTGCATGTTCTAACAAACTCGCCAATTAACGAGTTATTCCATGACCAGTTTTTTCTTTAAATGTGAGGGACTAGCATTGGATTAAATAAACAGCTTAATCTCTATAATCCGCTTTTTCACTCAATTACAGGAATTGAAAAGTGAGAGGCTATGCCATAGGGTGCCTGATTATTCAGTGAAGCAGTCTGGTGGGTTCAGGAAAAAAAAGGTCATGGATTGATAACCGATTGCTAGCTGAAAGAATGTGGTGTGCCCATCCCGCCAAAGACTAGATGACTATTTAGGAAGGCCACCATCTAAGGGCTGGATAGCTCAGATGGAAGAGCACTGATATGCTAATCCAGAGGTCTCGGGTTTAAGTCCCTGTCCAGTCAAAGTTTTCTTTTTAATGTTTCAATTCAAAAGAATCTTATCAAATCAAATACCAAGTCGGTGCTTTCCAGATCCCATCTCTTCCACATTAGTTAATTTTATGTGCAGATAACTACTAAGTTCTTCCATGATCCAAGATAAATGTATATCATGGAATTTTGTGAGTCTGAGATGGCTACTGATAATTTGCTAAGTAGACGAGTATAATGGATGAGGAAATGAGGTCTCTTGCGGTTCCTAGTTTTGGAGACAAACTTTTGAGGTGATCCACAAAAGTGTGAAGTGGGCTGCTTCATAATGAAACCCTTTGAAGGATTGTGTTAATACTTTGGATACACTGAGGTTATGGAAGAAAAAGAAAAATCCCACTTTCTACTTTAAAGAAAGGTCCTGCTGGGATCACAAAATCAAACTCTTCATTTGTCTGAGATTGTTCATCTTGTGAAGCAGGAGTCTCTCAGGGATTGGACATGACATTCTTTACTGGCCATCGGGGCCACCAAAGCAAATGTTGAAGTGGCCAAAGGGATTTCTTGGTGGCCTAGAGCTTCTAGAAGTTAAAAACCACTTTCAATTGAACTACTGTAGTGCAGGCTGTACTTTCCTCTGCCATTTCTCAGATGCCAGCAGCCCAGCACATATATTTAGTGGCCTGGGTCATGCCATTTTCCAGTGGCGCAACACCATTTTAATGGCCTGGGGTTATATTCAGTGGCCATCAGAAACAAGGTCAGTAAAGATGAGCCCTGCATGTTCCAAACAACATGACTGATAGCTCTCTGATATGTCAATCTGGAATGTAATGTAAGCATCAAAAACACATGATTTCACTTCACTCTTTATAACATCACTAAATTGAAGTGGCTTATAGTCATGCATACTCAAGCTAGGATTAGGAGGGGCTACTCATTGTGAGTTATGTGATCAATCGCGACAAAACTATCTCAGGTTGTGTTAATAATCATCTCTTTTTACAACAATATTGAGTTTGTACAAAGTTCTACAAGTCTAGGTTCCCATTGTGATGACATCACCGCATGTCAATCAACTGGATGCCGACGTTGCCTGCAATCTTGACATGCTGACCCTCCTCATAGATGGGAGGTTGGGAAGGGTGTGGGTGAAACCCCGTCTCTTTACATTGGCTGATGAAGCGAACTCCATGGTCAGGGGTCAAGGAGAAATACCCAGTCCTGTGGAAGAGGTTGAGAGAGTTAATGACAGAGCTGCTCTGTGAAGCAGAAATGTGTGGGAAGGAGGTTGTAGAAGTCTGTAAGCATCCTGCATAGGTTTCAGATCTTGCTCTGTGTAACAAACCCAAACAGTCTCCTGACGATGGCCAGAGTACACACCACACACTACCTGAGACAGTCAGTAACTGGTTCTTGTCAGAGCCACACTCATCTCACAAGAGATGACTTGCATTTACATTGTGTCTCAAACTTTCCATTTTGTACTTCCACCATGCAGACCTCAATCTATATCCAATTTGTATGCACTGTACTTCTTCTTCTTGCATATATGAGGCAAGCAGCAATTAGACGTGCTGCTGTCTCAAGTAGTTCCCTGGGCTCAATCAGAAGAGCGAGACCAGTTACCAGGGCCCACCAACTAGGAGGTGGACAACATAGACCCCAGCCCTGTACTCCAAAAGGATGAAAGAAATTGAGACAAAACCAAAGCCCAGCCTGAGCCAGGTTTGGGGGAAAAGAGCCTTAGTTGCAGGACTTTATTGGAAGGCATTGATGTCAGATTGACTTACTCATTGTAGGCTGGAGCACAGACAATAGCAATGGCCTCTGCCATCATGACTTGGTATGGACAATGAGTGTGAAGATCTATGCTGGACATAAACGCTGTCTGGGTAGGATGAGTCTAAAACAAAACCAAACATGAAAAACAAAAACAAATACGATTTTCAAGAGAGATCAACTCGACTGCGACAAATATTGAGACTTGAATTCTTCTATTTTACATCCAGTGAATTGTCTTAAAAACAGACACTTTTTTTTCTTAGTGATTCCTGCTTTTGATCTAGAAATTTGACTGATTTGACGACTGGGATGTTCAAGTACATTTAACATTTGGATACAAATGCTGCCACAATGAATATGACTACATTTCAACTAAAAATCCACTAAAATATTGTATCCAAGAATGAGTGCAAGTTGTACTTTGTTTGGTACTAGACAGGCTTCGTGCTTGACACAATCTGCACCGAGGGGAATGGAACCTGGAACCATCAACTTACATGAATCCATCCAAGTGTAATGAGATCTCGACTGTCCATGGCATCAAAGATTTCACCCTCGTTAAGAGCTGTACAGGAGTCTGCCGTGGCGGTTTGCTTGGGGACCACAATATGTGTGATGGTAAAAGCATCTTGAGACTACAGGAATAAGGAGAAAGAGTTTTGTTCAGGGAACTACCTGGTGTGGACACCAAGGACGTAAAGGAGCTAGCACGCCCTGTCCACTCACTAAACTTATATCCTGCAGTCAATGTCACCAAACACATCGTAACTAACGATCAATCGCAAGATTATGATCAACGCACAGAAACAATACGGCTTATCAAAGCTTACGATGGGTTATCAACAAATACAGAAACAAATGACTGGGAACTTTGTTAACAATTTTGAAACATGGCAAGGAAAATCTTGACAGGACAATGACTTGAACTCGAGACCTCTGGTTTTGTGTAACAGCACTCTAACCATCTAAGCTATATTGATCTTAAAATTTAGTGGGCCTGACATTTCGATCCTAGCAGGACCTTTCTCTGCCTTTGAGAAAGGTCCTGCTAGGATCGAAACGTCAGGCCCACTAAATTTTAAGATTTACATTTTGGTAATTTTAGTCAGTAAGCAGTTTGCAACATTTTTGTATATCACCTATCTTGATCTTAGAAGGTGGTCTTCCCAAATAGTCAACTAGTTTCTGCCAGGGTGGGTGCCAGTCAGAAGCATCTATCCATTATCTGCCGTATATCTCCAGGGATCACACCCCCACTTTCATTCAACTAATGTTGTAAACCTGGCAACAGCAGCTCAGGGATCTCAAGCTTAAAGGCTGACCCTTTGAGAAAGGTCTGACCAGGAGCAGAGACATCAGACCTTCTACATTTGTTTAGACTTACCAACTTCCCGGCAAGTATACCGCATGTTTCCAAGTTCTTGACGGTGTTACTTTCTGCGATCACTAGAAACCTCTTGACGGTGTCTGCCGGCACAAATAAATCCCTCAGACCATATCGGTTCTTGGAGCTTGGCACTGTACTCATCAGGTTTGCAGGTTTAGTGGACCGATCGATCTTCTTGTTTCTGTCGACCATCGGCACTGTTGGACTGAAACAAAAAAGAGAGTGGATGAATGGAGTGAACGTCAGGAATATTAGACAAGCATACAATGCTTATTGTATGTTCAGTAGTGAAAATCATCATTGAATGACTTGTCTTTGCAGGGGTGGGGGTGCCAGTCAGAAGCATTCAACCATTAACTGCCGTATATGTCTAGGGATCACACTCCGCTTTCATTCAGATAAAAATGACCAATTGTTGTAAACCTGGCTGCAGCAGCCTGTAGTCAAATCAGCGTGCTCTTGAACAAATGATCCTTACCTGAGGGATGCATCTGTGGGTTGATAGACTGAATATCCACCACTCTCAACGGCTTCATATGATGGCGGTGGTATTCCTGGACTGAATGGCGGTAACAAAGATGGATCTGCACCAGCTGGGACTCTAGCTGCTGTAGCTGCTGCAGCAGCTGCTGAGGCTTCCAGGGCTCGTCGTTCACCTTCTTCCCTCTCCTGTGCTCGTCGCTGTTCCTCTAAAATAGCCTGGCGTTGTTCTTCAAGAAGGACTTGCTGTTCTTCCATCAGAGACCTCTCCTTAGCCTCCTGTAACTGCCTCCTCTCCTCCTCCTCCTCTTCATGTCTCCGTCTCTCTTCAGCATCCCAAGCTTCTCGTTCCTTTCGGATTCGTTCCTCCTCAGCAAGCCTCAGAGTCTACGCATCAGATTCATCGCAAGATATGATAACAATTTTCAATCTAACAAGGTTCCATGGATGATCTACAGTGAGATTTGTTCAGCAACAGGGACGTAAGTGACTGACAACATCATTACCTCAAAATCACTGAAGGCCAAATTGTGCAACTTCAAGTGAACCGAGAGATACGACTGTAAGCAAGTGCTTATTCACGGCAGGGGTGCAGGCACCCTTCAGATTTTAGGGTTATAACAGATAAAAATGAGCAGTTTGAGATAACTGTTCCGGAAGACTGACATCAATGACTTCTTGCCCAATTCTTTCCATTCTCACAAATTACATTGTGCCTATGATTGAATGTGATACCCTGACCCCGTGCTTTTCAAATTGGAATACATAACAACCTTGCTCAGCTTGGTGATCTAGTGGTGAAGATATCTACAATAGCATGCAGTAGTACCAGGCACTGAATCCCACTCAAGCTGTCTGTATTTTTTCTAGCAGTCCACAAGGCAAAGTTTAACGAGTGGTGGATGTACTTTTCCTAAACTAATCAGCTACAGTGGAACATCGATATAACAAACGGCAATATACCGAACATTCAGCTATAATGAACATGCCCTTTGGCTCCCAATTTTTGTGTACAAAATACGTGGCCGCAACTGCTATAACAAAGAACTGCTATACCGAAAAATTTTCATGGATCCCGGGATGTTCGTAATAGCAACGTTCCACTGTATATACATGTACATTATGGCATTGTCGTCATCATATACCTCCTTCTCTTGCCATATCTTAAACTCCTTTTCAAATTTCTGTGTTAGCTTAGCCTTTGTGTCTTCGGCTTTGGGGAAAGCTGCCAAGAGTTTCTGCAATAAAAGACAGTTACGGATTAAAGACAAATCATTAAGATCACTGCAATAATTATCAACAATTCAACATCTGAGTTAATGAATGCTGAACAACTGTAAGAGGTCCTGCTTGGATTAGCACAGACACGGTCTCTTTATTTATCACACCTACAAACTTCCTCTCTTGTCTTGTCATCAGTATCCTACTACCTCTCCCCCTTCCTATCTCGTCTTGTATTTGTTATTCTGCCTTTGAGAGAGGTCCTGCTAGGATCGAAACGTCAGGCCCTCTAACTTTTGAGATTTATGTATTGCAGGTCATTTTAGTCAGTGAGCAGTTTGCAACAGTTTTCATGTTAACTTCTTTCAAAAGAGGTGATATACAAAAATGTTGCAAACTGCTTACTGACTAAAATTACCAAAATGCAAATCATAAAATGTAGTGGGCCTGACGTTTCGATCCTAGCAGGACCTTTCTCTCTTTCCCCTATGCCTTTGAGAAAGGTCCTGCTAGGATCGAAACGTCAGGCCCACTAAATTTTATTCTTTCAAAAGAATGAGACGGATTACCTTCTTGGTTTCTCTGATGTCCAGTGGTCTGGCCTGCCTATAACTTGGATGCTTCGGTAACTTCTCCACAAAAATGCTAAGAATCAGAAGAAAAAGGGTATCAGTGGGTAATAGGACTTCCATCTTGAATCGTTCCCTGAAGTCAATAACTCACTACTCAACGGTGACGCAGTGTCATCATAGAATGAGTAGATACTTTGTATCATGTGATATAAATAATGATGACTCATCATGAATATTCAGTGAGTAGAACCTATTGATACGTATTGCTGCCCACTCATGAGTCATTGCTTATGCATATTCATGACAGCCGTGGTATCTAATCAGATGCAGATAAGGCCATGGGTCAAGGTTCAGTCAACAAAAGATAAATGCAAGACTGTTAGACATAACATGAAGCCTATGAGTATGAAGGCATCACTGAAAAAATAATTGGATACTTGACAGACAGAGTTTGGTTTTCATTCATGCAGCTTTATACTTACGTGATAAATTTGGAGTAAAGGATGAATGCGTTTTCATAGTTTCGCTCGTCATAATAAATATCTGCCTGGAACAAATAATATATTAAATGATTAATCGTTATTAATTCACTGTTATGTTAAAAGCCAGGCATGAAACTAAGTAATATGAGACAATTTACAAAATATGAGACAATTTACAAAATATGAGACAATTTACAAAATATGAGACAATTTACAAAGTCAATCCAAGGCTTCCAAGCTATCACAAATCAATAAAAAAAAAAAAACATGATTTTTGTCAAATGAGATTTGAAGGTTTGCATGGTGAGGATAGCAGGATAATTAGGTTTGCGGTGACACAATGTAAATTCTCTTTTGTGAGTAAGTGTGGTTCTGAAAAGAACCGGAGGAACTCGACGTTTCGAACAGTGTACTCTTCTACTCTGTACACTTCAGTCTCCTGAAGACGAACAGAGTACACTGTTCGAAACATCAAGTTCCCCTGGTTCTTTTCAGAACCACACATACTCACAAAAGAGAATTTACATGGTGTCACCGCAAACCTAATTATCCATTATTTTTGTCTTTACAGACTGTAAAACAAATCTAAAATTTAGTGGGCCTGACGTTTCGATCCTAGCAGGACCTTTCTCAAAGGCTGCCTTTGAGAAAGGTCTGCCTTTTGAGAAAACTCTGCCTTTGAGAAAGGTCCTGCTAGGATCGAAACGTCAGGCCCACTAAATTTTAGATTTACATTTTGGTAATTTTAGTCAGTAAGCAGTTTGCAACATTTTTGTATATCACTGTAAAACATGGTTATTTCTTTCTTACCATTCGCATCATTTCTTTGCCTGACCGGAAGTATCTGATAACGGGCACACTGTGGTCTACTTCAACTGCTGAGCCCAGACCAGACAAGGACCGTACCCTTACTGATGGACGTTCACTCTCAACCAATGCCATCTTCCTGGGAAGTCAACAAATCTTACAATGAGGGCGAGGAGAATTCTGACTCAAGCTTAGCGACGGATAATTAATGATCTTCACAGGAAATTTTTACATTTGTTGGTAATAAATTTAATTAAAAATGATATGTCAAGTAGGGCAAAATGTCATTCAATTACATTCTTGCAGAAGGAAAAAAATATCATAATATTAGTCTGAGTGACTTGGACCTGACTGTCACCCGAACCTCAAAATTTCAAAATTCGATATAAAAAAGGGTGACTTGTCGGGTCCACTCCAAGTTACTCGGACTGGCCTGGAACCTACTTTACTGTTATAAGTTACTTACAGTACTTCTTCTCGGTTGGAAAGCGATAGGACTGAATCAGTGAATGCCACTGTGACTGTAGCTGTCACTTGTCACTGTCAGTGTCACAGTGTCACTGTCACTGTGTTGACTGAGTCAGTGAGTGAGTGAATGTTGGCCTAATTTTTTTTTTTTAGTTTATTTTTTACATAACCAACGCTCCCACCAAATAAAAAAGGTTAGGGTAGGGCAAATTCTTTGACACTTTGATAAAAAAATCATAATATTCATTAACATACTCACTCATAACTGGCCTTCCCTCTGCAGTAATGTGACGTCTAATTGCCGCAATATTAACCATCGAATTCCACAGAACAAATGTTTACGGGCGCCGCCATTTTATTAGTCATCTCGCGGGTACGCGTCACTTCATAATGGAAGAGTCTTATACTCGCCGGATACCAGTTAAAGCCATCACCAGCATCTGCAGATGAGGAAACGTTCTATTTATATCCTGAATTTGCTAGAATTCCACTTTGCATATGAATAAGTAATAATAACACTTGTCCATCTCTAGTAAGAGGAGGAAATGTTCTCGGTCAATTTCATCGAGTTGCTTAAGCGGAACAAAATCTAAAATTCACATGATCACATTGCCAACCCAAACTTGTTTCGTGCTAAGTAGTAGTCTTGGTTCAAGTCGTTGTTGGTTGAGATAATTTACTATAAAAAGTATAACGCCCGACGCGTGAATACATTTTCCAGAATGACTAGCTATATAAAATTATAGTAACGAAGAAGTCAAAAGCAATAGACTTTAGTCACTTCAGTGCAGTTTATAATCCTGTTTACACAGGGAGGACTTTCTATGCTAATCAGATTTTCACACTTAAACGGTTCTATGAAAATTTGACCCTTCAAATTTCAGAAATAAAAAACACTGACCAGTAACTGTTGTCTGTTAATAGAAGGGCAAACAAAGTTGACTGAACGACGTCTAGTCTGAGAAACATAGATTTCATTAAAAAATAATGTCGTTTCATTATATTAATCACAAAAGTAAGAGGGCCTGACGTTTCGATCCTAGCAAGACCTTTCTCAAAGGCAAAGTTTTATTTTGCAAATTTGTTGTGTATGGTAGACTATTTTCATGCCATGTCGATGTTATTGCAATTGTTGCATAAATTATGCAATAATTTACAATTTACATCTTTTCTTTTCTAAATCTCAAAAATTAGAGGGCCTGACGTTTCGATCCTAGCAGGACCTTTCTCAAAGGCAAAGAGAAAGGTCCTGCTAGGATCGAAACGTCAGGCCCTCTAATTTTTGAGATTTATGTATTGCATGTCATTTTTTTAGTCAGTGTGAGCAGTTTTTGTATAAACGTTTTTACAGATTTTACAGATAGTAGGCCAGAACATGCACTTTGAGAACCAGCAATATGAAGAAGTCACTTCGTTTCAATATATCCCCTCTTATACTTCCATGAAACATTGCTTGTGCCAGTCTTTTTAATTTTAGAGTTATCAACGCAATCAACTTATCATTAGCTAGAGGATAAAACAATTCTAAAATGATTTTGGACAATGGAAAGTGAGACGCGATATTGCAGAGGGCAGAATTAAAGCAACATCGCTAGGATTTTTGTGGTTGCAGCAGCAGATGTTGGACGGCTGTCTCGATATCTTCGATCGCGTCTCACAACTGATAAGCGTCTTGGTACTGACTGCATTTCCATCCTTGCTCTGTGTTTTAAGAGCCTATAAATACGATGCTCCTTGTGTATAGTATCGAATTCTTGTTTCGTTCGTTTACTAAGATCCCTGATAAGCAGACCGAGAACCATAAATCCACTTCACTAATAATTATCTCGTCCATTAATTTGCTTCACCAAATAAATAACCGTGGGAATGATGTTATTATTTGTTTCACTAACTGAGGCCTATGAATCAATTTTGACCGTTTGTGTTCAGGGACCTTCCATCACAGCTGTGTGGCCGTACAGCAACCTTGGTCTTGCCATCGAATCCAACTCAGTCACAGCTTTCAAAAAATCTAGAAGCTTTTGAACTGTGAACCTTCTACATTGTATATAGAAGTAGACGTATTATAATAACGCCCATTATTTATCATCATCTCAACTCACTCAAGAGAAGCTTCACGCTTTGACCCATACCTATTCTACCCATACTGCGGTTGTATAGCGCCCTCAACGTCAGAAGTGCCTGTTGATAACTGGAACAGCTGATCAACCGTGGTGGGAGTGGTGCAGTATTTTATGAACTCGGTAATGCATGTGGACAGTAATACATGGAAGGTTAAAAGGGAGAAGCAGGGACAAGTATTCATCTGTCATCAAAGCTTTCATTTCGGCCGGCTTGTAACAAGACTATGACCTTTCAGTTACGGCCATTGAAACTCCATGGCTGACCACTAGTACAGTAGTATACTGTACATGTACATGTACGTAGTAGTATAAACATGACAGCAAGCTGGGCACATTGATTATAGGCCTAGTAGGCTTACATGTACATGTGTAGCTTTGGGTTATATACATGTATCTGACAGTCAAGAGAAAATGTATCTGACAGTCAAGAGAAACTGATCTGACATGCGAGAAAGCCAGAGAAAATAAAAACAAAATAAACCACCAAAAAGGCAAAACAAAAATTATGGTAAAATGTGAAGTCCTGTGAAGTCCTGAAGTTCGAAACATCATCTCGCCAACTTTGCAAGATACATTGTACATGTATTTCGGGTAATCAAATTGAACCGGAAAAACCCTTGCTCTGTGATAACTAAGCAAGAAGTTCGGAGATCGTTATCTCCAGATTCTGATTAGAATTTTCACTCATCATAGAAGGTCTCAATTGAAACCAAATCTAACCTCGCCGAGTCTTGTAATGGTGAACCTAAGGTCAGACAGTGACACCTATTGGGGATAATTTAACACCAGTGCATTTCATTACAGTGATGAGGTTGCAGAGAATAGGGGCAACGACACCAGAAATTACCAACAGATAGATTCCCAGGTCAGGTAGGGTAAAACAGCGCGTGGTGCCGAGTTCAACGTTGGTATAACATTATAAGCGATGGGGTTTAATGTTCCCCAGCCATAAATTATATCAATGTGCTTGGCATTACACGCGCACGTCCTGATGATACAACACATGCGAGCTGGCGGCTTGTCTTACGAACTGTACACACCGTCTAGCGGCACTGCAGTAGAGTATAGAAGTGTACATGTACATGTGCACTCGCCTACATAGGTGATTCTCAATGCCCGTATTTGGGAAGGAATGCTCCACGTCCCAACCGCCCTTCAAACCTTGTCTCGAGATGTTTTCACGACGTTCCAGGCAACCCCGTCCCGTACTGATGGGTCCATAGTGATAGTGGCCAACAAACTGCCAATAGTCACCGATTATATTTCTGTCCTCGCCTGCCTTTTCCCCCAAGTGATAGTTATTACAGACGGCCAGAATTATAGGGATGTGATATCTGAGACGGGTGTGACGTACATAGATACATGTATTCCGCCAGATACATCTCGTATACGGCCGAACGCAGTATACAATGCAACGCGTGTAGACATGGCGTTAAATTGGACTCTTCTAAATCGAGGGATAAGTGAAAGGAAGGGGCTTCGGTTTTCGCTGTTTCTCTGGAATTGTTTTCTCCGTCCAGATGTATTTCATCTTATCATAGTTTCTTCCATCCACGAGCACAAAATGGTCAACATTTCAGAAAAATCGGAGACATGACTGTATTTGCATACAAAAATAACTTAAAATTTATTGGGCCTGACGTTTCGATCCTAGCAGGACCTTTCTCAAAGACAGAGTGACAAGGACCTTAAGTCACAAAAATAACTTGTTTGATGGTAATCCACGTGAGATGTTACCTTAATTTTCCTCATCGTTCAATTTCAATAATTTCAGACAAGTTCTGATGAGGTGATCATATAATGCAGTCGTAGTACATGTACACCGTTTCCTTAGTAACGATTTTCAATGCATTCACAGGATTAAGTCAAAAACAAACAAGGGAATAACAATCACAGGATTAAGGAGTCGACCGAGAGAGGCGTGTATCTCGAGAAGGCAAAGCTGTCGTTTTATTAATAATTCGCATGGTGCCATATCCTACAACTTGGCTTTTATACAGACGTGAATTAATGTGCAACACATTACAAGTATAGAGTTAATTGTTCAGATACCAAGTACTATATACATCGTATACACGTACATGTATTTATATTATTACCATATCATAGACCAAAGGTACATCGTATAGGCTTACCGACAGCTATCAGTCGTCAAGTTCATAACATTGGGCCATACAAATATCTTCATTTGTTTCTCGTTTTTTCAAGGCGAAAAACGTTCAGTATCTACGTTCTGATTTAGTAGTGTTAGCTACCATGGCTGAATGCTTCACTAGGCAGTTAATTAAGAAGGTGAGGCGGGGACTAGACCAGGGAAAACCAGACACCTTTAGAGCGAGTGACTGGCCCTTATATCGTTACGGATAACTGGACCTATAACCCACGAATATGGGTTATATGCATTCATTAGTCCACGTGGAATATATTCAACCTGTTCAGTGTTATCAGGCACAAACACTGAAAAATCGACCCAACATTGCAGTATTTTAGTCACAATCAACAACATTGTATCGAATAGAACATTCTACAATGCAGATACTCCGAGGCGGTCGTGGAAAAAAATGTCACTTTTACTAAAATGGTGATTCGTCAATTTCTGGCGGTTTGTTGATTGTAACTCAACACATGTGCAGCTGTGGTACTCGCTGGTATTCATTTCAGTGACCCAGCTCTGGGGTTGTTTTCTGACAGATATTGCGATCAACAACGAGTACGACTGCTGGGAACCAGCTATGACTTTATGAGTTGTATTATAAATAATGGCCATGAACCTTCCGTGAAGGTTTCGGGTGATATTTAGTGGAAGACCGACATTTTACATGCATTGGTAACATTATACAAGTCGACTATCAGGTCACGAACGCGTAAATTTCGTTCAATAAAATATCCAACAATAGCCAACTCCAAAACCATGTGATCTACGAATTTATTTCCTAATAAAAAGTATATCAATCTCCGGGCGGAATCTTTACCAAAAATTCAGCCATTTTCATTCATCAACAGTTTTGTGACTCCACATGCAGATAATCCCTCATGTGAAAATAGTATTTAAGAGAACTGCAACTTACAAACTTGTAAAAAACTTCCCAGAAGTGCAAAGTTTATGACGCAACAAAATATATATAATAACACAGCAACCAATCTTACTCATTATGCACATGGCAAGAGGCTTATAACCAATATATCGTGTTAAAAACAAGGCCGTTTGAACTCTCAAAACAGCATAATTATAACTCTTTAGACCTCGCATGATTTGTTTGCATAACGACCATGGATGATAATTCCTTCTACATTATCAAGTCAAAAAACGGCAAAATATAGTACCCTGCTATCAACACACGGCAGTACGTCTACCCCATACCTTTCCAAGAGAAAGGAAAGATGAACACCCCTCATGACAAGTCATGCAACACACTAGTTCGTCCCAACGGTTAAGATAAACATCACTGCTTTAGGACAGACCATCACGTTACAGGGGTGGTTTTTCTTTCCGGTTATTTAGGGAGAATTTTATATTTTTTTGGTAAGAATACATATACTTTAAACAATACGGGCTTCAAATAGAATGCAAAGGATCTTAATCAGTTACAGAAAAATATGAACAACATTCTTTTATCAAACGCTCTTACTAAATTTACATACGGTTAACTTTGTTCTTGAAGTATCAATGGTAGGAGTAATCTCCTACGACAGTGCGTTAGACATCTATATCTACACACAAATTCTACCAAATTACACCCACATAAGAAAGGTCTAAAATAATGATTACGGTCAATATGACAAATGGCGCAGAATCCGACCCCGAATTTGGCAAAGATTGGCATAAGCTGATAGCAATGCGTCACTCATAGACACAATGCAATTATACAATTCATACAATATCACCCATAACCTAAAATTAATAAAAAATACAATGCAAAGAATGACATTCCATTTCAGCGATCGAAAGATCGCGCATAGAAAAGTATATTTACTTTCTGATTTTACGAAAGTGTTTGCAGTTTTATGTAGGTGGTTACAGCAATTATCATTCACCCACTGGTAAGTTTTGCAGGATACAAAAAGGCAAGATAAGTAAACCCAAGGGAATTTCATTAGAAAAAAAAGAGCAATCCAGACCAGGCAGAGGTATGAGGGCAGTAGGGTTAGGTGTGTTGGCGTTAGATATTCGACAGAATTACCAGGAACGGAAAGTTTGAGGTAACCACAGACTAAGGGTCATCACTAAAAGGCAGGAAAACAGGAAATTATAGTTGTCTGTGGACAGGGCCATCAAACATCATGGTAATGTTACTTCCAAAATTCCAATCCAATCTCAAAGTTTACAACCGTTGTCAAATTTTCTCAAAAAACAAACAACCCCTAAACATCAACAAAATATCATGACACGAAAAAGGTAGGTCTGACATTGAAGAATGTGATTGGAAGTTTGGGTAAAATAACGACAAAATAATTCTAAAAAGAGGTAAGAGGTAAAACAACATGGCATAATTTAGGGCAATTACGACAAGGTAGAATACCATGCCTTAGAAACTTGAAAAGTTTGGAATTTCAATTAGAGATTGATTAAACTCATACCAATAAAAGAATCTCATCTCATCCAAATAAGTTGAGGTATATCTCAATTTCTCCATCGCTATGGAATACATGATTGAAAAAGTTCGGATCTTCACCAATCTCTGAATTGTACAAGATCCCAGTACAAAAATCCAGAAGGAAGAACATAATATTATTAAAAGTACAGGATTGGAGTCTTCTTATATCACAACCAGACAGGCAAAAATATCATTTCTGAAAACATTCTGAAGGAAAATGTCACTAGCTCTAACTATATACATATATTTTGTGCCTCGTTTCCTTCTCCAGGAAAAACATAACCTGTGAAATTGTATTTTTATCATTATTTTTCATATTTTCTGAACAAACAGCATAATTACACACATTATCCTAAACGGAGAAAAAATTATCACCTCACTCATATAATATACATACATGGCCCATTGAGATAAATAGTCATATAACATCCACTGTATATAGATAGGAAACCAATTAGTCTCAACTTCCGGAAAAAAGAGTAGTCAAAATAAAAGTTCAATCTAACAAAGTCTTTGTAAAAACCCAAGGAACTGAGTGCAGTTTTTACGCGAAAGATTTAGGAAAGAAAATTTGGTGCATCTGTTACTTATTTAGAAGATATCTGTGCCTTTTCTCTTACAAAAACCAATATATGCATACAACTTGCAGGAACACAAAAGTAACTTCTAATCTAATTAATGCTGATAAAAAAGTAATTTAAAAAGTGAATACATAAAGCATGAATATAAAAAAGAAACAAAAAATGTACTGAAAAATTAAAAGCCTTCCCCTGCAAAATAAAGTCCTTTTGAAATCAGGAAAATGTGGATAGTCAATGCTGATTGACAATAGAAACAATGGGAGATCTTATTTATCCAGTGGTGCTAAGAAAAGCAATGCTGGGCTCTTTAATTTTGCCATTTGTGTAATAACCCATCACCCTATCTTATCTTGTAGCTTCAGTACAGTACAAACAGTACCAGGCCAATGCATGTGATGTCGTGTTTTGATTTAAATTTGTCACAGAGGAAGCTGCATTTCAGAGAATTATCTTTCAGTTCATTTTTCAAACTAAGACATGTGTATCTAGTTCAAACTGACAATGACAATAAAGTACACCAAACACAAATATACAATAACAGTAGGCAATAAAAAGACAAATTAATTCTACTAATGTACTTAACCAAATGATATCCAAGAATGCTTCAAAAACACGATCAAAATAAAGTGGATGAAAAACATTGAAATGCTTGTTGGCAGCATAGGTTGGCTTGCTTTCTTTGCTGACAATGTACATACATATCCGCTGGTATTGATGAAGCAATATTAGGCAACAGAAACCATGTTTATACATCTATATACAACAGGCAAGAGGCATGGAAAAAACGCTGACATTCAACTGATCTTGCTTTGACCAAATTGTAAGCCAACAGTTGGCCAGAACAAATTTCACTTTAATCATTCGAATTCGGAAAAGTGTAAGTCTTCAAGCTTAAAACCAGTTAGTAGAGAATTTAGAAAAGATCACCCCTAAATATTCGAGAACAATAAACCAGTTATCTGATAAGTTCAATTCGAAAAAAAGAAAATTGGAAAGGTAACGTTTCTGTTCAGTAAACCACATTTGACCAGAAAAAAAAATCTCATCCACACTTTTAAAACTAGCAATTAACACCATGCAGGGAGAATGCATTAGATTCGAAATAGAATCAAAATTTCTGGCAAATTCTTCACTCAAGCCAGAGAACACAAACTGTATTATTGAGAACTCCACTCATTTGGAAGACATTGAATAACCCCTGATCCCAGTTGGGAACCTTGCAAGCATCCCTTCTCATTTTCTTGCAAGAATTTCTCTCAGGTACCTGTGAAACTGTGAATATTATTAACAAGCACCCCTCCCTCTACATGTATTTGCATGAAATTTGCCTATTTGTCTAACTGTGACAGACGGCCTAGGTGTATGCATTATCCTATACTCCCCTATGGCTGTTTGTGTTTAGGTTTGCCCACTCAAATTGCATTCAGACATCTGTCATCACTCATCCGTCATAGACACCTTGCTAAATAAATTATGGCTCGTTTTGAGAAGTGAGGATAAGTCAGTATTTTTCTTATAGCAACCTAACAAATTATACAGGCCACATATCTAATGATAAAGTAACAAATTAGTGTGGGTTAAGGGAAGAATTAATGTACTGTATTGCTTTTCTGTAATAATTGAAATCAAAATATTTTTGCAAATCTACTACTTTGGTACACTGTGATTCAATGGTTTTTCCCTTGGTATATTGATTGAATATTTAGGTATTTTGGTAAAACAAAGGGGAGCAGACCTTGTGCCTTCAATATGGCTGATCAGGATTGGTTGAATGTATAGCCAGTAAATGATTCATTCACAATTTCACATTGCTTTATTTACTTTGTGCTAGAACCATTTCTCCAAATCCTAACAACATCAACAACAAATTCAACTATCTACTATTAAATCATGATATGGATGATGTCTCCTTTAAACAATATAGCAGGAATTAATGCCAGAAAACGTGTGATTTTTTCCCCTATTATCTTTTTCATCAACTTTTGGATTACATTTCTACTGAGGTCAGCTCCTGAGTTGACCAGTGATCCTTTACTGGACTCGGCGGCAGTAGTAGCCCAGCGCTTTACACTTCTCACACAGATGCTGCGGATGCTCCTTGCTTTGGTCAGATACATCTAGTCCGTCCGGTTTCTCAAGAGGGCGCTGTTTATGTCACAAAACAAACTGGTTATCCTCAGATTGTAAAGACCTCTTTGGAATCAATAAAAGTGCAAAAGTCGTGATTAATGATATTCATCAAATGTTCAGGGTTTGAAATAATGAGAAGCTGCAGTTTCTAGCTCTTTGTTTGGGGTTGGTTGTTTTAATGGAATGGGCTCTGTTATAAATATTTAGCTGTTCATGTCAGCATTTAACAGAAAATAAGTTTTTGTTTAGATTGCATGAAAAAAGCAGGGATCTTAGGAGAAATATGAACCCTGGATAATTTGCATATGAAGGACTAGCAGCAGCTCTTCCACAAGACTAAGTGATAAATTTGAATAATCCATAACCATCTCTTAAGGAAGCTGGTCATTTGGTGATGAAAACATGAAGGATCATACAGAATTCAGATATGATTTTAAAAACGGTTCATTGAGAAGTCTGCAATGAAGCTAGTTAATGAGTTTTGCTGGCAGCTGGGGTTGGATGATTCAAGCGCAGTGTGGTGCTTCAAGAATATCCAGCTAAAATAGCAAGGACGAGGGATAGGTACTAGGTAAAAGGGGTTCAGGTTAGAGGTATGAGGGACTAATTAATATGCAATATTTCTGACCCAAACCAGAGGAAACATTGACACTATTTTCAAAACTTCAGGAGCGTGATAATTGGACAAATTTTGATGTTAAGAAATTTGGACTTTTTCCCTCTTGGTCTCTTGTCCAAAAGCCTACTACAGACAGGAGGATTTCTTGTCAAATTTCATGCGAAGGCCTACTTGAAATGTCCTTCCATGCCTTGTTTGTCTGATATGAGTTAGACCTCCATCCCTCTAAGCCTTTGATTCCAGATCTGCCATCAAACATTGGATGGAAATCATCCAAAACAAGATGATGGTTGGTGTCAAATCTTCACCAAAGCAACAACTTACGTCTTGGGTTCTCAATCAAAGTAAAAATGAACAACTGTTTTTTCAGAAAACATTGATAGTTTGTTGGAAGAGTCTACCCAGGATATTCAGCCAAGGTTTGAGGGTTTGGGATTCAGGAGAAAGCACAGGATGGTGTTAGTCTTAGTCAAGCTCTGTGGTGTGAAACTACAGACCCCCCAACCCACCTCAATCAAACTAAACCTCTCTCTACCGTCTAGGCGTCTACCCAGCCAAAGTCTTAGGAAACTGCTCAGTCAACATAAAGTGAGGGATATTATGTGCTGAGCTGGTTTCAATAGGTCAGAGGACATGATTGTCCCTCTGTCACTCAATGATGAATGATCAAATGCAAATGAGCAATAGACTTTCACCTCCAATAAGAAATTCTCGTTGCAAATGTTAACTGGTTAAACAACCCCAAGCACCACTGCTACGCTTTGCCTCTGTTAAGATGATGTTGCAGCATTGATGTGAGTATGGAAAGCCAGGACGGCAGCCATTTTGTCGTCAGGATGATAGAAGCTCACCACAATTCTGGATTAATGGCAACCTTAGGATTAAGCTCCCCATTCCCCCAAATGAATGTGGAATGGCCAAAGAGTTCTATGCCTCACCTAGATGTTTAGAAGCGGTCTTTCCAACTCAAACGCACCTGCTTGTGTGGATAGACATTGATGTGACATTTGATGCATTCCTGACCCATGTTGGCCCAGCTGTTACCACTCATCCATTTCCTCTTACATTTGGGGCATTTGTACTCCCCAAAGCAGCGCTTCTTGCCTTGGTAAGGGGTCAGCCCTTCGCCCTTAGGACGTGCCTGCAATTAAGAAGGACAGACAGACAGTTAGTTATGTAACATAAACCATTAAGAAGGACAGACAGACAGTTAGTTATGTAACATAAACCATTAAGAAGGACAGACAGACAGTTACCAGCAGTTTTGTAACATAAACCATTGCATATTATTCACTTATGTAACTACAATCACTTAAAGGCCCAATACAACGTTGCACAGATCGGAAAATATCGATGTCCACAGATTCCCTTCTAATTTACACAATTTGTAGATGGTCAAGATAGAAACACCATGTTGAAATCTTACGGTCTGGGATGCTGTACTTCTCGAGAATTCTTCACCCAACATCGACAAATAGTTGATTACTCGCGAGAAATAACCTATTTCTTACACTACAGAACGGTGAGAAAACCGTGATGTCTTTTGCCCTTTTCTACTTTCTCAGATTACCATTTGAGCTAAAACCTTCACAGGATTTCTTTTTGGGATGTTTAAGGGTTTAACACACAAACTATGGTAATCTTTTTACTTTTACCAATGTTGTATAGGGCCTTTAAGTCTGAACAACCAAGAAAATTAAAAACAGAAAGGACAGTCATGAGGAGGACCCACATATCTTTCCTTCCATGAGACTCAAACCACTCACTGACAAGCTGATCATTACAAGTCAATTGTAGCAGCTTTCAAGATTTGCTTTAAAATGAGGTCAACTAACATTTCTCAACGAGTCTTTAAGTAACCTAAAAACTGTACAGATCCTGCTACTCCGAGTGCTAGGATAAAAACAGCAGGCCCCCTCTAGCTTGTAAAGATTTGCATTTTGGCCAGACAAGTCAGTAGGCCTATCATTTTGCAAAACCTCTAGCTCTAGCATCACATCAACAGAACAGCTCAGGATTGGAGCCACACGGTACAAATCTTTCTGGGCCCAAGATAATTTGATTCCTGTCCAAATAAATCATTCCTCCTTATCTGAAAGTTTACCCTTTAAGTCGTACAGTTATCGTGGATCAGTTCTCTGATTTCCTGCCTTCACTGAAGGGAGATCCTAAAAAGCTCAGGCAAACAGTGAACACAGGCATTTTGATTTTCATGAATTCATGGAGTAATTTGGAATAATGTGTAGGGACTTTAGACAGCTTCCCCCATACTTCAATACTTCCAAAAGGCTGTTTCATGCCAAAAAAAACTTGCGTTAACCTTGGGTTCACTTGGCAAAAATCCTTATTCAGCAACTGCAAATGCCAAGTGTGTTCGTTCCCAAGTAGCATTCGGTTGACCCGTGGGTTTCTTGGCACGACTCCAAAGGCAGACAGGCAGACAACAGGGAGCCACCATCTTGATTTTCAATCATGAATTCTTTGGGGACTTGGCTGGGTTTAGGAACAACTGCCCATGAGTGTGTGGGAAATGCTGAACAAATATGGCTGACACCATAACCATACCCATATGGTAATAAACCAGGCTTTTGAAATCAAGTAATGGGGCCAATCAATAAAAAAAATAAAAAAAGGAATAAAAATAATAACTTTCACGTTTCATGGAAAACACCTAACCATGTGACACTGACAAACCACACTGCCCAAAGAAAAGAGCACAAATGAGCTTTAAAATAGTCCATGCCTCCTCTGATCAAATCAGGCGGCCAAACAGTGCCAGGAAAAATACAAAATCATGCTCTGACTGCAAGGATGGCTACTGACTGTGCTAACACTACAGAACTGTTCCTGGGTAAATTTCTTGGCCATATTAAAAGCTACCATCGCCTCAGGCTCAGACTGTGAATCCAAGCAGACTGGTTGACCAAGGAGGTATTAGACCAAGGACTGGTGCATTTCAAGTGGCCAAGTCAACCAGCCAGACATTGCCAACCTTCAAGAAAGCCATCTGGCTCAAGACGCTGAGAAGTCTCAGCTGTGCTCAAGCCACAAATTCTAGTCAGCTCAGCAACCAATGGGAATACCAGCAGCGAGTCTGGCTACCCTGCTGATAAGGTACTGCTTGTCATTTCTACCCACTGCTGTTTCATGTGTGACATCACTCCTCTTAAAGCAGCGAGACAGATTCCTAGAAGATCCCTTGAACAGTGAGTGTACAGGATCCCAACATCTGTAAATTTAATATGTGAGGTGTACTGCCATTGCCAAACTGCCCTCCTAATCCTATCCATGAGCATCACCAGTATGTAGCCTACATTGTGTCTTCACTTTTATCTGAACTCTGAACTTCTGAACTTCATCATGATTCTAATCTACAAATTTACCTTGAAATTCATCATGATTCATTAGGTAACTGTACTGTTTCATTGCTCTATACTGCCCATGCTCATAACTAACTCCTACAAGCCTGGCTACAGTGGAGCAGTTCAAGGATCACAACATGCAAGACAACTAATAAGATGAAGAAAACATCTTTAAAATACTTTAAAGTTGTCTTTTGGGCAACATCCCTTTCAATCTCATCGGTGTATGTCCATGATATACATGTAATTTGTCGGAGTCTGTACTTGACTGGTCTACTTCAATTAAAGGTGCTTGATGTCTCAAACAAAACTCAGTAATAGTAATCTAAAATTCTGAAATCAGTTACTTTTATGGAAAAAAGGAATGACAACTCCAAATCAACTACTAATGGCCTTTTTAAGTTCAAGAACACTTTCGTTAAAGATATTCCATCCCACACAGATGAAGTCATCTTGGCTGCAACAATCACAGCAAACAGCCACTGATTTAAAAGTCAGACTTCAACAGTCCAGATGACCCCTGTCCAATGACCTTCTGTGATGGTAACCAGGATCACTCAGCCAATCAGAATTCAGGAATTGAGTAAAGGGGGCGGAGCTTAGCCAGAAACCTTCTTGGACACCCCCTAGGGGGTCAGAGTGGTAGAGTCCAAGTGATGTCACTGAGCTTGATCAGATAGCTTGGGTTGATAACTTCAATATCAGATTTCCTAGTGACAAATTCCAGACTAGAAAGTAACATAATAAAAGTAGAACTGCAACCAACCAACCTGAGTTATTGCCCTTACAAAATCCATTTACTTTAATCTTTAGATGGTACACATTTTTCTGACAGTCTAAAAATGGATCAACAGATGAACAGAATGAATCCAATTCAACAGTCATTCAATGAACAAAATTAATTTTGTCCCAGCAAAGATGTTCACATTTATGGTCAAATTGTAGGAAATATCTAAATTTGCCATTACCTGCTACTGGTGCTAGTGCTAGCATTACCCACACAACACAAACACCTCAGGATTTTATACACAAAACTATGGAAACACATTTATTTCCTATTTGCTGACAGTTGCACAGCAAATAGACTCCACCTGCCTTGGTCAGACTAAAAATATCCCATCCTTCTCAACACTACCAATCTGAATTCTGATGCGAGTAGCAACATTTTGAAAGGACTACTCAAAACAAATTGAGCACTGGACTGAAATTGCATGCTTTCTGTTTTTAATTGCCTGGTGTTTAAGTTGTGTGGGACTTGGATAAAGTCTACTATCTTGGTTTAATCTGTTTCATAAGAAAGTCTTTCTGATGAGAAAAAAAGACAAGGGTCAGCAGATATTTAATAATTTGTTCAATCATAACATTGTTCAGATGATTTTTCATTACTTTTTCATAAATCATTTAGGAGGAAATCACCCTAACCTATCTGAAAACTAACTAATCTCTGAGGTGTTTTTCTTCTCAGATGTCTCAGGATATCAAATAAAGATCTTAGAAGATCAGGACAGGAAAAGAGACAGATGATTTCAAGTTGAACTCAAGAGTGGAGGAAAGGATCCAAACCAGACATAATTGAGGGGTGGGAATGTTTGGGTCTGGCTTGGAGAAGATAAAGAGTCTGTGAGGACATGCTCCCAACAAAGGCCTCCTTGTAGCACTGAATAATAGGATGCCTGTTGGCTTACTTCAAGTTATTCTTGTAAGTGGGGCACAAGCACCTGGGGGTTGTCAAATGCACCACCCACACATTTCTTGAAGAAGGAGGGTCAAGAAAACTTCCTGTCTTCACTTCAAGACTTCTTCTAAACCAGACTTACCAAAGCAAGCCAATAGTTGGACTTATTTTGTTCATATATAAATAAGGTCTTGCCTTTTACAATGCCTGGATTTGTTTACAAGCTTAATTCAGCTATGAGCAGAGAGGTCTTCATGGGTGGGGACAACCAGATGCTCAAGAAACAGGAAATGATTTCCAGCACCCTTGAAAAGATCCAATTATAACCTGACTAAACCCAAGGAAAGTTTCCAGCAAGCTCACTGCAAGCTGATAAACAATCTTAATTGATCACTCTGATCCTCTAAAAACTTTCTTTAGCTGAATAAATCACTGTCATGCTAGTCTTCCAGGAGTTCAACCTCTTCCTAATACTTGTGGTTGGGGAGTTACTCTCGCTTGAATAAACCTGTTACATCATTCTGGCAGAGTGACCTCCCAGCTTCCTTCCCACAAACCAGCTGCCCTGATAATTATCTAATTGGGTGCCCTGCCTAAACAATTAGGTAGGAGGCAGTAAGGTGTGGTTGACACTTGACAGGAGAGGACTTGAGACAAGTTCCTTGTGGGAAACACCTCACAGGTAAAACCCAATAATAAATCAACTCAAGCCACTGCTTTAAACTTGTGAGACCAATGCTGCCCTGACTCATAACCCAGGGCACTCTCATATATCACTCCCAAAGGTATCAGGAAGAATATCCAACATTGTAATGTGAATTGTAAGAGGACATGTCAGTCAGGTTTTCCAATCCTGAATCAATCTTTTTTCCTCAACAACAGAAGGAGAGTCAATCAGTTAATCATGGCCCTTGAACACCCCCACCCAAATCTCCTACACCACCGTTGAGACCTTCAAACATATGTATTTCATCTTTACTCTCTTTGAAAGTAAACATACCTAGCCTGTAGAAGCTTCACACAGCTACTTTTTCAATTAGAAATAAATCTGGACTAGCTTCACCAAGTCCCAGCAGTGTTTCTGATGAAGGTCACAGTGTCTGACCTCCCAACCTTTGACCTCGGAGACAGCGTGGACAGGCTTGAATCCTATTGGATCGTTGATTCCTTGAGGGAAAAGCCAAACTACATCTCTCCTCTGATTGGCTTTGTGGCGCTGTAGCGAGGGCAGTTTATTCATCATGATTTAAATATGCCTTCACCGGATGACAAATCATATCAACTAGTAAGAAATCTGACTGGTTTGAGTACAGAGAAAATAATAATAAAAGAACACGGTGATATACAAAAATGTTGCAAACTGCTTACTGACTCAAATTACCTTTGAGAAAGGTCCTGCTAGGATCGAAACGTCAGGCCCACTAGAATAAAAGAACACATTCAAAGGACTCTCTACACAGAATCCTTTGGGGAGTTTGGCCTAGGCTATCCCTTTACTTTGATCACTGGATAGGTGACAAAAATTTACCCTGCAGGTTCATCAACCATTGGAAAAGAAATCCATGTTTCAAAGTAAAACGTTATTAATAGACAACTATTAGCTACTTCAGTTCAGTCAACAAGGAACTGACACATTTTGCATGAATGTATGCTTTTCAGGGCAGGTTTGATCTTGCATCTTGGTAATCCTAGCCTACAACCAGCCATGGTTTGATCCTCATCAAGGACTATCATCAATCACTGGCAAAGGTCAAGGGTCAACCCTAGAGAGAGAGAGAGAGAGAGAGAGAGAGAGAGAGAGAGAGAGAGAGAGAGAGAGAGAGAGAGAGAGAGAGAGAGAGAAGGGTGCTATCCTTGGTCCTTAGCCCTACTGGTGAAAATATTTGTCAGTCAGCCATCCCACCCACTTCTAATCCAGACAGACAAGGTCTGCTTTGTAACTAGTCCCTTGGGTTTCTGTTAGCAGACAACAAGTCTTATCCAAGTCCCCCTGAGTAAGAAATTATGTTGCGATGAGACAATAACTTTCCCTTAAGGAATTAACCAAATGTGGCAAACATTCCTTCACTTTGGTTGGGCTACTTGGGCAGAGTAAAAAGTGAAAGAGGCGTTTCAGACTTCTAGATTGGCACTGACTTCAAAATGCCAATGTTCATCCGACACTATGAATTCTTGTCCAAATTGCTGGGGAGTGAGGAGTATTCCTTTATTCTTACTTCCATTCTTTCATGATATTCACTATTCACCAACCATTTACAGATGGAACTAAGCTTTGCGATCAAGAATTCCAATGAATTTAACAAACATTGAGCACCTTTTCCATGTCTCAACTCTCAAAGAAAATGACTTACTTTGAGTCAATTACTGGCAGTTTCTTGCAGCAATATTCATATTTCTAAAAAGTTAGAGGGCCTGCCATTTCGATCCCAGCAGGAGAGTTGACAAAAGCACAGTGACAAGGACATACACAGACGGTCAGGGGAAGGAAAGCCCTGACACACATGACACTGATGACACTTGACAGAGGAAGGACAAAAGGGAAGAGAGTGGGATGCAGATGTACACACGGAAGGATCGAAACATCAGGTCCCTCTAACTTTAGAGATTCATGTATTGCAGGTCATTTTAGTCAGTGATTAGTTTGCTACGGTTTTTTGTATTAACATCAAATTTATATTTAAAGTGATATACAAAAAATGTTGCAAACTGCTTACTGACTAAAATTACCAAAATGCAAATCTTAAAATTTAGTGGGCCTGACGTTTCGATCCTAGCAGGACCTTTCTCAAAGGCAGACCTTTGAGAAAGGTCCTGCTAGGATCGAAACATCAGGCCCACTAAATTTTAAGATTCATATTTATATTTATGACATCATTCAATCTCATCATTTAGCAATTAATAAGGCTGTTCCCACTGTGCAAATAATCAAGATTCATAAATCCGGGTTTCATGTTCAAACAGCAAAAAATTGTGAGCCAATTGTGGTTTACAGCAGTTGTGGTCAAACTCAAACAGTGCCTGTGTCCTTGAGGCCTTGAGGGTGACCCATACAGGGAGACATAAACAAGCAAGGCACTTCCTGTCAGTCAGAGCTGCGCCAGTGCATTGTGGGATTAAAAAAATTGGTGCTATTTCTACAGAGCACATGTGGCAAATAAATGCAAATATCTAGAAAAGTTGCATGAACGGTTGAGTCTGAATCTGATAATCACGTTTATTGTGTCCTCAGTCCACACACGCCAAAAAGTGGAGTTTGAATCGCAATTCATACCGCGATCCATATACTCACGGTTTTTAGGGGGAATAATGTGGAACAGGCCTAATGAATATGGATGTCTATTGTATTACAATCTGGATAAAGTACAGCTTTAATGGACTGCCTTCTCTCTGTCTAGTTTGCTAGCAGAGCGTGCATTTGACATGACTCAGACAGGGGTTTTTAGTTGGAGAGGAAGTTATACTCAGTGCCAAACGGAAAGTAAAAGCATCCGGCATTTACAGCCAAACAGGGGAACTCCTTCCCTGGAGTCATCACTGTATATCAGTGTATCAGATGGGATTGGTTTGGGTTGGAGGTTGACAGGACGGTTCATATATATTTTTCTTATTTAGAATGGAGTGACTCGCATGCAGGGATGGATGTTGAGATGGGTATTCCCCGGTCTACAGACATGGAGATGCAACTGCCATAAGGTCAACATGCAGTAGCATAGCCATTGTTTGGACAACAAGAAAGTCAGAGAGACAGAACATGACTACAAAGGTACTGACCAAGAGATAGAAAACCTCTGCAACTTCGTCAAAAAACAGAAGTGATTTCTTTGTTCTTGTCTGACATCAGCAAGCACTCAAAGTCATGAGCACATGATATCCTGTAGCATAAGTCATTATTGATCATCCTGTTGCCATAAATCTTCCAAATGCCTCAAGTTCCCAACAAAGATCATGACCCTCTCTGGGTTGACATGACAAAGCAGTGGCTCTCGACTTAAAAACAACATTTTTTGAGAGATGTTTTGAAAAGGAAACGAATAATGATACTGGATAGTTAAGGGAGACAGGATGACAGAGAGAGGTCAAAATAGAAAAGTACAGACTGATCACAAGTCATGGAATTTTCTGAAAAGCAGTTCACTATTGTAGAGTTTTGAACATTCAATTGTTCTTATTTGTTACACCACTTACTGGGTGAGTCAAAATATAGGAGGGTTTGCGGTGACAATATGCATAAGGTAAAGAAGAGATACGGTTCTGAAAAGAACCTGAGTGATATTAACTCAACGTTCCGGCCAGTATGCTCATACCAGCCAGAATGTTGAGTTATTACTCATGTTCTTTTCAGAACCATACCAGTCCTCTTATCTTAGAGACCTTATGCATGGTGTCATCGCAAACACTTTATATTGTTTCACCCACCATGCAAAGCTCAAGTCTTCTTGTAAGACAAAGACAAGTCATAATGGTCCAAACATCAGCCAACTTCTTGTAAACCCCACAAGAGACTCACCTGAGGGCAATCTTTGATGTAGTGTCCCTTATTGAAGCAGAGATGACAAAGGTAGGTTGGTGGTGGTCTTCGTCCCATCTTTCGATCAATGGGTGATAGGGACAAGTCACTGAACTGATCAGCAATGTCACCAATACTGCCATAGGGAGATGTCATCATTTTTGTCTGGAAGTTCAAGAGGAAGAAAAATCCTATTAGGCCAAACAAATTAGTAGTTTCTCATCCTTGCCTGCATCGTTATTTTAAGGCTACTGATTCAGAGATACAATGATCAATACAAATCACTAATCCAATGAACAACTGTGTACAGTTTACCTTTTCTTACAAAGATGTTTAAAATTATTCATGAACAATCACTTCATAAACTTGATTTCCAAGGAAGAACACCCTCTCTACTTTTAATTATTAAAACAATTCGTTCAAAACAAGAAATTTAGTGGGCCTGACATTTCGATCCTAGCAGGACCAATTCTCTAAGGCAGAGTGAGCAAGAGTATCAAAACAAGAAATGATAAGTTCTAACAGATATTCCAGTCTCTACCTCAACAAATACCACTTCATATCTGTCATAGAACCCCCTACACAAAGCTGACTCCAAGTTTCAACCACAAGAATTCCTTCTGTTCATTCAATTAAAAATCGTTGTGGCATAGGGCTCCTGTAGAGTGTAGACAGCTGTGTATTCTTTTCTAATCAACCATTGAAGTGTGGGGCCAGACCATACTGAGCTAGACAGTAGGTTATATTTACTATACCTCATGTCAACCAATTACAATTGTTTAGTAAATAACAATACCTAGAGAGGTTTTAGACAGGCTGTTGGCCAACTGGGAGATGGGATTTGTTGTTTTATTGGGCAAGTCTAGGACCAGCTGAGAGTGGCTTTCAATTTCTAAATGCCACAGAACCACTCAATCAGGCTCCTGTTACATACAGGCAGTTGGCTTTGCATATGATGCCATTACATCGCTGCATATCTAATACAGTAAGGTTAGAAGGCATCAAGGTTGACATCGACTTAATCAGTCAAATGTCAAAGACCTGATGGAAAGTTTACCCCTCCAACCCTTGGAAGTTTTCAGAACTCCTTCAGTGACAAAGAAAACAAGTTCTAACTCTTGATGCTCAGTCTGGTAAGTAATAAGTATGGCCATGATACTGGTAGAATTTACTCACCATTGTATGCATAGGACTGCTGATTTGATTCTGGAAAATAAGCAATAAATGAATAAGGTAAATGTGATGCATTTCAAATAAACATACAAACTTCTTTTTTTTTAATGGCAAAAGAAAACTGACTAGACTGGAACTTAGATCCAAGACCTCCGTTTTTGTGTACCAGCACTGTTACCATCTGAGCTATCCAGCCCTTAGATTGTGGCCTTCCCAAACAGTCAACTAGTCTTTGCTAGGGTAGGTGTGCCAGTCAGAAGCATTCAATGATTAACTGCCCTATATCTCATGGGATCTTACCAGGTTTCATTCAGAAGCAAAGAACCAATATTACTTTTGTAAACCTGGTCACAGGTCACAGCATTCAGGGATCACATTATAACATCTGGCTACCAGGACAAGTTTGTAATTTTCAAAATAGTCTCCTGAAGAAGAACAGTGAGAGTACACTGTTCAAAACATTGAGTTCCTCAGGTTCTTTTCAGAACCAAACATACTCACAAAAGAGAATTTACATGGTGTCATCGCAAACCTATTAAAGTATTAGTTACTCCCACATAATTATGCTGTATTATTTATAACAATCAAAAATAGCAGGGCCTGATATTTCCACCCTTGCAGAATTTTCCTCAAAGGCAGAGGTTTTGAATTTTAGAAAACAATTACCAGGGCTAAATGGTTCTCATGGGATGATGTGACATGAAAATTTCACTTTTTCTGACCTTATTATTTCTGAAGGCAAAGTTGGCGACCTCTTCCATTCTCTTTGAGGGTCTGTGTGTGTTGGTCTGTATGTAGGGATGCTCTCCATTCTGAAGCATCAAGATGTCCGACAATTGACTGGATAGATCAGGATTCTGTTCGGAGGAAAAAGAAATATACTCATTAACGGTAACTAAAATATACTCATTAATTAATTTAACAACCAAACTTAGAACATGGTAAAGAAGGGTTTTGCTTAAGCTACAATAGAAGCATCTTGTGCTCAGAAGATTAGTGCTACAATCTAGATTATTAATTGGCTAGTTTGCTTGATTGATTAAAACTTGTCAAGAAAAGTTAGATTGAACGAGAAACACAGATGTTTGATGCAGGAAAACAAGGAAAAAAATTCAGTGCCAACTGTTTTCAAATTCACAAAGGTGGAAGGCGTCGGGTTTCTTTTCAGAAAAAGATCAGATAATATTTTTTTGTTATTTTTTGCAATGATGCAAGATTTCTCAGTCCATGGACATTTTATAAGTAAATGAAAATCGTTCATCTCCTTAGATTTTTTATGACTCCATTCCCTCTTTGAGCTCAAACCAAACAGAGGTTGACTTGCCCTATATTACCATGACAACTAACCCTGAAAATATACACCCGATGACAGAGGTCATAAGGTCGACTTAAACTTTGAGGCTATAAAGGTCGTGGAGTGGTTTTATATAGCAGACGCCTACGCTATAAATTCCCCAACTTTTCTTGAAATTCCAATGGAAAATTTCAAATGATGCATGGTATTAAACCAGTTCAAGACTTAAGCTACCATATGATTGATGAATTGAATTTGAAAGCACTTATAGCCTAGACATTTTTCTTTTCATTAGTGAATGAATTTCGTACTGTATCATTAAAAAGTCTTGATAATAGGTAGTTGAAATAAAAACAAGAAAAGCGCAAGTATTTTTATAAGTAATTCTTTAAACTTATTCAATTAGGAGTTAGGACAATTATCTTATCTATTCAATGATCACTACTTCTTATCAATCAAATTATGCGGTAACCGATGGTCTATTTTTAAGTTTTTCGATCATAAGTCCTGGTGAGTCATGGACGTTGCATAAGGTCACTACATGCATGCCATAATCAAGGACTCTTGATATCTTCCATGCACCATGCCACTGTGTACAATAATCACAACCAGTAGGCCTACACACTGTACACAGTCACACATGTACAGCATACAGAGGGCCAATGAGAGGCACAGAGACTGAGGCGTGCTAGTCGGCCATCTTGCAATCTGTTTTCCCATTAGGGAAAAAGGCTGCATAAGATTTTTGGCAGGAACAGCACGATAATAACAAGTAATCACACAATCATCAAATCACTGTGCTGACTCAAACATTAACTCAGAATACAAGTGGAGTTATGGTCACAAATTACAGACTGCTGTCCATTTTTTCGTTGGTGGGGTTTTATAAAAAGGTCTGCACCAATGCTTGGATATCTACATGTGGTGTTGCCTATCTGCTCAACACCGGCACTGGCAGCCAATTACATATGTTCTGATTCTCCAAACGGATGTCTAGACAGCCGGCTAGTCACAAGGCTGCTGAAACTAGGAAATAGAAACCTTCAAATGCAGTGCAATGCTTTTAATAACAAAGTTCACCATTTCCAGTTTGTTCCAACTCTCTGATTAAGTGCACTTTTTCATATGCATTTCTGGATTCTGTTTAGTATTTACTGTCTAGTCTAGTGTCTAGTATGAAATGTAGAGCATCTTGACCATATATTTATTCCATCTTTAAAATCAGCACATACACATTTTCAAGCTCAAAGATTCCTGAGTATTTTCACCTCCGCCCTCAAAAAGATAAGTGGACATTCTAAATTTGTGTTTGGTTTTCATTCTTTAGGCCTTAAACTTGATTGTTCCTGGAAATTTCTCAAATAAGTCAAAGGCAAAAAGTATTTTTGTCAAATTAAGGTATGGTGTATAGGACCAGGGAGGCCTACACTTAAGCCACATCATCGACCTTAAGAACTACATGTATTGAAATAAGGTCAACTGCTTACAGATTATAGTATCCTACATTATGCACAAATTAAGGGGGCCGGACATTTCAATTCTAGCCAGAACTTTGTAAAAGTTAACTTGAAGAAGTTTGTTAAGAGGGTCCACTTTGAGTTGATCCCTGAGTGTTAGCTTAGCCATATGGTTCCAATCAAGTACCCACTAGCCATAGGCTACAGACTGCCCTGCAAGAACAGAGGCTCTTCAGTCCCACCAGCAAAACAAGCAGGGAATGGAAAACCCATTAACTGCCTGACCTTCAATAGCCTTGCATTAGTGGACAAGATGGGGGGATCTTACCAACCCAGCCACCAATCAGAAAAAAAGTTTGGATCGAAAGCTAGAGAAAAATAACTTGGGCTTGTTTCACAAGCTTTCTTAAGATTGAGAAAAAAATTGAATGACACATGTTTTAAAAGTGACATCATGGGAAGGAATCTTAAATTGAAAACAAATCATCATTTGTGTCAAACAAACAATAATTTAGGCACATTTATTATTTTATGGTAACTGGTTTACATTTAGGTTTTTCAAGATTCCTAAAAACAGACATCAATGTCCACAAATATTCACATTCACAATGATGAAGATATCTGCCTGTCAATATTGACAAAATTCAGAGTGGTCAAAGTTAAACATGCATTTGGTTTTCAGTTTTCACAGAGCTACGTCATAAACAAACAAAACAATATCTAATCTATTCCCATAAAAAATCCAAATTCATGATCTTGAAGATATTTGGTGTTGGTTGAGAACTTGTAAATCAAGTACAAGTAGGAATTCTTAGCCTCTGAGTCACAAGTTCACTGACCGGCACTAGGGAGGTCTGTCACCCTTCAACTCCAAGAATTGAGGTCCAGTTCAGAATACAACTCTGGAATCCGAACAAATTTATGACATTTAACTCTGACATGTGCCTCCTTGCACCTCTCAAATCAAAGAAGTCTTCAAAAACTCTTCAAAGAAGTCTTCAAAATCTCAGCAATTTGTCACAAGCGCTGTGAAAAGGCAGCTTGTTCAAGGCAGCTAGTGCTCCCCTTTCATGGCATTGTGTACATCATGTTGTCAAAGAGGTTTATTGCACGGGTTAAAAAGGCAGTTTGCACAAGAGATTAACACTATAACCGGTAATTCAGAACTACAAGTGACAAACCAACAAAGACTGTCCAGTCAAAGACGATCATGCTGGTAGGCACACACTGAACATTCGGCGGGTCTAACCACAGAAAGATAGGCCGACTTAAAAGGGCAACAAAAGGAAGCGATTTGTAAAGGAGTGGCCGCTCAAGTCAAGCCGCACGCGCTCAAAGGACCTAAGTGTGAATGTAACAAGTTGTAAAGTTGACTTTGAAATAGAGACGCTTCCTACTGTTGCAGATTACAGATCCAAGCTTTCAAAAAGGCCAAATGATTGCTGCTACGGCTGTATATCCGGGATTTCTATTGTTGCAAAACTTGGCTTTGGAAAGCGCCTCTATTTTGGTCGAGGAAGGAGGTGGACTGGTATCTATAAAGTGTTTTCTGTAAGCAAACAATAGCTGACATCTGGTTTACACCAAGAGGGACTTCGTGGTTGGTCTGCTTTCACATAAACAGGAAAACTGGTATTAATTGGTCTTGGTATGCAGTCTGAAAGGGCCTCAACAAAGGCTCAGGTTAGGGGTGCTGTTGACATGTCCTCTTCCAATTACCTCCACCATAAGATACTCAAGACACTCCCTGCAGCTTGGTTCCCATGACCTGATGCCTGCACCACACCTGCCTAGTCACCTACCCTGCGGTTGGCACTAAGGGCAATTCGGCACTGAGAATTTAGGGCACAAATCCTTGACACCACAAATTGGACACAAAATCTAGCAGCTGGATTTTCCCTTAATTTTACAGTGAAATAAAGACAATTTGTAAATTATGTAGGCCTATGGAAAGTGTACAACCTATTTCTGCTTTTGAGATACATTTTGCAAATCTAAAAGAAGCCATAAAACTCTAGCTTAGTTTATCACGTAGGCCTGTACAATCACTAAGATGTATCAAAGGGACATGTTTTATGAAAATTCGCCACAAATACAGCCACCAGCAAAACCACGCAAGAACATGTATCATATTCTATTACAGGGAAAAGCTGAAGGGAAACAAATCCTGGGCTAACAAACATGTAGAAAGTTGGTGGTAATGTTGCATGCATTGTATTGTTAGGTCAACCCGATTGGATAACCGTTTTTTGGAATTCTTATCTTGAGCAAATATTTGTACTTTCATAGTTTCAAGAACTTCCAGGATGCCACTGCACCATGTGCCAGTATAATGACAGGCAACTGAGCCCAGAAATGGTTTTCCTGATTTTTATGGTGAAAATCTGGTCAATCCTTCACCAATACCAAACACATCTCTTATCAAATCAATTATCCAGTCTCTACTTAACTTAGAGAAGAAATATTATAATTTTCCAGGTCATAATTTGGGTTCTGAACTTCTGAGTGAATACAAGTTTTTTTTTAATAATAGAAAGAAAATAAGCGATCTAATAACAAAGAAATTTGACTGGGTTTATGAAAATTGAAAACGTTCGTAACATAAACAAAATTCACAGCAGTGAGGACTAAGGTTACGTGTCAACCTATGACTGAGGACAAGTTTCATCAAAAATGGCGTCGGGGAAAATTCGTTGACGATTTATCATCATCATACTTCCCAATCAGTTGGCAAAAACAGAGAAAGATTATCAATACAGAGCGATATAACACTAGTAACAGCTTCAGCAGTGTTGACATCGAAAGTCTGATGGAAAAATAGAGTATCATAACTTGTGAGTTTGCTACATTTTGAGGGGGATATTGCTACGGCAGTATGCAAGTATGGAGGGATGTGTATAAATGGCGAAGGCCAGTGTAGACCACGGCTCGAAATAATTTATGTCGGTTGTCGAGTCAGCCTTTATTTGGAGTCCTTTCCTGTTGCCACGTTGACAGTTTGCCTGAAATAGAACCGATCTATCCTAAAATAAACCATCGTCAATTGATCCAAATCGATCAATTGATGTTAGAGTCGTATTGTAAGATCGAAAAGGGGTTCAATTTGGACTGGATACGAACCTCGTGGATGTACTTTTCGGACCATGTTCCCGAGAGTCCGAGCTGGTCCGCAGCGGACGAGCTGATGCCGTTAGGAAGGCCGTGCGGCCCGGCAGCCTTGCCTAGGCTCGTCCCGCTCACCAGGCTGTTCCCTTGCTGGTCATGCTGTTGTTGCTGTTGCTGCTGTTGCTGCTGAATCTGAGGCCAGTAGGCCATCCAGTTGTTGAACAACTGCTGGGTGGATCCTGGGGGAAAGACGGTGGAGTTGGCCATGTTTGTGGTGTTCAAGTCGACAGCGCCTAAGGAGGAAACTTCCGCCATGGTGCCTCCAACCAAACCGATGGGATCCCTGTGCCTCATTCAACTCCCAATCACTTAGTTGGATTCCCTTAGATCCAGACTCCGATCCAGCACAGCAAAACTCTCTTTTCCCTCTAACACTTTTAGGCAGTTGACGGAGCGGCTAGCACAGCTCCCGATGTATTCCAAGAGACGCGGGCAATCTGCTGGCCACAGGAGTGGAAGACTACTAGCCGACATCAAGTCGACCTCATGACATGGACATCAAAATTCTTGGGCAGAGACGCCAATCACTGCAGCAGCCAATGAACGCAGCGAACAAGTCATCACAGCCTGAGACTCAAGGCTTACATTAAAAATGTCGGCACAGAGTTGAAACCATAAAGGCCTCTGTGTAAGGGCTGCTTTTTCCCGGCTGACACGTAAACAAAACCGCTAATAGATAGTTTATGGGGAAATAAACTTTCTCCGTGGGCATGGCTTCTCCTGGCGTCGTTTGTTGAGAGCTCGTGAAAGACTTTTTTACAGGATGTAGGCCCTTCCATAACTAGTCAGTGGGAACAATTTTGGACAACTTTATAATGGCGTCCGATTTCATTCTCGGGCAAATTATGAAGCGAGGCTAACTTTGTCGTGAAAACCTTCCTTGAGTTGAAAAGTATTACTGAATTATGACAGACATTCAAAAGAGATCATCTTAACCATGAAACCTCCAACTTTATGTCAATATTTCCCGACAAAGATCTTTACAATACCATAAAATAATTATTTGCCTTTGAGAAAGGTCCTGCTAGGATCGAAACGTTAGGCACTCTCACGTTTGAGATTTATGTATTGCACTTGCACTTGCAGGTCATTTTAGTCAGTGAGCAGTTTGCAAAAGTTTTTGTTTAACTTCAGAAAATCATATACATGTATAAGCCTGCAAAATATTATGCAAACAATTATCTACACAATTGCTGAAGGATGGTTGTCCTTAAAAGTTCAGCTCTAATCGATATATCATTTTCTGAGTTTCTTTATAAATACGGTAAACTAATATGCAAAGATGTTGCACACTACCTACTGACTAACAAATGCCCAAAATGCGAATAATTTATCAAAAATTAGGAGGGTCTGACGTTGCGATCCTAGCAGGATCTTTCTCAAAACACTGCCTTTGAGAAAGGTACTGCTACAATACGTACTAGTTCCATGCTCAGATCGAAACGTCAGGCCCTCATAATTTTCGATATTCTTTGTAAATCTCGAAAACCTCCATTTTCAAAGAATGGTACTGGTAAGGTGAACTGATCGTTGGTCATCGTTCCCAACTTTTGTGAAACATGGGCAATCTTCTAAAAATGATTTCACAAGAAGGAGACTTCCCCTTCAGATAATTGAGATTCCATGCCGCATCTCGCATTTCCAAACAAGGAATTATAACTTGTTGTAACTTCGAGCGTGGAGTTTCAAGGACCGATACCCCGGTCGCAAAAACAAACCGGTACAGTCGAGCAAATAAATACACTCCTCCACCAATCAACAAACACTGTAAATTACGTAACAAAGGCAAGATAAGCTCTAACAGGGTCCTTGCCCATTTGTTATTTCAAGTGGCTACCCACCACCATGGCACGACGTACCCAGCCACTGTTTATCCAGTCCAAAGTTGAACTTTGACCCGACGCATTGTTTTTGTTAAAAGTAGAATCGATATAGTTTATAGGCTTACTACGGGTAATTATACCAAGCTGTTTCTAAACTTTCGAAAATTATACTCACTCACAAACATTGGTTTGATTTTCTACTATTTGGATAAAGCTTTTTTTTGCTCGTCGGGGGAAAGAGTTAACCTAACTTAATTTCCGTCGGTAATTCTTTCCAAGAAGTGAATTATTTTTGCACAGAGCACAGAGCATACAGGAAGGGTTTAGTTCTTGATCGCTCATACGTTGTGGTGAGTGACTCTCAAGGTCCCTCAAAATGTGCTTGTCCGGATACCTGCCAGTACCACCATGGTGTACAATACCTGCTCTTCAAACTTCGTCATGGAGAAAAACCTGCTACACAAGAAGTATTGGTGGGCTCAAAAAGAGCGAAGCTTATAAGCTAAAATAATACTGAGGTTATATAAAAATGCTGCAAAATTGTGTCTGAAATAATACCGGAAAATGTCGATTCTAGCAGAACATTTTTTCAAAATCAGAGAAATGTACTGCCTTTGAAACAGGGATAAAACACCAGGCACTCGTGTTTTTGGAGTTGGTGTTTCCGTGGTGTGTTTGGTAATTTGGATTGAGGAGAAGCTACGGTAACTGTGGCCATTTTACTCCATTTTAAAACTTTTTGATCCTTGTACGACAATCAAAATAAAACAACGACATTTATTTATTTGGTTAAGATAAAAACATAGGCCTAACTCAAAAGTTAAAAACATAAATACAAGCCACAATTTCAAAGTGAAGCAAATGGCCATGCGATATCTTCTGCTCTTTCCCCTTCATTCCATTGAATCTACTTTGAAATTTTTATTAAAGAAATCTTTGTATCCTTGGCATTTCTTATCAATGTCTGTCCATGGAGGAAGGAACTTCCATTGTCTGTCTGAGTTGTCCCAGGAAGCAATAATGCTTTTCCTTTACTTATACATATACATACCTTGTATCGTAAACATTCTACTTGTATAGCCCACTTGTAATACTAATAGAAAATATATTTCGATAGATAAAAGATATCTTTGTAACATTTTCAATTTGCAAAAGACTCCTTGCAAGAATTCTTGACATGTTAATGTTAAGACCAAAGAGGCTGGTTGTAACTGACTGAGAGCATTAATTCTTTTCCAAATGAATCTCGTCTACATCTCCATCCATGCACCCCACCGTTTCCCAAGCTGCGCCGGTAGTTCAAATCTTATCGAATTAATTAAAAGTGAACTTGAGCGGTGCAGCTGCATCTCGCTGGCTCCTTCAAGCTGTGATTTACTTTCACGTGTGTAAAACTTCGACCACAGGTGTGACACCGTCAACGAAAGAAACACAAAAACCGACGGAAATCAAAAGAAAAGACCATGATCTGCAATTTATCATTCCTCTGGCCGTGACAAAATTTGTAGTCCGTGCTCCGAGGGGCAAAAACAGAGCGATTTGGGGTCGGGACCTCGGTTCAAATAGAGTGCGAGGTTCAATGTTCTGTGTGGAGTCATCTCAGATGTTAGCTGGTCTTGGTATTTCAGCATGGTGGGGTCGGCTTTAGCCTGCAGCGTTGGCGCGTTAGTAGGCAGTGACAGCGGGTATGTATGGGACGGGAGTCAGCGTGCAGCGCGCGCTGTTGGTATGCCGTACAACGACGTGTGCACACGGCATGAACCTTGGCCATCATCACGCATGGTAACCCGTGCACGGTGTAGGCGTGGCTTGGATCGCAGTAAAAACAAAGGTCTACGGGGATCGAACCCTGATCATATCACTTCCCTGCTTACGAAATATCCCTGATTATTCCTCATATACTCCTGAAAATAGACAAATACGCACTCCTCTCAAATAACGGAGTACAATACCATTTTTATAACGGTATTTATTGATATTATGGTTAGCAAAATCAACGAAATCTTCGCAGTAGGATTCAGCACATTTTCCGGTGGGAGATTTTATACCATAGGAATATCCAGTCTGCTGCCACCTATCGGCGAAACCTGTTTATAAATCGCCCTGTGTGTCTAAAGCGAACTTTATTGAACTGTTAATTTCCAATTTGCTGATCAAATTATGATACTTCAATTTTTGTTTTTGTTTTTACATCGATACCACAGAGGAGTGCCATTACCTTAGGATATTAGACGTGAAAATGTGAAAAAAAACCACAATATATTCAACAACCTGGAATAGTCTGGATGATACTATCAAATCATCACCCACTCTCTATATCTTTATAAAAAAAACACTAAAAACTTTTAAATGCATACAACTGAACAAAATAAGGGATAACATGTAATGTCATGCATTTAATTCTTACACCTGTAAATGTTTGTCATTAAGTGTTTGTCTTTCTTGTACCATTTCTTGTCTTGTTATCTGTCTGTCCTCCAGGCCAGGGAATAAAATCTTTTGCTTCACCCTATGCCTAAGGCCTCTTGTCAAAAAGATCATCGGTTGGGTATCAGATGATTTGACCCGTCCGATGTCGTTTCCACCGGATAGCCATCGTGAATTTTTCACCCCAGAGTCCAGTACAATCGGCTTTCTACCGGGGGAAATTTTATCGGTCGGATGAATTCAACTGGCACTCAACCGATGATCTTCTTGACAAGAGACCTAAATGTTGCCAACGTGTTTATACTTAATTATCAATTATATTTCTGTATTGATTTAATATTTTATCGCATTCTTGTATTGTGTTGTATTCAATTAGTGTATTTTGTAAAACCAGTGGCAGTATTGAAATAAATGTTGAATATTAACAACCCCAAACACAGACAAGAGTAAGCAAAAACCTTAAGATCAACCATTTTGTCTCGGATAATATTCAATTTTAAATTCAATTCAATGCAAGGAGTTCTTTTTCTTCAAAATCAAGTTGAAAACAGGCCCAAATAAGGAGAACAGAATGACCAGGAGACATTGCAATCTGTTGACGCAGTTTATTGGTGCAAACACTTCTTCTGACACTTGGGGAAGGTCCGTTAAGCAAACAGTCCACCAAATTATAAATATTTCTTTCTCCAAAAATTTAACCCCCAATGGCAATAATGATGCCGGTTAAGCGGTAAAGTTCGACTTGGATGACCAGGTTCATGAAGTATGGTGCTCCATTTATGCCCGTCTTTCTCACTTGACATCCATGCCAGTTTTTATAAAACTTTGATCTCATAAATCCTACTTTCCTTGACAGATATAATATGATTTGTTTTCCTTGACAGGTTGTTTGTGTAATGTACAATAATATCAACATTTAACACAATTTGTAGTGTAACAATAGCAATATTCCACAAAAGAGTACATTAGTCAGACAAATGAAGGAAATACTATCTATGAACAAATCCCGCAAATACATTCAAGCTCTGATTTCTCAAAAACAAAGCCGTGGATAAAGAAATCCAAAAGGAATACAAACGCAGGAACAAAGAGGCACTTTTCTTTTTTACCAAACATCAAATTTGCTAAGCTTCACTTGGTGATGAAATGTGTACCATTCAAGATAAATTCACATCAATAATCTTATGGGCCTGATATGTCGATCCTAGCAGGACCTTTCTCAAAAGAATGACAAGGATAAGATGAGATGGGAGGAGAATAAAGGTGACATGACAAAAGATGGTCAACTGGTGGACAACTCAAGACAATCACATGACTACATTTCTGCATGACAAGTCTGTTTCTGTTTGCAGGTTATGAGAATGATCAGAAGCATGTTCTCAGAATGTTCAGTTCAGCTTTTTGCATTGATTACATGAGGTTTTCGCCATCGATCTTCCAGCTACGATTACAAGAGTCTGCAGTTGTGAGCGTTGAAAGAGCACATTGCATGTTGTATTGATTTGCAGAACAGCCTGAGATTTTGATGTTTAAGAAATCAAATTCACACGAGTTACTGGACAAGGGAAGGAAAGTGATCTCACATAGGTGATGTAGAAATGTGGATGGTTTGACATTATGTAAGACATCTCTCTCAAGATGAAGTGTGGTCCTGGGAAGAGATGACACAACGTCTCGGACAATGTGCCCGTCATCTGTAGACCGATGGAGTCAACCTGATATCGGTGCTGATGTGTCTCGGAGATCCGAGATGTGACGAAAACATTGTGATAAACTGAACATTACCTGTGATCAATGTGAAGACAAAATGATACATCAGACCTTACAATATTCCACTGATATGTTAGTGATTTAGTTAAACGGCCGGATTTTACACTCAGATAAAATCCCTCCCAAGAGGACAAATCTAAATGTTGTTAAAACTCAGACTTACATTTCATCACAACATCCTATCGAGACATTTGACAGATATCAAGATAAAAGAAGCTAACATGTAACAAAAGAAATGCGTGAGAGAACATAAATACATACGTTGCCATGACAACCATTGTTTGATAATCTTGGAGGTCCTTTTGAAGGGAGAGCATCCTTTGGGTAAGAGACAAGAGACACATCTCCGCTGGCTTCAACTTTGTAGCATTGAGGAAGCACAGAATGACTAGTGGTCAGTGGATGGTCAGCATCGGTCAAGCATGGATCAAAACAGACTTCATGATGCTCAGCGACGTGAAAACTCACTGGTATTCTGCTTGGTCTGAGCATGCCTGCTTAATTCTGAGAATGAGCATGTAGATAAGATTTGAAGGTTTGCACGGTGGGAGTACCAAGTGGAAGGTTTTGGTAACACCGTATAAATGATTTCTTGTGAGATGAAGAGTGGCTCTGAAAAGAGCCTGTAAATCAATGTTTGGTGCAGTGTGCTTGAAATAGATTGGACCAACACACCCATAAACGACCTGATAGGGAAGACCAAGGTAAGGGGAGAGTGGAGGAGGTTTGTGCATCAGTGCACCAACGGTTGATGAGACTACGGAGTGAGTGAGTGAGTCAGTACTATGCCTGTCTGACCATGCTTGTTATCACCAATATCTCCTGATGACAGGTATGCAAAATTGTTTCCCAAAACGGAGAGTTACTGGCTCTTTTCAGAGCCACACTCCATTTACATGGCGTCACTGACAAACCTTCCACTTAATGAGCATGTGGTTCTAATCACTTGCAATTTGTCTGCCATTATCAAATCTCCACATCTGTCACCACTGTCACATCTGACCAAGTGGACATGATTGTTTGTGGTTTTCAGCAGTCAGACCGACCGGTCCAAAACCCGTCCGACTCGTCAGACGAGCATGAATCCCTCGGTGTGCTCAATAGCCATCAGGAGCTTCTGTCTCAACTTGTTCTTGTCTTGGTAGACTGGAAGGTCTAGCAGGTTGAAGCAGGTGTGAGCCACAGGGTAATACTCATCACCTGCCTTGACTGATTGGATTATAGTGTGCAATGTCTTCATCCCTTGGATGGGAATGCGATCTGTCCCTGTCAGAAAAACTGCCAAGAAGAAAAAAAAGGAAGAAGTCACGAATAAAAATTCAAACCAGTTTTTGCGCTGGTAAGCAAAACAAGAGGTCTAAGACTCAAGTCCCAGTCCAGTCAAAGTTTTCTTTGCCATTTCTTAAAGAAGTTTTTACATGTTCATCGAAAATTTCAATTCCTGTTCTCTTACCTAGGAATTTCTTTTTGTTCTCCAAGTTCATCTCACGGAACACCTCCCAGAACATCTGTATGGTTGGATGTTGCCGATAATACTCTCCTTTGTATTCAACGTACTACGAGGAAAAGAAACAATACAACAATTTAGCAAACATTAACTCTGGACAGCTCTGATGTCTTGTTCTTCTTTCGTCGTACGTCAATCACAGCAGTCAATATTGGCAGTTACTGAGGTAGGTGACCAGTTCTGGTTCATCTACTTCTGTGAGTGGACATGGGGGTCTCATCACAGGGCACTCGTTAATGACGTGCTCATGGGTTTGTATTTGTCCACACGGACAGAGGTCAGAGTACGTGATTTGTCATTTCTTTGTGGTTGATGCATAGCACCTATGCCCAGACTGCAGTCCAGATGGTAAGAGCAATGGTACGCAAAACTAGAGATCTGAAGTTCATGTCATGGTCCAGTAAAAGTTTCTTTGTCATTTTTCCAAATTCCAAACTCAAATTGAGCCAGAGCCAGAGTCTGAGAGCCAGGACTTGAAGTCATCTTACCTTCTCAAACTCCTCCCAGTCATATTGTTCATCTCCAATCACCATATCCATCAGTTCCTGAGGATGGAAGAGGTTGAAGACACGTCCACCGCAGACATGCAAGAACCCTTCACTAAAGAACCGATACTGCTGCTCGACAGAGGTATTCAGGACAAAGTCTACATAGCTGTCAATATACTCCTGCCTGAGGGAGAAGAATCAGGAGAATAAGGTCTCTTCTTAGTAAGCATGTAAGGATGTAGGATGGATACAAACTATGCCACAAGCTACACAGTAGCATCTTCATAATGAAACTACTTCTATCTCACAAGTTAGAGGTCCTGACGTTTGCATCCTAGCAGGACAGGCAAACATCCCGCTAGGATGGAAACATCAGACCCTCTAACTTTTGAGATTTATGTATTGCAGGTCATTTTAGTAAGTGAGCAGTTTGCAACATTTTTTGTATTGACCTCATAATATAACTACATGTACTTGGTAAAGTTTATGAAAATTTCCATCACAGAAAAAGCATAATACTTAGATTAAATCCATCTAGATTAGCTCATTAGAGCATTGGTTGACCCCCGTGCTAATCCAGACATATCATCATTCCGGAATAGTTGTAATAAGGTAAATGCTGCTAAGTGGGTAAGGTCTGGATATTCAAATGACCTGTTGTCAATGGTGATATTGATATCGGCTCCGCCCGGCTTGAGTTCTGCCGTCTCCACCTCCCCGTAGCTCTCCGTGGTGATTTGAAAGGTCAGGTCAAGGTCCAGCACAGTCTCAGAGTCCTCAGTGTCCAGTAAAGCCTGAAGGTGTGTGGCTACCAGTGGGTCTAGCTGCTTGAAGTCCTCCAAGGAATTAGTCGGTCTGAGGACAGTCAGAAATACTACTCATTAAGGTGGGGCCCATGTTGTCGACCTCCATCTTTGGTTTCTTTCTTGTTTTAGACTCATCCTACCCAGACAGCGTTTATGTCCAGCATAGATCTTCACACTCATTGTCCATACCAAGTCATGATGGCAGAGGCCATTGCTATTGTCTGTGCTCCAGCCTACAATGAGTAAGTCAATCTGACATCAATGCCTTCCAATAAAGTCCTGCAACTAAGGCTCTTCCCCCCCCCCCAAACCTGGCTCAGGCTGGGCTTTGGTTTTGTCTCAATTTCTTTCATCCTTTTGGAAGTACAGGGCTGGGGTCTATGTTGTCCACCTCCTAGTTGGTGGGCCCTGGTAACTGGTGTCATTCTTCTGATTGAGCCCAGGGAACGACTTGAGACAGCAGCACCTCTAAATGCCGCTTGCCTCATATGCAAGAAGAAGAATGATTTGACATCCGTCATAATTGAGATGAAGAAGGTGAAAGAGAATGGGATTCAGAAGAGCACATAAACTACATTTTCATCCGGAAATGTTTAATGATATTAATGCATACATACATGTAGATACAACTTGTGGAATAATCATGCATTGCTTTGTATCTTCTCTGGTAACGGCAGCACTTTGCTGGATTCAAATCTAGGACACATACTTTGTTGAGCAGACATCTTCTCTTGACACCAAGTCCTGATGACATTAGGACATGAATTCCCTCTTATCTTTTGGATGATACTTTTTTTCTTTCTTTTTTATGCAGAATCGCCCCAAAACAAGGCTAAAAAGCCACCTAAGGTTAAATGCTAAAAGAAGGAGATAGAGAGGGACTCAGGAAGGCCGGAGATAGGAATGGACATTCCTTTTAAAAAGGGCAAGATTGTAAGCAGGGGGAAGACAAGAACCAGAAGGGGAATTCCAGAGAGAGGCAGAACGAGGGAAGAAGCTGTTCTGACTTCTGATACCTCTCTGTTCTACACCTTGGGACAGATATAAATGGGCAGAATGATTAACTGATTTAATTTGCCTGAGAATGAAGATCAAACTGTTCTGCAGACATCTGCCCAGGAGATCTCTGAGCATCTTAGAGAAGACTAACCTGTTAAGGAGCTTCTTATAGAGAGCCAGAGGGAAGGGTAATGAGATGATGGTCAGGTTGTAGATTGCCAGGCCAACGATGATTCCAACCAGACGAAACATCTCACCATCCTCAAACGACTGCACCAAGAAAAGCCACAAAAACATCAAACAGAACACCTTCACTTGGATTCCAATTTCCAACAACTATCAAATAACATTCTGCCTTTGAGGAAGATTCTGCTAGGATTGAAACATCAGGCCCTTCAAATGTTACAATGCGGCAACTATATGAACCATGATATTACAGTATATAGCATTTGGAGATTTTCTTCCACATGAAGGATTAGACAAACTGTATTTTAAGTCATTAAGTCATTAATGAATATATCTCATTAACACCTGCTTACAAACTGCCTTCCAAACTCCCATGACCAAAAAACTTACGTTGATTATCAACAGATTATCAAACATAAAAGAAAGACTTGTAACTCACATGAGAGTTGAACCAGATTGTTTCCGTTCCCTTGTAATGTCGAAACATTCCAAACTTTGGAGAGAGAATCTCACGAAGAGCCAACATGAAGAATTCCTAGGAAGAATCAGCAAGGACAAGGTTAGATAAGACTTGAAGGTTTGCCCCAGTGCTTTCACCAGACATAAACTCACCAATGATAGTCGTCTCCTGACAAGGAGCAGAGTACACACTACCTGAAACGTTGAGTTACCGGCTCTTTTCAGAGCCATACTCCTTCTTGAAAGAGACGAACTACATGGTGTCACCGCAAACCTTCCACTAAGGACAAGGCTGTTACCAGGACCCTAATCACATGTTGCACAACCTAGTGAGGGCGCTATTTACAACCAATGGATCCTCATAATTATGACAATGTACTAAGAGAGGCAAACAAGCTTGGGGACAAGGTCTTTCCTGTCAAAACAATTCACTGGAATCTAAGCAAGAAGGTGATATTGCTAACTATCTGAAGTGTCATTATGACAAAGGAAATCTCTGTCAGGTTAGAATAAGACATAATAGAGCACCTACACTACCAAGTCATAGCTGCCAACCATTCCTATTTTGGAAGAATCATTCCTCTTTTGAGGTAAAAATGTATTACATTTTACAAGCTCTTGATAACAAATCCTGAATTTTGGCTTGGAAATACACATGTATTCCTATGGAGTTTGCCCTGTGATTCCTCTTTTTTAGCTGAAGTATTCCTAATTTCCTTTAAGATAGGTTGGCAGCTATGCTAAGTACTGGTATAGACAAAATAGTAGATCGGATGAAAAGCAAAATTACAAAATGTATGTTCCCACTGGTTGTTTTCTTGGCTATTTTGGCAAATCAATGTGAAGAATGAGTTGACTTGTTCTTCCTACCTTCTTAACCCCTCCTGCATCTATTCCTTCTTCTCCCACAAAGACGACTCTCAACGGCTTCTTGACGTCCATACTTCCCTGTCTCAGAAGCTCTGTCAATGTACTCTGGACAATGTTATTCCTCTCAATAGTCAGCACAAGGTAAGGGTTGATGGAATCGATGAAGTAGCGTTGGATATTGCGACGTTGAACGTCTTCAATCGCATTCTGCAGAGAGCCCCAAAAAACCCAAACGCCAAATTATTATCAGCAAAATCAAATGACACAGCTGTCTGAAATTAAGGTCATTTTTTGAGCATTACTTGATTAAATTTCAAAAGAAGGTATAAAATGCAGGTCATTTTTTAAAATTGCAATTCCTGCCAAGTACGGAGCTGACTTCCAACCGTATCCATGGCAACCGTACCTGCATCTGTAAGATGGCGTCATCTTTCAGAAGCTGCGTCTTTGCATTGGCATCCAAAACAAAGGGATAGTCGCAGAAGTTAACGTCACGGCACTGCAGAATTAAAAAATAAAATCTTGATATCATTGCCGAGTTTACCTCTAAAAAAATATCCTTCCGTTGGAGATTGACATAAAAGTAACATAATATGGGTAAGAAGATTAATATCACCATGGCAACTAGTGTAGAACAAAGAGGTATCAGCTTCTTCCCTCGTTCAGTCTCTCTGTGGAATTCCCTTCCTGGTTCATGTTTAACCTCTGCCTACGATCTTGCCCTTTTTAAGAGAAATGACAATTCCTATCTCCAGCCTTCCTGAGTCCCTCTCTATCTCCTTCTTTCCAAAGCCCTTAACCTTGAGTGGCTTTATAGCCTTGTTGTAGGCGAATTTGCATTGAAACAAATCTTAATAAAAGTGGAGGAACCACTGGTATATTTTGCATTTCTACAATCCAGACATCGTACCTCTACACCACTTGGTCTTTGTAACCATTCCAAAAAGTGTTCACGGATGCCGACATTGTCAGTCAGTTCATTGATGTAGAAGAGGTAGTAGGGTAGAATCTCATTATGCTCGTTGTTCATCTGCAAAGGCAAAAACAAAACAGACAACAACTTATTGCTTATCGAACTCAGGGATGTAAGTGACCGACAAAGTCATTTCCTGAAAATCACTGAAGGCCAATAAATTGAGTGACTGTGAGTGAGTGCTTACACGACAGAGAGATGCGACTGCAAGTGAGCGCTTACACGACACAGAGATTCATGGTAGGGGTGCACATGCCCTTCAGATTTTAGGGTTTTAACAGATAAAAAATGAGCAATTTGGATGCATCAACTTTGAGAGAATAAAGTATTCTTCTTGAATTCGTCCAAGAATTTGTTTGATTTAATTCAGTTAACTGATTATCTGGAGATAGTCCTCTTTGTATAAGGCCCTTGAGTAAGGTCATACTGGTAAGAAAGCGGTTTGAACGTCTTCCTGTTACTCCATGACTGAACTCTGAACTTACATTGCATAGTTTCCTGAGCACCTCCAGACAGATTTTGATATTTTTACGGAGTGTTGGTCTGTCAGCTGTCTTGGGTTTCATACCAAGCTGGCCAATCATACAGGCTTTGTAGATGGTCAGGATACGATTGAGATGACGAGGTTGTAGAGTAGACCACCACTGAGCTGTGACAGGTCACAAGAAATCAACGCATCAACTGCAAATTGGTAATACCACCTCAGCGACATTTGGCTCCCCCTCATCCTGACCAATTGATCCTCTATATCCAAGGTCACCCAAACCAGTCTAAGCCCCCTTCCCCCAGCCGACATATGGATCACCTACTGACCTATATCCACGGCCACCCCAGTGCCCTCTGAAACACCCCTGTGAGCACCCACCTGTTTACCCCCACCCACTGCCCCCCTCAGGGTTATCCCTCAAAGTAGGATTATCCCTCCCAGGAGGATTATCCTTCCCGCTTCAGTGATCACCGGTTCATAAGCTCCTCCACCACTGAGTCCAAGGCATTCTCCTGATGACGGCCAGCATACTGGCCGGAACATTGAGTTATCACTCAGGTTCTTTTCAGAACCACACCTCTTCTTTAAGAGACCTTATGCATGGTGTCACCGTAAACCCTCCTATCATGCCTGTATTGTTTCTCAAAGGCATTCTGCCTTTTGTTTGTTTCTCTTTCTCAAAGGCATTCTCCCTTTTGTTTGTTTCTCTTTCTCAAAGGCATTCTGCCTTTTGTTTGTTTCTCTTTCTCAAAGGCATTCTGCCTTTTGTTTGTTTCTCTTTCTCAAAGGCATTCTGCCTTCCAGAAAGGTCCTGCTCATCGTCCCGCTTTGAGAAATGTCAGGCCCTCCTAATTTGTGAATTTTTAAATTAATCTTATTAGTAATTGCTGATCAGACGTAAAGTAGGGCAACCCCTCACTGAATTATGTCATGCAAAGAAAGGTGGATTTACACAAATTCAACGAGATACTCCTGAATGAGTGAAGAGTTTTGAAGGTTTGACTTACAGATGACTTTAGCACCAGCTCTAGTCACAGTGCACAATGCTTGACCGCACTTGACAACTACCAAGCCATAGCGCTCTGGTAACGGGTCAGTGAAGACGGGTGATTCCATTAATAAGAGGTAGAGCCTGAGAGCTTCAATATCCGGAGGGGAGGATGGCAGGGTAGGAATAAGATACATGCCTAGGATCTCAGCCATCTGAAACAGAAAACAAAAATAATAACTTTGATAGATTTGCTTTCATTCTTGTACATAACTTTAGAGGGTCTTCCATAAAGCCAGGAAGTAATATGCAAACATGACTAAACTGAAAAAATAATATAAAAAATTAGGATGTCCTTATGTTTCGATCCTAGCAGAGCCTTTTTGGAAGGCAGAATGACAAAGACCGTCTTGGTCATTCTGAAAGGTTCTGCTAGGTTGGGTACTTTAGGCTTTTGACAGTTCTTGAATTTTTCTTCAATATATTTGCAAATGTCCCTCTTTGTGAGGCCTTTTGCATCGACTTGAGAAGTAATACAAAGGGCTTCAAATCTAGTTCAGTCTATTTTAGATTCTCAATTCAAAAGTTCTGATCTGATGCAATTCGCATCAACCACAGACATTTTAAATATGACTGCTGACCAATCCGTTTTTACTCCAATAAGGGTCCCTGACTCCCACAGCATTCAAATGGAGGAGCAAGATTCTTCCAAGGCAATGATGAATTTCTTTGCTGCAATAAGACCAGTCTATACTGTGTGTTATACACAAAGCAGACTTACGTATCTGACCACAGCTTCTTTGTTAGCTATTCGACCAAACTCAGATCTTGCTTTGTCCAAGTCCACCCCATGGTTCTGCCTGCTACTCCCAAAGTGCTCATCGTTCCTGTACAACGGTTGGACAGAGAAAAGGGGTGATTGTCCGAATTTTACTTGATTGTTTTCATCCTAAATCTCTGTTGTCCAACTAGTGAGGAGAGCCCCTTGACAGAAACTTGTTTCTTTTGGGTAATCCTGCGGGAGCTAATTGGGTATTGTTAATTGTAATCTGTTATGTTTATTTGTCAGTGTGCATTTGTACTATTTGTGATTCATTATTTGTGATATCTCGGAAAATAAAATAAATATAAAATATAATGAATATAATCTACAAACTCCAAATGAAGTAAGGGAACATCTGTGCTCATTAGCACCCCAGTGACACTTCGGTCTTAGACTGGACTGCAAATATGCAAACAGATTCTAACCCCAACACCAGAAGTGTAAGTAAAAGGTCCAAGCCTGGATCACCCTCCTTCAACTCTGATTTAACAAAAACAGATACCTTTCAAATATTTACCAAACTCTGCGAAATGGCTTTGCATTAAGTTTTCATTAGCACAATTGTAAAAGGAGAGGTACCGTGCTGGGGCTGAAAACAGTTTCATGGTTGCATCAGCCAAAGTCTTGCAAAAGATATCAAAGGATTGTGGACCTACCCTTTTAAGAAAGACGCATTCAGGCAGGCAGCTGAGGAGAAGATCTCTTCGATGGAACTAGCCACCTGCTCAGACAAAGCCTCGTTGGCAGGTGCAGTCTCTAACGTATCCATGACAACGGCATCGATGGTTGCTATGTGGTTCTCGCTGGCAATCTCTCGATGGTCTAGGATGTCGGAGCAATCCTGCGGCAAAAAGTTGCTGATGGAGATTAAAAACTTAAACAAACCATAAAAATCTGAAGAATATAAAGAAGCCAGATGTTTCAAGTTTTACAGCAGGTTATCTTTGAAAGGTAGAGTTCTATCTGAATCTATGTTATCATCTTTGCTTAAATATCAACAAACCTTTTTACTCGTTGTGATCAGAAAGCACTGGTCTCCGCCACTGAAGATCGCCCTGACTTTAAGAATCTCTTTCTCCTCCTCTTTGCTTCTACAACCCATATGTCTCTGAGTCTGAGACACAGTGCCCATGTCTACGCCTCTACTAGGGCAATCATGGGTGTCCATCTCTTCCATGTCATCCTCATCCTGACAAGATGAAGCCAGCATCATGACACTATCGTCCAAATCAATCTCCTCCACGCTATCAATGGATGCCGTGGGTGAATACTCATTGTAGCCATCCACAGGTGCATCCATGGCTTGTCTACAGGTGCCTTCATCAGAGGTGAGTGCTGGCTGTTGAGCAGTCTCCATGGTGTTTGGTTTAGAGGAGCCATCAGTCCATGGTCCTGTGATACGGACCGGTGTGCTAGCACTCCGTCGGTAAACAGGTCTGGCATTGGATTGTTTCTGAGGCACCAGACCAAAGGACAGAACTCGGCCGCTACTCGGGATGAAGGCTAATGTGTGACATCTGAATAAGAAAACACAAAGGTGAAGAATCATTGAAGGTCTCCAAGCCTTCACAACACTTCACGATCACAGTCTTCAAAAGACTTGGTTCAAAGAATATCAAAATGGTTATAAACCCAAGATTAAATTCATCTCTTCCAAACTTGAAGACAGAATCACTAAAGTGAAGGTAGGTGAAGGTGTTTGTCAAAATCAAGTAAATTATAACTTGAAGTAAATACAAAAAACTGTTGCAAAATGCTCACTGACTAAATGACCTGCAATACATAAATCTCTAAATCCAGAGGGCCTGACGTTTCGATCCTAGCAGGACCTTTGAGAAAGGTCCTGCTAGGATCGAAACGTCAGGCTCTCAAACTTTTGAAATTATAACTTGGAGAATTTTTTTGATAAATTCTTCAATGCTTTGCTAAACAGATTGACCTACAATCTATAAATCCGAACGGTTCTGATGCGTCTATTCTTGCAGGACCTTCCAGAAATCCTGACTGAGTGAGGAGCTCTTACCTCCCACATGCAATCTGTGTGACTTCACTGCCCATGAGTTCAAAAACCTTGCGAGGATTTATCTCATTGGCTAGTGAGCTGTGACCAAGTTGTTTATCCTCCGCAGCACCAAACGTAAACACTCCACCATCCTACAAAGACGATACATTGTCAAAATACAAACAGTTCCAGAAATAATGGCTGTATTGAGATTCATTTATGCAGTCACTGAGAGAACAGTTTTGCTGAATAGATTGTCACAGAGGTACAATGTGTGTCTGATTATCCTCTGATGGTAGACCTATGCAACCCAAAGTGAATCTACTTCTATCTGGATAAGTTAGGGCTGATGACATCAGGGCAACTTAGACACTACAAATAAATCCATTGCTCTTGGGTTAAACAACAGCTACAGGTTTTTGTTTTCTTTTCTGGACTCATTGGAAGACAATCTTGTACTTACTGCAGTCAGGACGGCTGTGTGGTTTTCACCACAAGAGATGTATTTGACTCGTTGCGATCGCAGACTCTTTAGAAGTGTAGGCTGAGATCGATCTGAAGAAATGACGACAGGGAAGATTTTGAAATTTACTGAGACTAAACAAGAAGTACCAGTAAATACACAAACTGTTGCAAACTGCTCAATGGCTAAAATGATCTACAATACATGAATTTCAAAAGTTAGAGGCCTGATGTTTCGACCCTAGCAGGACCTTTCCCAAAGGCTTTGTTCTCAAAGGTCCTGCTAGGATCGAAACATCAGGCCTTTAACTTTTGGTCATGTGGAAACAAAGCTCTATGGACCAATCATTAGAAATTCAACAAATGTCCTCTTCTTGAAAATGGCAGATTTCCAAGCGTTAAAATTTCATGGAATGTCTGCTACTATTAGAAACTTCCCGATGAGTAAGTAATTTGGATTGTCCGTAAATTGGACACTTTGAAAACTCCCTTAAATATGAATTTTTATGCAACATCAGTTTGACAAAGAAACAAAATTCTGAATCGTTTCAAAAAAACTTCATCTAACCTTTGGTATCGCTGACTCCTAGTTGACCACAGTGGTTCCTGCCCCAGCCAAATATCGTCCCAGACACTGACACGACAAAGGTATGGTGCCCACCGCAAGCTACTTGCATGATAGGCAGTCCATGCAAGGACACCATCTCTGTGGGCTTGTTGGCAAATCTCTGATGGGAATGACTCAGTCCCAACTGACCGTAGGTATTGTCTCCCCATACAAAGAGCTTGCATTCTGCTCGAAGAATAGAACAAGTTTGTCAGAAAACTCAAAATCATAATCAATACATAATGAGAAGCTAATCCTTATATTTTGTTTTTGATAATACACCGGGATACAGATTGATTCAGTTTCATTATCCCTTTAAAAGCTGACTAGAATCTTCAAGTTCATTTCCTGGGACTTGTGTTTGACTTCTGTGTGCATTGTGCATTGAGGAGTTTGGCTGATAACCTAATTTTTTCCACAGTACAGAGATCACAGTGGTTTGGATAAGCCTTCATCCACTCAATGAGAATGACTCTTGCCGTTTTTTTCACTAAGTTGACACTTTTTAGTTCATGACTTCCTTCATTAGTCTCTGGGAGAACCCAGTCAGCTAGATGGTTCAAACAGACAAAGCACTGAGCAGTCAGACAAAGCAGTGAGCAGTCAGGCAAAGCACTGAGCAGTCAGGCAAAGCACTGAGCAGTCAGGCAAAGCAGTGAGCAGTCAGGCAAAGCACTGAGCAGTCAGGCAAAGCAGTGAGCAGTCAGGCAAAGCAGTGAGCAGTCAGGCAAAGCACTGAGCAGTCAGGCAAAGCAGTGAGCAGTCAGGCAAAGCAGTGAGCAGTCAGGCAAAGCAGTGAGCAGTCAGGCAAAGCACTGAGCAGTCAGGCAAAGCTCTGAGCAGTCAGGCAAAGCACTGAGCAGTCAGGCAAAGCACTGAGCAGTCAGGCAAAGCACTGAGCAGTCCGTGTTTATCACGTCGAGCTAGGACAAACCCACATTGAAAGACAGGTTTAACTTCAAATCCTGTTTCAGACAATTTGATTCGATATCTTACCTTTGGTGAGTGCGATGCAATGTAATCACGTCGAGCAAGGGCAAACCCACATTGAAAGAGAAGACAGGTTTAACTTCAAATCCTGTTTCAGACAATTTGTTTGAACATCTTACCTTTGGTGAGTGCGATGCAATGCGCCTTCCCACAAGCCACCTGAATGACCTGGTGCATAGATAACCGCTTCAGAAACCTGGCACAGAAACAGACTTGATTACATCTCATGCATATTCATAACCTAATCTGCATACCATCAAGCAATCATTCATTTCATTGGGTGATACTAGTCACATGACCTAGTGGTGACTGACCTTGGTGTTGTCTTGTGCCGCCTACTGTCTGTCTCCAGTCCGCACTGACCACAGGAGTCCTCTCCCCAGCTGACCAGGTTACCGTTGTCAGCCGTTGCCACGGTGAAGGCATCACCGCAGGCAACGTGTCTGATGATGCTAGTCTCCAACGCAGTCACTTGTTCTGCCAAAAAACCCACAATGTATCAAATGAGAATTGTACATTATAACAGTACTTGCAAAGACTTTCATAGATGGTCATGTAAGTCTGTATACAATCCCTATGAGACTAGATTGAACTTTACTTTCAAAGGCAAACTGAAATATTATGAACTTTCCTACAAAAATCTCCAATTCTCGTTGAGCATGATTTGGTAGGTTCCACCTTGAGGGCTGGATAACTCAGGTGGTTGAGCTTTGGAAGGTCAACATTAGAGGCCAATTTTGACCCAATCAAATTTCCTTTGCAATTTTAATAAATTGTTGAGCAAAACGTAAGATGATGATGGGTTGTCTTTCATCTTGCTTACCTGGTCGTTTACCACTTCTCTGATGACCCAACTGGCCCATATCATTGGCACCACAGGAGTAGACCGTCCCATCTCCAAGAAGGAAGACCGAATGTCTCAGACCACAAGCAACCTCTCGGACCTCACGCTGACGAAAGAAGGAGACCTCCAGGGGCCTGGTAACCAGCTCTTCCTCATCACTGTGCGCTTCACTGGTACCCGTGTATGTGGCGTCTGACGTCTCTTCACAAAGGCCCAGTTGCCCGTGTGACCCTCGACCCCAAGAATACGTCAACATTGTTTGGTGGATGGACAGACAAGCTGAAGTGATTACATCCCTTGGAGATTTACGACGCATCCATCCAAGACATCAAGGCCACATCTCGGTCTGCTTGATGCTGAAAGAACTGATTTATAAACTGCAATGCAAACGAAGATAAAAGAAAACAATGAAAGAAAGATTATGTTTACTTTACAGTCAGGTCAGGTTCTGTTAGAGGCCTGCTACTGGTCCCAGGGCTGGGTTGTTGGCAGCTAAACCATCACCCGCCCCATCAGGTTTCATGGAGAAATCTGATGAGGAGGCAAGCTTGTTTACATGGTAGAACTAAACAGAAAATCTTCTGATAAGGGTGTCAGCTCTGGAGAGCTAATGACGGTCATTCAGCATCATTGTTTTAAGCTAGCTGCCTTACATGGTAGTCTTGGGCTCCTGGCTGACCAAAGGCTACGCCCACCGTTGAAAGCTGTGGTTGGAGACAGGAAGGGCATCCAGCCATTTGAAATTTTGATGAGGTGAATCCGGCCAACCCCATTTAACAGGGACAAAACCGGATTTAAGATTACAAAAATTTGTCTAATTCTTATTTCTTCTGGACTCACTGGAGGAAGATTTAGCATTGTGACTAAAATAAAGACAGGTTATTTTCACCCGGCAACGGCATTCTGGGGGATTGTCTTTACAGTTTAAGTTGTAGGAACGGTCAGATCATCGGACAATGGTAACAAGCAGACTTGGAATTGGTAATTGTATGATTTTGTAAAAAATACTGCAAATTATAATGCGCCAAATTTCTCCAATTGGAAAGTGTAAACACGGTCAAGTACTGAAGTAGTATCTATCTTTCACTCATAACAACTGCCACAATTCCACTTGTAAATCTACAGTAATATATACAAAAAAATGTTCTTACCAAAATATCTCAAAATATCAAAATGATGTTATTTTTAAAAATTTAAAATACCATTACAAACTTTGTTTTCCTCCATGATTTTACTGTTCACTAAATTTATTCAACTGATAATCAAGGAAGAATTAATGAAATTAAAACATTCTCAAATTAATTGTAACGTTTGTTTTGGCCAAAGTGAGGTTGGTTTAGGACAAACAGTAACATTGCCGTTGTCAACCAATAATGTTATGAGACGCGCAGACTAGATCATTATCAATCTCAGTCTGTTTTATCATCATCATGCTTAGAAAATTCTAAAACTTTAAAGATTTACGCAACTAATCGTCTAACTAAGCCTACGTAGTAACAACTAACAACATTCATTTACTAAACATGCACGGGGAAATTGCATCATTTTCAATTCCCTTAATCCTTATTTTCCGGTCTTAAAAGTGCGTTGGAAATCTGTGAGGTCAGGAAGTGTGACCAAACTTACCAAAACTTTTATTTTGGATAAACAAATGGCTTCTAAGTTACATGTACCATGCATGTACTGTGTACTGTACTAGTGTGGACCGTTCGCCCATGGTTCGACATGCACAAACTACACTGAGTACTTTGGATTTCTAGATTTGTGAGGTATGGAGCGCCTATCGGGTAAGTAGATATAAAAGCATTTTGTTGCGCTTCTAAAAAAACAAGTGTTGTCAATTTCGACAGTGTCTTTGGATTCTGAAATTAGATTATTTATTAACTTTGAAGCCAATGATTGGCATTAGATGTCCTTTTTTTCTTAAATATGTGATATTATTTCAACATTTGTGAAAGTGTTTGCATCATCATGTGTTTTTGTGTGTGGGAAGTTTCATGGTTTATGGCCAATACATTGGAGCATTTTATATTTTATATTTACAGTATTTATATCTAATTCATTTTCCAGAATATCACAAATATTGAATCACAAATAGTACAAATACACACTGACAAATAAACATAACATATTACAATTAACAATATCCAATTAGCTCCCGCAGGATTACCCAAAAGAAACAAGTTTATGTCAAAGGGCTCTCCGAACTAATTGGATAACAGAGATTTAGGATCAAACTAATTTTACAGATTATTTATAAAATTGAGGAGTTGTTCAGGTACATGATGATGTATGATACAAAGAATTCAAACAAAATACAGTAATTGTAAATAATTGCAAATATTGTAATTAAACAAGTACAAAATAATGGGATTTGGTTTGCCATTGTAATGTATGCTTTTCTATTATAATAATTGTAACATTCTTGCAATTTGTCGCTTGATTACTAGAAGAATTAAATGACAAAATAATCATAGTTTTATAGCAAGGACAAATATTAATTTTGACATGTTTGCTCTCTATATATCCGAGGAAAGGATCCACACTGTTTAATATGATGCGCTTTGTCGGACAGGGTATCAGACCAAGTTTCAATACCGCAAAATATTATGTGACCGTTTACAGATAAGCGCCAATTGTGTTCGAATTTTCTAGGCTCAAAATTTGTGTGGATTCTTTTTAAGAAGATAGACCAAATCGGAACTTTTGAAACACTTTTTGTGCTGATTTTTGTTCAAATGAAGCAAGTAAGTTACAAAACCTAGCTGTGGTTAAAAAGGTAATTTCTTCTTGTCATAGGTGGGCATTGTTCGTAGATGGATTTTACATTAAAAAGCAGCTGGCTTCAGTGTGTAAGTCGAATGTCGCAGGCGAGGTCTGTCGGTTATCCAGGGGGCGTGCTTCACGAATTACTCCTCAAGTTTGTCAACAAGAGTCAGACTTTGTGGTCGTTGACGGCCAAAACTAGCCGACAATGCTCGACCTCCGAAATCAGTGACGCCGATGAGGGAAGGGAAAAAGTAACTCAAATGCTGGATGCTGTTTGAAGATCTTGTGAGTTTTCCCAGATCTTTCGTGGCAATCGTAAAATACTCGATCAGGGATTTTGTCTGCTTCAGTTGCGTTTTCCACCTATACCCGGAAGTGAATTGTTGTGTGCATTCTGTGCAAGTGAAGTGAACCTATCCCATCTGATCATATACTTCAGTACTTGGACCTTGGTGGTGAATCTGCCCTGCAAATACCTCGGTAAGGTATTTTATGATGACATTCTGTTTGATTCCGTCCATGCTAATGCACGGATAATGGTTTACACAACTCTTCTAACAATCTAAGAAAATAAAGTCCTTAAAATTGAACTCAGAAGTCAGAAGTCAGATGGTATGAAATTGAACGAATTTGAATTCCTTCCTCTATTCTTGTTGTCGGGTAAATTTTGTTCAATGGATATAAAAACATAAACCTCAGATTGCACCGAAATCTCTTTTGAATTTCATTTTATTTATGCGTTACCTCTATTTCAGTATTTGTTCTTAGAAACTGAATTAGTGAATGGGAAATAAAAAATGTTTGTAATAAAAAAGTTCTGACACAGTGATAGACTGCATTGATATTAATTAAATAGAACAGTTTTCTATAAACTAGATTCATCATAAATCTAATTTAATGGTTGAATTGCTTCTGACTGGTGCCCCCACCCTGGCAAAGACTAGTTGACTATTACTATTAGTATTAGGGAAGGCCACCATCTAAGGGCTGGATAGCTCAAATGGTAAGAGCGCTGGTGTGCCAAAGATAAGTTGGCTTTTTGGCAAGGCCACCATCTAAGGTCTGGATAGCTCAGATGGTAAGAGCGCTGGTACGCAAAACGAGAGGTCTCTCCTTTATTTGTTTGACTTAGATGTGAAGGTATTTATTTAGATAGTGTCATTGTTCCCCGTGCCATGGAGTACCCAACGACGTGACTGAATAACGGCTTGTGTGGGAGAGTAGAGACCTTTGGACTGTCAAGTCAACGTGTCTTCGTGCAAACTGACCTCTTGTGGTGTATTTGTTGACATCATGTACACACATATACACCGTGCATATCCATGCCATGCCTTTCCTCTGATAATATAGAAAAGTAAACCAGGAAATTGGTGGCCCAAAACTCATGGATAAGACATCAGATATTCTTTGCTTGACTAAATTCCTGCCATCCATGACATGCTGAAGAAAAAAGTGCTCAGAATCCGATCTTGCTCCGATCATTTTGTTAGTTAGACAACAAATAAGCTGATATCTCATCTGCAAATACCTTTCCTTTCTTCTCAGATGGAATAACTCTTCTCCTGAGCGCTGTACAGCATCCCAACCCAACCCAACCTCCAAGATGTTGCAGCAAATTCTGAAAGACATGTACATTGAGCCCGACCTCCTCGCCGAGTTATCGGATGAGCAGAAGGAGATTCTCTTCTGCAAGATGCGAGAGGAGCAGGTGCGGAGGTACAAGGTGAACGAGGCTGACTACGACAAGAAGGTGAAGAAGAACAAAATCAAGAAAAAGAAGAAAGGTTGGTATCTGCCTTGCTCGGGACTTTGGTGGCACTTGTATTTGTAGTACCTAAAAGACAAGATCCAACATCCTCATCTAGTCTAAAACGCACTGCTTATGTATACTTGTCAAAGTTTTAAAAAGACTTAGAAAGCAGAATGCAAACATAGAACTCCTCAAAGATTGGTGATATGAATCCAGAGAATATTGTCTTCTTCTTCTCCTTCGAGCAGCTGGCAAGAAATTGCAGTGGCGTCTCGGGGCAGACAACAAGGAATGGGTGTGGGTGATGGGAGAGCATACCAGTGACCTCAAGATTGAAGATATCTTAGGGAAGGAACGTCTTGAGAAGGCCAGTAAGATAGCCATGCAAGAAGCAGAGGCTGCAAGGTGAGTAGCATCTAAGACAGAGTGTCATCTCAATTTCTTAGCTCAAGATTGAAGAACACCCTGCCCTTATCTTAAAGATTTCAATGTTTTGGGGCTTTGGATAAGCTATAATGATTCATAGATCCCAGTGCCAGAATGACCGTAAAAGCCTTTTCCCAGGATGTTTTCTTCTTTTCATCATCTTGGTTAGGATCAAGGAGGAAGAGGAACTAAAGAGGCGTGAGGAGGAGGAACGTAAGCTACGAGAAGAGCGGGAGAGGTTGGCTAGGGAGGAGGAAGAGATAGCCAGGAAGGCCAGGGAAGAAGAGGAACGCATTCGACGAGAAGAGGAAGCCGAGAGGGAACTCAAGGAACGACTTGCCAGGGAGCAGGCGGAGGAAGAAGAAGCCAAACGGAAGGCCGAAGAAGCCGAGAAGAAACTCCAGGAAATGAAAGCCAACTGGCAGAAGGCAGCCGCTGCGGAGAAAGAAAGACTCCGTCGGCAGGAGGAGGAGGCGAGGGAGAAGGAACGAGAGAGGGTGCGATTGGCGGAGCAGAAGAAACGCCAAGAGCAGGAGAGAAAGAGAGTGGAGCAAGAGGCCCTGAAAGCATCCATGGAAGCTGCTAAGAGGAAAAAGGAAGAACTGGAACGAGAGAAGAGAGAGAAAGAGAAACAAGCAAAGGAACTTCTAGAAAAAGCTGAGAGACTCCGACTACAAACGGTATGTTGTGAATAATTTCTTTAAACAAAAACTTCTTAAAGCACAACAAATTTCGGAGGATTCCATTTTGGAAGAAGACGATCACAGCATTTGATTTCCTTTTCCTTCCCTGCAGGAGAGAGAAAGGAAGGCCCATGAGAAACGTGAGAAAGAGTCTAAGAAAGTCTTAGAGCACAGAGTGGAGGAGCTTTATGGAACGCTGAAGAAGACGGACGAAGACAAGATGAAGATGGCAGAGACAGATCGAGCAAATATCGAAGGCATCTGGAAAGTGCAGTGTAAGTGAACTCTTACTATAAAAGCATCCAAGAAAACCAGCCTTTAATGATAGAATTAAGAAATCAAATATCGTCCAATCAATCTAGAGGTTTATGGTCTCCAAGTTTCAGGAACTGGGACTACTAGGATGAAAGAATAGATCAATGAACATCAGAAATCCAATATGAGTTTAGTGTAACTGTTCTAGACAAAAGGGAAATCTGCTTTTTAGGAAAAAATAGGAAATCAAAAAATATCAAAGGGTCCAGACGTCATAAAAGGTGAAAACATTGAATGCCTCGGTGTGAAAGTAAGTGACATTAGTTGTTCTAAGGGAAGTTAATACAAAAGCTGTTGCAAACTGCTCACTGACTAAAAAGACCTGCAATACATAAATCTCAAAAATTAGAGGGCCTGACGTTTCGATCCTAGCAGGACCTTTCTCAAAGGCAAAGTGACAAGGACCTACACAGACAGTCAGGGGAAGGAAAGCCCTGACACACATGACAGAGGAAGGACAAAAGGGAAGGGAGTGGGATGCAGATGTACACCCAGGGAGGGGAGATTAGGGAAAACAAACAAAAGGGTAGGGAGGATCAAAGGGACGTTAGTAAAAGTGTTATTATTTTGTTATGCAAACACTGATGATGAAAAGGAATTGCATAATATTTGGGAATTAGCAGCACAGCAGTGCAAATCTATGAGCTACAAATGCACATCAATGGCTTGCACACTTTCAACTATCAACAGAACTGGTTTCTCATTGCATAGGGCTACCTTAGTCTTGTGCTGAGACCATTTTGGGGTATTTCCCTAAAGAGAAATCTTTAGAAGAAATAGCTAGGCTTGAGAATAACATTAATCACATACCACCACTTGCAAATATCCGTGCACATTGAGGTACAACTAAACCACAATACACTGTTTTATATTGTGCATATGCTTACAAAGATACACATACTGTGTAAAGGTAGTATATCCTGGTTGAATTGAATGAGGATTTCTAAAGCTTCCTTTTATCTGGTAAGATCGAGTCAGTTGAAAGGCGTACTCCTATTTCCTTGTTGGCGCTGGTAGTCCTAATGACTAGGAATACCATACTGAGCCATACATATAATCTGCTGATAATGAACAATGTGCTGGAATGTTTCATGTTTTACAAACATTACTGTTGTGTCCAATGAACACCGTTATGGCAATGAGAAGTACATGGAGCATATCAGGTAGTTCAAATAAAAAAAAAAAATTTCTGAAAAGCTGTCATTTTCTGTTCACACTTGTTCACTACCTCTTCAGTCTTCCTTCAAACCCTTTCTTTTTGAGCACAAATGCCACTTCAAATATCAAACTCAAGCTGAAGTAACAAAAGGCCACACAATGACAGGTCTAAGCTGTAATTTCAATGATATTTGCTGAAGTTGAATATAAATACCAGTCATTTCACAAACAAGACTTTACCTGTATGTGGCTTTAAAGGTACCCAAGTCTGCTATGTGTTACCCCTTACAATAAATATGTACACATTTAATGACGTGCCTTCAATGACTAACCCACCTTTACAATGACTAAATACCAGCATGTTAGTTTTATTTCTTTTATGGTAATCATCTAACAATGTGAGAAGAGCCTCTTAGGAATGCTGTTTAACCCTAAGGTAATCTTCACATTGTAATCGTACAGTGCAAATACACACATAGCCTGCAGTACATGCGTATGCTTTGCTTTGCACAAAGTGTACGAGTACCTGTTTGCATTGTATTTCCTCTTGCTTGAATACAATCTCATCCTGATACAGAGAGAGACAGGAAAGAGGAAACTGTGGGGGGTCCGTGTCTTGTTGACTTAAAATAACACTGTACATGATCCCTTGCCCTGAATCAACTCCTCTACATGATTGGCCATCTGTGCGTTTCTTTATCTATCACAGAGGAAGGTCAGAATTGGGAATACAGAATTGGGAATACTTATAGAATTGGGAATACATATATGGGAATATATAGAATTGGGAATACATATAGAATTGGGAATAGGCTATAGAATTGGGAATATAGAATTGGGAATATAGAATTGAGAATACATATAGAATTGGGATTTGGGAAAACATATTAGAAATTATATAGTTCCTTACGATGTGTTGTAACTCAACTTACGATGGATAACCCATCGTAAGTTGTGATACACCGTATGGTGTCTGTGAATCACTCACATCTTGCGATTGATCGTAACGTAAGTTACGATGAGTTTGGTGAAATCGATGGCTGGTATTTCTCCTAATCCAGGCGAGACTAGATTTTAGGAATTAGATTAGGTTGTTTCAAAGAAAGCATACATAATTATGACATCGCAAACTATTCTTCATATCAAGTCAAACAAAAATGAAGCAATTAGTTACAGTACTTTACTCTTTCTTTTTTTCGCAACACCCCACTCCACCTGAAACCCATTTCCCAACATATATTATTGTCTACAATCCATGTAGTGGTCCCAGTTAAACAATTCCTGTCATTTCCTTTTGTATTTTCAAAGTTTTCTCCTAATCCTGAAATAGTCTGCAGCATCCGTCTGCACAAAAAGAAAATGCTCGAATTGTTTCCTTGATTGAAAGACTAGATATGAGATTGGAAGGTTTTCATGGTGAGAATAGCAGGAGTAATAGGTTTGCAGTGACACAATTCTCTTTTGTGAGTATGTGTGGTTCTTAAAAGAACTGGAACCACACACTCACAAAAGAAAACTTTGCATGTCACCGCAAACCTACTTCTCAAAACTACATGTAGATATGTGTGCCTGGAGATTGCCAAGATGTATTCCTACATGCGTTTCTTCTTTGCTTTTATTTCAGTGCGTAGATCCAAACTTGCAGATAATGAGAGGAGTGAGAGGGCCCGTCGAGCCAGAGAAGAAATCAGACGTTCAAGACTCAGCGGAAACTTTGAGAACCTGACGCTGGAGGAAATTTATGAACAGGGCTCTGCACCAGAGGATACACAGACCATAAGGTAAGGGCATTTGTGAGTGACATGTGTTTTATAAAATCTTGCTCAATCTTTATCGTTGAGAGCTCCGATGTGGATTTCACAAAGCCTTATGACTCATCGTAATTCAACTTACAAAATTATATATCCCATCATCAGTTTTGATAGGCCGTATGGTCTCTTTGCATTGCTCATTATGTTACAATTGGTTTGAGGAAATCGACCACTGCTAACAGATATATGGGAGAATAAAATGTTAAAGTATTTCATTTGGATTGTTAGAATTTTCTCCAAGGCCTCTTATAAAGCTCCTACTAGGACTGAACCATCATAATGTTGTCCATTTTTAAAAATTGTAGATTTCTTTTCAGTTTGGTCAGCAATTTTTTGGCAATCTTTTGCATTACCTGTACTTTGTGAAATTGAAGACAGTGAGAAAATTCAATCAGGGTTTGCCTAGTTGAAGGTTTGCGGTGGGGGCGCCAGTCAGAAGCAATTCAACCATTAACTGCCGTATATCTCCAGGGATAGCAACATGTTGAAGATCTGTCTTTGTGTCTTGATTTCATTCCCCGCCCTGGTCCAGTAGGCCAGCCAGTGGCATGCCCAGACCATCCCAACCTGTGGATAAACTCGATGTTCTCAGCTGGTACCGGGACCATCAGAAACCCAAGCAAGCTGGTCTGACTGTGGACATTCACGGCAGCAGACCTGCTAAATGGTTTCATGGTATGTGCTGACATTGTCCTCACAAACTAAACAGTAAATGACTTCTCCTAAATTTGGTCAATACCAATTCCCAACGAAGAACTTTAAATATACCGTAAAATTTATATAGGCCTGCTAAATAGTACATAATCTACACAATTGCAGACGGATGGTTTGCCTTAAAGAAAAGCTGTGATTGATATATCAATATCTAATTTTCATTATAAATTTACAGTAATAATTATGCAAAAATGTTGCGAACTGCTTACTGACTGACAAATGACCAAGATGTGAATAACACAATTTAGGAGGCCTGACATTTTCGATACTAGCAGGACCTTTCTCAAAGGCAAAATGAGAAAGGTCCTGCTAGGATCGAAACGTCAGGCCCTCCTTATTGTTGACATTCACGTTTTGGTCAGTAAGCAGTTTGCAACATTTTTATATATTTTTTCAGTAAATGACTTGTCAAACAAATACAGGAAATGTTTAAAAGTAAATGAGATCTTATCTGAAAATATTAACCCTGACCCCAGCTGAACCTCACAGATATCTCGTCTCTGTTTGATTTCCAAAGTGTAATGTCTATAAAACTGTCACACAACCAAGGTCAAAGGAATGATTGCTGTGACACCATGTGAATAGTTCCCTTTGTTTGAGGTGTGGCTGTGAAATGAATCTGTGAAATGAGTTAAATGAAGACATGTGTTGCTCGGTTGCCAAAACTTCTTCTCAAAGAGGTCTTCCACAGAGTGTTGTTGACAACCTTCCTCCATTGTTTCTGCCGATGTGCAAAGTTGTAGCTATGTTCCATTTGTGCAATAGATGATTGTGATTCATAATGGATCATTGGTTAATCTATAAGCTGTAAGCCTCAGGCTGACAAGTGTTAGATAGTAGACCAGAACTTGTAGTGAGGATAATTTCTGATTCTTTCTTGTCTCAAGGTATTATTCCGAGGGAGAAAGCCAACGAGATCCTTGAGGACATGAAGCCAGGCTCTTTCCTTGTGCGTGTCAGTGCTAAGGTGTGGGGTTATGTCCTATCCTATCGCAGTGAGGATAAGGTCAAGCATTTCCTCATAGACGCATCGGGGGAGTCCTATCAGTTCTTTGGTGCAGAACCTTCCCAGCAACACTCCGTCCACAATCGCCTTGGTGACCTCATTACGTATCACAAGGTATGTCCCTCGTCCATCTCTGTGTTTTTAGCTGCATTTCCACTGGATTAAATTTTAACCGAGACGATGGTTAAATTTCCAATGGTCAAATCTGACCGTCGTTCCCACTTGGACTTTTGAGTCGCTCAATTTAACCGAGACGATAGTTAAAGTAACCTTTGAGGTCACAAACTGATGTGAGATTAGGTCAACGTACATGTACATTTAGTGTGCGACACGAAACAGACATTGTGCACAGTGCATGTATGTGTTACGTCATAGGCTGGATGTGGTTTTTTACCGAGTCGTGTTTTAACGAGTGGTGCGTTTGCACTGGACTAAATTATGTTCAGTTTAACTTACCTGGTCACTTTTACTGGGCAGAGGTTGGCCGGTAAAAGTAACCATTCGGCTCAGTTGAATTAACTGAGAGGACATTTTAACTGGGCCGTTTCCACTGGACTTAAAAAGGAAAAGTAACCATTGTCTCGTTTACTTTGACCGAAGTAAGTCCAGTGGTAACGCGGCTTTTGAGATGTGCATTCATCAAGGAAGCACCTCTGATAGAGATCAGAATGAAACTCAGTTTGTGCTCTTTTTTGTCATCACCGGATCCAGGTTATACCGATATCTCAACATGGTAGAGAAGTGCTGAGGGAACCGTGTGGTCAACAGGGTCCGGAACCAGACTACAAAGATCTCTTCGCAGACCAAGATAATAGTGAGTTGACACCTCTTTAAGCAAATTCTACTCTTCAGAAGAAAAGAGGAGATTGTATGATGTAACCTCTGATCATGATATAAGATATTTGGTGGTATTTAAGTACGCAGTGCCTTCAATTACTAAAATGAAAATAGATGTTAGCGAGAATGTGAAATTAATACGCAAATATATTAGCGTTTTTGATGTTTCAACTACTCATGCTTGTAGGAAATATGGCATGATTGTTGGGAGGTAATATTCAGAATTGAAATTGAAAGTTTTGTGTACAGGATATGATTATTTTCAATTGCTGGAATAAGATAACCATCCTATAGTCAAATACATTGTGTATGGTTAGAAAGTCTGTTATGCAAAAAAAAAAATATCTTCCCTGGTACCCACCAGCCACTTTGCACATGGAAGACAGATTGGTAATCCAACTTAGAAAGAGCACAGGACCCTTTTCCAAAACCCGGCTAAGGCTCTGTCTCCGGCTTTGTCTTTCTTTATTTCGTCCATTTTCAAGTACAAGACATGAAAATGAGAGGCCTTTAGCTTTGTTTTTGAATGTTATGCTGTGTTTTGAAAAAGAATCCAAAGCTTTAACTTCAGCAAAGAACTCCAACCTGTGTTTTCAGCTTTTGGATAATGGAGACGAAGCCGGAGCCGAAGCCTAAGCCAGGTTTTGGATAAGGACCAAGGAGGGGAATAGTGTAGGCATTTATTGCAGAGAGGCCAAAGGGATATATTATGTAGTCTGTCCACTGTATGTGTGTATGTGTTATTCTCAGTGCCTTATAACTACTGTACATGTATTGTAGGTGCATTGGCTCAGTTTGCTGTGTTAACCCAGGTGAGCTTGATGTCAATCTCATGTCATTGACCTTTAAATGCCCAGCAGAATTCCTCAGTGAGTGATTAACCTGGGGATGATTTCATCAAACTTATTGTGACTTACTACGAATTGCAAGACAGTGAGCGATGCACAGAAACCATATAACCTATTACAACTTACATTGGGTTATCCATCGAAAGTTGAGTTATGATAGGTTATCCATCGAAAGTTGAGTTATGATAGGTTATCCATCGAAAGATGAGTTATGATAGGTTATCCATCGAAAGTTGGGTTATGATAGGTTATCCATCGAAAGTTGGGTTATGATAGGTTAATCAAATGCAGCTAATATCTTTTGGCTTTAGGGAGGTGTCACTGAATTCTGACACATAAACTTAAATCTTTTACCTGGAAAAACCATCCCACCGGATATGTCTTGATAAGCCCACAGACAACTCAAAATTCTGTGAATTTTTGCTGTTATATATTTATTTTTGCCTTTTTTTCTGTTTTGAAACCACGCTTACTGTATGATATGAAACGCATTATTTATTTACTTGACAACATAGTTACTATGGTGATATATATTTGGGTAAAATGTGGGCAGTTTGCTCTTTGAATATCTTCCGGACAAAATGGACACTTTTAAAAACTATCTTTTGAATTGTTTTCACATCTTTAAAAGTTAGAGGGATCAATATCTCAATCCTAGCGTAACCTTACACTAAAGACAGAACCTACCTGTCTTTGAGAAAGTCACAATTGGAATAGGATTGGAATATTTGACCCTCTAACTTTGTAAGATTTGTATATTTTATGTCACTTTAATCTTGGTGTTTGCCACATTTTACTTAATCAGGTTTTGTTGTAAAAAACTTCTTCCAAACTATGTAGATATTTACTCTACCACAAGTGGCTAAAGCCATGTCCCAATTTATTTGCTATGACTGGAAATAGCACACACATCAATGAGAATTGGCTGTAGCTGCAAGCAAGTTGCTTCTCATACAATGGTGTGTAAATGTAAGCCACATAGATAGACATAGCAGCACAAGCTATGTACGTGTATGTATGCATTCACACCAATAGTGCCTACATGTTATTTCCCTTTACCAAGGATGTTCCATGCATCTCCTTGAAATCTTATAATCCTGTATGTCAGTCACATCACCAGGCCAAATTGTATTGATTTGATGAAGGTCAGTTGACTAATATTCAAGATAATTCATGCATGATGAACCTTCATCATTTGGGTATGTACATGAAAATGGTGTATTTTCTACTGTCAGGTGACTGTACCAGTCAATTTTATAACAACCAATCAGATTGTGCTACAAAAGGTCTTTGTAATTATTACAATACCAAAGACATTTTCATCGCAAAATATTTGTATATATTTTTCTGATGTTCTTTTGTGGACTCAAAAATAGATTGATTCACAATTTGTAACAGTTACACAATTCTTAAGGCTGTATGTATAGGCCTTCATTATAAAATTGGTAGATTCAATACTCTTCTATAATCAAATGGAATAGTCCATTATTGTCACTTCTCAGATTTGCATAAGTACGTGCATAATCATGAAACTGACATGTTTATTAATTTGTGTCCATATTTTCTAGTCTTTTTGGATTTTCCTTATAAGCAGTACTAAAAGTGCAAGTACCTTTTAATAGTTTTGACAACATTATCTTTTGAATAAAACAGTATCTACATGACTACATGTCATTTTAAGTAATAAAGTGAAGGTTATTTTGGTCATTTATTTTCCTATTGGATATGCAAGGACTTATTAATCAGTTTGCCATGAGAAATATTGGATTCCACTTGATGTCTGATCCTTGTTTTTGTTTGAATCAATCTATCATAATCTATCATAATCTGTCAAATTGTTGATGAGATCGTGAATGGTTTTAACCACTTCGCACTGGGAGAAAATGGAAAGAAAATAGAAATGGAGATAATGAAAGGATAATGATGTCTACTAGGTGTTCCTATTACAAACCTTGAAATTTTAATGTTGAAAGTTTGTGTTGACACCATCTAAGACATCTCTGCTATCTCTAATCATGGCTGAGAAATGAACTTTATTTTTTGGACAGTATATACTCTGCCTAATGCCAGGAGACTCAGAGTTGTGAAATACTATTGTCATGCAAGTTGGTTTACTTATAAATAAACCTTGAAATGCCGATTAGGCAATAATTAAAAATCAATAATTGATTATGTGAGTAGTATGCTGGCTTGACACCTGCTGGTGATATGACCAATTTTTTTGCAAGTGGAAATGTTTGTTTTGTATTACGATATTATTTTCTTTATTGGACTAAATTTGTTTCATTGACTTGGAGCCACAAGGTATTATTGAACTGATTTTACTGTGAAAAAACAGTTTTGATCAATATCAATCCAAAATGATCTTTTAGATTTAAAGAATTCTTTAGAAATCATTTGAATATTGATTATGAAAGGTCTTGAAAGGAATTTGCTTATTCTGTTCGTGAATCTGTGATGAAGGATTTCCTAAGCTATTTCAGGAATCAATTGGTAAATGCCTTTCTCTATGTATTAACGAATGAATGTACGTATGAACGGCTGGATTTCATACATTCATAATATATTTTGTGTAGAAATTGTTACTACTCGAGTACTAACTGAAAAAATCATGGGAAAGCTTATCATGCCATCATGTCTGAAGAAACCTGATAATGCCACACTTTTGTCGCAAACATTCAGTGTTTGAGACAAGTTTATTTTCATAATCCCAAGTGGCCTTGTGTATCATAAAAGTTGTCCTTTCTTTGATACTTGTAGTTGCAGTACTCAAATTATACATAAGTATATCAATAAATAAATGTTATGAATGATTTTTGTTACAGAAGCGTTTGTGATTGACGTTTTTGTTTCTTGTCTGATAATGAGTCATTTTCTGGGTAAGCCAAAAATAGTCAGGAAGGAAAGATTGGCTAATATATCCATTGAGGTGGTCCAATAATATTCTTTATTGTCAGTCTGCAAAACATACTAGAAACAGACTTACAAAAACACAAACAACTGAATACCTTGAAGATCCAAATTGCAGTAGTTTATAAAGCGTAGCAATAGGAGGGAAATAAGAACAGGGATTACAGAATAAATGCAAGCTGATAGTATCTAGTATCTAGTACCAGCGAGACTGGCTAGCAAGGGATAGCTGGTTGATGAAATCCTATGTAGGATTCTAACAATTATAACTATAAATCAGAATTTCAGTTTTGGAAATCACCCAATTTGAAGATTTTGTAGAATATTTTTCCATAAATGCTGCAGGATTTTAATGGATTGTGATTTCTCTTTGAAATTTGCAAAAATAGAAATCAGTGTTATTGGGAAACCTCTGGGGTTTTATAACATTTCAGAGAAGTTTTGTTTTCAAGTTTTAGAAAGGCTCAGGCGATAATGATTAGGCATGAGGTCTGTCAGCAAGCAATAAAATGCCAGATATGTTGGAATACATACCAGATGCCCTGAATGGTAAGGATTTAAGTCTGAGACTAAACAATAGCCTCAAACATGTCATGAATCGACAGCAACAAAAACCCAGTCAAGTTAACGGTTTTACATAAAGTAAAAAATAATAATAATAAATAGCGCATTATATGTGCTAACTGCAGTCAAAATGTACAAGCCAAACAAATAAGATGCAACATTATAACAATGTTTTGTTAACCATGGAAACGATAAATTTTCTCAAATACAAAAAAGTGGCAATTTCTTTTTTACAGGTTCTATGTACACAAAAACGTAAATACATTAGAAATGCATAAAAAGCACAATGAGTAACATCCAAGTCCAATGGAGTTTTGACCAACGGTAAAAGTTTGAAGAGAAGGCAGTTCTCTGAACAGTTTGTGAATTAATTTATCCATAGTTTGTGAAGAATTATCACAAGGGTCCCTGTTCTTACCGTGGAAGAGGCTTGGAAACTTAGTGCATTTCTACAACAGTCATTGTGAGAAAACTGTGAAAAACATTCAGTACTGGACGTGTTGTCAATCTATTGTCAGTGAGGTCATCATACAAGAGATGGAATGTGAACCAGTACATCATTCTATTTACGAAATCCTTGAGCAGCCTTGGGCTAGGGCTAGGGCTAGGGCTTGGGCTCAGACTCAAGTATGTCACTGAATTTGAAGGTTTGTTCTCTTGATCATTACAGAGCATTCCCTTCTTTCCAATACCTGTGAAACAAATACCGGTAGTCAACTGCTTGACTGACATCAATGACCCAAATACAAATGTCAACAATGAGGGTGCTGTGTGTTAATCCTCGCCAAACCTTTCTCAAAGGTAGAACGTCTTTTTGGCATTGGAGAAAAGTCCTACAAAGATGGAGACTTCAGGCCCTGTTTATCACCGACCTTCAAACAGACAAAGCTGAAGCCGAAGCCTGAGCTTTGATTTCATAAACGGTATAATATGAAACATATGGATATTGGAACTGTACACCCTGTATTAATCAGCAATGGCCCCATGAATAGAATATCTTACTATATACATTGAATTTTACCATCATATTCCATTAGTGTGAGGCAGTGAGAGGATTGCAAGGGATGAGATATTGCTGACCCATCAATGACTCATCCCTTGTACCTCATGAAGAAAACTACAAAGAAAGATCCAAGAGAAGTCTGCAGGGGGTCTATCCTTCAGCTTCCAATTGATCCTCAGAGTCTATAACTAACCTGGGGTCGATTTCACCAAACTCGTTGTAACTTACGATCAATCGCAATACGATGAGTGATGCACAGAAACCATACGGCCTAACACAACTTACGATGGGTTATCCATCGTAAGTTGAGTTACGATGCATCGTAAGGCTTTGTGAAATCTAGCCCTGGTCTCTTTGAGGTGTTCATGGCAGCATCGGCGGATGCTGAAGTGACAAGGATCTTAGACGATGAGACGGCAAATCCATGGAGTATCTCAGTCAGAAATGACCTCTCAGCCAGCATGAGTCTACGGTTGGCAGCTATTCAGGCCGGCTCCCTACTCCAGGTAGCTTCATCACTTTACGTCAGAGATGTACACTAATGTCAGGGACTTCCACAGGATAACAACTTGAAGGAGACTTCTTCCCAATCCTTCCAAAAGTTTTTAGCAACAACCCAACCTCAAAATATCCACGCTGGATGTTGAGTTCAATCCTCCAATCCAGTCCTTCAACTCCCTAGTAGCTCATAGAGTCTGTCATGTAGGGAGGGAGGGAGGGAGGGAGGGAGGTTGAGGTTTCTCCCGGTGCTATACCGCGGGAAGGTTATGCTCCCTGAAGTCGTCCAATGAGGAGGCTTGGTTGAGGAGAGAGCTGCTAGTGCCGCTGTGGCTGGGGTCATTGTGGTGACCGATGTGAGGCATAGGGATGTGCTGGTTCTTCTTAGTCTTGGGTTTCTTCTCCGATCTCTTGTTGGAATCCGCTGCGAGTCAAACCACATCATCCAGACAAGATGAGTAAACGCATTTTAAACCTTTTCTCCATCTTTACAATTTGCCTTTCAGATCGTACCCAAATACACAACCATGGCCCTGCCTTTCTCATATAGGATAAGGTATTGGTAATATGTGAAAAAAATTTGCAAGCTCCTTACTGACTAAACTGACCAAAAGGCAAATATCAAAATTTGGAGGGACTGACGTTTTGATCCTAGCAGGACCATTCTCAAAGGCAGAAGGATAAGTGTTAAAAGGCAGTAATGACTTCTAGATTAGGAATAAAATTGTGATTTACTACAGCTAATGATAGATCTTACGTGTTCTTTTATCAAATAGGTTTCCATGGTTACTTACTCTCCACTGCAGCCAAGTTAGGCAAGTGGGTGATCTCTCTTTCCAGTTTGGGTGAAGACGTCCCTTTGCCTTTCCTCTGGCTGGCCGTCAAGACATCAAACTGTAAGGTGCGTTCATGCAGCATGGTCTTCTCAGGCTGGATAGGGGTGGGCATGTTGCTGCTGTGATGGCTAGGAGGCTGGGCAGGCTTCTTGTAGTAGGTACTGGTACTACCCTTCTTGACTTTATCTGAGGCCCTGTTCAATAGGACAGATGGAAACATTGGCAAAGAAAACTTTGACTGGACTGGGACTTGAAGCTGAGACCTCTGGATTAATGTACAAGTGCTCTTTCATCTGAGCTATCCAGCCCTTAGATGGAAGGGCTGGGATTAGGAAATAGGAAAGATGGAAGGTAAGAGTATTACATCAATCTGACCAGAGAACATTATCATGAAGATCTACGATCCATCATTCATTGACTTACATGTACAATGGATAATCTTACATCCCTGTATAAAAATAGAAGAAAAAGAAAATGACTATGATACCTGCCTGCCCTTGGTTAAAGGACAGGTGTTTCGCTTTCTCTTTCTCCGCAAACCGACGGCTTTACCTGAGAGGAGGAGGTCCAGTGGTACTACTTCCCTTGCCACCTCCAATATTTCCCATCGTTATCGTGCTGATGGGCGCCTGGGCATTCTGACTCCCCTGCGATTGCAGTGGTTGAGTCGAGGAGCCACTGTGGTTGCCTGCGACAGTTGAAGGCAGCATTTTGCTGGCAGGGGTGAGGGTTGGAATGGGAGAGCTGGATCCAGTCTTGCTGGAGCTTTTCTTGGAATCTGATGCATCAGGAAACTAGAAGGAATAATTGGGAAATGTTATTCCAAAGCTACAATTTGCTTTTCTCCTGACTTATAAGTTTAAATCCCACCCAAGCTGCACGTGTTTTTTCAAGCAGGCTAATTTAGAGCGGGGCAAGGCAAACCCTCATTGAATTACATCGTATAAGTGAAAGTAATTATCCGAGAAATCTGAGTTCCAATCAAGAGGTTGAATTTGAGTCTGAGTGAAGATTTTCAGTGTATTTTTTCTTTAATGCAAATTTGCCCAAAACAAGGCTATAAAGCCATTCAAGGTTAAGGGCTAAGGAAGGAAGGAGATAGAGAGGAACTCGGGAAGGCTGGAGATAGGAATTGACATTCCCAGATTCGCCCAAAACAAGGCTATAAAGCCATTCAATGTTAAGGGCTTAGGAAAGAAGGAGATAGAGAGGGACTCAGGAAGGCTGGAGATAGGAATGGACATTCCTGTCCTATAAACTGTCACCTTTTTGGGGCTATCCGATGTGGTTTTGACGTGCTTGTCAGTTGCATCCGGGGGTGTGCAGGGTGTCTTGTGTCTGTCTGCATCCGAATGTCTCTTCTTGTACTTCTCCTTCTCCCTGTCAGAGTGACTATGGCTGTGACTATGACTCGTGTCCTGTCAATGCAACAATCAATCAATCAATCAATCAATCAATCAAACAATCAATCAGTCAAACAATCAATCAATCAATCAGTCAATCAATCAATCAGTCAAACAATCATCAATCAATCAATCAAATCAATCAATCAATCAATCAATCAAGTAGACCGTGATGACATGATGAGTTTTGTCCAGCATTCTCTGTCCACTATGGCCTTGGATAGTGAAGGGCCACACAGTCCAAGTCAGGCAGAAAAGTACAATGAATGGCATGTCTTGTCTTAATAGTGTATTGTATTAAATTTATAAAGCCTGTGAAAATATTTTGTAGACTGAATAACATGACAGACATTTTTTGATCACCAACAGTTAAAATCCTCAAAGTTCTTCTCAGATGTCTAAGGAATCAATGAACTGAAAAATTGGCAAAGAAAACTTTGACTGAACCGAGATTTGAACCCGAGACCTCTGGATTAATGTATACCAGTGCTCTCCCATCTGAGCTATCCAGCCCTTAGATGGTGGCCTTCCCAAAATTAAAAGTCAACTAGTCTTTGCCAGAGGCGTCAGTCAGAAGCAATTCAACCATTAACTGCCGTATATCTCCAGGGATCACACCCCCGCTTTCATTCAGACGCAAACAACCAGTCAAAGTTTTTCTTTGCCAAATTTTCAATCAAATAACACTCAAAATTTGTAGGGCCAGACATTTCGATCCTAGCAGGACCTTTCTCTGCCTTTGAGAAAGGTCCTGCTAGGATCGAAAAGTCAGGCTCACTAAATTTTGAGATTTGCATTTTGGTAATTTTGGTCAGTAAGCAGTTTGCAACATTTTTGTATATATCACTTTAATTACATTCTGATAACAAGTTTCAACCTGGAATCCTCCTTCTCACCTTTTTGCTCTTTTTACTCTTCTTCTTTTCCTCGCCTCCTTCCTTCTCCTCACCGCTGGGTTTCAGCAGAGGGTTGCAGTCAAACTCCTTGGCAATCTTGGCCCTCAGCTCCGAGGGAAACGTCTCGTCAAAACTGTCCTTCTTGAAGAAGTCGTGACGGAGGAGCTGACAGCAGGTTGGCCTGTCATCAGGGTCTAAGGACAGACAGCCCTGGAGAGAGACGGAGGAGAGACTTGGGGTCAGAGATTGTGACCTTGGAGGTCAGAGGTCAGGTAAACGCCCGGTTTAAAAGATTGAGGGGGTTTGAGGTTAATGAAAGGGCCAGCAGTGAGAAAAGGAGACTTGATCGTCCAATGATGAGAAGATGGTTGACAGACCGTAGAATGAGAAGTGAAGAGAAAAGGACTTCCTCCTGTCATCTCCATGCCCTGATGGGTAGGGAATAGGGATGTAAGTGACCGACAAACTCATTTCCTGAAATTCACTGAAGGCCAATAAATTGTGCGACTGTGAGTGAGCGCTTACGCGACCGAGAGATTCACGGCAGGGGTGCAGGTGCCCTTCACTTTTTAGGGTTTTAACAGATGAAAATGAGCAGTTTGAGATACCGCTTTGACATAAAAATAATAATAATAATATTTTGTTTTCTTTAATTAAAACATGGAATCACGCCATTTCTGGAAGAAGGGACATTTCCGGAAGTCTTACATCCCTGAGATGAGGAGAGATCTTGCAGTGCAATCAATGGTTCAAGGATAATTATTAGAAATAAAGCTTTTTGGGCCAAGAGAGCCTTGAGAATAACTTGATTAATTTACCTTCATGACCATGATTGAGAGACCAGTCAGACTGGGGAATCTCTTCTCCAAAGGGTCCACGTTGCGTACCTCGGGTAACCTCATGCCAACAAACAGAGGATTCTTCATGAATACCTCCTTGTGTCTCTGTATCAAGTTACCTGAGAGATTGAGAGAATAGGACATGGTTAGACAATGGTCAGGACATGGTTAGGAGTACCATGAGCTAACTATGGCCTGATAAGGTCATGGTTAGACCATGGTCAGTTTGTTTAGGACCTGCTTGAGTCTAGGGCTCTGGTGGTGATCAAGTCATGGCACAGGTTTAACCTTTACTTCTCTTCACAGAATATAACCATCGCAAGAGCAGTAGTCACTAAAGACTGATGCTTGGTTTGACTTGAGAAAGAAACTAAGAATCTCACGCTGAAATCAGATGGTGGTCTCTCCAAGATTCAGATAAAGGCGGCAGTGCATAACTATCCTTGACACAAGGTCTAAGCCTCCATCCCTATAGTCTCAGAGTTCTGTCCAGGCTAGGAATTAAACTTACCAAAACATTTGATAATGTGATAGAGCTGATCTATGTCACTGTCTCCAGGAAAGAGTGGTTCCCCAGTACACATCTCAGCTTGTAAGCAGCCCAATGCCCAGATGTCCACAGCCCTGCAATCCAGATACATTAGCACGAGGCAAAGTATTAGAGGTGCAGATAAGATTGGAAGGTTTGCATGGTGGAAGTATCAAGTAAGAAAGTTTGCAGTGGCACCATGTACATCATCTCTTAAGAGGAGTATGATAAGATTTGAAGATTTGCATGGTGGAAGTATCAAATAAGAAAGTTTGCAGTGACACCATGTACATCATCTCTTAAGAGAAGGAGTATGACAAGATTTGAAGGTTTGCATGGTGAAAATACCAAGTTGGAGGTTTGCAGTGACACCGTGTATGTCATTTCTAAAGAGGAGTATGGCTTTGAAAGGACCGGAACACGTGGAAGAGAAAGCCTGACTTACTTTCCATACTTGGTGTCACCGACTAGAAGCTCAGGAGCTCGATACCATCTGGTGGCAACATAGTCTGTGTAGATCTCTCCTGGGCCTGCTATCGTTCTGGCAAAGCCAAAGTCACACAGTTTGACCACGCCTGATTTGGAGACTAAGATATTCTCGGGCTTGATGTCTCTGTGAATGATCTGCAATCGAGGGAAAAAAATGACAGAAAATGTCTGTTATTCATCAATCAACATCATGTTATATCTGAAATGTTTGTCATGAATAAATCTATCAGGAGGTAGTTCGCTCAGTTTTACTGTCTTTCACAAGGCCAATTCTCAGCGCCCATTTTTTTTGTATAATGTGCCTTTTTCAAAACTCTCTAAAGATCCCGGAACAAAAAGAAGAGTGTACTACATGTATGTGTACAAGCTAGTCAAACCTGGCACAATCTATGAGCTGTGTGCTTCATATTATTTTGTGGGAGGCTGAAAAAGAGTCTTAAAAAAGGAAAAATCTTGGCAATAGTGGTGCCCGGATTCTGAAGGCCTGGTGCATAGCACCACCACTTGCACTTGGAATTTGAAAGTCCTGGTGCATGTAAAAATGAAAGCGGGAATGTGATCCCTGGAGATATACAGCAGTTAATGGTTGAATTGCTTCTGAATGGCGCCCCCACCCAGGCAAAGACTAGTTGACTATTTGCAAAGGCCACCATCTAAGGGCTGGATAGTTCAGATGGTAAGAGCGCTGGCATGCAAAACCAGAAGTCACAGTCCAGTCAAAGTTTTCTTGTCCATTATTCAAAATTGTTCAAAAGTTCCAAGTCACTTTTTCCTTGATTTGTTGGACTATGGCGTAAAAGTATTTGCTTAAAGCCTTAGATGGCTTAGTAGTGTGTAGATTGTCTGTGGAACTTACATTATGATTGTGGCAGAATTCAATTCCTTTCAGAACCTGCCACATGCATCGCCGCACCACGTTCTCCTCCAGCCCATTGGGATATTTCTCCAACTCATCCAGGATGGTGTGATCCACAAACTCAAAGACTAAGTACAGACGCTTCTTCCGCCTGAAGACCTCGATCAGATTGACCAGGTTCTCATGGCGTAGTTGCTGGTGGTAAGGAAATACCAAAAGGAGAAAGTAATCAACAAATGAGTCACAGATTCTTTGGCAATGTTCTCAATCACGAAAAACAGAAACACTTTTTAATATGACAAGGGTTTGAACAACAGCCAGCATACCAAAGATGATTGATAAAATGTCTCATTCTGTTCTGTAAAAAAAACCATTACAACATATCATGTACAAGCACATAAATCTGAAAAATGTACATTGTAACATTAAAAGTCACTTTAAAATCAATTGAGGCAGAGAAAACAAACATTCTGGAAGTATGGTGTTTATGAGAAAGAATTTTGTAATCAGTGATCAGAGGCAGTTGACTTATTCCATTCATATGAGGAATGCAGTCTACAGATTAACTTGCAACCTGGTTGTTGGAACTCAAGTTTCATCTGGTCTTTCCTTATTTTGGTCACGGCATCAATTGTGTGATTCATGATCATTCTACTGAGTTGTATGCAGCATTAATTTTTATTGCATCCTAGATTAAAAAACAACTATTACACTCTACAGATCATTACGTGGATATGAGTAGTTCCATAAATCAGGGGTCCAACTTGTGACATTGTGGCATTCCCACTTTATATGAAACCATACAGCTTCCCTGCATGTAATTGTAACAAGTTAATGAAAAGTTATATCGATTAAACAGTACATGTATACATGTACATATACATACTGTATATTATACTGTTCGTGTACAACATACCGTTCAATCTACACGTACAAAAAAGTCGTACATTATGTACAAAGTGGTTCATTAAGTTGTTATATTACACTGTACATGTACTGTACATGTACATGCAGAAAAGCTGAATGGTTTCATAATTAAGTGGGGAAATGTCACAAGGTGGACCCTTGGTTTATGGAATTACCCATATGACTTTGTGATATTGTGATATTTAACAGCATAACCATCTCTGGGGAGATCAAAGTTGAGTTCTTATCTGAAAGCCAAGACCCGCTATACATTCACAAATGTACATGTATACGTGTACATGTACCTAGCTAAACATACATGATACAGTACAGTGAGTACACACAAATGTACATACGTGTACATGTACCTAGCTAAACATACATGATACAGTACATGTAGCGCTACAGTGTACAACTGTACATGTACATGTACAATCTAGACTAAACCTGTATGATTCCAATTAGTTTTCATTATCGCATACTATTACTACAGACACAGACTTGTGTGTATAGACACCACCCCTAACACCTTAAGTCCACTGATAATGGAACACGTGTGGAAGAAAATCACAGACAATCTCTGATAAACCTCCTCTACCTCCATGGATAAACACACCAAATATTTGATCCTGGTCACAATTCTGTTTGGAAGGAAGATGACAATGGGGTTAGTGTGGGCTTAGGGCAGTATATATTTGACCTACAGTTTGTACATGGCCAATGAAAACAAGATAGAAGAGTCAGGAACACGTACCTACATGTACCCGTTCATGTACAGTTTCTGTATGACACATAAAAATGAGTACTAGTACAGTATATGAAAGATAACCAGATACTACAGTGTACAGCACATAAAGGACAGATAAGAAATACATATTTAAATGTCCATATAAAACTGCATTAAGGATTGGATTTTAATCAGTCTTAGGTTGGGCTTTGATGAGGCCCTCTTGGGAGGTCACTGATAAAAGACGAATCTTGAGACTTGAGACTGACATACATGTACATGTACATTGCATGTACATGTACATGTACACTCCCACTCCCATCCCTCCCTCTACCTCCACCTCCCTCTCTCTGTCTCTCTCCATCTACATGTACATGTACCTCCCTCTCTCTCTCTTTCACCTGCCCCTCTGTACTGTACATGTAACGGTAACACTAAAGACAGGTGGATATCCAAATCACCATTGAAAAGTTTGTTTCATACAGTACAGTGTATTTGAATTGTGTGAGCTTAACATATCCAAACAAATATATTTATAATTTGTACAGGCTTTCCATGATTATTCTCATCTTTTATTTATGCTGAACAAAAATACAGTATGCAAATGATATTCCTTGAAAAATCTAGGATTAGATTTCCAGCCAGCTTTCAGAATTGCTGCATTGAGTAATCACAGTCTCAGTCTTGGATTAAGTTACTGTATATGAAGTCTTTTAAAAAAAATCTTTGAAAAAAAATCTTAAAAGGTAAAAAATTGTCCCGCCGTTGTCATGTAGCTCTACTTGAAACTTGAAAGCAATGTTGATTAACAATGAATAGGTTTACTGCTAGTCAGTACCATAGTGTGATAACTGTGATCTAGATACACTTGAAACAACACTTGTACTGTGACCCTACACTATAGGGACATTGTGAGACAAGGATCTAGGCAAATACTGTCAGTGGTCCGTGCAAAGGTTTGATGGGTAGAATGATAACAAAAAAGGTTGACTGTACATGTATAGGCCTACATGTACATGTACTGTATTAATTAGACAGTACATACATACATGCAGACGTCTAACACTGTGGAAATCAAACACAGTCATTGTATTGTGAAGGTTAAGTTATTATTTGAAATTATGTACAGGCCTAGTTGGCTATAGTATCATTTGTCAAAAATTTAGAGAGCCTATGGGTTTGATCCTAGCAGGATCTTTCTCGCAGGCAGAATATGTCTGTTTCATTCTGTGTTAATTTGAAGGTCAGCATCTGCCAATGCAGCAATCTTTTACAGTGTGTGACTGTGAATAGAGGTTTCATTTTCCAATTACAGACTGTTTACACAGAGGCAGCATACTACAAGTCCCAGACACACTAGGTTCATATTGTACATGTAGAGGTAGCATTGTAGGCTGAATACAATCCATGGGTAACCCGATACATGGCACCTGGGATACCTGACCCAGGTCTGATTGTGTGAACTGCCACAACTTGCCTTGGAAATAAACTGCTTGTGTGACCATGCAGCTTTCCTTTTTATAGCTCCAAGGTGTGACTGACTGCAATATGATGATTGCCCATGTACGGATAATGCAATGTACATGAACTTGGTTTTGTGAGAATTGTCAGATTTTTTAGGGTACATTGGTCTTGTTTCTTTTTAGTTTTAGTTTTATAGATGGGTCTACAGTCAAATACTGCAGGAATCTGAATGTGAATGAGTTTAATTCCGAACTTGGATAGCGTTTGAAAATCCTTAAAAAATCACCCACAAAGAATTAATGTAAAACTGCCGAAATCTGCTCTCTAAATGGATTGACCACAAACGAACAAATCTTTATGAATTAGAGACCTGCGTTTCCAATCCTGATAGCATCTATCTCACAGGTACCTTTCTGTTTTTTTGACAATAAGTACTGTCTAGATCAGGCGAGAAATGTAAGGCCCTTTTATTTATTTATTTATTTTTTTAAATTTTTTTTTTTTTAGATTAAACGTTTGAGATGTTACAGTACCTTGAGCATGCGAACCTCTCGCAGCGCAATCTTCTTGACCATCTTGTCGTCTTCAGACTCGATGAATTTCTTGATGGCTACTGTCTGGTTGGTCTCTTTATGTCGGCATTTCATGACCATGCCATAACTGCCTTCCCCAACTAATCCCAGGTTCTCATACTTCTCCATGGCCGTTAAGGTCCTCATGAGGTGAAAGGAAAGACTTTACTGAGGAGAAAAAAGAACGAAGATGCAGAGATATGACACAGCAATTCTATAGTCATTGCTTTGGATTACACGTAACAAAAGATACATGTACATGTACCTGGCTATTTCTATCAGAATGTGTGACGTCAATTTCAAGACTTGACTGTAATTGACATGAAAGGCATTGCTCACTAAAAAAAGAAAAAAATTGACTGAGAAGATGGATTGAAGCGCTTCTAGGATTGTGATGCAATGATGAATCGAGGCACTTAATTCAGGAAATTGAGTAACCACAATATAAAGGCCCAACGGGTGCATTACATGTGTATATAGCAAAGAAGAATAAACAAAACCTGCCTTGCAAGGCTAAAGTGAGTGAGCACGACTTTATTTGCACTGGACTACGGTAATTGGCTGGACACGGGTAACTACACTACAGTGTACAGTCCGGTCACTTCACATTCGTATAAGTGTTGACCGGGGGCTAGCTGTATAGTTACTGTATGCACTGTGATGCACACGTATTGTAACAACATACACATTACATACATGTACAGGGTATAGTAGGCCTACAATGTACCATCTGACTTCCTTGGAAATTTGGAATTCATGTAGATTACAAAAATCACATACACGGCACATGTACACGGCACACCTTTACATGAAGTAGGCCAACCGGTACCTGGTACATGTACGCAAATTAATGACAACACACCGACACACTGTAAATTCTGGCCCTCAAAAGTCAAAACTCCAATTTCCACATAAATTTACATGTATCTGCCTGCCTTCAAGGCTTCATTGTGAATCTCAGTGAAGACCTTCACTATTCCCCAACTGTAACTTATTCAATATGTCCACTCCATGCATGAAATTTTTAATTTCCCGAATCAATCGCCGAGTAGTGCACAGTCCTGCAGCGTGAATGCCAAGGCTGAATTTCGAGGGCACTCCACGGCACGGGATGGAATGAAATTTCAAAATAGCAGCACCTATGTCAGTATGCATGCAAGCATACATGTACTGTACATCTACAATCTACATGTAACTGTCCATTCTTTAGGACACGCAATGTAGACGACTAGACATGTGATTATAAATGCAGGGTCTGGGGACACGCAAAGGTACTTGCATCTAATTGTCAGTTTTGATTAGTTTAATTCAAACTAAACAAGCTGGCTTTATTATTTTTTACAAAATAAGAATCCTTAGACTTTGGATGAATTACCAGAATGCAAATTTAATATTATATGATGAATGAAATATGGACACTAAGGCAGGTTCCTCAAGATGAGTTTGGGACTACATCTTGATGAAGTGATGAGGAAATGAGACCTGGCAAAGCTTAAATCAAATTAAGTCGAGGGAAATTATCTTCCAATTGAAGGTTCTAAGCCAATAAACATCTATAGTACATCTAAAAGTGCATTGCATTTACAAGTGAGATGGATAGTTACATCACTGCCGTCACAAATAACTCAAAATACTCAAGATTTTCACCCGAAAATTCTGACAAAACAAATGGCTTTCAAATGTCCTTGTCAGCAGATTTGTTTATGCAATGAGCTTTGCTTCAGAACATTACCAAACAGCCATGTTCCTTGCTTGTTTCAGAACAAAAATCAAAATCAAAATTTACTTTGTAGTTTGTATATATATACTAAAATATAAATATCAAAGATTTAAGCATCACATCATCTGACATTCGTTATTATGTAGACCTACATACGTACACGTACACTGTACAACATGCTTCATTATCGTCTGGATGAAAACTGAATTTGAAAGAAAGCATTTGTGAGTGACTGGGATTTTTTTTATGACTTGAGGTCATTCTAGTCAGTTAGCCAAAGACATGTTTTGATTCACTGATACACGTATATAAAACAGTAACTGATTGAATCTAAATATTGCTACATGTTTAAATCTTGCATGTACATTGTACACTAGTTGAAAATGACATGGATGCTGTAGGTTGTCACTAAATGATGTCAGTTAATCGCTTGATTCAAACGTTTTTTCTGCAAACTATGACAAATTATCCATGCCAGTAAAATGCTCTGACACCATCAGTGATTTTTTTTCCCTTCAAATCAGCGTCAGACTGGCACATGGCGATATATTACAGAGAGGAGTGGAGGGACTTAAATTCTAAACCGATTCCCAAATGGCATTGGTTGGCAGTGCTGTAACGTAAAAAAAATATGTCACTGAGTTAAAAAGTTGTACTTCTTGTTCTTCCTGTGGGGTATAATACGCACACATGCGCATAGATTTCTTTCAGAAGCCAACAAATACCACACTGCACTTTTAACAAAAGCGCCACAAAGCTAAATATAGGCTTTTCTGCGGGAAGGCCGTGCTGGTGATTTTCAAGATAATTTCCTCCTCCCTCTATGAATGGGAGGAGGGCTAGAAATCAATGGTCCGCAGGTGGTTGTCACATTTACGCGTTGTATTTCCGGCCATAAAGAGGCTGGGCTGTCCAGATATATCCATTTTTTATGAACCAATGTTTATATTGTCACTAAAAGCTGTTATTAGTGCAAAACAGGAAAACAGATTTTTAAAAAGACCTAAAAATGGCAGCAAAAAGATTAAATTTGAGCCAATCGTCAATTTACTGAATACAGAATTCAGCTGTTTCAGTTGTATATATTTTTATATCCTTCAAATGACACTTGTCTAGACAGCCTCAATGATGGTGTCAAATTCTCCATGATGGCATGGTAGTATTCTGAATGCTTGGCAGTAAGAAATAACCCCCATCCAGATTTGCAGATGCCCTGGGGAATTCCACCCCAATTGTGGAGGCCCCCCAAGTGACGATGCATGTGATTTACACATTTGTGATTCAGGGGTCATGGAATTCAGAACAGTTTTAAAGCTGTACATACATGCACGTGTATCATTGAAATACAGGTATTTGTAAAGTTGTGATGTTGGAGATAGGACTAGGGTTTTACAAACTTTACATTGGTAATACGCCACTCTAATCAAATAACTTAAAAGTGATATACAAAAATGTTGCAAACTGCTTACTGAAATTACTAAAATTAATAAAATGCAAATCTCAAAATTTAGAGGGCCTGACGTTTCGATCCTAGCAGGACCTTTCTCAAAGGAGAAATGTCCTGCTAGGATCGAAACGTCAGACCCAATAATTTTGAGACTTTAATAAAATGCACATAAAACTGAGTACTAGATTCTAATCTGATGATTGTCAAGTTAATACTTATAACTTACCGCTGTCAAACGTAAAAAATTCTTGAAAATCAAGCGATCCTGAAGGGTTGCTCAGTTAATGAGTTGAAAAGCACAGGTCTGCAAATCCTTAATTCCTGCTGTGACAGCCTAGTAATAGGCCTACTCTCCACTACAAAATGTCTGAGTTACTCAGGATACACACAAAGCATTCTGATGCTCCGGTAGACTGTCCAAGGCATAATGGAATACACGGTAACCATGGTGACTTCACATCTTGATTTCCGGGACTGCTGATAAGTAGGATTGAATCAGAACTCCTATGGAGGAAAACACACGAAATGTCACCAGGTAAAAGGAGTTTCAATGGAGAACGCGGTTGGTCTTGCCTTAGCTTTCTACAATAATAAATTGCTGAGCATGGCAGTCTTAGTATGTTCACCAGCACTATAATTAATAGGACTTTGAAAAACATCTCATGGTTAAACAAGCCATTTCATTAAGCACACAAAATTTGGATAATTATCCTTCCAGATATCATGGATAAATCATCTGATGGACTTAGATGAAAAGTCACATTTTGTACTGAATATTTGCTAGTACAAAAGTAGTAGTATTAGAGTATTACTAGTAGTAGTAGATATTACAAAGACATACAGTCTTATGTCATGATGAAACTTGTAATGCTTTGATTTTAGAAATGAAATAGTTTGATGTTTTGATAAACTGTTGATAATGGATTTCTAAGATGTTGAGACCAAAAAGAAATGTAACCCTAATGAAAGTAATATTATATAGCAATGGAATGTTTTGACAAAAACCAGTGTGGATAGTGGCACACATATGAAATAGACAATTTAGATAAATAGATTCATTTAGTGAATTAGCTAGGCGAAATGAAGGCTTTTAACGGCTGACTGGCAGTGGCATATCGGCAGGCAAGGGCAGGCATGTTTACATACAGCTTTCTAAACTAGTTTTGCTTAAATAAAGTTTTAAGTGACGGAGGGAGGGGACGAAAACAAACAATTTAAAACGCAATCACAAATAAAACACTAAAAATACTGATCACTAATTTCTATTTGACCGGAAATATCTTGAGCAAATTCAGTAATCCGACATGACAAGCTGATTACAACAAGTGCCTTCACTCAAATCTAGTTCTACTTCTACTACAAAGTACTAGGCTGCCCTGGCGACTAGGATTGCAATGGTGGTCAATCATTCAGTTGCACATCAAAATAGGCCTAGTTTCACTTACTAACCGTGGAATTCAACGGCCGCAAAATCCCCGAAGCAGTTAAGATCCTTCGAATAAAAGCCACCTAACCTTCACCCATATAACTCCTCCACGGATGGACGGCATCGTGCTCACTTAAAGATGACTCTTGCTGGTAAATAAATTAGTTTTTTGGTCGAGGTCGACGGTCCGGTCGTAGTAAATTTGTTGACTACCTACAGCGTGATCGTTACGTGTACGTGTATTGTACACTTTTCGTATTCTTCAATGCGTGCCTACGTACGAGTCTCCTCATGAATTAAACATTAGCCTCATTAAACACGTTGCTAAGGGTGACGTATGTCAATAAGTGGCAGTTGAAAGTGTGCAGGTCAAAACCTGCTCAAACTTTACACGAAACCGGTTTCAAATGTTCGAAATTCTCAGTCAAAGGTTATAAGAGTCGGGTTGAGGAGTATCTTAAGTTTTAATGAGAGTTCTTTTGGGGGGACTTTGTTCAGGCAAACGTTAGGATCTGGATTATAAAAATGGTATGCACCAATCCAAACACAGCAAGTACTGTACGTTAAGTATCAATGAAGATTGTATTCATTACGCATGAGTGCCACTTTGAGGCAGCCATAACGGCAATGTTCGATCATGTTTAGCTCTGTTTACATGCAAATAATGACAACAATGAGGGCTGCAAACAGGAGTAGATAATCCGGTCTGCCCATGGGATAAACACTGTACCCCTATGCGATGACTGGATTAAGTTTGGCTCCCTCAGGGAACCACACAATAAGATTATCTGGCTCATTTAGCCGTGTTAGAAAATGAATCCTTAAAAGTAAGATTGGGATGAAAGCGGTTTGGCTTTTTGAGATCAGGAAAACCAATAATCACAAGTAAGAAAAGAGTATAAATATAATTTGAAAAGGTAACATCAATTTAATTCCAAATAGTTTGTTTAAAATGTATCAGTCAAATGTGAAATTTCTATTCAATGTAACTCATGCACATTTTATTTCCATACTAAATTTCGGCGAAAAAAACAAGCCATTCAAGAAAATTTAATCAACACAAATTAAATCAACACAAAAAATGCCTTTAAGAATGGTCCTGCTAGTAGGATCGAAACGTCAGGCCCACTAAATTTTGAGATTTGCATTTTGGTAATTTTAGTCAGTAAGCAGTTTGCAACATTTTTGTATATCACTCCAACACAAAATAAATGATAAAACATTTTACTTGAAAACATTCATTCATTATTTTTTCCTCTTAAAATGTCTTAAGTTCATCAATATTTTTGATGGATAGAAAACATCTATCTTTGATTGTATGATCCATAGGAATAAAGGGACTGTATAAGAATGGCCGGTGAGGGCGCTTTTGCTAGTTATGCAATGCATGTACATGTACATGTACATGTGTAGGTGTACGTGTACATGTACAAAGTACATGTACATGTGCACGTATTTGTACAACGTACAGTACATGTACACACGTACATGTACATAATTATACGTGTACATGTACAGTGAGTGATTGTACAGTGATTGTTATGTACTGTACGTGTACATGTACATAAAAATATACATAATCACGTGTGCACAGTGTACATGTACAGTGTACTGTATGTGTTGGCTTCCTTCAAGCCTGATAATTATACTCTGATTCAGTTGGTCAGGTGAAAACATGTGTATTTCCAAATTTCTTTTTCTGATTTGAAACGTAATATCCCTCTCTTTTCCCCGTTTTTTTGCTCACAGCAAATCTAAATGTATTGCCATGGTTACTGTCAAACGAGATCATCAGAGTTGACCGAATTTCCCATCAAAGGCAGACTATATTTTTCACTCCCCACAGAGGGTTTTTTGAGGTTGGGAAAAGGACACCGTTGATTGGCTGAAAGTGGTTTATGCAAATGAGGTCACGCCAGGTCATTCGTTTCCTTCGCAGATGATACGCAGACGTATCGTATGTGGTTAACCAGTTACGCTATGCAGACGATTTCAACTTTCGAGGGACACAAAATCTGCTGAAAATGCTGCATAATCCTTCTCAACAACGAAGGACGACACAGTAGGCCTTTCATCTCAACTCGAAGACTTCCAGCAAGTGGTAAGTCGGTCTTTACTTCATTCAGATAGAAAATTATGCCCGTACACGTAACGTTATTTTTTCGTTACAGTCATATTCAACTCAAGTTCAAGAACCGCGCACAATATAGCAGCATGTAATGTACGGTACATACAGTACATTATTATTGCTGTCCGTGTACATTGTAGTTTCTAATTATACACAGTCATGTCATGTACAGACGTACCTACCTGTACGAACATGTACATTGTACATGACTTGTGTACCTGTGGTGTGCTTGTACTGTACATTACAGTACAATGACAAAAATTGTTACTAATTCTATAGTAAATACTAATTAATATAGGTGTTCTGCTTTAATTGTGATATATCGTGGGAACCCCCGTTTTCGACGCTACACGTTTTCGACGCTTAGCATTCTAACTCACATCGCACGATGAAAACAACTCAGTATAACGATCTCAGACTTCGTATCTTACAGTTTGTTTCCTGCTCTTGTCCGTCACCGAAAATGTGCAAAGTTAAGGCTTTTCCAGTAGGCCAAACTCTTGTGATTCAAAAAGTTGCTCTTTTGGGGTCTATTTTCCTAGGTACAAAATTAAATTGGCAGTTGCTTCGAAGCTCCAGTTTTCTTTATTGTTGGTGCTAAAAAAAATCTGAGTGTACCATAATAAACCCCAATATCCGTAGAAAAAAATATATATCACGCAACTTGAGGCAGTCCGTTCAGGGTAAAAACTATGGAGCCTCCTATAGGGCGTCTCGCTTATATATTGTTTTATATTGTTTTTATTATTATTATCTAAAGACAAAAAGTAACATGGCCCAATAGGCTTTTATAAAAAATGAAAAAAATAAAAGGGCAGCTAGAGAAAGTACCAATAAGGAGGAAATGTGTCTCTGGAGTGATATTGGGAAAGGTCATAACTGAAGAAGCAGTGAGAAAGAGGATTGTGGATTTTTTTTTTAACGTCTCAAAAGAAGACATCAACAAGACCAATACGTTTTAAGCATAAATTATGAATGATTTGAGGAAAGTGTTAGAAGCAGTGTGGAAAAACGAAAACAAAGATGAACACAAAAAAACATACAGGGAAGAAGTTTACAGTGCCACACAGCATTTTGAGTTATTTTAAGAATTTATTTTGCGTTTGGCTGCACTGGGACACCTTACTAAACACCACTGACGAAAATAGGTGACGATGCTTACTGCGCGGTGCGCCGCGGACGTCAACAAAACCGGGTAATCTTACGGAAGTGACAGGCTTGATCAACCTTCTCTATGATTATTCTAATAGTCTGTGGTGTGGAGAAAGTGACTGAGACCTCTTTTAGTGTGAAACTTTTGTCCACATTGTTCAGTTTGAAGAAAAGTCCTTATATCGTCGAAAACCGGTTATTGGAGGATAGGCCTACACATAGTAACTTTATAATGCTACGTCAGTGCAGTGGTTCTGTCCGACTTGTAGTTGAGACTGATGAGTTTTCAAGAATAGTTGAAATTTTTTAAATTCGAAACACACTGAAAAGATGTTCGGAGCGTTTAGTCAATTTAGTGTCACATGCACGCAGTGCTCTCAATAACGATTGTCATAGGTTTTTCCTCGCACAAAGTAAATTCTGTAAACTTACCGACAGTTTAGCTACACAGCCGTCATTGTAACGCCAGACAATTTATACGGGTTCCAACTGCCATGCAAACTGCGTTCACTTTTATCAAATTGTGTTATACTAGTATTACGCGTTATAACTAACTGCACGAAAAGCGGCATATTAATTATTATAGACGGTACTACTATTACTAAGTAGTACTGCTAACTTCAAAAATACAGGCTCGGCTTAATCGTTGTAAACGTGGGGAAATTTATGTTTGTCCATAAAAGTATCTTATTAATAAAATTGTACTGTTGTTTTAGAGTTTCCGAAGAAAAATAGCACATCACGTGATTATTATCATGTTCGATGTTGTTCTTCTGCTTGTAGTAGTACTAGTATTTTTAGTAGTATTTAGTACAAAAAATAATGTACTACTTTTACTACAACTAGTACTACATTCATAGTTGCTTTGATTATGGAAAATGTATAGGAACCTCAATCTTTTGATAAAAGACTGGGGTGTGGAATCAAGATTGATGATTGGTCATGGAATTATTATCCTTGCCTGTGTTAGTGTGTTCACGAAAATTATCATAATTCGGATCACAATAAAGACCGAGAATTCGTTTCGCGAAGTTGTGTACACTGAAGTAAGTGTGTTTCTGAATGTGACCGAATGAGGGCGCTGCAGCGCGCTGTTGATAATGGTCCCCGCGGCTTCGAGTTGAAGATTACAGTGCACCCTGCATGCTGTAGAGTGTAATGGTTACTGCGACCGTATCTTTTGGTCGATACGTCAGTTATGAGTCCCCCTATACCATTTTCACCCTCTCGAAAAGGTACAATAGATAATCTATGAAATCAAATTAAGTCAACATCGCTGTTCACTGTACTCTCGCCTTTTCCCACATGGGTCTACTCACACCCCAGGCTCAGCTATTATAGGATATTACTCAAACAAAAGCCCAAAGGTTCAAATCTAGATTCAGATGAAAATGCTAATAAAGGCCGTAACATTGTTTTACCCCCGGGTCCATACATGTACAAGCACAGAGTGTAAGGAAACTGTGTCTTTGATCGATCCCTACCTAAAACAAGACTTGGAAAAAACAAAATCGGGAGGGAAAGATTCTCCGCGCCCCAGCGCTTTCATCGGGCATAATAGTTGAAGTCCAGCAGTCCCCTGACGACGGGCAGAGTACACACTACCCAAAACATTAAGATACCGGCTCTTTTCAGAGCGATACTCCGTCTCGAAAGAGAAGTACAAGTGCGACATGTCATCGCAAACATTCCACTTAGTATTTCCACCATGCAAACCTTCAAGTCTTAACATTTTAACACAATCGGTTGTTATGGTGAATCTCGGGGTTGTAAACTATGCTCTCGACTCCTTTGCTCACAATTTTACATTAGTTTCCATCTCCACTGGACACCGAAACCCATTATGCTCCAGTACAACCCCCAAACTTATTAGCTCAATGACTTCCAAGGGGATTGAGTGCGTCGGTCTTGGGCGATTAGTCGGTATAATGCCATCGCAGATTGGGAGAAACTGTTCACGCTCGAGACCCGTGGCGCCGTCTTGTCTGGCCTTCGGATTTGCATGTTGCGGACCATTCTACTGAGGAGGACGTTCGGGAAAAGTTATGGCATGCTCCATTATCACCACGGGGGTGTTTTAATTTGACTGGTTTGCAACCGGTTTTCGGATGAGTGAACACCATTATTGTTGCGAGCCTCAATATGAACTACTGCACGGCCAGTTAATTACTGCAAATTAAAATTTAATCTGAAATTGCCTTTGAGAAAGGTCCTGTTATAAAGGATCAAAATGCCAGGCTTCCCGAATGTTTGATTTTTGCATTCTGGTCATTTTTTAATTAACCAGAATTGTTTTAATTGCACAAATTAATGTTAGGCACTTTTTCAAAATTTAGTGGGCCTGACGTTTCGATCCTAGCAGGAAATTTTTTCTGCCTTTGAGAAAGGTCCTGCTAGGATCGAAACGTCAGACCCACTAAAATTTGAGATATTTGCATTTTGGTAATTTTAGTCAGTAAGCAGTTTGCAACATTTTTGTATATCACTTTAGGAACTTTTTACTTGCTAAATTGTAAAATAAAATAAAATAGGAGGGCCTGCATGACGTTTCTATCGGAGCAGGACCTTTCTCAAAGGCAATGAGAAATAGGTCTTGCTTTATGATCGAAAGGTTCGCACGATATCACTTAGCAACAAGAACTCGTACTTGCTGCTTGTAGTACATACAAGTAGCAATCGATCTCAATAATTCGTCTTTAATTTAAATACAGACTGTAGGCCTATATGATTATGTTGTTGTTGTTGAAGAAAGCCAAGCCTCCTCCATCATAAAGTAGCCTACAATGATCGTAAATAGCTCAGTCCATTGTCCGTTTCTTGTTCTCCGTTTATGATTGGAATTATAATGGTATTTTCACCAACCCGATCAATATTTCCAAAGACAGAATGTGCAGTAACCACGGATTTTTTTTTTTCATTTTTTTTTTTAATGGATTTAAACTTGTGATGTGAGCTTTGCGAGTCTTAATTCATAGAGCGATGCTGTCGGGGAAATTCAAATATTAAGCAAACATACACCAGTGGCCGACGGTGTTCCGTGAAATTGACCCAATTAGGACAGACCAAGTTAGTGTCAGTATCTGGTGATTTCCTCTCTTGGATGGAGAGGAATAATAGCCCTCCAGCATACGATCGTTGAACAAGCGTGTTTGAACGCTGATGAACCGATTCCGTCTGAGGTGGAACTCATTACTGTCCGAGCTACGGTGAAAACCTGGTTTACTCAGCAGATGCCGGGGGCAATATCCTGAACGCTCTTCACTTTGTTGTCGCCGTCCAGCTACGATTCTTTAAGTTGTTTTTTGCCTCCTCATCCCCGTCCTACCTGCGGTACTACCCTTGGGACATCTCCAGACTTCTTCCACCTCTGTCTATCGTGGCACCGTGCCGCACGTAGGCCTAACTCTCGTCGTTTTCTGAGGGAACGAATGCTCTTCTGAATCTCAACCCCGAATTCAATTCCAAGGTAATGAAGCAGTCCGAAAGAGTGAAAGATTTAAAGTGCCAACGATTCGATTTGAAAGTTCTCTAAACTTTCAGCAGATTCTTCTTGGGAAATCTTGGCATACGAAGACCGTGTTGTTCCGGACCCAATGAGGCACCACTTACACACTCAACTGACTCCAGTGAAAGCTATAAACGAGTGGTAGACAGCCTAATAGCGATATAGGCTTGGATCCAGCAGGGAGGCCCGGACCGGAGGGCAAGTGTGATCATGTCTAGCCCTTCACGGTCCCCTGATCACGGTGAGGAGCCCGGACAAAACAGCCCACCAAACCGCCAGTGCCCGCCAAAGGTCCCGCCGCCCGAGGACCGTACAGGCCCTGACAATAGACCAGTTATCTTCGTCTTTGACTCAATTAGCTGAGGGATTCACCACTAAAAAGCTACCCACTTGACAAACACGCTCTAATGGCCAGGGCACACGACTGCAGGGGCGAGCTAAACGCCTTTGTCTAAGTTTGAGACATGTCCAGACATACTGTTTTCACCGCGTGCCCCCAAAACAAGGAAGTGACCGAAACATGAAAACACAGTTTGACCAAACAACCAGACACCTTTGTTCCCGCCAAAACTCAAAATCAGGATGCCTTTTTAAACGCCCCCTTTTGTTCCCTCCAAGATATAAGTTGCCCACCCAGAGCCAGAAGTGGTACTTCCCGAATCGCAAATCCGCCGAGAACACCTACTCCTTCCAACGACATCTCCCCGTCCAGTTATTTGCTTTTGTGACTTCTAAAGAGCCACTTAGCTCTGAGCCTTCAAAGCAGAGACACACACCGACTCCAGTCAGACCTTCGCTTAAGTCAAGTTGCAGTCAAGTGTTCGACTACAGCATGATCCTGACCGGCTCTTGCGGACAGATGTCTCCAGCACACCTCATGTCAAGCCAGAATCGCTCCCTGGTTCTGTACTCAGTCGTCGCCTTCTTGACGACCTGCCACGCCTTCGATGCCTTCTTCCTGAACCTTCCCGCATCTGCGGGAGAAGGGCTGCCCAACCATCTGCCCGTCCACCGAGTCAAGAGAGAGGACACTATGCCAAAGCTGAGGGATTTCGAAGGAGATTTAGAGTTCCTGACTGCCATGGAGCTTCAGCACGGTCTGGAGTTCGCTGTCAACCACACCACTCCCCAGTACATGCTGGACCTGTACTCGTCTATCGAGACTGGGCAGGATAAAGTTCGTCCGTCTGAGGAGGAACGTGAAGCCATCGTCGATTCGGACACAGTCAGGAGCTTCAAAGCAAATCTCACAGGTACGTTTCTTTTTCTTGGCAATCTTCTTTCATGGTTCTAGACTGCGGTGTTAAAGTTGGCTGTTCCGACCAAATGTCCCACCTGATCTTTAGATAAAACTCAGTGAGGTTTGCATGGTGGAAATACTAAGTGGAAGGTTTGCGGTGACACCATGTAGCACTGCTCTTTCAAGAAGAAGACAGTCTCCTGACGACGGGCCGATTACACACTTCCCGAAACGTTGAGTTATACTGGCTCAGTCTGTTCAGATCCACACTCCTTCTTGAAAGAGAAGTCTTACATGGTATCATCGCAAACCTTTCACTCACCGAATCTTTCCCTGTGTGATTCCCGAGTCTATCTATCCCGTGATACAGGACAAAAATGCCTGCGAAGTGATCCTTGGTTCCATTTTAATTTCATTCGAACTTCGTCACATCTGGAATTGTTCTCGTCATGATAGCTTGAAACTAAAACACGACACACAATTTGAAGGGCCAACATACCTTTCACATTTTAAAACATTAAATACCTTCATTCAAAAATTAAAGTGCAACTGTACTGATGTTAATCGCTAGGAATTGTGGCCTCCGATTCGCTCTAATGATTTCCACACGCTATCCAGACCTCACGTCAAACATGAGCGAAATCTCTTCACATTACTTTTCTTTATCTTCCCAAACTGGCCCAATCTTGTGATTCAAATTGAGAAAAAACTTGACTCTGATCAAACATGAGGCACTCCAGGATCACTTGTAACATCATCAACTCTTCGAATACCTTCTCATGTTAGTTTTGTGTTGGGAGGCACTCCGCTTTCAGATCCTATTCAAACACCAATTAAGCCGTCTGCACACACGCTAAACGATCGCTGTACACAGACACTATTAACGAGATGGAGCTAATTTGCAGCGGCTATGCTCCAAAGCTCACGGTAGTCCGGGTCTTTTCATGCCCGTTACTGTAGAGCTAATGCCTCGTGGATTAAGCCTCCACAGGATGTAAACTCCCTTCACTGTTTGTCCACAGGGATAAGCTGCCTTCAAATCTCCCGGCTAAAATCAATAATTAGTTTACTCGATTCTGTGAGCAAAAAGAGTTTGCAAACGAAAACTATTTGACGGTAGCATTTCCGATCATAAATGCATCAACAACAAATAAAGAATCCCTTTTAAATAACCATAACTCCAAAAGGCACAGAAGATGTAATCAATTTGATGAGCTTCAATGCTGGTTTTAAATCTTGGCTTCAAAGTGATTGTATTTCATGAGACTGTTTTGTTAACAAGTGTCATCTTTTTTTGTTTTGTTTACAGAATCAAACGGAACATCAAGAGCCAATGCCACCAGGGAATGGCTGGCCAACTTCAAGATGACTTCCCTCTCCGAGTTACAAGAACAAGTTCGATTGGCGGAGCTTCGGATCCTCCTGAGTCGTCCCTGGCGTGACTTCATGGTGGAGATTGCTCTCCATCACTGGGCCCCGGCCCCTTGCCCCCACGACCCAAGCCTCTTCGACTGCCTCAAGAAACAGCTGCTAACCTCACGCCAGCTGCCCACGCACCGCCACGACGACTACGACGGCAGGGAGGTCTTTGACGTCACGGACGGCTTACGTCATTGGTTCACGGAGACGCCCAGCTTGCGTGGCCAATACGAACTGGAGATCCGCACCGTCAAGAACGACCAGTACCCACAAGATGGCGGCGACAGCGCTTCAGGTGATGTCGTCATGGATGACGTCATCCTGGTGGTGTTTTCAAGAGCCTCTCAGCCTTCCAGCATCATCCAAGACGCTCAGGGCTCCGTCAAGGTGCGAGAGCGTCGCTCCTCTGAATCTGCTTCCCAGGCTCTGAAGCACAAGAAGAAGAAGAAGAAGAATCGAGACCGCAGCCAAGCTGAGCAGGAGCGCATCGTGCAGGAGAAACTCCTCCGAGAGCTGTTCGCTAGCAGGCAGGAGTCTGGGCCCTGCAGGCGTGTCCCTATGGACGTGGACTTCTACAACAGTGGCTGGGCTCGCTGGATCGTCTACCCGAAACGCTTCAACGCCTACAGGTGCGCTGGCAGGTGCACGGGTGCTTTGGGCTCCAAGGACAACCCTAGCAACCACGCAATCATGCAGAACATGGTACGAGTTAGCAGACCAGAGAGTGCCCCCGAGCCATGTTGTATTCCAACCCGCATGTCTCCCCTCAGTATGATCTACCTAGAACATGGGACTATTGTCATGAGACATCATGAGGACATGGTTGTTGAAGAGTGTGGTTGTCGTTGAATGAATTCTACCCGGTCAACAACTTTTAGCAACTATTTAACTGAGTATTCCCATCAAATATAGGAGAGCCTGACGTTTCGATCCAAGCAGGACTTTTCTCAAAGGAATGTCTTTGAGAAAAGTTCTGCTAGGATCGAAACGTCAGGTCCTCCTATGTTTGATATTCGCTTTTGGGTCATTTAAGTCAGTGAGCAGTTTGCAAAAAATGAGCCAAGCTTTTGCAGCTTAAAAAATATATTACATCCTCATTTGGGTCACGGTTTAACTTCTCTGCAATTAGAATTTATTAATTCTAAATTCATGATTTAAACATGCTCTACTAAAATTGCATTTCAAAATTTAAGGCTTTTTAAGCAGTTTGAGTTTATTTTTCTTGAAAGTTTTTAATTATCAAATTATGTTTGTCCCTTTTCAAAAGATAATTAGACAATCATGTCTGAAGAGAAAAGTTTTATAGTGCATGAAAACTATATTGAAAATCCACCGATTATCATGTTTTCTCTTATGTTTGGTAGTTTTTCCTATAAGTATATATGTAGATGTGAGCATCAATTTACACTCGACAAAAATAAGGGAAATAACGAGCAAGGTGAAAAAACATTTTGTACAAATTGTAATATACCGAATGATATAATTAACAATTAAATTGACTTAATTTTCTGAATTGAAATCGTATTCTTTTAATTGAAAAATTAAAAATTTGATCAATGAAAATAAAAAAAATGCAATTTGTAAGTCTTTTTTCTTTTGTGACTTTGTAAAAGTGAGTAGAGAGTAAAGAACCAGTGTTAAAAAAGTTTTTACCCTTAGTCTGAAAGTTGTCTTCTAGTTACTGAAGCGCCCTCAACGTCAGAAACAGAAAACAGAAATTGACTACCACCCATGTTGGTTTACACACGATGGTTCCAGTATGAAACCTGATCGGGACGTATCGAGTTATACATTTATAAAGGCTTCATTAATTAAGTGCCACGAATACCGCTGCCAAGATTACCTTTCGTACCTCAGGCTTCGCTAATCCACCACCAAACCCGTCAGAATTGGCTCTATACCTTTGGGCCGTCAATATGCACTGTAATAATAGCAGAGTATTGTCATTACAGTGGTTTTACATGACAATCTATACCATGCCCTTTAAATGCTAATTATAATTATAAGAGTTCCGTTACCAGCTCTCCTTCAACGTGCCTGACACGCCTATAAGAAGGAAGCAGTATGCAATTATCTTGTTATAATTATGTCCATATCTACCCATGTATACAAAACGAAATTATTGTACATTCACTATCAGTTGCCTGCTGTGGGTTTTGTGGTCGGCGACTTTCCATACAATCTCTCCACAGTGTTTCTTATAACAATATCGATACCGTCATCGATCACCATTGATCGATCTATCTATAGCAATTAGATCCTTTAAAAAAAATTCATTGTTCGTTCAAAACGAGGCTATAAAGCCACTCTAAGCAAAGGAAGGAGATATAGAGGAACACAGGGAAGATCAGAAGATCTTAGAACTGGCCATAATATGGCCCCATGCAACTGATATATAAACCACCCAACATAATGTACCTGTACCTATAGTGATATAAGCCAAGCAGTACGATCTTATCATATTGCTTGGCTATTACTTCCCTCTATATACATGGATGGCATATAATAAGGCCCCACTGAAATCAAGGGTACCCCCAATCAACGGATCGCCCGGAAGTCTTGAATCTTAAATATTAAAAGGCAGTCCACCATTATCATTCATATTGTGTGATGAGTAAAGAGCAGAGCAGTACTCCGATGACACTAATTTGCTGATTTTCTCACTAGAGGCCGGTTCAGCACAGAACACCATTCATAAAAACACCCGTTGGTGATCTCACATCCATGTTTGATTAAACTTGCCAGCCCTGACAGATTCGGCGCTCGCTTGGGTAAAGAGGTGTTTCACATGACGTCATCTGACCGCCAAAGGCTAATTAGCATGTCCGCAGGAGTGGTCCAAATACGCGGACGCGCATGCAAATATCCAATCTGAGTATTTCCATTTGACATTTGATGACACGAAGGCGCGCGTTCAGCGTACATCCGCGTGAATTGAACGTTGACCGTCAAAAAGCATGTGACTGAAAAACCTCTAGGCCTCTAGGCCCCTATTGCTGTAATCTAGGCTATTATTTTCCTCGAACTTCAAGAAGGGCTGATGGCGATTTGTCCATTAGTATGATTCGTCCAGTGAATATCACTCATCCTAACAAACGGGTACGTCACTAAATGGAATGGTAAAGGACGGAACGATAGCGAAGGGCAACGTCATAGCATGACCCACGATCTTATTGTTGACCAGATAGTTGGCTATCGACAGAAGCAATCTCTCAACATGTTCACTTTACGTCTTGCCTTGAGTGGGTTGTAGTGTAGCTTGAAAGGAAACTACTTGCCATATATACCGTTAATATCATTTCGAAAATGCAGCTGGGAATTGATCACAAAGATGTGCCTTGTCTTCAGAAAAGACAGAAGAGACTCTTCATAGTCAGATGCTGGCCTTCGCAGCAGAACGGTCCTCCATTCACCTCTGTCTTTGACCATACTTCCTTACTCATATTGCTCTATATATCTTTCCATGCTGTTACTGGTGTATTACCTTCATTTCCATTTGATTATAGCATTGTGTAATTCTCGGATGCATGGCAATTATTGGACGTCATAGCACGGTATTGAAAGGTAACATCGGGATGGATGATTGGAGGGTAACATAGGATGGTTTGCCGCAAGAAATGGCATCGTATTCACGCTGTGCCCCAAGCATACTAGAATTCATAATTGGGCGCGCTTGAATTGTTTCCCTCGGGGATTGATTATGTCACGGCACCTTCAAGGGAAATTTAACTTCTCAGTGCAACTTATATATTCCAGGGTGAATTACTCGAATGCAGGTCAGTATGTTCAACTTCGTAAATGGTTTGATGACTGACAAGTAAGGCCTACCGCTAGTACGTCCATTGGCTTATATAGGATGCTTTAAAAACGTCACTTTGCTAGATTGCATTCGGGTGTCAGGGCGTTAGTCCTAAGTGAAACTGACGCAAAAGAGATGCCGCGCAGAACGGGAATGGTCGCTTCGACTTTGCTGCAAGAAATTATATAATTATTCTAATCACATTAAAATTGTAGCACCTCAGCGCGGAACACATTCAGTGACCCACTTGTATTCTTACTTGTGAAGCGGTGAAAAAAGAAGACCTTGTTGGGTCTCAGAGTCCGATGATTAAGCCTCCGCCTTCATGTATCGATCCTCTCTCCCCTCGTCCCATTAGTTAACCATTTGGATCGAAGCTTCTCACAACCCATTCCCCACCAGACCTAATGATCAGATCCAGTATCTCTACGTCCATCGTGGAAGCCATTCTACTGGTCCCTAAACATTACCTTGCTATTTGCCTTCTATTGGACAGGGTGGACGAGTCTGGTTCGCCTCTGGATCCTTGAAAGTACAGTGCTCAGTTCTGTATCCCGACACATTTGAGAAAGGTCCTGCTAGGATCGAAACATCAGCCCCACTAAATTTTGAGATTTGCATTTTGGTATTTTTATTCAGTAAGCAGTTTGCAATTTGTATATCAGTTTTACATTTATTTCACATAATTTTACATATCCCTACGAATTTTACATAAATAGATATATAGGATAAGGACTGGATCGGAGCAGATTCATTCCCAGCCTCCTATAGTCGAAGCCAGACGCAGCGGCGTCTCTATTTTACATCAATCTAGTCAGAAATCATGAGTTTGCAATTAACACTTATGCATTTACTACAAAATAATCAATATGCCTACCTGTTTATCAGACTCCTATCGAATTAGAAGGAGATTGGCAACTACATGATTGTATACATTTCTTATATGCTGGTATTTTTGATCTGGCAAATTCCAAACGTGTGGGCGCTTATTATGTATTTCTCGAAAATTACAAAACATTTAATGTGAAAAAGATATCAACATAGAGTCAATGAATTTAGCCTTTTGACCGAAATTAAGCAATTCTCATTCAATATTTGTATTGATTATATATGTCTGAGCGATAACGTGAGTGCATGGTACCATGGAGGAGTCTCTTCTTATTCCTCCATGATGGTACCAACTATAGCAAAGCGACACACTGTTTTCCTTGGGGTGCAATTTGATCTTTGTCCAAAACAAGGAGATATGATCCCTGCATTCGTGTCAAGCTCATCATGGTACTAGCCACACGTCGGCTTCTGCCCAATGCTCACCTCATGCCTGAAAGAAAAGCACAAATTGTGAAGCTGGCAGAAATATCCGATGACTTAAACGTGTCTGGAATGTTTGCGTGACGGCCAGGGGAAAGACTAATGGATTGGCAAACATCCGTGATCATTACAAAGTGGGGATGCGTGGATTTTGGCTTTCCAAATCAGTCTGACTAGGTGCGGTAACGCACTAGTCAGTCGGTGGGCCTGGGGAAACTTGTCATCACTATGCGAATATCACATCCTGGATTATATCGGATGAAATGATTAGTAGTGAACTAGTTATGGAAAATGTCGTACTGTAAGTCGGCCACCGTATAATATTAATACAAATTGCAATTACTTTCACGTCCGTCTCTTTCTCTGCATCTTCCACGTACTCCTCGTCCTCTTCGTCCTCCTCGTCGTGCACTTCCCATTTATCCTCATTCTCTTCATCCTATATATAACAGGTGTCTTGATTTCAATTTGTATTCTGAACTGTGAGGTATACCATGTTTTAAAGATAGAGTTGTTTTACAACGGTACTGTAATGACAAAATATCATAAAGATGTTATTGTCAACGAAGTTGCGAGTTTCAAAATCACTGGATATTTTTTCCTAATGAGTTTAAAGAGTTTATCGCAACTCACAAATACCTCTTGGACATTTTCTAAAAATCCTTGAGAGTATAGGCACGAATATCAATGACGGTTTCTGTTTTCATCGCAGATTTCTTTCCTGAGCCCTGATTTAAGGGATATCAGGTGGATAAGATTCCACCTCCGCACATATTAAATACCAAGGCGCTCCTGATTCAAGACTCGTACGCAAAGAGCAATTGACTTATCCGAGCCGAGCAATTGAAAGGACCTTCCCAATTTGTTTCTGACCAAGTCCTTGGATGAAACAATAACATCTCGAAGAATCCAGCAATGACATCTCCACACAAACATCCCAAAATAAAAACGAAAATAAATTTGATCGTGATTTACGGCAAATGGCAATGCTGTGCTCACATGAAATGACGAAAAGAGCTCGCAGAAGAGGAAAAAAAAGTACATCTATGTCTGAGAACATACTCCATGACGTTTATCTAAAAACAAGCGTCAGGTCTGTCTAAACAGGCAGAGAAAATGGAACCTGTCGAAAATCAATCTCAAGTGCTAAAATAAGGAAAGAAGAATGAAAAGAAGACTTTATCTTAGGAAAGGTCACATGGTACGCCAGAGGTCCACATAAACAAAACGAGGAGAGAATGCATTGATTTGGCTCGCTAAGTGATTCCCGAGAGGAGGAGAAATGGGGAAGATTCTCAAACACAGCCCACGCCTCATATTCTACAGACAGGCACTCTAATGAAACAGTGATAGCACTTGTTAAGGTTTTCATTGAACAGATTTGGTCTTCACAAAAGAAAGATCTCACACGGAGATTGCTAGGCTATGTCACTACGGAGGACAAAACTGCTCCATAATCTACAACATGAATCCTGACTTTAACTTCTTGTATCGTATTCCTTTATCTATTCATCTCTGGCACAAGATAGGGGAAGTATGAAGGACTGAGCATTGTTCATGTCTCAGTAATGTCCAATATACTGCTGTCATGAACGCCCATTAATGCAGAGGACTATAAGACTAGGACTGTCTAGAAGACTAATGGAGACGTCTACTGTAATTCAGCGGTCCATGGAAGTTCAAATGCTACCTAGGGACCATTCAACTCATCTCATCTCGTCCCATTATCATGGGTCTTCCCTTCTCAAGCAATCCCCATTTCTAAGCGTCTCTCCCCATTCCAGCCCTCGTTCTCTCCCTGCCTCTACCCCGGCTACTCCAGCCCTTTTGCTTATTTCACAGTAATCATGTCACGCTCTCATTCCCGCCGTCTTTCCTCTTTGAATATGCGCAAGTATTATACTTGCCTCTTGCTCGTCCTGTCAACGACGTTTGTTTCATTCCCATGGGATGTTCCTCACCACTATACTGCAGTGAAATATTGACCCCACTCAGTCTAATTCATATTTCACCCCAGCTTCTGTCGATAGCAGTATAGGTTTTCTTCTCCGACGTATATATAGAGCAACCCTCCATCTAACTTCTGGGTTATATTCCAATCGCTTCCTGAACAGTTTGTATGCCAGTGCGGTACGTCTATTGAATGGTCAAATGTAAATTTAGTTTCTGATGTTGTAATGTTCTTATTGTTTTTATCATTCCCTCAGCTTTCTGTATTAATGTAGTTTGTTTTGTACATGTATATAGTGGTCTTCTACTGTAAGTGTGTTAGTTGTGCAAGTTGTGCTAGGTTATTGTAAGGGGCTAGTTGATTTGGTTGCTTTTTATTGATTGTTGTGGATTTATGTTTGAATTGCTTGCAAGGTCAGGAAGAATTTCAATGTATTTGATATACATACAATAAAATATTCTATTCTATATGTAATGATGGTATAGTCTTTCTGTGATATGGTATCTCTCATCATTTTCAAAACATTGGCGCTAACACGAAATTCTGCGTATTTCTATAAATAAAATGCCAGTGCTGGCTGTCGGTTTTCATGGTGTTGTAATCTGCGTGCATCATCTGATCTTCCCGAACTTATTGGCGACACGCCACGGAGCGTGAGTAAAGGAAGGTAAGGGGTTGTTTGATGCGAAAAACGAAGGCACCTCAGCCATTTGACACGAAGATCGTGCCTTTTGCCAAACACAGTCTACTAATTCATGATCTCTCTTTCAGAAACTCCCGTCTTTCTTGTACACCCTAAGAGAATCGAAGAAATAAAGTCTGATTTTTCCGTGATTTCGGGACAACCACTAGTCACGTCATTCCCCAAAACTCGCACAAGAAACCTCCAATAGGAACAAGGTGTACATGAATTGTCTTTCTTTGGAGTAAGTTGGTGCGCATCATGGTTGGTGTAGGATGGAGATATTGCCCCTGGCTGGTTGGCCATTACCACACCATACAGCGATGTCTAATCTAATCACTGTGGGCAATGACAGACAGGCCAAGCAGCCTTTAGTTCCTCCCATTGACCCTTTGGTAACCAGCTTGCCAATGCCAGGGGGCCGTTCAATGGCATGGGTGACTTGGTAGGGGGAGGTTACCCTGACACATGTCTGGTACACGTTGCATGAATCCCGTATAGTGGTCTGGTAAATTAGATTGGACGGCCAGCGATGGCACAAATTATACGGATACCACGCACTGGTATTGGGTGGACGTCATACTCTATAGGATATATCCAATTCTAAACTTAGAGTGATATACAAAAATGTTGCAAACTGCTTACTGACTACAATTACCCAAATGCAAATCTCAAAATTTAGTGGGCCTGACGTTTCGATCCTAGCAGGACCTTTCTCAAAGGCAAAACTTGTATTCTAAACTTGTAAAATGTAACTAATGGCATCTTGGTGGGATTTGATAGATCAAATCGTTGCGTGCTATAATCAATTACCTCATAATTATGCAAAGGGTGAACACATTAGGAGTAATAGGTTTGCGGTGACACCAGGCAAACTTCTCTTTTGTGTGTATGTCACAGTATGTGTGGTTCTGAAATGAACCGGAGGAACCCATCATTTTGGCTATTTCTCCGTAACCATATCTAGGCACCTTGGCGTGGTAGCTTTATTTGGAAGATAACTTTTTCAAACTGTTGGATCAGGCGTGACGTAGGGCCTACTTGGGGTCCTGTGAGTGAATATGTCTCACTGAACTCACTGGCTACTGTTAGCAAACCTCACTGGCAAGCAGTGACGTCATGAAAGATTCCATTCCATGGGGTGATTATTAATCAGGATTCCTTGTCCCCAGGGATAAGCAAGCAGTGGAAGTGCAGACAGTGACCGCCATGGTTTTTACATCAGCATGATGCTGGCTTCCGTAGCCATGACAACCACAATTGACGTGGATTACGTCACTGCCTCATTTCCACCTGCTGATTGCCACCTGCACCGGTGCGAGCTGTGCATTGTCAAGCTAAATTTAGATGAGCCTGTTTATTTCAAATCATCATTGTGTCAATTATTCATCAAACCTATACCAATATGGAATGCTGATCTTTGCGTTGCATATCATATTTCATATATAGGGCCTATCATTTTTAAATGGAAACATTGAGCTTTATAGGGACCGAAGACATTTGCGTATGGCATTTTGCAAGTCAACTCTTCACGTTGAAATAATTCTAATCTTAAACCTTGGGAATAAAACGAATCCAATTAGAGTGAGGATAGCTTCACCTTCCCTCCGTCCGCTTGACTGCTTCATCGTCTACCGTGAAGAGAGTAAGGCCTGCCCGATAATCTTGTTTCGTCACGGAGAATTCCTTTCTCTCCTTAATTCATTACTTTCTCGTTCAAGAGGTCCCCATCGCCTCCTCCAATTCAAACAAACACACTATTTCTGCCTCCGAGCTTTGGACGAGTTCGATGCTGCGCTGGAAAATTGTATTGCCTTGCCCCCCCCTCCACCGTATCTGAACCAAGCCTTGAATCAAGCGCCTTGCCCAACAGCCATCCTGATGGCTTACCTAACCTGGTCTAAAAATAAATACAGCCCTTGCCTTTCCATTTTCCATAGCCTGCCTCGTGTATATACACGATAATTTCATAATCAATTATCATTTAGTAGTCTTGTTTAAACTCCCCCTTAAGGAAGGCATGCGATGCACTGAATAAGAATCGTTGTAGTTTTGGAGTGAATCAGTGAACTTCTTTTAATACAGTATTTTGTATTTTAGCAATTTTAGAAATATTAGGCCTATGCAAGATTGTTGCAAACTGCTTACTGACTTAAATGACCAAAAAGCGAACTTCAAAAATTAGGAGGGCCTGCTATAGGATCAACAATCCTATAGCAGGACCTTTCCCAAATGCAGAAAGACAAGGACAACAACAAATAGGAAGGGGGAGTAACAGGGACATGGATGACAGACAGAGGAGGAAGGGGAAAGCTGGTAGGGTGAGATCAGAGGGAAGGGCAGGGGATTGGGAAGGGATACTTTAAAAGCTGAACAGGCAATCCTGATTTCTTGTTAGGCACTGGACCCTATTGTTATTGGTTTATTTAGGCTCATCATTTCTTGAGCGGATGTATGAGAGTGGCCTCCTCGTTCAAATTAACCCCTTTTCCCTTTTTTTCTTAGAAGTACAGACTATAACTATACACACGGTTAATGCATTGGATAGGGCATCTTTGATTAATCCGATCCATCTTCCAAAGAGATAGCTTCGATTTCTCAGGGACGTCCTCACAATGCTGGCCATGTTGCCTTTCTTCCACTCATCTAACGTGGGGGAGGGGAGGGAGGGGCGTAATACCAGCCAATGTACAGCGACCAGGCACGCTGGTAACCGGAGCTGAAAATCCATGATGTTTTCTTCTATTTGTGCGGACGCTGTGGCGTTGAGTGGATCCAATTTGCCTCCTTCCTGGGCCGAGGTGTGGACCTTAGTGCATCTATGGCAGCGTGTCCCGGCTGAATGCAAACCGTAAGATGCTGTTACCTATCGGGCGAACAAGGGGCACTTAAAGGCCCGTCAGTGAGACCAATGTGCCCTTGTGTATATACCAAGAGCTCACTTCCCACACATAGGGTCAGGCGCCTGTAGCCATACTTGCTCTACTTCCCTCCTCTTTTTTCTACTTTCACGTGTCGGCTGAAAAACACCGAAAATGCTCTAAAACGCTGACACGTAAAATTTTAAGAAACCGTGAAATTCGCCAGGACTCAGATTTGTGGACGGCAAAAACTTGCTTTAGGACTAATGATCTTTAATTAATGCTTTAATGCACTGTACTCTCACATGCATGTTGCGTCTCATAATGGACTGTTTCAAGTTTGTACTCTTGGTTCCATACCAAACGATGTTCATCCACGTGGGATCTTATCTCTTATATTGATAGTCCTTCGCACGAGAAGTGTGATGTACAAACAGTCCCATGGGTTGTGGAACGTGACTATGCATAGAAATGCGCATGTTCAGCACGCTCATTTGAATAATGATATGGTCACGTCATGAGTGTGGTGTAGGTCTTTCTTAATATCAATGCACATTTTATACTTCGAACTGAAAGCTATGGGCGCTAGATTCCCAAGATTGTTGATTCCCGCTGCTTTTCGATCTCTTCTTGACATATTCTTCAACAAAGCCGAACCGTATCTTAGAAACAACGGTAAGGTCCCTTGAATTTACCGCCATCTTGGAAATCTAGCGCCCATAGCCTCGTTTTGGGCTCAATGCATAACATTTGCATGAATAGTAAGAAAGGCCAATACCCTTCATCAGCTGTCTCAGGCTACCCTTGTGCTTTTCCTGTAAGCCTGAGTTATATCATTTTCCTTCCTCCATGGCTATATTGTCACAGGACGATGGTTGTAAAGATTTCGCCCAGGTGCGGAAACAAACAGCAATCCGTTTGTCCGGGTATCGTACAAACTTTGGCAGACGGCAGGCTCGCGTTTGTTCTCTCCAAACTCCTGTATCGATATCGATCGGTATTTTAGTTTCGCTCCTCACAAGACGACAGCAAACACAGTCTAAGCACACACGTCTATTGGAGGTCTCACTCGCCATCCTGGCGTGCTTCGATCGAGAGGCAAATATTTATCCGATATGAAGGCGGCTGCCTGCCAATATATCCACCGCTTCCCATCTTTGTTCATGTCGCTCTATTTGGTTGGTTTAAGGTAAGGTTTCGAGTCTGACACGTCAGTATATATAGCCCCCCTGCTATATGTTGGAACAGTAAAGTCGATACGAGATATAGATTACAGCATCATTGAACATTGCATTCATCTTGTAGACTTTTGGACAATAACTTTTTCCTTGTCCCCTTCCTCTGCGGGGTTGTGTATTTATAATGCAAAGAGGTTTACCTCAGTACGGTAGGCCTACCGATTTACAGGTAGGCCTATGGTTTAGCATGAACTTTTGAAAAGATGCATTAATCTATCAGACTGAGTCAATCTTTCAAATCCAGCTTTCAACCGCTTGATCTGATGGTTTTATAGGTAAAGCCCCTTTCTCGCGAAGGTCCTCAAGTCTTCTAAGTCCCATTGAATCGAAGAGTGAGCATGCATTTTACAGATTCATCCCAAGGGCTGTTGCAAGACACGAGCAGATAGAGGGGAACCACAGGTTTCTTCTGCCGTTTCTTCCTCCAAAGGTTCTAGTAATTCTTGGAGACCCTTTCATATGCTTTAGCAACACGATGGGTCCGGTGCAAACCATAATCCCATAGAGGGACTGCCATCATCTTGAACCGCGTTACCCCCTCCATGACCACGAGCCGTTGACTGCAAATGAGTATATGACTTCCTGTTATGCCTTGAGATAAAACGCAGGCAACTATAGGCGGGACGGGGTGGAGAGAGTTAGGGTAAGCTCCCCTCAGGATAAAAAGAAGACTGACTATTTAACGAGGATTCACTTCAATGCCCCGGCCACAATGTATTGCCGTGTGCTTGCATCAAGGATGTTGACTTGAGAACGGTTTAGCTTACTTAAAGTAACACCAATGCCTGGCACTGTCATGTTTGAGGAGATTTCAGAGCCACACTCCTTCTTGAAAGAGAAGTGCTACATGGTGTCATCGCAAACCTTCCTCTTTGAGGATATTCAGTTTAAAGTCGGTATGCCTGCCTACTTCAAATGACACCAATGCCTGGCACTGTCATGTTTGAGGAGATTTCAGAGCCACACTCCTTCTTGAAAGAGAAGTGCTACATGGTGTCACCGCAAACCTTCCTCTTTGAGGATATTCAGTTTAAAGTCGGTATGCCTGCCTACTTCAAGTGACACCAATGCCTGGTACTGTCATGTTTGAGGAGATTTCAGAGCCACACTCCTTCTTGAAAGAGAAGTGCTACATGGTGTCACCGCAAACCTTCCTCTTTGAGGATATTCAGTTTAAAGTCGGTATGCCTGCCTACTTCAAATGACACCAATGCCTGGTACTGTCATGTTTGAGGAGATTTTACAGAGCCACACTCCTTCTTGAAAGAGAAGTGCTACATGGTGTCATCGCAAACCTTCCTCTTTGAGGATATTCAGTTTAAAGTCGGTATGCCTGCCTACTTCAAGTGACACCAATGCCTGGTACTGTCATGTTTTAAGAGATTTTACACAGCCACACTCCTTCTTGAAAGAGAAGTGCTACATGGTGTCATCGCAAACCTTCCTCTTTGAGGATATTCAGTTTAAAGTCGGTATGCCTGCCTACTTCAAATGACACCAATGCCTGGTACTGTCATGTTTGAGGAGATTTCAGAGCCACACTCCTTCTTGAAAGAGAAGTGCTACATGGTGTCACCGCAAACCTTCCTCTTTGAGGATATTCAGTTTAAAGTCGGTATGCCTGCCTACTTCAAATGACACCAATGCCTGGTACTGTCATGTTTGAGGAGATTTTACAGAGCCACACTCCTTCTTGAAAGAGAAGTGCTACATGGTGTCATCGCAAACCTTCCTCTTTGAGGATATTCAGTTTAAAGTCGGTATGCCTGCCTACTTCAAGTGACACCAATGCCTGGTACTGTCATGTTTGAGGAGATTTTACAGAGCCACACTCCTTCTTGAAAGAGAAGTGCTACATGGTGTCATCGCAAACCTTCCTCTTTGAGGATATTCAGTTTAAAGTCGGTATGCCTGCCTACTTCAAATGACACCAATGCCTGGTACTGTCATGTTTGAGGAGATTTCAGAGCCACACTCCTTCTTGAAAGAGAAGTGCTACATGGTGTCACCGCAAACCTTCCTCTTTGAGGATATTCAGTTTAAAGTCGGTATGCCTGCCTACTTCAAATGACACCAATGCCTGGTACTGTCATGTTTGAGGAGATTTCAGAGCCACACTCCTTCTTGAAAGAGAAGTGCTACATGGTGTCACCGCAAACCTTCCTCTTTGAGGATATTCAGTTTAAAGTCGGTATGCCTGCCTACTTCAAATGACATCAATGCCTGGTACTGTCATGTTTTAAGAGATTTTACACAGCCACACTCCTTCTTGAAAGAGAAGTGCTACACGGTGTCACCGCAAACCTTCCTCTTTGAGGATATTCAGTTTAAAGTCGGTATGCCTGCCTACTTCAAGTGACACCAATGCCTGGCACTGTCATGTTTTAAGAGATTTTACACAGCCACACTCCTTCTTGAAAGAGAAGTGCTACACGGTGTCACCGCAAACCTTCCTCTTTGAGGATATTCAGTTTAAAGTCGGTATGCCTGCCTACTTCAAGTGACACCAATGCCTGGCACTGTCATGTTTTAAGAGATTTTACACAGCCACACTCCTTCTTGAAAGAGAAGTGCTACACGGTGTCACCGCAAACCTTTACATGCACTTTGAGGATATTCAGTTTGAAGTCGGTATGTCCGCCTCAGACAAATCGGAGCTGGTAATCAAAAATGGTATTAGATTACACGCAGAGTGTTCAATGTGAGATCGATGCATGTAATTAAGAAATGTGTTAATCCCCCATTCAATGAACAAAAGTGTAGACTGAACCTTATATTGAACCGAATTTCATGAAATACATGAAAAGAGAATAGAATTTAATAGGATACTACATCTGTTAAGAAATATATAATGCGCGGTCACTATTTTCTGTTACAGTATTATATTCAGTCCATTCTGTTTCTCTTTGACTATATAGTATAATTTTATCAACTTCGCATCGGATACACAATCGAGGGAATCAAAGTGTGGTCTCTAAGGATTTTAAACCTAACAAGTTAGTCGCAAATAAGCCAGCAGCGCTGCAATTTCAAGTCACAACATTCATATCCTTATCCAGGGAATAGTAGAACCCAAGCGTCAATTCAGGTATGATAGGTATCGTTTGAGTCAAATAGAGCAAGGATTGTCCTCGCATTATGTTTGAGTCAACCTAATAATAGGCGGCTAGGTCATGAGATGATTGAATGCGTGCAATGGGCTGCGTCCTGTACCAACAAACTATTGATGCATAAAGCGAACTTGAATAGTTCAGCTGTTTCAAATGAACACGTGGAGTTTTAGGCCAGCAGTAGGTGGAATTCAATAGAGACCGAGGACTAGAGCCTGGGCCACGTGGGATGTTAAGGTAAACACAGTAATCGAGTCAGATGCCATTTGCTCTCTTTGGAATTGAATTACTCTAATTGGTTCATTTCATTAGTAACTGATGTGCATATCATTGGTAAAGTTCAGTGAAACACCCGGGATTACTATCTGCCAGTGTCGTTGAAGTGGGCCCGGAAGTGCACCGGGTTAGATAGGGGGCCGTCCGCTCTGTGCAACGCGTCTAACCCGGTTGACCTGATCGATACTTACAGACGATGGCAGTTGCTACATCGGAGGCAAAGGTGGGGGTGCTGGGGAGATAGACGGGTTCATTGCTGACTCTTATCCTGACTGCATAATTGTATAATTGGGAGTCTAGGCACACTGCCTGTGATATATGTAGCAGTCCAAGTGTACCGCACGCCGGAAAAAGGTCACAAAGCTCTCCATCGTCTGCAGCGTAATGGTTTTGTGTTTCATTAGCATCCAATCCCCTGGTAGCATCTAATTGCTAGCGAAAGATCAAATGCGAAATCTAACCAAGACGACAGTCCCGGGGAATTCCAGTCATTAAAGACACATCGTTCTTAATGTTCGTTCGTACTCTCAAACCTCTCGGCGGTCGAGTTGGATAGTTCTTCAAGTTCACATGGGGCGAGCAGCGTTTCACACGTAATTGCAATTGCCTGATGATGGGGAGAGAACTATTGCCCCGCATGACGTCACTGCCTGGCGAATGTGCTCACGCGCAGACGTGACAGCGTGGACGCCAGGTAGTGCATTCTGAATGTAATTGGACTACAAATGTGTTAGGAATTGTCAGTGCAAGGATTGAGTTAATAATCAGCGACTCATTGGTGGGCGCTGCACCGCTACGTATATATTCGTATAGTGTCAATCTTGGCGCTTCTGCAACCAACAAACCATGGCAGGTCGGACAGCCAAATCTTTATGATAGTGGACGCAATAAAAAAAAAACAACCCCCTTGGGTTGCGTCGAGTTGCAGCGGTGTACTCGATGTCGTCGAGTGTAAATCAATAAAATAATTTTCTCAGAGTACACGGCCGTACCCAGGGGCTATAGGGGATAATTCTAACCAGGTCATGCAACCATTACCGAGTAACGCAGTGGTACAGGCACTGCCACAGACCAGTGAAAGGTGGACCCTTTTTGGTTTTCAGAAAAAAAGAATGAAGAAGGATGATGCAGATCCAGAGAAGTCTTGCAATGAGAGCATTATGTGACCCGGCACAGCATAATGAGGAATAACCCCCACTTTTGAGATTTTGAGATTTTCTAATGATGTGAAAGAGTATACAATTAGCTTTCAAATGATATCAAAATTATTTCCGTGTGAACTTTGTTGTAAATAGAACAAGGGACTTCGATTGTTCATTTGGTACCTGACACAATATAGCAGCACCCTTCTAACTCCTCGAAAGCGGCCATTCAAAAAGGCATGCAGGAACTTTACATTTTTCATGAAAACAGTACACAAACACTCCCCCGAAATCCTTGTTTTTTTTCAACATTTACAGATGGATTTTGGAAAAATCCTTTGGACATGATATCCTCCAATATATTAACTTTCCGAAAATATTTTTTTTTTTTTTTTTTTTATCGAATTGAGAAGATACTTTGACTTCAAGCGTTGTTTACTCGAAAAATGTTTGGGGGATATTCTTCATGTTGCTGCGCTGGGTCACATATAGGCCTACTCCTACATTGAGATAGCAGTCTGAACAATTCGAAAACTGTAAATATCAATCAGATATCATTGATTATAAAGCACCGATCCCCACCAATAATACTGTATTCGAATCACGGTAGAATCGGAATGCAAAGGGTATAGGTTCAGCCCGGAGAGCTGAAAAAAGACGAACGTTTTAAGAAATCCACCATCTTGATTCTTGAATTGCTTGCGAAACAAAACAAGTGAAGTAGCCTACCCCACAGCTTCCAGATAATGGGGATAGGGCAGACAGGAGAGTTGCTATCAAAACATTGGACGTCTTGGAGAAGAGGAATGGAGGGTGGGGGTTAAACCAATGTAAAACGGTAGCTGTGGGATGAGGATTTTCCTCAGAGCAAGTCAGGAAAGATTGGTAAGAGGGGGAGGTAGTCACGACGAGGGAGAAGTCGCCCTGAGGATGAAGCAAGAGCATAAACTCCTCCAAGAACTATCGAGTCACTGACTGGAGTTCTTGGATATCCCGCCTCATCCAATTCTACAAGTACAAGCTGAGCATTGTATGCATGGACCCAAACCACATGGTCTCCGAATAGGATAAGACCACTCATTAGCAAGCTACATATTGCAGACGACGTGTCAATGTTTCAATTCCATGAAAAAAAACCCACAACATTCAGGGATGGTCCAGACTAGCGGGTTGTAAGGCTGTTGCTGAGAGCATTTCTGTATAATTATATCCGAGCAGACAGACACACTGCTCCCCACATAGCGCAGTTGTATTCATCGTAACCTATATCATTAGATAACAAAATATGCATCCTTCAATGTCATGCCGAATTATTAACTCACATATTACCGATGTGGCATATGTCGATTGGATACATCACCACGCCCTACAATCCCTTTCATATGGTTACCACTACACCGATAGAGTCCTTGACTCCCTATGGGGTGCCACATGCCCATCAGCTACATGATGCCCATAACATCTGCACGATGCTGTTATTCAGACTGATCGGACAGAAATCGAGTCGCCCGATTTGGAGCTGCTATGCACATGGGCTGCAAGACCTTGCAATACTGTGTGGCTTGCTTGCTCGTTTGATTTTGCGTTTCATAAAATTAATTAAAAAAAAAAAATTAAAAAAATTAAAATCAATGGACATTCTTCTGGAACTACCCACACGACCTATGGCTCTATCACGTGCACTACCTCAAACATCATATACCTCATCCCTTGTAGAGTTTGTAATATTCAGTATGTTGGCGAGACCAAAAACACCCTCAAAAAACGTATCTATGGCCATAGGTCTACTATCAAAACTGGTAAAATGGACACCCCTGTTGGGTATCACTTCAATCTCCCTGATCATTCGATATCAGATATGAGTGTACTGGGCATAGAATCACTTGGTCACCGTAATAATGCTGTCCGTCTTAGCCGTGAGAAAATGTGGATGAAGCGTCTTCGGACTATTCAACCACATGGTCTCAACATCCAGGAGGGTAATGACTAACACCATGCAGCTTTCTGATAATCCTTCTTTTGTGTTCAGTCCTTCACACTTCTCTCTTTGATCTTTCCCCCTATTGTCACTAATCCCTACCCCACTCCTTGCCCTTCTCTTTGATCTTTCCCCCTCCTCTCATTAATCCCTACCCTACCCCCTGCCCTTCCCTTTGATCTCTCCCTACCAGCTTCACTCTTTGTCCTTTGTTTCTCATCCGTGTCCTATTCACTCTCCCCCCTTCCTTCGTGTACATGTATCTGTTTTGTCCTTGTCACTCTGCCTTTGAGAAAGGTCCTGCTAGGATCGAAACGTCAGGCCCACTAAATTTTAAAATTAATATGTAGAATCTATACACATTGTTTATTTCAGCTTGTTGAAATATGGACTTTCAGAACTTGACAGTTAAGCGGGAGTGTCTTGTTTCTATTGTATTATCCTATGACCATTTTGTATCATATCAGACAACAGACTGTTGCAGACTGCCTTTGAGAAAGGTCCTGCTATATTATTGATAGGATCGAAACGTCAGGCCCTCTAACATTTAAATGACATACAGACTTGACCTGTATCAGTAACGATCCTTCCTTGAAGATGATCACATGGGTCTATATCTCTCAGTTATTGATGGGGCTTTTGAGTTGACTTAACGTCTACATCTTGATAGCCACTTATGGTCCGTGTGGTGATTGAAGCGGTCGTGGCTTTGCTCGCTCTAGACTCCTCCCCCTAGAGCCATTTTGCAAATCGATTTGGACGATCTCTTTGATCTTAAGCGGACCGTGCACTGATTCGTAAGATCCCGAGCAGTGACCAACTAGAAACTGTTTCCTTTTACGTGCCCCTTACCCATTGCACATCAGATAATACTGACTTATATCCTCAGCTGATTATTCCCATCAATATTGCATAAATACTGGACTTGTTTTTATCGGAGACCCGTTCCGAATACTCCCTTTTTTGTCGGGGTTCACGTTGCGAAGAAATGCAATCTATGAGTTAGTTAGGGATAACACAATTCAACTTGTTTATGCATGGTCTGAGATAATGTCTAAGAACAGATCAACTTTCTGCCATTGAGAAAGGTCCCTTTACATTTCTTCAATTTGCATGCAAATTTGGTCATTTAAGTCAGTTTAGTTATAGCCACTTTGTTGTTCATTGCTTACTCAAAAATAAAAATAAACCATAAATAGAAATATGCAAGTAAGTGAGCAGTTTGCGAGATTAGTCTTGCACAATCTCACGAATTACAAATCAATTATCGATGATTTTCTATCCTGCCCAATGATTGTAATTGACAATTTAGATTATCAGTTTGAGAGCAAATTAGTTTGTGGTAGCTTGGCATTCTCCTCATTATTCTCAGTGCAACTTGAATAGTTGACTTCTTTCAGATCGAGCAGTCCTTCGGTCGTCTGCATCTTCACGAGCCAGAGTCATTGACGTGACTGGCTGCACTCTGAATATCTGGAAGATAACGATTGGGGATATCATCCCACCGTGTGTTGTTGGTTTTGTAGCTATCTGTATCGATGGATTTCCCGCGGGAAGCACGTCTAAGTACTCGCCCAGGTGTCCCATATTGTGTCTCCAGGCCATCTGAAAATAAGCCCGTGACTTGGACCTTAGCCTGCCTAGAAGCAGGACTTATTTCCACCTCGATCTCACCTGAGCTCATGGAGCGTATGTCTGGAGGCTACGGATATGCATGACCATTTGTCGGCACGGTGGGGGTGTGGTCCGATGACTTTGTGGCAATTCTAGATGCCGGTCAATATCTGATGTATAGGGGCAAGGTGGTAGTCTCGGGCGTCGCTTGATTCCTTCAATTTATACCTGCGTGTTGACAGAAGCGACGATAAGTCCTTCCTTGTTGATTGTAAATATAAATCTTTAACTGCATGCATTTGGAGGGGACTTCCCATAGAGAGAAAGAGGGAGGAGGACAGAGGAGAGAGAGAAGAGAGAGAGGAGAAAGGAGAAAGAGGTGAGAGGAGGAGAGAGACGAGAGAGAGGAGAGAGGAGAAAGACGAGAGAGGGGAGAGAGGAAGGAGAGAGAGAGAGGGGAGAGAGAGAGGAAAGGGAGAGAGAGGGGGGGAGAGAGAGAGACAGAGGAGAAAGACAGGGAGAGAGATGGAGAGAGAGAGGGAGAGAGAGAGAGAGAGAGTCGGGAGAGAGAGAGAGAGAGAGAGAGAGAGAGAGAGAGGGAGAGAGAGAGAGAGAGGGGAGGGATGGAGAGGCAGGGAGGGAGGGAGGGAGGGATGGATACAGGGAGGCAAGCAGGGAGGACTTTAGAGCCAATTACAACGCGAAGGTGATGCGACACTACTCGTTCGGACAGTTTCAATCTGTAGCGCATTTTCAAGGCTTTATCTCCAACCTCAGCCGACACCCGTGAAAGCTTTAGAGAGGGCATTTGTTGGATTACGTAGTCCAGCTCACACCTCTGTCGTGGAATATCGATGGCGTACATCGTCTGTGAAAGCAGGGAGGCAGTGACAAGTTGTTGATCACTGGCATGTACTCCCAGTCCCCTTGACTTCACACCTCAATATTCATGGCCATAATCTAGGTTAATGACACCTTAGGGAGATGTTCGCAATCCCGTCACTACCCCGACATACTTTTGTCTGAAGATCCGTTCAGCTAACGGGGTCGCTTCAATTTGAAAAGCATTTTAAGTTAATTGGTTCTAAACCACGGGTTTCCATGTAAAATGTATATTTCACCCATTTAGCCATTTCACTTGGCACTTTCGAAAGTCGGTACATGTAAGCTTATCACTTATAGGTGATGAGCTCATGGTTTAATCAGTTCGGTTATTCCAGGTAACATAAATATTGACATCCTGAAAGCAATTCGTCTTTAAAATTCAAATAAATCGATGTGTCGTAATCATGAACCATTTGCTGACTTCAGATTATGATCCATAAATAGCTTTGAAATGGCTGAATACACGCAGACCATGAGACTGTTCCCATGGTAATGTTCCTATCTCCCCCTCGCTATCTGACGGACAAAGCCGAATACATTCCAATTTTCAAGACGAACCCCTCAGCCCAATTTAACACAGTTATGGAAATACAAGTCCTTGGTGATCCACTTGAACCGACAAAAACAGGTCGATTCAATGTTAGTGCCTAGTGCCCGTAAGGGTGTGTATTCATAGGGCTGTTTGGAGAGAAGACGACTATCATCCATGTCTTCTCTTCGTGTGACTGAAATTAAAAACAAAATCATATTTGGGACTCCCAAGGAAGAATACCTGTATACGTATTGTCGAGTAAAATCAACTTATAAAGCTGTAATGGCACTACAAATTGTCGAGGGGCCGAATTGTCATCGAATAAGAAAAATACTAAGTCGGTATATTTTTATGGTTTTATTGTTCCGTGCATTTTCGCAGTTGTATTGACATTTTTGTAGTAATTTGATGGCTAACATTTCCTCAAACGTTAACCACACGGATGATTTGTTTTTCTCTTACATTAATTTCGCGCGTAAATTCATAAGTATTATCATTGAAAGGAATAGGAAAAGGAAGAAAGATTGAAAGGGAGAGAGAGGCATGGAATTGATTCCATTTCCTCTAATACATTAGATGGATCCATGGTGAGGTCTCAGCCTAAAACAGACCACTAGGCCAAACGCATAACACGTGTCAACTTGTAGCAGCATGCTCATTGCTACTCGCTGCACGTCCAGCGCATTCTGCCTCGTCAACTTCCTCGATGGGATCAGTGACAAAACGCAGAGCAGCTGTGAATGGAGCTTGACATGAGAACACTTTGTCAAGGCTGATGGCAGTCAGATATGAAAGAGAGAGGGTTGCTGAATCTTCCTTGGTCATGCTAAGACACGCTCTCAGTAGAATGTGTGGTTGGGAGCTAGTGAAAACATGGAGTGGCTCTTTCTCCCCCTCTCTCTCTCTCTCCCCTCTCTCTCTCTCTTTCTCTCTCTCCCCCCTCTCTCTCTCCTTCCTCTCTCCTCTCTCTCGTCTTTCTCCTCTCTCCTCTCTCTCTCCCCTCTCTCTCTCACTCTCTCTCCCTCTCTCTCTCTCCCCTCTCCCTCTCTTTCCCCCTCTCTCTCCCCCTCTCTCTCCCCCTCTCCCCCTCTCTTTCCCCCTCCATCCCTCTCCCGATCTCTCTCTCGCTTTCTCCTGCTCTCTCTCACTCCCTCTCTTCCCCTCTGTCTGTCTGTCTCCCCTATCTCTCCCTCTCCCATCCTCCCCTCTCTCAATCTCTTCATACCTCCCCCTCTTCCCGATCTCTCTCCCCTCTCTCTCATCCTCCCTCTCTCTCTCCTCTCATACCTCCTCCCTCTCCCCTCTCTCTCATCCTCCCCTATCTCTCCTCTCATACCTCCTCCCTCTCCCCGATCGCTCTCCCTCCCTCTCATCCTCCCCCTCTCTCAATCTCTTCATACGTACGTCCTCCCTCTCCCCAATCTCTCTGTCTCTCTCTCCCTCCCTCCTCCCCTCTCTCCCTTCATATCTCTCTCCCTATCTCTCTCTCTCTCCTCTCACACCTCCTCCATATCCCCAATCTCTCTGTCTCTTTCTGTCTCTCTCTCCCTTCCTCCTCCCCTCTCTCCCTTCAAATCTCTCTCCCTATCTCTCTCTCTCCTCTCACACCTCCATATCCCCGATCACTTCGGCTTGGCTGGTCTGACTACACGAGGATTGAGTGGGTTTGGTGATTTGAGGGGTGCATCCTTGAGATTACTAATGGGACCATTGAGTGAGATGAGGGGCTTCTTGCACAGTCACTGTGATCCCTTTCAGTAGCTTAGTTTATCAATCAAGGAAATGAGACATTTGTCCCACTCTGGCCTGATGCACTCCTAACTTGTCCATCCAAACATATTAGACTTTCCTTCTCTGGATGTATAACTGAATTTGTCCTTCCCAGGAAGACTCATTGCTTTGAGCTCTTCCATTAAATCAATATCGGCACGTTCACTCATACACAAGTCTGACGACTGATTTAACGACTTTTGGCGCCATTGGGATACACATAAATAGAAGTCTTATATGGGACCAACCATATTCCTTCACCCTTGTCTAAAATCGAGACATATCCATATTTATAAGACACATGCAAACGAAAATATCGACTTCCTTTTTTCAGAGCGAAACCTGATTTATGCATGACGGTATACTGGTACCGTAGCCATTTAATCAGAGGAAACTGAGGAAGTGTCGAGAGGTATTTATTTCCTTGAGAAATTGAAGAAGTTGCCGACGAAAATACTGCCGACACTGAAAGGTTACAGCGTAGCTACGAGAATGGGCCAGTGCGATTGGGAAGATCAAATGATGACATGTATCCGGCACTAGCAGGGCGCCCAGATAGTGAGAGATATCAGGGTGTTGTCTAGGTTTCCTCTAACCCAATTTGAGACCATGCTCGCGGATCAATCCACCCTAATGACTTCACTGATAGGCAACGCCTAGGGTGCTTCTGAGACGCATCCACAGCAGTCCATGCAGAGTCGCAAGTTTCACTAGTGTTCTTTCGTTTTGTACCGTCCACTCTGTTCGTTGAACCGGTTATTCAAGGGGGCATAGAGCATCGAAAATGAAGGGTGTGTCATGCAATCAGACATGAAGTTCGGTTCAAAAATACACAAGGACGAGAGTGATACTCCCATCCAGGCATGTGTCTGATTTGGCCACCCTGGGGTAGCAAAGTGGTACCGTAAAAGGCAGAACTTAGTGGTCTTGACGTTGTATAGAAAATGTCTAAAGAAGACGTACAGGCTTCGTAGCACTTCGTCTTTTACAAAGCCCTTTGAGAAAGGTCCTGCTAGGATCGAAACGTCAGGCCCACTAAATTTTAAGAGCCCTTGAAAGTCATGTAAAATCTGGAAAAGATCATGGAAAGCCTAATGGAATAATAAAATGATGGTTATGAGCTCAGTGGTATTAGGGCCTATGTACAAAACCAGCGCGGCTCTGTATACTTTTTATGTCTCTTTTAATTTTTTGAGCAAATGCACAATTAAGGCACGGTTTCGTTTTCGAAAGGGTGGGGACGTATTAAGTCGTGAACCCGTCATGTTTGGTGCATTGTTTGATACACCCACCATATACCGGTAGGCCACCTGACCTATAGGGCGCAATCGGTCTATTGCTGTCTCCCACGTGAAGTTTTACAAGATGGGAGAAAGGCAAGCTTTAGAAGGAGGACTTTGTTGAGAGGATCTTGGTCACTGATGTAACCCCTTCCTAAGGAATCCAATTCTTCCCCGATGTACCTGCAGAAATAGAACCGCGTGGTAGCATCCTGTTTTGGGAAGCAGAATATACAGAAGATACCTCGCAGGGTGTCTGTCCGCCGACTTCGCAGAAACGTTTGTGTCCACATAACCTGTCTCTTTGAAGACACGCGACTCTTAAATATACGCCACATTGCCGTGGCAACCCAACCTACCCCTGAGGGCATATTCCAGGGTAACATAATCTTCCTCACACAAAATGTTTGAGTTGTACCCAAATATGAACTGTGCTATGTCGCTTTCCGATTATAACAGTTGGGTACAACTAGTGGAAGGAACGACTGAGAAAAAACTGGAGCACAAGTAATCTAAGTAGTTTAATTTGATAAGAAGCGGGCCCATAGATTTTTAAGATTCGATTTGAATAGTGGCGGTATGTCAAAACAGAATAGTAGAATGACATCCATTTACGAGTGGAGTGCGAGGAACATTTAGAGGTCTTCCGATGTGAATGCAATTTCATATTTGGACACCGGGTGTTTACCCAGGCGTTGTAGAGTACACATCAACTCGGTTCTAGATGGCAAGGCTTGGGCTCAATATTGCTTAAGCGATCCACATTTTCAGACTGAAGACATTTTGAAGGGTCAAGTTTCCAGACAGTCTACATCTTACACCGTCTTGTCGATACATCATGTCTCTTAAACTATCATTCTCACCATAAACAGTTGTCGTTTTATATACATGTGAGAATAGATTGGTAAATTATGTTAAAAGTTGGAATCGTTTGAAATAGTTTTGATGCAGGAGCATAAAATGGTTCACTCAGTGATGATATTCCTCTCTGCCATACGCTTCGTGTTACAGCGGCTTTCATCTTTTGAACAAACATCGGTTCTACAGTGACCGTAAGTCGAGCGTCGTCTGTTCCGGAAGCACTGCAGCATTATGATACATCTTGACAGAGTCAAGGGTCCCCAAGCCTCATTGAGTACAGCACACTCAGTGTGGCGTTACTTACATCGACTCCACTCCAATCCTGCAGTATGGGGATCCGTTGTCGTGCGGAGAACTAATCAAACTCACGGATGGCATAAGCATCAAGTCTCCCAAAGTAATTCAATAATGAACATCACCTTAAGCCATGCAGTGTAGCGGCAGCCGTGCACTTTTATCGGTCAACCAAATGAGAAGCCAGACGCAGAGTTCCCGCCACATTTCTTTAAGACGAAGATTTCACTCAGATGTCATTTACATCAGTGGTGTGCAGCTTTCTCGCTAACCGTGTTATGTGCCTGGCTCTGAATGCCAAGATGTATAGGGATGTCATTTAAAAAGAAGAAACGATAACATTCTCAGATCAATGGATTCTCCCGTGGCTCGTTGTATAGGCTGCTGGATTTGGCAGCAAATTGACATCTGAGAATCATGGATGCGGCACTATAGATTTTACGTCTTGAAGGACAAATCCTTATTGAATGAGGAGGTCGTCAGAAAAACTAAAGATGAGACCACTGTGGTTTAAATAACTACCTGGGGAATATAAAGAGGAATTTCTTTCAACGACGTGTTATTGAAGCGTGTAGCGAGGAGTATTTTTATGCTAAAAGCAAGCCAACGCAATATGCGAAGTTTACCGCTTGGGTATATATATGCTGCATGTAGGGGTATGCCAGGGAGGGAGTACTGCGCGTGCGCGGGAATTCCCAGCTGATGGACTTGGCTGTGCACTTGAAGGGAAGAGGTTGCTGAAGTCCCCCTGGTGTGAGATGCACGGCTCCTGTGCAATCTCCTTGTCAGTTGGTCGTGAGCGTACTGGGCCATCCACACACCGCCTGGCCAAACTCGCCCCGTCCCCTGCGAGAGACACTTGGGGGCTTCTTAGCGGGGGCCGCTACTAACGGTCTCAGCATTTGCCAAGTTGCCGCTGATGTGAATTTCAAGAGGCCACCGCCTCTCGCTTGTTTGCAGCGTCTTACCAGTGGAGGTCCCCCTCGCTTTCCTCTCCCCATTATTACCTCACCACCGGGCCCGTCTTGGCTTTACACTCGCCATCAACCATCCATTCTCAAGTGTTTTTTGGTGGGAGGCATTCTGAGCTACCCGGCGCGGGTCCAATTCAGTGGGGATGCAGCGCAGCTAAGCGGACCGTAGCGATAGCGTAACCGAAGCCAGCGACGTGAAGGACATAAAGGATAGCATCCCGAGGACTTGCTGAAACGAAGAGCTACCTCATACCCTGAGTATTGACAGTATCGTCTTGACTGATTTACTGAGTGGCCGACCCAAGGCATACTACTAACTGCCCTGTCAGGAATCACCGCAGTTGTTATCGTCGAGTGAGAGTAAACAGGACTCTTCGGGGAAACTCGGGCGTAATTCCTTCCACGCTGGTATCTTCAAGACGCAGATATCCGCCACACATTCCGCTGTCTTGGTGACGAAAGGAACTAGATTAATGCCAGTCTTCACGACCACCCCGGCGATATCATATCGCTCTCATTTACTCCAGATCTTAGTCGAACTCGGCATTCTTGACGACACCACTACGCTGCTCGGTAGGACTTCAAGAACTGCCAACCATAGCCACCAAGATAACGTGAAACTTTTCTTCTTCGAAATCTGACACTAGATTTGTGAGACATCATGGGAGGAACAAGCAGTGAGTTCATGGAGTATGATGACTATTACCAAATCAATGGGACTTTTGCGCATAACATGGGTCAACGTGATCGCATTCTCTGGAGTTTCTTCGTCTCTGCTGTGATGGTGACGGCGGCTGGTGGTAATATCATCGTCATCTGGATAGTGGCCACCAATCCACGGATGAGAACTGTCACCAACTACTTCCTCCTAAACTTGGCCATAGCCGACGCCCTGATTGCCACCCTGAGTATGCCCTTCCTCTTCAGCTACATCGTGACCCAGAACTGGGTAATGGGAGAGTTCATGTGTCGAGTGGCTAAATTCATGGGGACGGTCTCCACATTGGCGTCAGTCCTATCACTAGTGGCAATATCCGTGGACAGGTATCGCGCCATTGTTCATCCGCTTCTACCACGTCTATCCAAAACCTGCATCATCTGTATGATCATCTTTATTTGGATAGCGGCCATCTCTTTCGCAAGTCCCCTCTTCCTCTACGCTCAGCTTGTCACATTCGGCTACATCAACGGACACATAACACAATGCTTCACCATCTGGCCAGACGGAGTTCAACAAGAATACGAATTCTGGTAAGAAAGTAAGCTTCTTTTGCATTTCTTCTCGGGAAATGCCGGTCTTAAGATTACACGATGCGGTATTTCCCCAAGGACCAATTTGATCACAAAGACATTCAAACCCATGGCTCTTTACAAGGAACGCCTAGGCCTATTACCCGTAGGTTATATATAAGGGCAGCGGGAATATCTCTCTCTAGTAATAAGCGAATGACGTTCATCGGATGAGACATCCCCCAATAATGTGTCAGGCACGTTGTCTCATGTTTCAGACTTCACATAGAGGAGGTGTATTATGTTCCTCTTATAATACACCAAAGGCTCGTCACCATCTTAAAAAAAAACAAGGAATAAAAAAACATGTCTTCTATAAATAAAGGTGCTATGCAGGACTTTTAATCGCCAGGATAAGTATTTTAGAAATACAGCAACGACGAAGAAAAAGGGACAAATATCAATAAGAAAATATAATGCATGCATATATTTCTTCCCGAATACTGCTTCCGATAAGATTCACACAAAGGTTTTATGTTTATTGCTACAACTGTTTCAGAGCTTAACTGCATTTCAACAGACTTTTTCAAAATCGTATTATTTGTATGGTTGAGACATTGATAAGCTAGCCTTAACTTTGAAAATACCCCCAAAATGGCAACGTTTGGTGTCTATAGACTAAAAACCAGTCCATGTTTATCCTCGATGGAATTAGTTGTCGAACGCACACCATTTTGCGAACTACACGTTCAGACAACTCCGACGTGTACCTCTGGATAGATTTCTGGAACAAGATACACGATTAAATTCCCATGTCACGCGTAGAATATAAAGGAAGGTTACTCGATTCCTATTTGTCGACTGCCGGGGTGTGATTACTGTACCTACCACGTCGGTTCCATTACTGTCAGTAATCACATAAGGCGAACACGTGACATTTCCTCAGGCCGCGCTGTCAGTCCAAACACCTTCTCCTCTCAAATGAGAACACGAATTGTTTTGGCGTTCCACTGTGTCGAAAAAAGTATAGGGGCTCCGATAGGCCAACCAGCTTTATTTGGAGAGAAAATATGGAGTGTGGTAATCCATAGCATACGACTCAAGAGCATTTACCCAAGAGGCTGTGACCAGCTTTAGTTTGACCATGTACCAGCAACGTGCACAGAATGTCGCAATTTGGATTTGGCAAACTCATGCAGCTTAGATAACAATACACTTGTCCACACAATGCCTCATCATAACATTTCCATTTTACCACAAAGAATTGTGTCAATGACATCTACACATAAAGCGTTGAGAAAAGTTATGCTTACGGATTCGTTTTTAGTATGCAATGAGTCCATAAAGGTATTACGGTAAACAGGTACGGTACTGTCAACTATGCCCAGTGAAACGTTGTACACATCGTATCGTACATAATACATAATTTATCTTAGCCCTAAGCCGATTCTGTGGATGTATTGTAAATCAGCTTACAGAAAGTCTATTAAATTAAACGGACCTGTTCCTTGCATTGACTGGCACGGAAGACTACCCCGACACGCGACTCCAATTTCCAGACATTTTTCGAAAATTTACAAATGAATGTCGAATTTCCTCGGGCACTTCCTCCATTGTTGCAACTGAATACGAGGCCTGAAGTGGCTCCAATCTTACTCACTGCTGACATGTTTAAAAAAACAACTTTTTTTCATGCACGTGAATTGGGTGTTAGTGTACTGTCTATATCCCAAGGCTGCACACTGCATGTTTTTGTGAAACGTGTAGGAACTTGTTCCGCTTTACTTAATGGCATTAGATTTAAGCGACATTCCACCTGTTCTTGCATAATGTTCAGGTATAACGTGGCGTCTTTCACCGTGGTCTACTGCGTTCCTCTGTCCATCCTGGCTGTGTGCTACACCGTCATCGGTGTCAAGCTGTGGAGAAGCGGCGTCTTGGGTGAATACATGCCCAGCCGTGCCCGACACATCAAAGCCAAGCGAAAGGTAAATCAGGGAAGTCTTCATTGGTGGCAAGGAGCAGTGAGTTCAAGACCTAACCAGGAAATAAGTGATCAAGTATGGACAAGAAGTCTATAAGCAGGTTGTCTTGAAGAGAGAAGAAGCTATAACATTACCCTATGTCCTGTATGTGAAGTATGAACAAGAAGTCTATGAGCAGGTTGTCTTGAAGAGAGAAGAAGCTATAACATTACCCTATGTCCTGTATGTGAAGTATGAACAAGAAGTCTATGAGCAGGTTGTCTTGAAGAGAGAAGAAGCTATAACATTACCCTATGTCCTGTATGTGAAGTATGAACAAGAAGTCTATGAGCAGGTTGTCTTGAAGAGAGAAGAAGCTATAACATTACCCTATATCCTGTATAGAGAGGTTTATGTCCCCACTGGTAAATATCAAGAAAGATCAAAGTAGAGATTATCCGAAATTGGAGAGACGTGTGTGTGTGTGTGGGGGGGGGGGGGTGAAGAGATGTGACTGGAAAAGATGAAGATGGGTCGAAGGAACAAACATTCAGTGACTAAATCAATATCCTAGATGAACACGCACACGTCAGAAATGTTCCGCTAGTTCTGAGTCCTGCAAGCATGATGAGACCCTGTGCCGGGTATTGACGGATAGCTGCGGGCTAGAGCCGATTGTACACTGGCTGCCGAGCCACGAAGACACACTGCCTGCTCGTTCTATTGATCAGAGTCCGAGCAGGAAGCAACTATAGCCAGCAACGCCGAGCACAGGGCCTGTTCAGGTGGTCCAGATGATGCTCCAGCCACAGGGCTCTAGCTCAGATTAAAATGAAAATTTCTGCCATCGTGTAAGAGAGAATCTTCCAAACTTGAGATGTTCATGCTTTAGGGCGATTAGGATGAACTTTCGGTGGCTCTATTGCAGGTGTGGGTTACTTAATGGAGAGAGGATTTAATGAAGAATCGGTTTGGGGGTGATGGTCAGGGCTTCCTGCGTTTGATTGAATGAAGTAGTCACCTGACATTCAAGTCCCAACTTGTAAAGACACAGGTAATACGATATCCTATTTTGGAATCGATGGATTGATTGAAACATGATTGAAAATATCTCATCTTTAATTCATTATGTCCTTGCCAGGTTGTGAAGATGATCATCGTAGTGATCGTCGTGTTTGCAACCTGTTGGCTACCTCTCCACATCTACCATCTCATGTCCTACTTCAATGACGACACGTATCAGAAGTCCTACTCTCTACACATCTACCTCGGTGTATGGACACTCGCTATGAGCAGCTCCATGTACAACCCCTTCATCTACTGCTGGCTCAACGAAAGGTCGGTGTCTGTATTCAGTTCTATTATACCAAAATGGAAAACATGTAGACAGCAAATAAAAATAAGAATGGGCAACAACTAATGTCCTATGAAGACATAAACTACAAGACTATTGGGTCGAGTTCGGGCTGTTCGTAAACAACCCTGGCGGAGAGGTTGTGTGTGATCCTGTTCCGAGTGCATGCGGCGTTCTTGGGTCGTGTTCGTGTGGTTCGAGTGCGAGAACGAGGTTCGCTTGTGAAGAACAGACCGCCCGGACTTGACCTTGGTGTACACGTTTTGACGTCGAGATCTATGGGTAGATATGTGGTTCTGAAAAGCACTTGGCTGTTAAGCCGCAGCCCATGTCTTCGCACAGAGATGCGGCTTGTACATGGTGTTACCTTTGCTGCTTATAAATGCTCAAATTGATTGGCTGAGAGACCTTAGTGGTAGTAAGTTATTTCGAGAAAGATGTACACCACTTTGAAGCGGTCAACAAAATCGCTTCAAGCCGTTAGCCTTCATATCAGTCACATATTTTGTTTCCATAATTATGTTCTTTCATAATTATCAGGTAGATAGCCTTAACATCAGTCGCATATTTTGTTTCCATAGGTTCATTCATATCAGGTAGATAGCCTTCATATCAGTCGGATATTTTGTTTCTATAGGTTCCTTCATAATGATTAGGTAGGTAGTCTTCATACCAGTCGCATATTTTTGTTTCAATAGGTTCCGTGCTGGATTCAGGCGAGTGTTGCGATGTGGGGGCCAGCCATCAGATCCCAACCACAGTCAGCATCAGAGCGGTACTCCGCTGTCCCCTACCACCCAGCACCTCATGTCAACAACTAGCGGGTACCAGCGAACCACTAATGGTAAGCAGTCACTGGTGAACAAGAATAGTCTGCTGGCAGCCAGCGTGGTAGACTCCATGGAAGACACGTGTTGAGACTAATGGTGGCAGCACACAGAATGATGACGTCAATTAGAATGGTGACGCCATTATGACGGCGGTTTGTTTTGAAACATTATGATGGCGATTTGGAGGGGAGAGGGAGTGAGAGAGTGATCGAGAGGGAGGGAGGCAGGGGGGAGAGGGAGAGAGGGGAGGGAGAGAGAGAGGGAGGAAGAGAGATGGGGCGAGAGAGAGAGAGAGGGGGCAGGGAGAGGGAGAGGGGAGGGAGAGGGGAATTAGTGAGGGAGAGGGAGAGAGAGAGGGACAGGGAGAGGGAGAGAGGGAGAGGGGAGAGGAGGGAGAAAGAGAGAGAGGGAGAGAGAGAGGGGCAAGGAGAGGGGTAGAGGGAGAGAGCTCACAAAGCAGTTGCACCATTCCCCACGGCCAGATAAACATCATTAAGTTTTACGATTATATCGTTCATAATGGGTCTCATTTAAAATGTTCCCCTTTCTACTGAAGGGATTCCTAAATGTTTATCAGCTTTTGTATATAAATGCAAACTGTAGAGAAGTTGCAATATCTAGGCTAAACATGTTTGCAACTGAAAATCCTGCAGACAGCCGAGGTGAAATAACGGTCACTAATGTTCAATTTGTAGAGGTGGGCGGAGAAACCAGCTGATAATTCGGAGAGAAAGACTGACCACAGAATCAGGTTGCGAGTGAAAACCTAATCAGCCTCCTGGGATGGATTCGAACCCGGGTCACAGAGGTAGAAGGTGAGGGTAGAACCTCTATACAACCCAACCTCCTCTCCCTGTCCCCCTTCCTCCCATTAAGGAACCACTCGCCTCCCTCTTGACTTTTCCATCCACTGTTAGGGCCTGGATGGCGACACCATTGCACTGTGGCCTTGCCAGGTTTCAACGATGACGTCTTGGGGTCATAGGTCACCTATAGGTCGCTCAGTCACCCGGGTAACATGCGATAACTGGATATGCTTTTATACCACAGATTGGTGCAAAGTTTATTAGTTTGGTGGAATTGATTGACATTTGTAAAAAGACAAAATGCTTTAATATTTATGCTCATATATTCAAAAATCGAAGATGTACAAAGGAGGAAAGTGTTCATTTAAGAAAGTATTTGTAAAATTTGCGCTGTGTAAAAAAGCAGAATTTTAGGTGGTTTTACTGTCTTTCATGAAGACTTTCTTAGCAAAGTCGACGAGTCACGATGCATGTTCTGACGTCATAAGACGAGTAAGATCTATCCAACCCTACCCCACCCCCTGCCTGCCCTACTGCCACACCTACTGCAACACCCTGATCATCACCATGTAGGCCTACGTACAGCCCCGCCTATGAAGCAGAGATGAAGTGACTTCCTATCAATGGTGGCATTTCAATCAAAGGCGTCTGGACGATGAGGGCGCCCTGTGCCTGTGCCACACAAACGAGTTATATCTATAATTATTACTTGTCACTCTGCCTTTGAGAAAGGTCCTGCTAGGATCGAAACATCAGGCCCACTAAATGTTGAGATTCATCTTACTCGTTACAATACCACAGGCAGGCATCTAAAAACAATCGTTTGGCCCCAGTTTCTGTACTTATCAAGCCAACAAAACTTAAAATTCAGGGAAAAAGCACCACCTGGATTTTCAGGTTTTGTCAGACGGAGACGAAGCCTAAGCCTTCATTTCGTAAATGGCCTCAGACCAATCGTCATAGTGCGCAGACCATGACCAATGTAGTGGATGGGTTTAACTTATTTGTCCTGTTTGACAAATAACAAAATGTGTTAACAATAGGGCACCTACCTTACAACTGGTGGAGTTACCTCTGATGAAATGCAAAAAGCAAAGCCTCGTTAATACACGTCAAGTCGTCAACATCTAAGGATTTTATTGTCTAATTATTTTAGGAATCATTTACATATCTCCAAATAATCATAATGAAACCCACAGGAATAAAATTGTACTTTACCTCCACCAAAAATACTATGACGTAAGTCTACAACTACTTTTTTTTTTACCAAAATTAATATCAGTACTGAAACAGATCAGTGATTGCAAATACATTTTATCTAACTATATAGGCCCACTGGCTGTAAAAATAGCTCATAAATTTCTCTCTAAAGTTCTCAGAATCAAAAATAGACAATCTCACTGAGATATAAAACCCGTCAAGACTTATGGAGAAGTACCAGGGCACAATTGGACAATACAAAAATATACAATAATTTTGAAGGACCTTTGCAATAATAATGCAAACAGCTTGCAATATAAGGATAGAGCAATCCAACAGTGAGGTCCACTTGAAAAGAGACTACAACTTTGACAAGTTCCATGATTAAATCTGTGAATGTATCCCTAGGTTAACATTCCCACATCGATTTCTTAAATCCACAGAAAAAGAAGTACTTCTGCCAAAAATAGATAATTACCATTTAATAATATTCAATACATTGTAAAAAGTTATTCAAGTATATTACTATAATGTGAATAAGAATTGTACTATTGTGAATAATATTAGACAACAAACTTTGCACTTCTAACAAATGGTTGCACCCTTTAGGGGCTTTGCCCGATGATCACATCTTCTGAATCTTCTCTCAATCTCTGATACTAGGCTGACATTATTCACTGCAAACCCGTATGACAATTGCTATCCCATAATATGTCTTTCACCATAATCCTACTGCCCTCTATTAGAAAGGTACGAGTCACTTGCATTTGTGGCCCAGTATTTTGAAAAGCTGATACTGAACTATTAGTATTATAATGTGAAACCGAATGAAAGCATTAATAATTTATTGCATTTGACTTTACTGAGCATATGGTATTGACAAGGACAAACCTAAGACTGTTTGTCTTAGAGGAGAATGCAGGAGAAATTACATAGCCGCCAACCTACCTTAAAGGAAATTAGGAAAAGTCAAAAAAAAGGCATCACACAGCAAACTACTGTACATAGAAACACATACATGTGCATTTCCAAGCCAACATTCAGAATCTGTTGTCAAGAGCTGGTAAAAAGTGATAAATCTTTTCCAAAAAAGAGGAATGGTTCGTCTAAAATAGGAATGGCTGGCAGCTATGTATATGGAAGAGATGTTTCTGACAGGAATGTTGTTGAGATATTAGTGTGTACGGAGCATAAGGTGTTCAAGACCCATCAAAGACAAACTTGCATGTACTTAACGTTTCTTGACACAAACCTCCATTTCATCAAGGGGTTGGTGAAGTATACCAGACACTGCATTCAACGTGAGCACTGATTCAGACTCCTTGCCTGGCACCTTGTAAAACTTGTAGCGGCTGAAGAGCCAAGTGCAAAGGAGGAAGACTTCCTTCCTGGCAAAGTCTTCGCCGAGACAGACACGACGTCCGGCGCTAAACGGAAGAAGGCTCTCTGGCATCTTAGAGAGAAGCTGGCCGTTCTCATTCAAGAATCGCTCTGTTGGGAAAAGCATGGTTTTCACAATGATAAGTCTGTCGCAATTTCACTGTAAGGGTTTTCGTGTTTATCCGAGACCATTAATGCACATGCTTGCTACCATTTTTAACTTGATATTATGTTGATATACAAAAATGTTGCAAACTGCTTACTGACTAAAAATACCAAAATGTAAATCTTAAAATGTAGTGGGCCTGACGTTTCGATCCTAGCAGGACCTTTCTCAAAGGCAGAGAAAGGTCCTGCTAGGATCGAAACGTCAGGCCCACTAAATTTTAAGGTTGATATTATGTTGATCATTTACCTAATGGCCCTTTCAAGAAACCAATGACAGAAGCGATACCACTTGACATCTTGCTTGATGAGCAACGTCTCTTCTTGTTAAGAAATCACAAGGTATTTGGGTCAACTGGAGTAACAGCCAGTTTCTGACCAGTAGTTAGCTCAGGGAGATTCTAAAACCTCTTCCAATCCTCTTAAATCCTCTTAAATCCTCTTAAATCCTCTTAAATCCTCTTAAATCCTCTTAAATCCTCTTAAATCCTCTTCAATATTGATTTGCGATGACTTACCTGGCTTGAATTTCTCCGGTTCATCCCACACCTTGGGGTCAAAGTGAAGGCCAATGTGGTTGATCATCACCATGGTGTCTTTGGGAATGTCATAACCAGCTGCCAAATCAAGCCAAAATAAAACAGTCAAATCATAACAGCTTGAACTAATAAGAACAAAAAAACACCGAAAGACCTGGAATAATAATAAAAAAAATTGAAATTTCAATTAAATGGCTGTACTGAATGTTGGCACAATTCTTAAAGGGCAATGGTAATGTCTATATTTTCCGACTAAAAGAAAGTCAGAATTGATTTTTTTTTCTGTGCAGGGAGGAGCCTGAGCCCTAGCCTGAGCTCTAGCCTGAGCCCTAGCCTGAGCCCTAGCCTGAGCCCTAGCCTGAGCCCTAGCCTGAGCCTGAGCCCTAGCCTGAGCCCTAGCCTGAGCCCTAGCCTGAGCCCTAGCCTGAGCCCTAGCCTGAGCCCTAACCTGAGCCCTAGCCTGAGCCTTAGCCTGAGCCCTAGCCTGAGCCCTAGCCTGAGCCTGAGCCCTAGCCTGAGCCCTAGCCTGAGCCCTAACCTGAGCCCTAGCCAGGGCCCTAGCCTGAGCCCTAGCCTGAGCCCTAGCCTGGGCCCTAGCCTGAGCCCTAGCCTGGGCCCTAGCCTGAGCCCTAGCCTCAGCCTGGGCTTCGTAAAAACCAATAAAAGATTGAAATTCAAACCCCAATAGCTTACCAAGCGTTGTGTCTGTGGTGGTTGAATGCGGCACACCAAAAGGAACCACTGACCCAAAACGAAGCCCTTCCAAGATGACTGCCTCGGTGTACGGCAATAAGCCTCTATAGTCCAAAGACGGCAGAGTATCACAACCGATGACATCATCAATCTCCTTGGCAATCCTCTCTTGGATGTCAGGATATTCGGCCATGATGCCAACCAACCAGTGCAGAGACAACACGGTGGTTTCAGTTCCCGCTGTGTCATGGATTACAAACCATAATTATTTCTTGATTAAAAATCAGAAGTAATCTTCCCAAGGGAAAATCATGTGTACAAAGATAGCCCTGATTCTAACTCAACATTCCTCCAAATATTCATGGCCTCTGATTCTTCTGAAGCAAGGCTTGTAGTCCACTTTTCACCTCACTTAAGAGTTTTTATAAAGGGTCACGTTGCCCATGCTGAACTGACTGGTGAAGTTCGTTGCAACTTGCAAGACAGGTGAAGTTCTTCATGAAAACTTTCCTTTTAGAAAGCATGTCTGATATGACACTCTTTACATAATGTATAAAATGTTCCCATGTTATGAGCTTTAGTTTGATTTTCTGTTAAATGTGAAAGCTTGTAAAAACTCCAATAAAGCTGACTAAGGTTTAGTGCTTTCTCGCAGTTTCTTTATTTCTAAAAACAAATTGAAAAATTGGCAAACAGACCTTTGACTAGACCAAAACTTTGGTTTGTTTTACTATTTTTAAAAACAAGAGTTTTTTAATGAGGGTTTGCCATTCTGAAATTGTAGCTCTGTATACTGTCTTGCTTCCCACAGTTGACTTTCTTTTTTTCAAGCAGGAAGGATAGACCTTCACTGATAAGCTGGAAGGATTTGATGGGCAGATAACCCACACAGATACCTGTGAAGATGTCAACCACGGTTTGTACAACGTGAGTGTCCGTTATCTGCTTAGCCTCCTCCTCTCCCGTCTCCATTGCTTCCTTCTGGGTTATGAGAAGAGAGTCGATGAAATCACGAACATTCTCTGTCAAAGGAAATCAGAAAAACACAAATCAGAAAAACCATACACAAAGTCTTTGAACATTGGATAAGATCTACAGTGGAGATTTCTTGAAAAGAACAGCATCAAAGACCATCAGATTTCAACATGAGGATTCTATCATGACCATCTACAAACTGTGTAAATTAGAAGGAAATCTGCGGACTATGATGTTTCCCGATCTTCCCAATGTTGTATTGGGCCTTTAAGGCATTGGGTCACTGCAAACATTTTTGTATCACTGAGTTTAACCCAACACGTATTGGACGGAAAGGTCACCCACCAACCTGGATCCAAACTCTTCCGATGTCTGTCAAGCTCATGATAGAACATATTGAAAGCTTCGATTATTACAGCTTTCATCTTCCGTGATCCACCAAGAACAGGAATGTTCCGCAAGACAGGAAAGTAGTCTGCGGCTAGACCGTTGCCTAAAATTTCCTGTAACTCAACATTCATTTTGATCCAATTTACAAGGTCAGGTGCATCCAGGTCATATCTGGAATTCAAGCAAAGTTACATCCATATCGTGAAAAAGACAATATAAAATTGGTATCAGTGAGAATGTAATCATATGGGTTTTCCCTATCAATGCTCAGTGCTTCTGCCAGATAGTCTGCTGAATACAGGCAACTCTATTTTGATGCATTCATACCCAGGCCATGACCCCTGCTTATGCAGATGTCTGTAACAACTTGACAGTCTCCTGACGACGGGCAGAGTACACACTACCCAAAATGTTGAGTTACCGGCTCTTTTCAGAGCCATACTTCTTGGAAGAGAAGAGATATACATGGTGTCACCGCAAACCTTCCACTAAAATTTTCCACCATGCAAACCTTCAAGTCTTATCTAACTACCTGACCACCAAGCTGGTTGTCTTGTGGAAAAAGTAACTGTGTACAAGACTTTTTTTAGGAATAAATAAGACAATAATCACATTTATCTCACTTTTTTTTTTACAGTATCGTAATACAGGATCATACATCTATCTGAAATGACATCACCATTATCTATAGTCAATAAGCCAATTGAGATTGCTGAAAAAATCAAAATCCCCTGTGCATTGTACAATGCAGTGCTGCCATCTCATATGCAGCCATCTCTACCCAAAAAGATAGGCAAGCAATTCATGGGAAACCATCTTGCACAAGGACACAAGCATTGCAAACAGGCTTAGCAATATCACCCATAAGTAGATCATGTAGAAGGACATTTACACTGAGTATTTACTGTCTGAGCCTACTGCTTACACATGGCTGTAAAATTGACTTCACACGGTGTATCCACGAACTCCATCTTGCATACTTACTGTTTTCCAAAGCAGAGTGTAGCTAGGACGTTGTAGACAACCAGACCTATGGTATACTTGGGAGCAAACGGCTTGTCTCCAACCTTATCCAGCACTTCGGCAAGCTTAGGAGTCACAGAATTCACCAGGTTCTCCAGTTTGTCCTTCTGAGTAAAATGTCTGCGAGGAAAAACAACAAAGTGATATACAAAAATGTTGCAAACTGCTTACTGACTAAAATTACCAAAATGCAAATCATAAAATTTAGTGGGCCTGACGATTCGATCCTAGCAGGACGTTTGAGAAAGGTCCTGCTAGGATCGAAACGTCAGGCCCACTTAATTTTATGAAAAACAACCTTAACCCTAAGAATACGGAGACCTCGCTCCAAGAAACCACAGTGACAAATGGTTGCCAATATTACTCTTCTGCATCTGCTGATATCAGATGTTGAATGGCAGAATGCAACTTAGAAAACATGTTACATTGAATATTCAAAAATCAAAAATAATCAAACATTGATTCATGAAGTAAAAACAGTTTATCCTTATTGCTACTTCTACTGTTTCAACAAAGATCTATCAGCGTCCATGGCTAGCCAACCAGAGCAAAGATTCCTGAGGACAAATGAATTGATTGTTCTCCAGGCACTTCAAAAACATTAAAGTGAAACACAAATGTTGTAAAATTATTTCTGACTTAAATGAAAGTCTGATATTTTGATCCTAGCTGGACCTTTATCAAAGGCAGATACATGTATTTGTCTGGCCAGTATGGCTAGTAAGACGTTGGTTTCTGGCGGCCTGGGAGGTTTTTTCAGACTTCAGATGCAGTTAATATTTGAGTCCTACTGAACATAAAAATCACCTGATAGCTTGGTGACCCAACCTCCGTTGGAAACGCCACTGTGCATTGTACGTGCTGAAAACAATGTCCTTGTTCCCTTCAGTGAAGATCTCCACTACAGAAACAAGAAATCAAACAATCATGAACAAGCCAACCAATAGAAACATGTGGTGACATGTACACCTCTCAGCAACTAATTCTACTGAGCCAGCGTGAGGGCGCTATTCATTATGAAGAGCTTATCCAGGCCTCACGTGGGGCTTTTCAAATAATGTACATGTAGTTGGCTATCACTGCTGGAGTGGGGGCGCCAGTCAGTATTATTTTGATCATTAATTGAGCAGCCTAGCTAGGCTGTTTGCATCCTCTCATCCAAACACTCTATCTATCCCAAGGTGTAGAACAAAGAGGTATCAGAACAGCTTCTTCCCTCGTTCAGCCTCTCTCTGGAATTCCCTTCCTGGTTCATGTTTCCCACCTGCATATCACTGGCCCTTTTGATAAAGAGGAACGTCAATTCCTCGATCTTCAGCTTTCCTGAGTTCTTCTCTACTTCCTTCTTTCCTGTGACCTTAACCTTGAGTGGCTTGATAGCCTTGATTTTTGCGACACTGCATAAATAAATTAAGAAATGGATCACAACCATCTTTATCTACCCCTAGGCCTATGGCTTGATAGTGGTGGTACACCGGTACGATAATCCAAAAACCCCTGGTTCATATCCAAAAGCAGTCAATTCTTCTATTAGACTGCTTTCCTTAAATTCTTTATAATGGATTGTGTTTGAAACTACACAATTTTGTTTGAATATGAAGACCATTATAATGAATCATTCTTCAAAGGAGGTACTTTGGTAATGTGTTAAGAAGGTCTTACTGGAGTGTATGTTGGGTCTGCCAGCAAACACGGCTCCATTCTTGAGAAGAGCTTCCTTGACGACGTCAACGCTATTCAAGACGATGGTATGCCTCGATCCCATCTTCAAGGAGAACACATCGCCATACTTCTGCCTCAGCTCAGTGAACACCTCAAAAATGGACTTCTTGAAGACAAATACTGGTTGCAATGGAGAAGATGCAAGAACAGAAGAACAAAAACAGGTGAAATCTCTGTAAATGTAGCCTCAATCCTTTATCATTTATGACAACTGTTTCCACTTAAAGGTATGTGACATTCCAATTTGGTTCTTTTATTAGATCATTGGTGATTCCAGGACTAAGTGCAAATGTTGGTTTTATCATTTTTACAATTTGAAAAGCAATTCCACTATGAAATATTCCTAAACCTGCATGATTATCAATTGATGAATTGATTCAAATTACAAAAATGGCAAAGAAAACTTTCACGGGACTGGGACTTTGCATACCAGCTTTCTTACTCTTCTTACTTTAGTCTTACCATCCGAGCTACAATGTATCCAGCCCTAGTTAGATGGTGCCGGCCTTCCAAATAGTCAACTGGTCTTTGCCGAGATGGGGGTGCCAGTTGGAAGCAATTCAGCCATAAACTGCCGTATCTCTCCAGGGATCATGTCCCAGCTTTCATTCACATGCAAACAACCAATTGTTGTCAAAGTTTTCTTTGCCATTATTTAATGTCCAAAAGTTCCCAGTCAGTTTGTCCTCCATGGTTTTTCCTTTATTTGTTTGACTTTGAGTATCCAAATGATTCAAACAAAAGGACTGTTTTTAACACTCCTCACCATAATGTGCCTCAACCATTCTACATCTACTTCATCGACTCATCCCCTTCCGATCCCATCTTTTTAAATAAATGATTCCAACCATGAACTTGATGAAAATCATGAAGGAAGGAAATTCCACTTCCAACAATTCCCCAAAACAAACACTAGAAAGTGCCAACTCACGGTGTATGTTGCCAATAACTGGCCATGGAAACGGTCCGGGTGGTAACCCGGCAGGTCTCTTGGTGCTTCGATACAAAGCATAGGCCAGAAGCGTTACCACGACAACCAGTACCGTGGTAACATTCAAGTACAAATCGCCAGAAGTGGACATCCTTGTCGATCCTTCCTCTCGATCTCCAGTCGACCCTTCTTCTTCGATAAACTTCTCCCTCTCGAACTGGTATCAAGTTGCCTGCGTGTATGTATTGGCAACAGAATTCTGGTTGCTGATGACGGTAGCTGTCTGTATTTAATTGCCACGTTGGCAAGGGTATTCAATGAGCAACTAATGACCTTTTAATAATCTATGTCAATGCATTACTATTATAATTATGCAACCAACGTAGGATTAGTGTTATTGACTTTAAACTTTTAGTGTTTTAGTGTTACTGTTACTGTTAGTATTTAGACAGGAACGCAACTATGACTGGGCACTTGAGGTATTACTGAATTGCGCCCTCATTCGGCAAAGCTAGTCCAGGGTACATTTTTGTCCAGCAAACCAAAAGTGAGAGGCGTGGTCATAGACACAGCACATAGATGTTTTTGTTCGGGAAAACAGACATGATCGTCTAAATGTTAACGTAGTATTTAGTCTAAGTATGAGTATTTTGATAACTTTAGCTTCACTTTGAAAATAATGTGGAACACACGAATGAAACTTTGAGAGTTCAGTAACCCTTTTCATTGGTTAGAATAATTAGTGTATAGTCTTCATTTGTAGCGTGTAGATGATGTTGCCAATGGCGTCTGGTAGCCTGTACCCTCTACCGTAGGTTTGCAAGTGTTGCTGAAGGAGGGACCCGACTAAAGACAACTTCACCCGTGGAAAAATGGCTCTCCGAAGTCTCTTCCGTTTGGAGCGCTGCAAAAACAACCTTTTCTTGACTCTGTCAGCCGTCAAGAAGTCTGACAAGGCGGTGAGCCACTACTCCCATTTCATTTCGATGAATGTGTGTGAAATTTGTCGACAGAGGAGCCTGCGTTTGGTTAATATTCACCTCCGTAGCTGTCGATCGTCTGTCCATGTTGTGAACACAGATTGACTGTAACTCAATGAGTTTGCGTCAACATTTCATTTGTGCTTAGTTATTATATAATGGCATAATGTGTTGTATGGAAACTTGTAGTTGTACCAGTGACTAAACTAAAGTAACGCCTACGATATTGCTTAGAAGTTAGACCTTGAATATGTCAATTAGATGAGAAAAAGCTATGCAAATACCAGCACTGGGCCTTAAAATATGGAGATATTGATGAAGGGTGTTATCATAATTATATGAAGAAGATATTTGTGTCTTAAATTTGACAAAAAGTCTAAAGTAGCTAAGTCAAGATCTCATTTTTCCTGTTTTTTTTTAAAACTGAGACAAGAAACACCAATTTGCCTTGAACAAATCTGACATCCCCTCTTTAAAGATAGCACACAAATGACACAATAAAATCATTGTTTTGGCAGATATATAAAAATATATTTCTGCTTGTAAATTATGGCTTTCGAAATTAGAGTTTAGCTAGTGCCTTTGTAATTGTAGTGGTCCTTTTTCATAAAATTAATTGATGTTCAATATGATTATTATTTTCTTCCTATTTCATATTTGTGTAGAATTTGCAGTTTCGACTCCCAGGGGCAGGAAGTCTAAAGCGCTGTGCTGCGGCATATTGCACTCAGGAAAGAAGAAATGGTGAGAATATTAACTTGCTGCCCCTGGTCATTGCCTTGCTGCCCCTGGTCATTGCCTTGGTGCCCCTGGTCATTGCCTTGATGCCCCTGGTCATTGCCTTGGTGCCCCTGGTCATTGCCTTGGTGCCCCTGGTCATTGCCTTGCTGCCCCTGGTCATTGCCTTGGTGCCCCTAGTCATTGCCTTGGTGCCCCTGGTCATTGCCTTGGTGCCCCTGGTCATTGCCTTGGTGCCCCTGGTCATTGCCTTGGTGCCCCTGGTCATTGCCTTGATGCCCCTGGTCATTGCCTTGGTGCCCCTGGTCATTGCCTTGGTGCCCAGGCTGGTCATTGCCTTGCTGCCCCTGGTCATTGCCTTTGTGCCCCTGGTCATTGCCTTGATGCCCCTGGTCATTGCCTTGCTGCCCCTGGTCATTGCCTTGCTGCCCCTGGTCATTGCCTTGATGCCCCTGGTCATTGCCTTGGTGCCCCTGGTCATTGCCTTGGTGCCCCTGGTCATTGCCTTGGTGCCCCTGGTCATTGCCTTGTGCCCCCTGGTCATTGCCTTGGTGCCCCTGGTCATTGCCTTGATGCCCCTAGTCATTGCCTTGCTGCCCCTGGTCATTGCCTTGCTGCCCCTGGTCATTGCCTTGCTGCCCCTGGTCATTGCCTTGGTGCCCCTGGTCATTGCCTTGCTGCCCCTGGTCATTGCCTTTGTGCCCCTGGTCATTGCCTTGCTGCCCCTGGTCATTGCCTTGCTGCCCCTGGTCATTGCCTTGCTGCCCCTGGTCATTGCCTTGATGCCCCTGGTCATTGCCTTGGTGCCCCTGGTCATTGCCTTGGTGCCCCTGGTCATTGCCTTGATGCCCCTGGTCATTGCCTTGCTGACCCTGGTCATTGCCTTGTGCCCCCTGGTCATTGCCTTGCTGCCCCTGGTCATTGCCTTGTGCCCCCTGGTCATTGCCTTGCTGCCCCTGGTCCTTGCCTTGGTGCCCCTGGTCATTGCCTTGATGCCCCTGGTCATTGCCTTGTGCCCCCTGGTCATTGCCTTGCTGCCCCTGGTCCTTGCCTTGTGCCCCTGGTCATTACAGTGACCCCAAGACCCAAGTGTGTGATCTCTTTTGAGACAGCCTGTGGGGATCAAAACCAGCCCGTCTTAATTTTGGATATTTACATTTTTGTCATTTTAGTCAGTAAGCAGTTTGCAACATTTTTGCATAATATTCTTGAAAGTGATTTTAAACACGCCATCACCACAGGAGTTCTACATTGTCACTATTTGTAAATTTCACACAAAGAAAATTGTCAGAGAAGAAATTATACAGTGAATTGCTCCATTTAGAAAAGTGCAGAGAAAAATCAGTCTGTCAGTCTATCAGGAGGGTCTGACTTTGTGAGCGTAGCAGGACCTTTTGTCCAAGGCAGAAACACTGGGCTTTACATTGCACTGTAGTGCTAACAGTCACATTCACAACTACATATTTACTGCAAATGCGTACCTGTATGTAGATACCGGTACAAGGTCATGTAAACAATACACATGCACTAGCATAAAAAATGCACAAAGCATTAAGAACTTATTTTCTGACCAGCATTATCCATTTTCAACGGAGCATAGCAAATTCCCCATCCTGGTAAATATGCCTGTAACAAAAGGGCATTTAAATAAATGACATTATTTATGACACCACAGTAAACAAAGAAGAAAGAGATTTGTGATCCCTACGTACTGCACTGTACATATGGTGTAAGTGTCCGTACCTAGATATTATTTGATTTAGGCCTACAGATTTATTTATTTGATTTACAAAACTGCAGCAAGCCACCCATTGCTCATTTCCACCTGTACCCACGCTACCCTACCCCTGCCTGTGCCTTTGATCTACCCCCTCTTCTACCTAATCCCTACCTTACCATTCCCTTTCCTTTCATCTCCCCCTCTACTACCTAATCCCTACCCTACCCATTCCCTTCCCTTTTATCTCGCCCACTACTACCTAATCCCTACCCTACACCTTCCCTTCCCTTAAATCTCACCCTCTACTACCTAATCCCTACCCTACACCTTTTCTTCCCTTAAATCTCACCCTCTACTACCTAATCCCTACCCTACACCTTCCCTTCCCTTAAATCTCACCCTCTACTACCTAATCCCTACCCAACCCCCTTCCCTTTGATCCCATTCCCTCTCTACCACCTATCCTCTTTGTCCTCAGTCATCCATGTCAACCATGTCCCTATTGCTCCCACCTTCCTATTTCTGTTATCCCCTCTGCCTGTGTGAGAGGTCCTGCTAGGATGCAAATATCAGGTCCTTCTCAATTGTGATATTTGCATTTGGGTCATTTTAGTCAGTAAGCGCTTTGCACCATTTTTGCATATTACTCCAGTCCTCGCTTGAGGCTAAGTTGTCCCAATTCCATGTCATTACTAGACTGTCTGCTGCACTGATACCCTCCCTGCTAGACCTGAATAAGACGCACCTGATAGGCTCATGCCTGCAGCAGGTTTCTCAGTATTTATCATGCTTCACATTCATTTGGGCCAGTATGACACGAGAGTCCTTGCACATTAGTAATCATTGAACAGTTGCAGTTGTTTACTTGTTTGAAGGCCCGGATATGGTTAGGGCTAGAAAAAAAATATGTTAAAATGCAGCAAATTTCCATGAAATATTATGGCAATGAAGAGTTGAATTTTTATTTTGATGTACATGTACATGATGTGAATAGTGTTACACAGTCATTTTGTCCTTATAGTAATTAGTATTCAGGCTGGTACAGTTAGCCTACAGTACATGTACATGTACATGTATGTAATCTGAGTCATAAAAATACATGTAAATACTGTACAGTGTATACAATAACGTCGCATTTGTATGCTGGGTAACTGGTACTGGTAGGCGTGACTATTGTATCCTTGTATCGATCTCCAATTTAGGTCCAACACTTTTATGAGTGTGGGGTTTTGTAGTACAGTATGTACCAGGGCCTGATATTGTCATACTGGCCAATCACAATAACACAAGACCCATGCAAACTACACGCTTGAGTACTACCGCCTACTGGGTGTGTGATAGACTAGTGATACTGATACAGTGTGCATCCTCCAGTGTGTGATAACCTGTACTGTACAGTACATTACTGCATACCGCGTGTAATGTATAGGCCTACTACATGTATTCAGTGTGCATACACAGCACAACTACAGTACATGTACATGTACAGGTACGTACAGTATACATGTACATGTACATGTACTACACACATTGTACATGTACCACAGGACATGTACATGTACAGTACATATTGTACATACCATGTACTATACATTAGAAACCCTGTACATGTATTGTACATGTAAATGTACTGTGTTAGTGTATTCATACACAGAATTTCATTTCCCTGAATATTCAAAAATTAGGAGGGCCTGATGTTTTGATTCTAGCAGGAATACCGGGTATGATGTATTCCATGAGCAGTACCTACATTTACATGTATGTTAATGTTTCCTCTAGAGTACATATATATATTTTGATATTATCTATTTTCATACTGGTTTACTATTGCATAGCCCTACACCTTAAACAGTATTTGCAAAATATTACAGTTTATAATTTCAGCAAAATTTCAGCAAGATCACCAGTGGTTGTCTGTATCCATTGCCTCAAAACTGATAACATAATTATTAACAATTAAGAGTACCCGATGTTTTGATCCTAGCAGGAACTTTCTCAAAGGCAGCCTTTGAGGAAGGCAGCCTTTGAGGAAGGCAGCCTTTGAGGAAGGCAGCCTTTGAGGAAGGCAGCCTTTGAGGAAGGCAGCCTTTGAGGAAGGCAGCCTTTGAGGAAGGCAGCCTTTGAGGAAGGCAGCCTTTGAGGAAGGCAGCCTTTGAGGAAGGCAGCCTTTGAGGAAGGCAGCCTTTGAGGAAGGCAGCCTTTGAGGAAGGCAGCCTTTAAGGAAGCCAGCCTTTGAGGAAGGCAGCCTTTAAGGAAGCCAGCCTTTGAGGAAGGCAGCCTTTGAGGAAGGCAGCCTTTGAGGAAGGCAGCCTTTGAGGAAGCCAGCCTTTGAGGAAGGCAGCCTTTGAGGAAGGCAGCCTTTGAGGAAGGCAGCCTTTGAGGAAGGCAGCCTTTAAGGAAGGCAGCCTTTGAGGAAGGCAGCCTTTGAGGAAGGCAGCCTTTGAGGAAGGCTGCCTTTGAGGAAGGCAGCCTTTGAGGAAGGCAGCCTTTGAGGAAGGCAGCCTTTGAGGAAGGCAGCCTTTGAGGAAGGCAGCCTTTGAGGAAGGCAGCCTTTGAGGAAGGCAGCCTTTGAGGAAGGCAGCCTTTGAGGAAGGCAGCCTTTGAGGAAGGCAGCCTTTGAGGAAGGCAGCCTTTGAGGAAGGCAGCCTTTGAGGAAGGCAGCCTTTGAGGAAGGCAGCCTTTGAGGAAGGCAGCCTTTGAGGAAGGTCCTGCTAAGTGCTAGGATCAAAACGTCAGGCACTCCTAGGCTAATGGTTGATTTGCATTTTCGTCCTTTTAGTCATTGAGCAGTTTTGCATATTATTACTCTAGTAAAAACTTTTGAACATCAATGAGAAAGGTCCTGTTAGCATTGAAACGGTTGAAACCTCATAAAAAGAATTGCCTACCTGTACATATATTCATACACTGTATACAGTGTACTGTACATGTACATGTACAGTTGTACAGGTACAGGTTGGTAGGAAGGTGTTGACCTACTGGTATGGAGTCATTTGTCTATTGAATTATTACTTACATGTAGCTTACAAATTGCTGAAAGGCAAGGGGTCAACAAACTCATTTCGAAATAAACTTACTGGTAACTCTTGCATTATTTATGCCTACAGTTCATACTTGCACCTGTAGGTTCTATAACTTCTATGGACAGTACGTACATGTACAAACATGTACATTTACATTGTAGTTTGAGAGCAGGTTGATATATTTGTCATTCATCCGATGCACCTGTGGCTTTTGTACTTTCTGAAGCTGTATCTATCTATATGCATGTTCTTCTGTTCAGAGAGGGCAGAGAGTGGGGCTTGACTAAATAACAAATGCTATATAGGTTCTTAGAAGCTAACAGGAACTAGAACTGGCCTTTGGTGTATGGAAATGCCCATTTTCACTACAAACAGCCTTTGGCCACTAGAAATGGCCTTTAAGTACATACATGTACACTAGGTCTACAAATGGCCTTCAATCACTACACATGGCCTTTAATCACCACAAATGGCCTAAATCACCACAAATGGCCTAAATCACCACAAATGGCCTAAATCACTACAATGGCCTTTAATCAACAGATATGGCCTACATACATGTACATGTACACGGCTATAGGCCTACTGGGTACAAATGTACTCTAACCATTAGAAATGGCCTTTATGCACTAGAAATGATCTAGAATGAAGAAACATGCAAGACCCTTGGGCATACTTTTGTCACATTGTACATACATGTATATGTACATGTATATGTATACAGTTTTATGATTATGATAATCATTCACCAGCCACTCTGCCAAAAAACTCATCTGCCTTATCATTTTGGCATTTCCTCAAGATTCATAAATGCCATTTGGATCCGAGATGTTATTTCTTCCCCATGAAAGATAAATCAAACTGTGATGCAACCACTTGTGTCCAGTCCTCTCTCCTCTCCCTGGGAAGGTTAATTGGAAGCTGGTTTTTCCACTGGGGGCTAGCAAACCGAATTGTCGCAGGGGCCGCCCCTCCGTTGCCATGGAAACGGCCGGGTAGTGTTTGCCAGAAGACAATCTGTTTGGATTGCATGCAACCTGAGGCAGAGGAGGCAGAAGCAGAGGGAGCATGTACACGCACCATTAGTAAAACTACTCCTCCTCATATTAGCAGACCAGAGTGCATGCACCTTGCGTATTTTTAGGCCACTTTGTAGGAAGGGCAGGGGTTAAACCTGTTTTGGGCAAGGGTAAAAGGGGAGAACTCTATTTGAAATGCAAGAAAACTGGGAATTTTCATAATTTGGTTTAGCAATAAAGACAATTTGACTGGACTATTAGGTATGGTACATGTACACTTATGGTACCGGTACTGTATACGGTTGTACATGTACATGTACATGGTACATTGTGTAAATGTACATGTACCACATGTATACAATGTGCATGGTACAGTACCTGTACATGTACATGTACAGTGGTATCTGGCTTGACAAAATGGCAACTAAAATGGCAACTTACACGCACCTCTTTAAAAAAAAAGAACCAGATTGGAAGGAGAGATTAGTCCCTTTCCTCTTGTCTCTTTTCTTGTCCTTGTCAGTCTGCCTGTGAGTTTTAGACTCTTAAGTCGTCATGCATAATGCAAGTCACTCACTCTAGCCACGAGGCCTGTAAAAAATGCAGGGCTAGCAATTACCGTATGTACATGTAGCCAATGCAAATACATGTTAGCATCATAGGTATGGTGGCACCCACTCCAGGCTTGTGTGTCTTCCACAATTTAGCATAAATTACAGCCTCAATTATTGGCTCTTATTCATTGATAGGTCTTGACAGGACCTGTCTCATATTGAAAGAAACAACTGCTGCATTCTGGGAAGGTTTACATTGGATTAAGAGGATGTGATATCCGAAAATTTGATACGTTCGTGAATTGAGGATTTTGGGTCACGGTACAGTTTCAGTTACAATTGTCAATAAGACAGGCTTTGCTGCCCATGAAATGCATGTCCAAGAAGGCATCGTCTTAGACAAGCGGATTATTTCAAGGATCCATCACATTCTTCCTGGCAAGTCTAATGTTCAATCTGCCCAAGCCCCAAGGCACATAGGACATCAACGCACAAATGAATTCTGTTAAAAGCATTTGCCACGAAGCACTCTGATCCGGTTGCAGACTGCATAATTTATGAAGTGCCTTCATATTCAATTTACCTAATGAAATCTAGGAGTCCTCATTCTTCTCCAGAGGGAAAAAAATAGATTTGAAAACTATAAACAATTATGATTGAGTAAAATTTTGAGGTAAATTTGATTATTATTTCCCCGCTGGCATGACTTGATTTCCTTCTCTGTTTTTCTTTCTTCTGTTTTCAGAGGTGGTGTGTGAGTATCGCAATGGGTTGCCGGTGCTACTGGTTCCCTTGCCATCCATAAGAGAACATTGTCAATTTACCCTGAAGCCAGTGACTGAAACAGTGGGAGACTTCCTGAATCACCTCAAACGGGAAGATGGAGGGGTGGAGAGGGCCAGCATCTTCAGCGAAGGTGGGTACATGTAGTAACGCTCCCCCACTTAAGACCCTCAGAATACCCCCTCTGAGATGGCCGCCTCTTCACTTAATTGATTTGGTTTCTCGTAGCAACAAAGAGGTTGACAAGTATGTACTGGTCATAGCAAGGTGATTTCTGTGAAGGAAGTATCTGTGAGAATGCATTTATATTGGAAGCCTTGCTGCATAGGGAGAGAGACGTAAGAATAATGAAAGACTCCAAGGTGCTATCCTCTAGCTGTCCTTGTCTGTGGTACATGTATGTATTGTCGTCTTATTGAACTACTGAGAGGACCTTGAAAGAGCCGTACAATATCCAAGGATTTACAAGACACATCTTGTGAGAGTGTGCTTCATACCCACAGACAGTTACTAAGCAAAGTGATGGTATTTTGTAACAAGTTAACCAGAGGTCTCGGGTTCAAATCCCGACCCAGTCAAAGTTTTCTTTGCCATTTTTAAAAAATTGTTTCAAAGTTCCTAGTCATTTTTTTCCTTTATTTTTTTGACAAGGTTAAAGTGTAGCTAGTGTGTATGAGCAGCCTTAAATGCAATGCAATAAGTTCAATGCCTGTACATTGTGAACTAATAAAATCCCTATTAAAATCCCTATTGTTTCTTTTGAAGAAAATGTGTAAGAAAAAGTGTAAGATTATTCCAATTTATGGTCCTCACAACTCACAGTCTTGCATTAAAGCATGGAAAATATTCTTCACTACAAAAATGGTAAATCCGATTTCCAATTTAGAATTTACATATAATAATTATTATTGGAAAACTGGGAAAGGCCCAATGAATGATATCTTGTAGCCATTCTGCCTTTGAAAATAAACATATCAGGTACTTGGTTTAAAAAAAAAAAAATTTTGGCCTCTGAGAATCCTGGACTACCGGTAGATTGTTCAGATGGAGGCTTGTTCCTATGATCTTTTCTTTAAAAGGTGATCCTAACTACATGTAGTACATGTGAATGTATTGTAATAATAATTTTAGATTTATTTTGGGGAATAAATATCTGGTATCTTTTACAGCATAATGTGCAGTGGATCCAGTTATCAATCTTGAAGTCTTAAACTTCCTAGAACCCTTCACCATCAATTCCTGGTGGTAAATCACAAGTTCACAACGTTAATAGATTAGATTCGGTCTGTAAACAAAAAGAAAACCTTCCTGCACCGCATGACACTTTCTAGTTGTTACAGAATTGTGCTTGCTTTTTTTTCCTTTTGCTTGATTAGTTTTCTCCACTTGGCTACAAAATGCTAATTCTGACAGCCCTGTGCTGTGCTGAGAGTGAAAGTGTAAGGGTCACAGCTGATTCTTGCTTGCTTCATAGAGCAAGGATGCCTGGACTCAGCTGCTGGTGTGAATGGACTCTGAAATTGAGATCATTCATTTTCAGTTTTTCACAACTGATAGCCCCATCCTGACCTCATTATTTTAGTTGTCCAACAAACTGAGGGTTTCCATAGAACACCATAAATATGGAAATTAAAGATTCATGTCGTACACTCTACACCTTGTATTGGTGCGGATGACAGATTCTTGTATCTGGCTGGATAGCTGTTGAAGACCATTGATGGACGATAAAATATGTGACTTGTTTGTTGCGTGTGTGTGTGTGTGCATCTATAGCAGCAATTTGCCAGCAAAACTCTCCAACGATTTTCAGGATTTGTGAGACAGCACCTTACAGGTGTATGCTAGGTGAAATGATTGCACTCATTGACACCTGCTACTGTGCAGATGATATGCAGATAATATGTCATGATGTTATTGGTTTGATCAAGCCCAAGGTTACTTGTCCATGGAGCTATACATGTACGTGATGTACATATAGCTCCATGCTTATTCTGTACCGACTTCATTGTATACTGGTATTCAGTTGTGTCATTGAGAAGGAATACCATTCTGTACATGACTGCATAGTAGATGCATATAATGTACATATATGTATTATATCAACTTGACATTTGAAAGCATTACCATGGATTGAAAATTCATAGTCAAATTCTCAGACAGATGATTGTGGCCACCTGTTGCTACAGTGTGTGTACCTGCAAACAAACTGAATACTTCTGAAACTTATACACTTACTGTAAATGGACATTGTTGGATATTATTGTGAGACCTTTTACCTTTCAGTTTTGTATGGCAGGGAGACCTCCCATGGATCAAAGAGTAAGGAATCTATTCATAGATACATGTACATATATGTACACCTGCTCAAAGGATATTATTTATCTGCAGTCATCCAATGTATTCACATTGCACCAACATCCAACTACATGTGCAACTGTACACATCTACATACACTGTACAAAGCACAGTACCAGCATCTTACATTACATTTCAATGCACTGCTATGTACATGTAGATTGAGCAGAAATATTGAAAATATACTGTACGCACTAGTGCACTACACATACTGTTCAAGTACATGTGCATGTACTGTAGATGGTGTTAGTACAAGTACCTAGGCCTACATGTACTGTACATGTACATGTACATTGTTATTTGTACATATACATGTACAGTGTAATGTGTACGTATGTACATGTATATGCACATGTTTGTGTGCATGTACATGTTCATGTAACGTCAAACAGCAATGTCAAACAGCTGTCTCTCTCTCTCCATTTTTTCAAAAGCAGTTTCATGAAATAATTCTGGCCAATTTGAGAAGTGACAGGAGCGATAGTTGGAGTAGTACTGTACATCTGATTTGTTGTTTGCTGCTATTTGTCCTATTTGTAGACGGTGTGAAGATTGCAAAGTCCACTAGCATAGATGCTCTCATGAGAAATCCATTCACATTGAAAGTCAACGATGACGTCTTCAGAGTGGACCCACCCGAGCTTGGTAAGGCCAATTGTACAATTTGATTCCTTCCCTCCTTGCCTCCCTCTCACATCCTCTTCCTCTCTCAACCTCCCTTTCCTACTCCCTCTTTCCCCCCTCTCTCTCCATCCCTCTCTCCCTCTCTCTGCCTCCCTCCATCCCTTCCTCTCTCTCCCTCCCTCCCTCTCTCTCCCTCCCTCTCTCCCCCTCCCTCACTTTCTCCCCTTCTCCCTCTCTCTCCCCTTCCTTACTTTCTCCCCTTCTCCCTCCGTCCCCACTCCCTCCCTCCCCTCTCAATCCCTCTCTCCCCTCTCAATCCCTCTCTCCCCTTGTCTCTCCCTTTCTCCCTCCCTTTCTCCCCCTCTCCTTCCCTCTCTCTCCCCTCCCTTTCCCCCTCTCTCTCCCTCCCCCCTCTCTCTCTGTCTGTCTCTCCCTCCCTCTTCCTTCATCTCTGTGCCTCCCTTTATCCAAGTTCATCCCTGACGGTGTAATTTTCCCTCTCTCCCTCCCTCCCTCTCTCTCCCTCTCTGTCAGTCTCTCCCTCTCTGTCTGTCTGTCTCTCTCTCCCTCTCTGTCTGTCTCTCCCTCTCTCCCTCTCCCTTCCTCTCTCTGACTCCCTTCATCCAAATTGATCCCTGACGGTGTAGTGTTCACTGCGTCTCTCCACTCAATGATACCTGGAAAGGCAGAGGAAGTCTCTCTCTCTCTCTCTCTCTCCCTCTCTCTCTCTCTCTCTCTCTCTCTCTCTCTCTCGAGAGCCTATACTTGGCAAGTGCTTGTTAACTTGTCAGGAGGAAGGTTGATTACTTGATTTAAACCTTGACAGTCCATGCTGTTCATTTGTGACGTACAAGGAGAGGTAACTGTGTAAATAATGCAGTCAGTCTTCCGTCCGTCTGAGTCCTTCTGCCTTGTAAGCTTCTTCAAGGCAGGCAGGAATTCTCTTTCAATTGGAGGATGTGAATGCATTGACTCAGAACAAGTGTTTGGCACAAATTCCGCACAATGTCATGCAATCAGCTTCATCATCATTCTCAAACGTTAGTGGCACCAAGTTTCCCTTTGCATTTGACAAAGATTCTGCCTGTATCCGATGATCGTATATTGTATCTCAGTGTACATGTACATGTATGATGTACCCTACATGTGCAATGTACATGTACATGTACACAACTGTACACTGTACTTGTACATACATGTAGGAGTAGTGTGTGGCAAAATTTCAGACCAACACCCACTCCAAGAGGTCGAGGGAAAATTGGAGGAATGATGGATGGGAAAATGTCTGGCTTTGAGTATTTGATTAATTTACATGTACATGTACTTGGAATTTGATCTATTTTAAGCTTTGAGTATGGGTTTATTGCTACTAAAGATTTTGTTTTATATCAACCCATAATATAAGCATAAAATTCATTAAATCCCAGTAATAGTCTAATAGCTACTCTATATGTGCATGTACTGAATATGTTTATTGCAGGAGGAGTGTTCAGTATGTACACTGTACCTGTAGGCTGTAGCCTAATGTACATACACACTGTATGTACACGTGTACTGGTACAGTGTATCAGTAAATGGTATCGTGTTGTCTATTACATGTACATGTACAGGATACAGCTGTACATGTACATGTACATTGTACTACACGTACATGTACATGTATGTACAGCTGTACCTGTACATGTACATGTACCTGTACCTGTACAATGTACATGTACATGTACATGTACATTGTACAGGTACAGGTACATGTACATTGTACTACACGTACATGTACATGTATGTACAGCTGTACCTGTACATGTACATGTACCTGTACCTGTACATGTACATGTACCTGTACCTGTACATGTACATGTACCTGTACCTGTACAATGTACATGTACACGTATACATGTACATGTACAGTACATGTACAGCTGTACATTGTACATGTACATGTACAGTTTTACATTGTACATGTACATGTTATACTGTATATTTTGGTTTTGTGCTCCGGCAACACTTTTTTTTCACCTATCATATTTTTGTCATTAGTGTGCAAATTGAATTCAGAAAGCTTGAATATTTTACATGTACATGTACATATGCTAAGCCCTACCAGTTTTTTAGATGATGTGTTGCAAACAAAATTTTGGTTCCAGTGAAATGTTTATTAATAGCATTTGGAATCAAAATATTTTTTCCATTTTTAAAATTAACAGTACAATAGCGGTAGACATGTTTCTCAATCGGCGCATTTATTTCGTTCACGTTTGCCTGGCTTGGGGCTTTGCCATGGAATGGTTCCAAGTTTGTTTTGTTTCAGACGTCATGACATTCATGAGAAGTTGAAGCATTTCGACTCACTGCCCTTGTGGAGTCGCCCACTAATGCTGCACTTTCTCTCTGACCTATTGTGACAACCCATTTGTGTTTCTCACCGACATCGGCTGAGAATCCCCGTTCAAATTCAATTTCCCTCCATCAGCACGTCGGCGTTTGGTAAGAGAAGAGATGGAATGTTTCCCTATTCTGTCCCTCCTCACCTGCGGGGATATTTCACTATTTCATCCCGCCATTATAGCCCCAGTTATTGGCGTTTTGGTTTTAACCTGAGCCATGCGAGGGGTGAACCAATCAATGGAGTTGCTCTCAAAAACTCCTGATTGAGTTGAGCAATCCATATCTGCTGCCGTGTATGAGGAGGTGAGGGAGGAACGTTTATTGACCGCTGTCCTCCCATTTACCATGCCCGTCTAGATTCCTGACTTATTCAATTTATACTCTCGCGCTTAGTCCCTCCCCGATGCGATGGCACGCATCATATTTTCCTCTTTGCAAATTTCATTACTCCCCTTGCCTTCTGAGAAGGCCAGAAATGGCTACCCGGGATTTTTTCCCATCTATTTTTATTTTCGTTCCCCGATGGAAATAAGCAAATAAGTCGCGGGAAGGTTGGGTGTAGATGACACGTTTCTTTGACAGGTCTGTCATTATTTGACAAGGTGAAGGACCAGGGATATAGACAGGTGGATGAATTCACCTTGCAGGATCTTTACATGAATGTAAGGCTGATATGCCGTCCAATATTCCAGACACTTCCTGTGAGAATCCAATAAATTCTTGCCTAGTTGCATCAGTCCATGTTTCTGAGACTTGATAGCCTACATCATGAGCATTTCTGTAACCTGATACTCCCAAAGCAAATTCCTTAGAAGGGAACATTTGCATAATCCATACATTTAATTTGCCGGAAGAAAAAAAAGCCTTCAGCATCTTGAGATAAAAAAAAATCCCTTCCATGGATAAAAAAATTAAAGTAAAGCCAAAGAAAATCAGAAATTGACCCTGAAGGAGCACGTACATGTAATCTTTGTCTGCCTTTTGTCCTCAAGAATACCACATTTAGTCACTTTAAAGAAAAATATCTTAGTGACTGTAGACCTCACTGTATGCCAAGATGACTGTCCGTGTTGTCTGCTTGTATTTGAGGGCAACATTCTAGTTCATTGATTTTTTTTATTACCGTGAAAGCCCCAAAGCTTTCTTGACTACAATGCTCTTAAGATAACAACCTAGAAGCTAGAAAATATGGAATTGAGCTATAAATTCCTGCCCATATCTCGAGGCAATGTTGACTATTACACAGCTGCTTCTAACTTGGGAGAACCCCCCCAAAAAAGAAAAAAAGAAAAAGAAAAAAAACGAAGCCTACAAAAGCGTAGTCAACTCTTTACTTAATTGACCCAAATGATCAAGATTCAAGAATAAACATGTACTGTGCACAGGAGGGTGTGCGGTGACACCATGTATAATATAAGGTTTCTTAAAGAAGAGGTGTGGTTCTGAAAAGAACCTGAGTGATCAAGATTTAAAGAAGGACAATAAAAAATGAGAATGAGAATGAGAAGATTAATTCATCTTGCAAGATCTTTATATCCAATAAATCCATGCCATTTTGTGCCAGTCCAACGGAAATTATCATCAACTTCTTTCCATAATACATGTATGTACCGGTATGAATGGAAACCTGGTTACAAATGTCCCCGGCATTATTGTTTTGCCCATCATAGGGGTGTCTGGTTTTACTCCAAGGACCCTGTTTCAATTTTGTTTGATTCTCGCATCGTAGGCCTTTTTCACCCCTTTTACATGTACACTGTGTATCATAAATGAACCATTTGGGATCTCAGTTTGCCACATTTTCAGCAAAGTTCAGCTTTTTCATTTCAACCGACATTATACTCATACATGTAGTACATCATTCCTGCATGTTGCCTGCAGCACTAGGTCCTAATCAATCCACTCCATTGTCAATGCCTAACATCACACAGGCACACTGCACCTCTCTCTTCTCTATTTTATTGGATCATTTCAGCTGAGCGATGGTTGTTTAATTAATGATGTCAATGTAGAAGGCTCTGACATTACCTGGGCAGAACCATGATTTGACGGGGCAGGAAATGACCTCAATCCGAAACACTCCACAGCTAATAAGTAATATCAGCCAGCCAGTAGAGCAGACATACTGTACAGCTACATTCTAGCCGGTGTCCTTCTAATAAATGAGAAACAGGAGGGATTGGAGTTTGGGGGGGGGGTGGGCATGGTGGGGAGGGGGGGGGGAGATAGGGCTAAGAGGGTAATGAATTCATTCAGCCAAGAGTATTGGATTTGGGATTTAAGCAAGCGTGACAAATGGGATGTCCGACTCTGCCTAGGAGACAGCTCCTCTCGCCTCACCTCACCCAGATGACGTTTTTTTTTTATTATCAGTCGTCGTTGGCGGGATGTCCTCATATTTACCCAGGATGCATTGCTGCATGGCTGAAGGCAGGAGCAATACATTTGGCAGGCGCGATGGAGGGAGATGGCGAGATGGATAGATGGATAGGAAGGGGGGCCCCAGTTTTATGATTTTTCTTAATGGCTGCTCTCGGCTGACGGCAAAATCTGTTCGTCTGGAAAAATATTTGGACAAGGAGGGCTGGTCTGGGATTGATGATGATGGCAAATGTGCTCATCATTGGTGGGCATGGGATTTCTTCAGGTGTAGCAGATATAGGAATTATTGATGGCCTTTCCTTCCTTAAAGTGGGTCGGGTGAAGGAAGGAGGAGGAGGAAGAGGCAGTGGCGGGGATGTTGACTAAGCCTGTCACTTGAATCCAAGCACACGGCTTGTTGATTTAAATTACAGACTGCAAGGCACAGTGTGTTCATGTACATGTACGTGGTGCACTGGTCCATGTTCTCTCTGTCTACTGCCTACCACAGATTTGCCAAATTCCTGTTGGAGACTGGAAACTGGAAAGGTCAACTTTGTTTTCTGAAATCAAATCAACTTTCTAAAGGAGACTAACAGTCTGTTGACACTCGTGAAAGCCAAGTGACTGCCCCTTGAAATGTTGATTTCATTTGTAAATTTATTCCAGATTTGAGGGCCACCACTTAGCCAGTATGCATGAGATACATGTACTCTACATGTACATATATGTACATGTACAGTACTGGTACATGTACATGTAGGCCTACAATGTTTCTCTTTATTATGTCAACTGTTTGCCTAGAACCAACTGCCCTACCTCTACCTCTGTATGCTGACTTGACTAAACTGAGGCACGCAGGGTCCCTCAAAGCAAATCTGAGCTGAAGATTGATTGTCCAGAACCACAAATATTGTCCCACGGCTTAATTTTAACATTTTCCAGCGTGCGTCGAACCGCTTGAAATGGTTGGGTCGGTGGCCTTGTTTTTTTCAGTCCTGGGGTTTTCAAATGATGCATTTTATAGCCACCATGATGTATATTGTGTTGGCGTCAGTTGAAAGGCCAGTAGGGCTTTTTCCACTGCCCAAACAATCGCGATTTGTATCGCGATTCAAAAACCTTTTTTCTGTTTTTTGTGCTGGCAGTGGCATTCTCTAAGGACAAAAAAATCACATCGCTAAAAATCATGAGCCGGTTGTGTTTAGCAGTTGTGGACAAATGGTGGGTGTGTCCTTGAGGGTGGCCCATGCAGGGAGGCATATAAACAAGCACGGCACTTCCTGTCAGTCGGAGCGTGAGCAGTGCATTGTGGGATTAAAATGCTATTCAGCGGAACATTCCCAAACACTTTGCATTGCAATTTCTTTTATTTTTTTTATTCTCACTGATAGTGGAGTCCAAATCGCGATTCAAATCCCACTAATAATCGCATTTGTTGTGTCTACAAAAAAAAAAGTGGAGTTTGAATCATGATACAAATCTTGATCCAAATAATCACATTTATTTTGGATGGAGGAAACATGTTAACTTGTAGATGTACTGTAGGCCACTCAATCATTAGTGTATGTACACGTTCTCCATTGCGCCACAGATAAACTGATCAGTGAAGATGCAAGGACAATGGCAGATGTCAAGTCCATGGTTTACCAGCTCTACTCTACACTCCATGTGGAGCAACATCAACTGGAGAAGGAGAGGGATCTGAGAGGACAATTGGAAAACCTTCAAGTGGAGATTGCACCGCTAGAAAAGGTGAGAAGAAATTCACAAAATGATTCTGGTGACAGAACAGGACTCTGGCACTGAAAACGTGTGTGCAGACTGGTGAAATTCTGTTTTACATTGATATTGCATGCATGTATCCATAAAGCAGACGGGGAACCGGACCTTAGACCTCGGACCTTTTTTTTTCTGAGCAGCAGCGAACCATTTGATTGGACTAATTTGGAACTCTCCTAAGCAGGGATTCCTGAATTTGCTATTGCTCGCTTTTGCACAATATATAAAAATAAAATTAAAAAAATGCACAGGTGTACTGGTATCAATTAGTAGTGAATCAATCAATTAATTGATGAATTAATCCCATGCACCTGTCTCCACATGTACATGTATAGTGAAACTAAACATTGGTTCCATCAAGTGAATGCATAAAATGCATATTTCAAGTTCAATTACTTTGACCAAATAAAAGAAGTGATGTACAAAAATGTTGCAAACTGACTAAAATTACCAAAATCTTAGAATTTAAAACGTCGGGCCTACTAATACAAGAAGTCTAATCATTCTCCTTTCCCTTTTGCAGATAAGACAAGAACTGGACGTGAAAGCATCCCGTAATTCCAACATGTGGGTGTGGGGTGGTCTAGGTTACATGGGTCTGCAGTTTGGTATCCTGGCTAGACTCACATGGTGGGAGTACTCCTGGGACATCGTGGAACCCATCACTTACTTTGTGACCTACGCTGGTCTCATTGCTATGTATGGCTACTTTGTGCTGACAAGACAGGTAACTAGACCAAAATGGAAGCACCCTGGACCCTTTTCCAAAACCGGCTTAGGCTCAGGCTCCGGCTTTGTCTCCATTTCTTTCATCCATTTTAAAAGTGCAAGACATGAAAATGAGTGGCCTTTGGCTTTGTTTTTAATGTTATGCTGCGTTTTGAAAAAGAATCCAAAGCTTCAACTTCAGCAAAGAACTCCAACCTGCTTTTGGGAAATAGGGAAGAAGCCGGAGTCGAAGCCTAAGCCGGGTTTTGGAAAAGGGTCCAAGAGAGACATGAGATGCATGTGTTACTGTGTCATTGCATTGAGGTTTGGATGGTCATAATTTATTGTAAGGATATACATGTATGACATAATAAATTGGAGCATTTGAAGTACATTGGAGATATAACGAGATATGAATTTAATTCATACAAGTGGGCTTGGTTTTTCATCTGACATGATGATACAATTTTTAGAATATCTAAATATCTGAAAAAGTTTGACTGTCTCAGCTTTATAGAATGCAGATGTTTATCAAGTTTAGTCTGACATACATGTTTTTCATTTTCAGTCTTACAATACACCTCTAGTTTCATGGATTGCCTTACTCTTTGGCAATTAAAAGGAGGCTACGTCTGAAAAGCAACTGAGGACTTTGAAAACAGAAATGGAAATAGCAAGCCAGTATAAATACAGGAGACTAGAAATCGATTTGAGCATGCAGTAGAAATGTGCTGTGTAGTAGGTCATGACTGTCACACCTTGATTGTGGAGTAGGACAGGTGATATCACTCTCCCCAAACACTCTTTGCCGGCAGAATCCGGTTTGCCGACACTGAAGGCATTATTACATACCTACTGTGATCAATATTTATCATAACGGTAGTGCATTTGCACTGTGTGTGCATAGTGTGTGGACGATTCCCTTGCACTAGGTCTTAATCAAACATGTGCCTGCTCACCGAGGAATAAGGACTATTGGACGGACTCTATTGGTCCGGAGAGAGTTGTTTATGTCACACTGTTTGTTCCCTCGTAGGAATCAAGGCAAACAGTCGTCACTATGAAGGAATATCTAGAGAGCAAGTGTATTGAAGCACCTGTTTGCAATTAATTTCACTTCAAATCAAACAAAACAAAATGATTAACAGAAAAATTATAATGTCTTATAATGCAAAGGTCATTTCAAATCAAATGAAACAAAAATATTAAACAAGACAATTCTTATGTCAAATTATGATGCAAATTTCATTTTAAATCAAATTAAACAAAACATTAAGCAATTTTTTTTTAACTTCGCATTATAATGCAACTCATTTCAAATCAATTGAAACTAAATATTAAAAACGTCATTTCAAATCAAATGAAACAAAATATTAAGCAAGAAAATTCTAACAGAGCCTTATAATGCAAATGTCATTTCAAATGAAACAAAATATTATGCAAGAAACTGCTGACGTTGCATTAAATGCAAAGCTAAAGCAATTAAACCCTAATCCTCCCTGACTCCAAATACCATGACCCTGTTTGGTTTCTGATATTTGACGTAGCATTATGGATTATTAAAAACCATCTTTGCTTGGATTGTTTCTCGGAACAGGATTATACTAATCTGGATGCCCAGGACAGACAGTATCTTCTTAGCTTTCACAAGTTTGCCAAGAAGAACAAACTGGACATTCAGAAGTACAACGACCTCAGAGATCAAATATCCCAGGTTTGTTTACAGCGTAACCTTGACAACCAATCTAATTAGCATTCATCAGCTGTGGCTAGAAATACCACGCGTCTATTAGTATTGGAATTGGCTGCAGCAGCTAGTTAGTACATGTACCTATGGTTCATAGGTTGTTTACGAATGCATGGATCAGGCTAGGGCTAAGGCTTCGTCTCCATCTGACAAACCTGAAAACACAGGCTGTGTTTTATCACCGAATTTGAAGGTTTGTTGGGTTAAGTACAGAGTATTCACCAAGAAACTGTGGCCAAACGCTTGTTTCTAGATGCCTGTGACATTATAACGAGTAAGAGAAATATGACCGAAGCCTAAGCCCGAGGCTAAGCCTTCATTTCCTGAACGGCCGTAGACTTGTGTTTAATTTAGTCGTAGCTGATGGATTTTGACATTTATGAATTTAGAACTGTTGACTTCAGTATGCTGTCAATAGAGAGCGCTCTATATGTTATACCATTAATTGCTCAATTATACTTTGATTCATTCTTTAACTTTTACCAAAAATGTCATAATTGTTCCAAAACTTGCCAGTCAGTTTTTCCTTTATTTGTTTGGCTTATTACAGAAATGCTGCAAAGTGTTTACTGACAAGATGTATATCTCAAAAATGTAGAGGGCCTGAGGTTTCAAGATTAGCGGGCCCTTTCTCAAAGGCAGAATGTACCTTCTAGAAACGTCCTGCTAGGATCAAAACCCTCCACACCTCTATGATCGAATCATGTTTACTCAAGTAGAATTGTCCCCTCCAATAAGTTCATAACTTGTATCTATTTTCTTCTCAAATTTAATGATCTTTTTCTCCCCTTTTGGTATTCAGCTGGAACACGACCTTCGACGGCTACGTGACCCTTTGACCCTTCACCTCCCCATCAGCCCTCCGTTATCACTCCATCTCAACCCAGCAGACAATGATAAACAGTAAAAAAGATGATAAGACGTCGGACAGATTCACTAGAAGGAGGACAATGATGTAGCCTCTACACCCATCCCACACAGAGGGCTCATTATCAAGGCTTGTTGGACGGATATAGGAAGGGTTAGGAGAAGTGAGGGTCGGATGCAAGTAGATTTGTGTAGGTCTCTTCAGGTAAAAATGAAAACTAGATGCAGTGAACAACCATGGTTGTTGCGTGGTTGATGCATGGTTGTTGCATGGTTGTTGATTTTAGTCTCGTTCATCATGTTGGGCTATCACAGATACTGCGAATGCAAAAGTGTATTTAGTGGTTTAGATTTCAAACAAAGGAAGTTAAAAGAATGACTGGGCACCTTTGAACAATTATGGAAATTGGCTGAAAATATGAATAAAGGAAAAATTATTGGGAACTTGTGAACAATTCAGAAAAAATGGCTAAGAAAATGTTGACTGGACCGGGACTTGAACCTGAGACCTGTGGTTTTGCCTACCAGATTTTGGCAGATGAAGGCAAGTATCTTTCAAGTGATATGCTGAAATTCATTGTTGGTGATAAACTGAAAACGCTGCGTGATTACTCAAAACAGATTTGATAAAAAAAAGGCTGAGCCTTCATTTGATAAGGCTTGATGCTCCCACTGATAAAAACTCACACCAAAAACAGGGTAGCAACTCGAAGAGTTTACTTCCAAATTTCTACATGTCGATGTCCTCAGAAATTCACATTTTTTTTAGAAAAGAAAATGAAAGTAAAATTAGGAAAGTAAACAAGAAATTTTGGTAGATTTTATTGTCACTTTGGTTGAAATACAAAATTATTAGTTTGATTTTTGTATTCTGAGGGCATGGAATTAAAAAGTTAGAAAATTTGGGAAATACACTTGTTAATTATTCACTGAAATCAAGCGCATCTTTAAATGAGTCCAAAGCTAATTTGAGTATGCACATTCAAGCACTGTGAAGAGTGGTTTTATCATGAGGGTTGGCAGCGTACTTAATAATATCCGCAGGGAAATAATTTGCATTTATCAACATGCCCAACTCCAAAGTGGCTTTACCATAACACTTGTCAATTCTAGTATGAGATAAGAGCTCCATGGGACAGTACTTGTCATGACATTCCCAGGGTTACTGGGATCAGAGAGTATTAGGATGCTGTGTGCATGATGCTTGTCGTCTGTTGCTGAGAGTCTGGCTTGCTAAGCCTGAGGCTAGACGAGGCATTGTTGGTATAAGCATGGCAGTGGAAGTAGGAGTAATACGTTTAACACCATGTAAAATTCTCTTTTGTGAGTATGTGTGGTTCTGATAAGAACCGGAGGAGCTTGATGTTTGGAGCAGTGTACTCTGTTCGTCTTCAGGAGCATTGAAAAATTTTCTTCCTCGGTATAAGAATTTGGTTTCAAGTTGCTCGGATCACATCTTAACAGGTGGTCTAGTATGTACAGACCTGCTTGGTTTTACCTGCTCATTCGTCTCAGCCCAATCCTCCCTCTCATCCCTGTCTGGCCCCAGTTATCTGGCCTCTAAGGGATCAAGTCCATTACCTCAATCTTTCACTACACCCCTCCAAAGAAAAAAAACACTTCCATCAATGCTCATTTCAGATTTTTTCTTCAAAGATGAAGATTTTCACGATTTGTTGAATGCGGGTCGATACCATGTTTCTGGTTGTGCAATCAATACCAAAGCACAAATGATGCTGTTTTACAATGCTCGTTGCTTGTTTAGAAGTCTTCTTCGTGGCAATGCAAACCACTGCAGACACAATCTGCTGGAACTAAACAAAAAAATACAATTCTCAGTCAGGTTGCCATGGTAATATCTACAGCTATGTGACATAAAAGCTCAGATAAATATCTCGTAGGGGACTAATATAGATTAAGGTGGAATTAACAATTAAAGAAAATAGAAAAAAATCTAAATAGCAGGATATTCAAATAATAAGAATATCGCAAATATGCAAAATAAAAGCAATTTTTATGTTGCTGATATAACCAAAATAATCATCATTTTTTCACAGTTACTTAATAGTTAGACTGTATTTTAGTGAATACTCTCTCAAATAAAGATTCAATCTGGTGTCCGGATGAAGTACTGTTCCAAAAGTGATTTCAGATTAAACATTAAAAACGCAAGAAATAAAGATTTTTCACAATTGCTCCATACCTAAGCCAGCAGTTACATTGGTTGTGTTTTTCAACATGTATCTCCCTTGGAGCATTTCATTCTCATTTGTTCCCTCCCATTACTTCAGTTTCAGTCGAAATTGGAGTAATGGATCAACCACAGTGGTAAATTTGACACCCCAATCTTGCGCCTAGTTGCTGCATCTGCCCTCAGAGATCTTTCTCAGATGGATAAAAATAGAAATGCTTCAAGTGTAGTTCCTGGAAGGTCCTACTGGCACCTAAGTCATTTGAGATTGGTGGTTGCCCTCGGCAACATTTCAACCGAAGTGACTCACCACTACCTGGCATGCTCACAGCATAATTGGCTGGATAGTTTTTATATTTTCATCCTTTTCTTGTCTCCAAGTTGTCGATAATAACATCTCCGTTGAGCCTAAAAGATGCCCAAGAATGGTTGATGAAGTCTGTAACGAAGCCATTTGATCCAGGAATTAAAATAAAGATGGTCAAAAATTGTGGAAAACTTTCAATTTGATGACACGTGTAGTTGAAATGGAAGGTACAATGTACATGCAATAAAAGATTCGTTTTTGTCAACTTTTTTGAATCACTGGATGATGGTATGATTGTGAAAACTAAGGAAATATGTAACACTTATGGAGGAATTATTAAAACTTTATTATAATCAAAAAGTATTAAAATGAATAATTTGAAATGTTTAGAATTTCAATTTTTTCATCAAGTATCAGATTCCAGTCTAAAACTTTACAAAGATGTAGCATACTTTGAAGAAAAGAATCACTGTAAAAGGCTGAGGAATGAGTCTGTTCTTTAAGTAGCATTACAGTGACATCAGGAATTGTAGCTAACTGTACATAGACACTATCCAGCATTTTAATATCAAACATGTTAACCCTTAGAAATTTGCCAAAATACATCCATTTGGGGCTTCTTTAGCCTCAATGGTAGAAGCAAATGCTGCAAGTGGCACACCCTATTGAAATATCTAATCAAAATCAATCAGAAATCATCTTAGAACCAAATCAAGATCGATTTGGGTTTGCTTCTGTGAAATGTCGAGGGATTCTGGTGGGTACTGAGAGGCTCTGAGTATTTGAAGATGGGAGAAACATTTGTACCCATTTTGTCTTGATTCTAACCACAGCACAATTTTACTTATAGTCTCACACATTCTTTCAGCACACCTTTTGTAGCAGCTTTAGATGAATGCATTTTACATTTCTAATTCTGAATTCAATTTTTCAAGAGAAACAAAACATGTTGATGGTCGCAATTGACCGAATGGGGTGCTGTATTTGTAAATGAACACAAGTAGAAATACCAGCAATTTGTGAAGTCCTGAGGATTCCATCCGAGGAGGACCATTCTGCCTTTGAGAATGGCCTTTGAGAATGGCCTTTTAGAATGGCATTTTAGAATGACATTTTAGAATGGCATTTTAGAATGGCATTTTAGAATGGCGTTCTAGAATGGCCTTTGAGAATGGCATTTGAGAATGGCATTTTAGAATGACATTTTAGAATGGCATTTAAGAATGGCATTTTAGAATGGCATTTTAGAATGGCATTATAGAATGGTATTTAAGGATGACATTTTAGAATGGCATTTTAGAATGGCCTTTGAGAATGGCCTTTGAGAAATGTCCTGTAAGGATTGAAACGTCAGGCCTTCTTCATGTTGAGATTGGCATTTTGGGGTCATTGAAGTCAGTCCACAATTTGCAACATTTCTGTATTAAAGCAGAGCAAAAAGGCACTTTGAGATGTCGGGGACACCTTTAATATTATGATAGAGGGCTGCTGTAGTTTCTGAATGAACTGCAGTGAACCGTGGTTCTTTTTGCCAACCAAACTATCAAGTGTGAAAGCCACAAGCCATCTTAGAAACACAAGCCCTTTCTAAGATGTTCTGTGACATTTGACAAACGTATGGTCACATTGGCGAGAGAATTGCATGATACCAAACTGACTATACTACTTGAGGTTGAAATCAATTCTGTGAACGAGTCCGTAAGAATTAATTTCCAGCTGTTGTGGCAATACATTATGCAGCATGGGTATTGTGCTCAGTGTTTGTGCTAAGCTTTTCAAAAAGAAAAATTAAGCATGAACAATTGCTTCGATTGCGATTTGATTTGGACCATTACACCATCCTTTGCTAACCTTTTTTGCTATTATGCCTTGATTTGTAGAAAGATGAAAAATGCCTTGTCAAATTTGCTTGATGATTTTTTTATAATTCAATGCAATCATCAAAATTGCTATGTTTATTCAAAGTTTAATGTACTGATTTATAATAATGTGTGTGGATAAATTGTACTATTGGTTATTGATTGTTTTTTATGTGAATCTTTATGATCTTTCAGTGGCGTCATATTTTTTTTATGAAATAGAATTTCAAATATTTGTTTCACCTCAAAATTTAATATCGTATGCAAGTCATGTATTTCTTTTCTTTTTGGGACTTCTATTATTTTTGCACCGTTAGATTTGTTTTCAATCTTTTACTTTGTCGGTGAGTGTCAGTTTTGGCTTCATGACTATGCCTCTGCATCTCTTCCTTGAAGAGATCGCTCGGGAAACAGGACTGCAAGGGTAAATATTTATTTCAATTGATTCATGGTGGAATATTGAATAATCAACAGATTTAGCCTGTCTAAAAATTCTAGCCATTGCTTTTTTGTGTGATTTTATTTTAATGATGTATTTAATTTGAATAATTTCTATACAAGTACTTGTGTTATAATGACTTATTTATTAATGTAACTTTATATTTGATATTTGAGGATGAGCTTGGTACAACTAAAATACTAATATTCTGAGTGATCTGAATTGGTACTGAACTGCGAGTTGGTTCACGGATTTAAGATCATGACTTGGTTCGTCCAAGTTAAATTGGCAGAACTTCTCTCCTTTCTGCTATCAATCACATTTCTGCTATCTTTCTGCTATCAATCAAACTCCCCTGGAATAAGAACAGCCACTAATTCCGATTACGCCACGTCCTCTGGAAAGAACAGCCAGTTGTTACCCTATGGCCGTTTTTGAAAGGAAGGCTTAGGCTCGGGCTCAGGCTTCGTCGTCTGACAAAACCTGAAAATGCAGTTTGTGGTTTGTTTCCGAAATTGAAGATTTTGTTGGCTTGATAGGTATCCAGGGTATTCCCCCAAGAAACTGTGCCCAAACGCTTGTCTCTATATACCCGTGATTATCATAACGAGTAAGATAAATACCGAAGCCTAAGCCCGAGCCTAAGCCTAAATTTCGGAAACGGCTGAGGTGTGTTAAAGCAGTACCCATTTCAGCCATTATTTCTTCACTCACTCCACCCTCTGTAATGATTGCAAACCATTTTAACCCCTTCCATCACTAGTCCCTATATTGCATGGTAACATCGCATAACCAGCCAATACCTTCATATTCACCACCATTACTACTACATATATGATCCATAATTCACTTTGAACAAAGCATTGTAAGATTTTTCTAACCGTCTTATCCCTTCCCCTGATACTGTAAATAGTTACATACCATTGTAATTAAATCTTTCAGCTACCGAATGAAATTAAATAATAGCTACCCGCCCCTAATTCTCTAGCTCCGCCCCTTTTCATTCCCCACCCCGAAAGTGCATACCCTTCACCCCCAAAGCTTTACACACGGATAAAACCATGCTTGGTATCTAGCTAACATGTAAAATCTGATTTAAACTATTGAATCGTTTCATCTTTTTGACTCCGTATAAAAGTTATTAACATAATTGACAAAAACGGCTGGTGTTGACTGAGTTATTGAAAAGTGAATGTTGCGATTTGAAAAGCGAAATGGGAGTTCAAGTGAGTTGTCATCGTTGGTCCACGAAAATTAAATCAGGATTTTGCTGAGCGGGCAATAGACATTTAAGTTGGAAGATATTTTCCATTTTACGCGAGTTGTGAACACAGTCGGCCAAGTCAGAAGAGCAGGTGTTTGGCATGACCTTTGACCTGCCAAAGACCAACATCCGGGTACTTGAGCTGTCAGATTTGACCGAATCGTGTGCACACAAAGTTCTGTCGTCTGGAAATTGATTTTTAACTTTTCCCCTCAACTGAACCCTGCTTCTGCGTTAGGAAATGCTACCTCTGGATTCAGGAAAAGGTTTTAGAGAAGAAAACTGACGAATCTTTTCCGCACTAGACATCAAATAGGAACATTTCAAACGTTTGGGTGAGTTATGTATACCCCGCTTATAAAAACTAAAAGTAAAACTAGTTTACGTGCGAATGGATGTTTAATTTCGACATATTAATTTTAGTTATTACGTGTCAAAGAAAACCCTGAATATTCATACAGTTTGTTCAATAAAATTAGAATCCTTAATGTTTTGAATGATTTTACAAAATAATGTAATATAATTCGGCTATTTTGGGGGCATGGGTAAGGTAGACCGTGGGCCATTTTGTTAAAAATTCCTACGTCCAAAGAAATTAACGACAGTTGAAATTTGGTTCTTAAATTGAGAAAAAAATGATTTATTCTTCCTCTTGCTTTTTAAATAACTCACAAAAATACTGAATACCAAGGAAACACTTTTACTTACATGCAAACAAATAAAATTAAATCATCTTTTTTAGATACAGGTGCTAGTTTAAAGAAAGTGTAAATAAAACCCTTCGGCTTGATAACGAATGTTGCAAATGAGGGCTGCATTTTGTCATAAATTAAATCACTAAGGAGAAAGGCATTGCCCATAATTTCATCCCCGAAAGAAAAAAAAACAATTCTTTTTTTGTCTCGCATTAAAAATTAATTGTGCCTGTCAACACTTTATCAGGCTGGGCAAAAACACAACATAAACCTAACAAAAACAACCCCAAATGCATTTTTCTGAAAATGCATAAACCTCATAATTATTGACAAAACAGTGTAAACTTCAAACCAATCAATATCTGGGTCAACGATCTGTGCACTGGTTCCCATACCAAATACTACTTGTTGGAAGGAGGGAACCAGTCCACTGGTTGAATCACTGATCCATATCATTGTGAAATGAACCAGTCAGTGCATAGCATTGTGGGAAGTAACTGACTATCCTAATTGTCACCATGGAGATGACCTCATACTAGGTCATCGTTGGTCATTTCAGTTTCTCCAGACAAAATGCTTCTGTGGTCATTTTGTACTTCAAACAAGAACATTACCGTAAAATTAGACCAAATAAAAAGTTTTAAGCATTGGACTAACCATTTTAAATCTAGCGTCCAAAAACAATGAAATTCAGCTGCTTACTGTTGAATATTTAATTTACAGAGGAACTTTCAAGAGATTAGACTGATATTTCTGTAATCATACCGCTACAAACTCCATTTACCTTTGCTGAGGTGCGTGATGAAAAATGGGTCCATTTTAATCTGATGTTACTTTACCCATTGCAAAAAATTTAATTTAAGTAGCACACTTGAAAAAGAGAGAACCTAGACATTTACTGGCTCCAATCTTTTGAGTGTAGGCCCTAGTCATGTGTTTCCTTTCCTTGAATACATACTGTAAGGGACCAAGACGTCAATGTTATCAAGGATTTTCTGAAAGTCTTCCCCTTTATTATGAATATTGAACGATGCAAAACGTATCAAGGGTTAGGTTTAACTTATTACACTTAGGCACATCTGGGTTTGGTATAAGGCACAGATGGTTTCTCAAAATAATTTCAGCATTTCGTAAAACTGGCTTTTGATTAGAAATTGAAAAAGAAATGCTAAGAAATTATCAACTCGTTAAGAAACATGCAACAAGAAGTGTCAAAGAATTTGAAATTGAAATGTACCATTTGAATTAGCCCTTACCCTTCCTGAAACCCAAATTAATACAACCGTGTTGGATTTATGAAGTGTAAGGGAATTAATTAATAAGTTTAAGCTGATCTAAAATTTAGTGGGCCTGACGTTTTGATCCTAGCAGGACCTTTCTCAAAGAAAGGTCCTGCCTTTGAGCCTTTGAGCCTTTGAGAAAGGTCCTGCTAGGATCGAAACGTCAGGCCCACTAAATTTTAGATTTACTTTTTGGTAATTTTAGTCAGTAAGCAGTTTGCAACATTTTTGTATATCACCTTAAGTTTAAGCTGAGGGTAAAGGGCTTCAAACGTCCAATAAAATGACTCCTTTCTAATCAATTGTAAAAGCCATAAATATCAACAGGGTATGAATAGACATTTGTCAATGGATTATCCAGTTACTCTGATGCAGGCTTCTAATTTCAACAAGTGTTCATCCTACTCCAAGTGTAATAAAACACTATGCTTAGTGCTTGGCTTAATTGCCTGCTGAAAAAATCCAGGCAGCTCAGACGGGACTCGAACCCGTGACTCCTGCTTTCTAGTGCAGATATCTTAACCACTTGACCACCGAGCTGGTCGAGGTCGTGTGGTGGATTCGAATATTGTATAGCGGCATGTTTCCTGTTTTGAGAAAGGAATGTCTATTGAAGAAAACTCACATTTCCGTGAAATAAGACCAAAAATTATGTGACTGCCCCCATCAAATTGTAAAAAACATCAGAATCATGTTCCCTTTATGAAGAATATCTCGTTTCCAAATCGTGCTTCCTTTACACACAAAAGAGAATGATTTACGGATACTTAAGATAAAAAACAACAAAGTACATAAGCTTTTAAAAATATGAACTATACATGCATTTGTAAAAAAAACAAAAATAACAAAATGAAAATAACAGACTTGTGCCTTAATATAACTCGCTTATAAAAATACAAAAACAAATAGTTTGTGTTCAAGCAGACTAGCACCACAGGAATGGACTTAAACGTGTTTGTCATAATTTAATTGACTGGATATTAATCATGAGAGGGGCTTATGGAATGTGCATGTATACACATAAATGGATTCTAGGTTACATGGGCCTATGCCTCAAGACCTGCAATCCACAATGTAACTCTGAATAAAAAACTGAGGGGAATCCCATTTTTATGAGACTTTCTGTGTACAACAGGATCCATGAAAATAGTTTGGTATAGGGATCGTTCGTTATAGCAGTTGTAGCCACATATTGTGAACAAAAAAATCGGGAGCCAAAGGGTATGTTTGTTATAGCCGAATGTTCGGTATAACGACGTTCCACTCACTTCAATTTTCAGTGATGAGTTGGCTAGCCAGTAAGGTAATTATTCACAGGAATGCTTGCATGCTAAGGAAACGATGCAATGACTTTACCCGTCTTCAGTCAAAAACCTACTTGAATTCTCCCCGACTGGCATTGTCCTACCATCAGGCTGGCAAACACCACGTCCAATCAGATAGTCAGATACATTATCATGAGAAGAATGTATTTTCACATTTCTAGATCAGTATACTTCTTCAGCGTGGAGTACGACAGTCACCATCCATTATCACCAGTTCTCAAGGGTTAAGTCTCAGTCAGATACATTCTACTGAACACAAATTGGCACAGGCACGGCTAGTAAATAAACGATCCAAAATAAAAGTGTACATTTTTTCCTGAGTATTTAAAAGAAATTATCCCTTTTTAAAAATAATATATAGGGACTAAATGCTCAACTAACAGGGTTGGAACTTGAACATTAAAAACAATAATGTACAAACGGGAAGATTGTTTAAAAAATACAAAGAAAGAAATTGGAAGAACAGAAATGTCAGTCTCTTTGGCATACATGCAGTAAATTACAGGGGTCTCAACATGGCTGGTTGCCATGGTTTTCAGTGAACTGCTACACCGATCTTTTAGAACTTTTCAACCTGTTTTACCATCTTTGCAAGCAACTCTCTAACAACTCTCTAACACAAGGTAATAATATCTAATACAAGGTAATATCTCAATCATGGCTTGCTGAGAGGGATAAAATAACTATGATTTTCTCAACTTCCCTTTGAAAAAAGAAAGTTCCTGCTCGGATAAACCCTTGGAAAAACAAAAATCTTGTTTTTAGGACAAAGAAGAAATTTGACAACAATCTTGGTCAACAACAAAAGTGCAAGAAATAATGTTTAGAAACAAAGTGTGGGTCTTGATTTTTGATTCCTTATACACTTAATTAAATACAATAAAGATTGCTGTTATTGCATAAACCTGTTCACAGTTGTCCATCAAAGCATGGTGGATTGATGACTTGTGATTCCGTCGTCTTTTGAACAAAGTTGTCCATCGAAGCATGGTGGATTGATGACTTGCGATTCCGTCGTCTTTTGAACAAAGTTGTCCATCGAAGCATGGTAGATTGATGATTTGTGATTCCGTCGTCTTTTGAACAAAGTTGTCAATTGAAGCATGGTAGATTGATGACTTGTGATTCCGTCGTCTTTTGAACAAAGTTGTCCATCAAAGCCAGGTGGATTGATGACATGCGATTCGATCGTCTTTTGAACAAAGTTGTCCATCGAAGCATGGTGGATTGATGACTTGTGATTCCGTCGTCTTTTGAACAAAGTTGTCCATCGAAGCCAGGTGGATTGATGACTTGTGATTCCGTCGTCTTTTGAACAAAGTTGTCCATCGAAGCATGGATTGATGACTTGTGATTCCGTCGTCTTTTGAACAAAGTTGTCCATCAAAGCAAGGTGGATTGATGACTTGTGATTCCGTCGTCTTTTGAACAAAGTTGTCCATCGAAGCCAGGTGGATTGATGACTTGTGATTCCGTCGTCTTTTGAACAAAGTTGTCCATCGAAGCATGGTGGATTGATGACTTCTGTCGTCCTTTGAAGGAAGCTTTACAAGAAGAAGAGACGGTCGGCCAGTTGGAGAGAGGGCTCCCTCTTGAGGTTTTCTCCGACCTGATAGGCAAGTTTGTGAGCATACTGACATGGAGCAGGGACTCGCACAGTGCCTGGCCAGTTGTAGTACAGATGCGTCAGCTTGTAGGATAATCTAAACAAAAATATCAGCACAGAGATAATCAGCAGGTAACAAAACAAAATACTCTCAAAGAGCACAATTGTCACTTCGCCAAATGGATCCCCTGATGTCCAAGAAATGAAAAGCTGAATGACATCCTTGTATCTGTTTGGTAGCCACCTTGGCCACTGAGCCACTGTTTGGTGGCCTGATGTTTTTTAATGGCCATTAGTAACTGGATTATTCCACTTCAAACCATTGAACATCATGTAGCTTATCTCAAACACGAAGATCAATGCACACTTAGTGACCTTGAAACCTTAAAACTGAGGCATGGTGTACTTATCTGATAAGAATACTGGTACCTAAGTCTTAGTGATCAATTCTGACTGCCATAGTCCTAATACGCGATAGTAGTGTAGTTACCTGGTAAGAATACTGGTACCTAAGTCTCTAGTGATCAATTCTGACTGCCATAGTCCTCATAGGTCAATCTCAATTCCAGTGAGCTCACCTCTGCATCTGATCTGGCTTGAACTTGCTGGTGTCGTAGACGATGACGTAGTGAGTAGGGGTGACTGTGCCCTGTCTCACATGCTGACTGACCAGGAAGAAGTCATACCATTGGGGTCTGGTGATGGTGTGGTCAACCACACAGCCAGGGGACGGATTCTCCAGCTGGTGGCCATTCTGCAAGAGGGCAAAGGTCATGACATGGCGGTCAAGGGTCATGACATGGCAGTCAAGGGTCATAACATAGGATTGAACAAAATTACACAGGGTCAAGGATCATGATTTAAGAATCAAAGGTCAGGACTCATGACTCATGTCAAAGGTCACACTGGGTGAAAGCTCATGGCATAGACCCAAGGCTCATAACAAAAGGTCAGGGGTCACAACATGGGGTCAAGAGACAATGGGTAACAATTGAACAAGCATTTCACAAATGTTCCTCTTTATTTTCAGGGTATAATTTGGGAGTGAGAAGCTTGAATCAATGCCTACTACCTTCAAAGAGAAGATCCTTGTGTTGATTCTCTTCTGTACAATGACGATGGTCAGCGATGGGTTGTAAGTGTCTCCAAACGTAGCAAAGCATGAGGTCAGCTGCTCTTGCTCATAGGTTGCCACGGTAGCCAGCTGACCATCGCCGACCCCGTCACGGAAGATGACAATCTTCTGCGGCAGGTCATGGTTCACCTGAGGTCAGTAAGATTAGGACAGTTAATGTCAAGTCTTTGGAGTAAGAAAATATTTTTGACCAATAAACCTGAGATGCCTCTAAAAAACTAGAGAGAGATACTGGATAGAGAATTTGTTGTACTCATACTCAAACATCATCTCATAGAAAAGTAAATCTACTAAAAACAAGAAATGTACTTATAGTCATGCCTATACTGATGACTATTGTCATGCATGTACTTATAACTCAACAATAAGACCAACACATATTAGGGTTAATTTCTCAATGTTTTCCTTCTGTTTTCTTACCTCGTGATATTTCTTGATGGACGCAATCAGACATATCTTCAGACCGTCAATCAACTCTTGCTGCGGAGTCTGGAAGCAGACCCTTGAATACCAGCGGGTCAACAACCTGGAAAAAAAACCCAAGAATCATCACTGCGTTGATTACAACTATTCAAAAGTTAGAGGGGTGTTTTTACTAGACAATTACTGTCGGGCTAGTGCTAAGGTCGAGCTCTACGATGGGCAAAGTCTTCACAGAACAATAGCAAGATGGCAGATCACTTACTTATTGGTGCTGGCGACGAAACCACCGATTGACTTGCCTCCTTTAGACGGGTCGTGGTACACGTCAATTCCAACCACCATCATTTTGGTCTAAGGAGAAGAAAGAGAGAATGAGCATGGTGTTCATTCCTTGAACTTTCACTGAGTTGAATTGTGACCATTAATCAATTCACTGCCATATCTCTTCAGGGATCACACATTTTCATTAAGTGGTGCCCCAACCCCGGTAAAGACTAGTTGACTAGTTGGGAAGGCCACCATCGTAGGACTTGGATAGCTCAGATGTTGATACGCAAAACTAAAAGTCTTGGGTTAAAATCCCAGTCCAGTAAAAAAAGAAACTGCCAATTTTTCCAAATAACAACTGATTTATTCATCAACTCATCTTGGTATGATCAAGGAAGTTTCTTCTATTTTGTTGTTTTAGGACGTGAGAGAGATGTCTGGTCCAGTTGACTTACCACAGGAATGTCTACTGACCACAACTCTCCCCCCAGCTTGCAGTTGATCTGAAGTCCAATCTTCTGGGTGACACTACGCAACTTCTGTTGCTGACTAATGGTTCTGGAGATGATGACCTGAATGTATAAAAACAAAATATAATGGATAGCATGGATAGAGAAGGGAAAAGTTGACCAAATCTACTAAAAAAAATATAATGGATGGCATGGATAGAGAAGGGAAAAGTTGAACAAATCTACTAAAAAAAAGAAGAAGAAAATTCACAAAATTCCCAAATAGTCAACTCGTCTGGTGGGGGGGGGGGGGGGCGCTAGACAGAAGTAATTCAACCATTAACAGGCCTTGAATTGAACGACGGCCACGACGGCCAGTGCCGTCGTTGCCCTCTTTACTGGCCGAGGTGCCCCGCAAAAATCCCCGTCTTCACGGCCACTTTGGCCGTGCCCTATTTTTACCTTGGCCGTCGTGCCCTTTTTTTGCATTGGTAAGCATATTTACAGTTGTTTTTAGACTACATGTATTTTATTTGGATTATCGGGGAGCGATGTCAACTCGATAAGACAGAGAAGTCAAAATAATGCGCGATCGTGTCGACAACAGCCGCATTAATGTGTAACCATGCATCGGAAATAAATAGTCGGCACCCTCAACACAAGAACGTGTGACCAACATAGAAGACGTCTAGTTTTCTGACTTTGGAGATTTGGTGCGCCAAAAGAGGGCGCCCTTTATCTCTTCATTTGCCAGAATGTGGAGGTTTATCCTCAATGCAAATGTACACGCGCTGTTCCAAGAGGTCTGGCCGCTGGCCGCATTGGACAGTGACCGCAATATTGTAACTTGCAATGTCGATGGGGACTTTGAAAGGTGACAAAAGACCCTTTTATAGAGGTGGCCGAATAAGCAGGTTTCACTGTATGCATAGTACATGTATATAGCAGGGCATGCAAAAATGATAACTTTGTACAATTTATTTCCATTTGGCCTCTGTGCCCTTTCCCAATTTTGTTTTTTGGCCTTGGTGCCCTACCCACTGGCCTTGGTGCCCCCGAAAATTTTGCATCATTCAAGGCCAAAGTGGCCTTGCCCTAAAAATTACCAAATTCAAGGCCTGCATTAACTGCCGTATATCTCCATGGATCACATCCCCGCTTTCATTCAGATGCAAACAACCAATTGTTGTAAACCTGGCTACAGCACCTCGGGGATCGCACAAAGTGCATGCAGCTTTTCAATTTTTAGTCAAACAAATCAATGAAAAACTGACTGGGAACTTGTGAACAAATTGAAAAACTGAGGAAAAATGGAAGTGGTGGTTCTGAACCCAACACCTCAGTTTGGGGAAATCAAAGGATCTACTAAGCAGGCCACTTTTTAACACAAGCTAAAATCCTCTTATCTATAATGAATTTTTCATTCTAAAATGGCAAAAAACATTTCAATTTTGAAATCAGAAGTCTGACCTGCGAAGGGATGGCTTTCTCCACACAGCACAGCTTCTTAATGGCATTGTAGCGATCGTCGCGAGACGTGGGGAAAATGATGACCACCAGTTGAAGCTAAGAGAAGATGAAGAAGAATACAATGACAACAGAACAATGAACAATTCTTAAGATGGTCATGTCATCAACGACTGTAACGTGACAGACCTGCCCTGTCAACTCTATTTTTTTGTTCTGGATCTACTGACTGACCTTAACAACTGTCATTTCTGAATATAATGTTTTGGATTACATATATTATACATTATATATGAGATTTGCATTTTGGTGTATTTAGTCAGTAAGCAGTTTGCAACAGTTTTGTATATTACTCTATGGAATAATAATAAGAATTTATAAAACACAATTACATGTAGTTTAGGATGAAGTGTGAGAATTATTTAGGAGTTCATGGTTAAAATTCCATAAATGTGAGGTTTAAATAATAATAGGGAATCCAACTGTAAAGTCATAATGTGGATAAATCATAAATGTGGATAAATCTGTGGGTTTTTGTATACCTGTGGGTTGATGGCATCGCGGATGTTGTTGAGGTAAGTCTGTGTCCTATCATCCTGTAGCTCAAATCGGACCGGTGGCTGGACTTGGATGCCCATCTGAGGACAGACACGCTGAAACATGTTCAGGAAGTCGTTAGCTCGTCTGGCATCACGCTTGCAGAACACCAGCAGCCAGTGCTTGAGATCAACCTGATAGAAAGAGAAACAAGAGACAACAAAGTCCAAAGCAGGAGTAACTCAAGGGTCTTCTTCATCAACATATGGCAAAAGCCTAAAGCAACTACAAGCCTACTTTATTAGATTGGAATTGGATTCTTGTTGGAATTTATTCCTCTACCTGCCTGTTACAAGCACCAAGGTACGCCAAAGTTTGTTCCTAAATCTCTGATGGATTCAGATTGTAATTACTGAAGCTAACTCATTCAATAGCTTTGTCAAAAGAACTGATATCGAAACAGTGCGCCCTAATAACTGATAAGATTTGTAAACTTCAAGTCAATATAGGAGGGTTTGCGGTGACACCATGTATAAGGTCTCTTAAAGAAGAGGTAAGGTTCTGAAAAGAGCCTGAGTAAACCATACCTCTTCTGTAAGAGACCTTATACACGGCGTCACCGCAAACCCTCCTTTATTGTTTCACCACCATGCTTTCAAAAGCAGGTTTATTTTGTATAACATCAAGGAGACAATCACCATGGAATGCTTTAAGTTTGCGACATTTTCTCTCCGGAGATTTGCCCATGGCGAGCTTTTCTTTGCCGACTACTCACCGGAAGAATAACCTTATCTCTACCAATCTCTCTACCCCAATCTGCTTCAGGCGAGACGGTGTAGGAGTTCTGCTGCATCTTGATGGTTTCCCTGGGCAACTGCTTCGCGTCCAACTAACAAGTAGAAAAAGGACAAATGACGACCACCATGAAATCAGCTCCAAAACAGATCCATTTACTTCTAAGAGATCCATTACTTCCATGAAGCCAGCATATACCTCCAACAGACATTGATTGGTAAGTGTGAATGGTAAAAGGCTATTTTGTTGGTCTTGGGATATTTCAATTGTATACTGACACTAACAAATGTACGCTGGTAACGGTGCTGTTGTGCTACACGAAAAGCATGTTTTTTTTCCCCATTTGACCTTTGTATGGAACACCTTATGGGGCAAGACTAATGGAACATACAAACTGTGTGATGGAGTGCCTTATTGTGCAAAATTGAAATGGCAAATTCAGGGATGTAAGTGACCAACAAAGTCATTTCCTGAAAATTACTGAATGCCAATAAATTGTGTGATGGCGAGTGAGACTCATTTTAAATTTTGTTTACGACACGTAGATAGTGAGGAAGGGATATTCCATCTTTCAAGTAGGGTACCCTGACTCCTCCACTAATATTCCACAAACAGATAACATCAATCCAGACCCCACCAGACTCACCCTCAAAATGTCCCTGTCCAGATGCATGCCCCAGTTAGTCAGCTCCTTCAAGGCATCCGGTGTCTTGTACATCTTCTCCACAAATTGTCTCAGTGAGAGGTGGCGTTGGTTGGGTGTGATACGCGTATGGGAGGCTAGATCCTATGTATGAATCACACAAATAAAAACCAGGTGTAAAAACAAACCAAACCCAACTCAACGAAAACAACATTTATCAACAATTCGGAGACCCTGACATTTCAATCCTAGCAGGACATTTCATAGATACATTACAATTTTGCATTGGTGAGAATGTAATTTTCAATGAAGGCTTGTCTTATTCAATGTGTAATTTGCACATTATGCTCAGTGCTTTGCCTGATTACCTGCTTGAAAAATAACCCAGGCAGCTCAGCTTTTCTCAAATCCATTTAATAAAACTAACCCACAGGTCCGCAACTTGTGACCAAACTATGAAACATTACCTTCATGACTCTGAAGTCGGTCCGCATCTCGTCTGTTAGACCTGTACGGCTGACTAGCTCCGGTATCAGACATATCACAGACGGTTTTACCTGCAAAAGACAAAGATTTCAACTTATCCACTGATATTGTTATCAATAATGTTGGTTGACCTCTGAGGAATAATAAACTCAAAGAAACGACCTCTACAGAACGTCCGCTGAGAAATGTCCCATGAGGAATAAAACGCAGAGGAATGACCTCAGGAGTGACCTCAGAGGAATGACCTCTGAATAATGACCTCCGAGGAATAAACTCAGAGGAATGACCTCAGCGGAATGACCTCTGAATAATGACCTGAGGAATAAACTCAGTGGAACGACCTCAGGAGTGACCCCAGTGGAATGACCTACGAGGAATAAACTCAGGAATGTGAAGAGTGACCCCTACGGAATGACCTCTGAGATGATATCTGAGGAATGACCTCCATGTCATCTAAGGTACAACCTCTGGTCTAACTTAAACTGAATATGATGAGGACTTCCTTTCCCCAGTCTTCCATGGCACTTACCCCCTTTGGTAATTCCTTCTTCTTGGGTTGACTGATCAGGAGAGGCTGTTTAAGATCAGTAATCTCCTTCTGGTGCATTTTCCTAAGATGACAAGTAAAATACGGGCAAACAAAATTGTCTGTGACATCAAATCAAGTTCCTCTCATATCCAGAGAAGTCTTTATCGAAAGATGTCAAGATTCTGCCTTTGAGAGAGATCCTGCTACAATCAAAATGTTGAGCTTTGTAAATTGTTGAGATTTGGGTCAGTCACTCAGTAAGCAGTTTGCAACATTTTTGTACAATTTTGAGAAAGTTATATTTTTGTATATCTTTGAGAAAGGTCCTGCTAGGATCGAACGGAAGGCCCTCTAACTTTTGAGGTTTATGTATTGCAGGTCATTTTAGTCAGTGAGTAGTTTGCAACAGGTTTTGTATTTACTTGATGTAAGATCATGGAGAATAATAACCACCAAGTTCCAGAAACTTACCGATAGTAGTCAGCAAATGTCATTTCCTCGTTATTATGATACAAGAAGGTACTCATTGGATTTTTCTCCCACGTGATGTCATCTACACGATAGGTCTGGTTGTTGTACCGAGTCAAGACCACTGTGCCCACAATCTGACGGCGACATTCATCCTGGAAGTTGCTTTGGTTTTGGCGGTATATTTCAGCCCTGTAAAGAAAAGACAAACGATGGAATAGGTTTGAACATAAGGGGGTATCCAGGGATGTAAGTGACCGACAAAGTTATTTCCTGAAAATCAATAAAGGCCAATAAATTGTGCGACTGCGAGTGAGCGCTTACACAACCGAGAGATGCAACTGCGAGTGAGCGCTTATACAACCGAGAGATGCAACTGCGAGTGAGCGCTTATACAACCGAGAGATTCACGGTAGGGGTGCAGGCGCCCTTTGGTTTTCAGGGTTTTAACAGATAAAAATAAGCACAAAAAATTGGTCCTTGTCACTCTGCCTTTGAGAAAGGTCCTGCTAGGATCGAAACGTCAGGCCCACTAAATTAAAAAAAAAATAAAAAAATAAAAAAATAATCATGCCATTTTCGGGAATCCGGTAATTTCCGGAAGTGTTGCATCCCTGTGTATCCTCAGGTTCTCAGTGTCAATTAAAAAGTAAGAACAGTGACCTACGTGCTTTGCCCGATTGCTTGCTGAGGAAATGCTGACAGTTTGGTGGGATTCAAACTGTCAACTCCTACTTTGTAATACAAATGCCTTGATCACTAAACTACCAAGCTGCTTGATGATGTGTGGTGAAAAAAACTATATCATATGAACCTGGAAATAAATGAGACTTAAGGCTTTGCATGGTGGGTGAATCAATATAGGAAGGTTTGCGATGAACACCATGTATCAGGTCTCTTAAAGGAAGAGGTATGGTTCTGAAAAGAACCTGAGGGTAACTCGACGTTTCGACCAGTATGCTCTGGCCGTCATCTCCTGATGTCATCTCCTGATGACGGCCAGAGCATACTGGTCGAAACGTCGAGTTACCCTCAGGTTCTTTTCAGAACCATACCTCTTCCTTTAAGAGACCTGATACATGGTGTTCACCGCAAACCTTCCTATATTGAACCTGGAAATAATAACACAATCAATTATGGCAATGTTTAGAAGCCAGACTCACATGGTGTCAAGAACCGTCTCGTAGCAGAGCACCTTGTGTGAGACGTCCAAATGCAGCATGAGTCCATTACTGTGCTCATTAATGGCAGTTACATATCCGGGCCATATCTCCAACCTGGGTGCATGAGGACAAGATTGATTTGTAGATCAGATCTACCTCATCTCAAAAACCTGAAAAGTTATATACAATAATCTTGCAAACTGCTCACTGAATCAAATGAACTAAATGTAAAATTCAAAGATGAGAAAGATCCTAATAGGATTGAAATGTCAGCAGCTCGACATTTTTCATTTTTGAGAAGAAAAAATGCTCACTTAAATCATTAACATAAAAATTGAAAAGTCAGGATTGATAACCTTTAGCCAAAGCAAAGTATTAAACTGGATTGTCGTGTTTAGGAATAGAAAAAGATTTCAAAAAATAAGACGAAATGATATTTTTTTGAAGTTCATACAAAAAACTGTTGCAAACTGTTCTCTGACTAAAACAACCTGCAATACATACATCTCAAAAGTTAGAGGGCCTGACGTTTCGATCCTAGCAGGACCTTTCTCAAAGACACTTTGCCTTTGAGAAAGGTCCTGCTAGGATTGTGAACTTACTTGTGTTGTGGCACTGCTGTGGCAAGACTAGGACTATAATAATGACGACCAACTTGTTTCATGTCAAGGATTCGCATCACCCTGTGGAGGAAACAAAAAGATAAGCAAATAAAACAAACTAAAAACGATGAAGTTAATACAAAAACTCTTGCAAACTGCTCAATGACTAAACTGACCCGCAATACAAAAATCTCAAAAGTTAGAGGGCCTGATTGCTAAGTCTGAAATCCATTGTAACTTAGCCAAGAACACCGATCTTAAGTTGCGATGGATTTCAGACTTAGCGATCGCTTTGTGTCGTTTGCGATGATCGCAAAGTGTTAGTGAAATCGGCCCCAGGTCCTATCACCTTTGGCTACAATTTCAATTTGCATGAAAGGTAGGTATTTGTCACATAGATAAGGCATCCTGATTAATCCTGATAATATGATTATCCTTATCATACCTTCTGAAGATGATGTTGTAGAGTTGAATACACTCCTTAGGTTGTAGTGACTTCACCATCTGAATCTTGACGTGGTATTCAACATCGTCTTTCAGTCCCACAGATTTAAAGGTGGTCACCTATAATAGACACGCAGTAGGAGGGTAGAAAAAAACAGGATCAGTGAAAAACTCCACAGATTTCTGAATTAATTTATAAAAATGAGCAGTTTGAGATACCTGTTTGACATAGGAAAAAAAATACAATCATGAAATTTCCGCAAAACCTGAAATTTCTCTAAGTCTTACATCCCTGTGAGGTGCTATGGAATTCCAAATTCTTTCTACTTACCTTCTCAGGAAGCTGGATTGGCATGAAGAGGGTTGAGCCGTCAAAGGCTCGGACTTTACTGATGTTGTCAAGGTGAGTGAAGACTAGCTTCATTTTCATCCCCTTGCTCTCCACATGAGGATGGAAGGAGACGGCATACTGCCAGACTTGCGACGTCTCAAACTTGATGGGAATGTAATTACTGGCAGCGGCCATCCTGCAAGAATCAAAAGAAGAGGTTTCATTGGAGTTCATTCCTTGAGACTTGATTGGCTTTCAAGATATCACCATACACAGAGCCTCTTGTCAACTCTATCAGGTCAAGACAACTTCATTTGAGGTTGTATGAAGACGAACTCTGCAAAAAATATGCCTTCTACGTTACACCACATGGCAAACGAAGAGACCAGGACGGCAATTGACATCCTACCTGTCCTATATACAGAAGACACTGACAATTGGCTGAATCTAGATGCCATTACAGCACTGGTCATGGATGGAAGTGTCTGGAGAAGCTTTGTAGTTGCCAGCTTCGCAAAATAACGAGCAATTAACCTCGATACATCATCATCGGTAGGCTGCGGACCAGGCGTCTACATGCTGTCTCCAACCACTGCGGTCTTGAGCAGAGTTGACAATATCATTTGGTTGTAGCATCCCTTCATAGTCTCCCAGTAGTTGTTGTATATACTGCAAGTACAGTGTCCTGGGCCTTCCTGGTTTCCTTTTTTCCATGTGGTGGAATATAAAACGCATACTGCCGTATAAATTTGCCATCAGTCAAGCATAGGACTTTTCTTTTGTATTTTGCTGACTAACACGGCTACCCATTCTTATTTGATTTTCCATTTAGGAGTGATGCGTACCTCTGCTGGTCAGGAATGGGCTGTGGAATGAGGCCCTTGGAGATCCCTTTCATGGCGAGCTCAGGACGAAGCTCACTGGGCGATGCAGGGGACGGCGGGGTTTGAGGGGTGACACTTCCTGGAGTCTGCTCCACCGGTGACGGATTGGGGGAGCTCTGGGTGAGGGGCGACGCCCTCTGCTTCAAGGAGGCTATGCCACGCCCAAATGGGGCGGGGCTACGGGATGGCAGGCTAGCCACACCCCTGCCTGTGGGTTGAGAGGCGTGCTGGGTGCCAGAACTCAGCGGAGGTGTATTTGTCCTGGAGGGTGGTGTAGCGGTGCCTGATGAGGTTCCTAGAAAATAGAAACAAAACCAGTTGCATTACTACTCAACATTTCAGACATTTATACATTTGAAAGCTCCTACTGTTCTGTTTTAGCTTAACCCTTCCAAACCCTTCAAGTTACCACTACTGTGTTTCATTTCTGAGCATAGGGTAAGGCTACGGAGACATGTCTGGCTGTTCATGGTGAAGGAGTCAAGTCCAGAAACGTTGGTCTTGATGAAGGACAAGCAAACGTTTGCTATTTGTTATGGAATGAGCTTGGACCACAATCTTTCTTGAGCATGACTTTGCCAGGGAACCTCCAGATGTAGTTACTAGTTAAGTGAAATTGGAGGTTTGCAGTCACACCATGTAGACTGATGTCGAGCAGAGTACATACTACCCGAAACGTTGCATACTCTCTTCTCTTACGAGATGATGCACATGGTGTCACCGCAAACCTCCTACTTGGTATATCCTAACCCTTCATGCAAACCTGACAAATCTTAGCAGGTAAGTTACAGGCTTTATCAGCAATTCCAGGCTACTTATATTGATGGTAGCAAGTCCAGAACAATTTGCACTAATACAAATGATTTTATTCTTTTAGTTTGCATCCCGTGTCTGAAAATCCAATTGATCATGATCTCACCTGAGCCTGACAGAGGCGTAGAGGTCCCAGATGCAGTGGGTGAGGAACCACGACTGAGTGATAGCTGCTGATAGAGACCAGTCAGACCTCTACCCATGTTAGGCTGGGGTTTAGACGGCCCAGACCGACCCACATCCCCCTGGCCACCAGTGGCTCTGCTTCCATTAGCTGCTGCAGGGTAGCTCGCTGCACCTGCTGAGGGATGGCTCGCTGCACCTGCTGCAGGACCCTGCAGGGGTGGGGACACCCTCTCGGCCTGGGCGTGGCCATTGGTTGCCTCGGCAACCTGACCTGGGCGTCGGATGGGATTCTCGAGGATGTTACGGAGGGCCGCGCCTCTACCCCCGCGCCCAAAACCAGGAGGGCCCGACATTGCTTGCAAGGAACCTAGAGGGCGCTAGACTCAATGCTGGTTACGATGATTTGAAGTCGTTGCACCTGTTTGCTGCGGGTTACTTCAAGACTGCACCCAAGAAGCCATGCTGTTCAAAATAAAAAGTTGGATACAAATGTTGTCAACTGTACAACTGTTTGCTGAAGCAATCAATCATTCTTCAGCATTTATAAAAATGGCAAAGAAAAGTTTGACTGGACCAGAAGTAGTGCCAGAACTTAAACCTGAGAACAATTTTGCGCACCATCACTCTTACCATCTGATTCTGAGCTATCCAGCCCTTAGATGGTGGCGTTCCCAAATACAATATTGGGGGCGCCAGTCAGAAGCATTGGCCATGGCCATCTACAGTACAGGGATCACTACCCCGCTTTCATTCAGATGCAAACAAGCAATTGATGTAAACCTTGCTACAACCGCTGCTGCTAGGCCTTGTCAAGTTAGATGTATAAAATATAAGCCAATGAATGATGATGCAGTCTTTGGCCTAAGGCCTCGGCTTAAGTTATAAAATATAAGTTATTAAACATTAACTTTGTTTTACTTTCACTTAAACTAAGTTCAAGTTTTAGTACATCAAATAATAATATTAATATTCTATGGTTCATGAATTTTTCATTCAAAATTTAAATTTTCAAAATTCAAATTGACTCCGCCTTTGATAAAGCTCCTGTGCTAGGATCGAAACGTCAGGCCCACTAAATTTCAAAATTCAATCAATGTGAACAGTCTTCAAAAAATAATGATTGGTTACTGACAGCTACAGTACTCAGTAGTAGTAGTAGTAAGTAGTACTACTACTACTAGTACTACTAGTAGTAGTCGGACCATTTATAAATTAATCAAATCTCCCACACTGTCCCACCTCTCCCAACTCACGCACACTTTTATCAGTCTTTGACTGGAGTTTGATCATAAACAGTGCGCCACCATGGTGCCAATGCCAGTTAACGCTAGCAATAGTTCAACAACCCAACGGAATGTTTCAAACTGTTGTGCCAAGAATTCTTAAAACACCTCGAAATGACACAGAATCACAGCACTTCAAAAGCCCTCAGGTATAACACAGATGACAACAAACGTCATACGGGATTCTCTGTCACCGATCCTTAAGCTTAGGAAGAGAAACTGAGATATATCGGCCAACTTACCTTCCTCGGTTTAGAGTTTCGAACGAACGCATGACACAAATCAAATGTACACAGCAGTACATGTACATGTACATGTACTGTACATATACATGTACATGTTATTATCACTGGTGCACGGCACGGCTGCTGGTCGGGAGATTAGAGTACTGTACAAGAAAAACAACAATTTGGTTACCAGCGAGGTTTGTAATCTCGGGTTTTCTCGGCACTCTTCGTACTTTATCGGGCCATTCCATGACATTTTGAGGGGCGTTTTGTGTGAGTTGAATAATGTTTATCCATAGAGCAAGAAACAATAAACCTGCCTCCTTGAATAAACCATCTTGTTCACAAGAATCAGACATAGAAACAACCCAGTTAGATGAAAAATATCAATTATTTTAGTAAAGTTTTTAATTAAATTTTGTTTTTAAAAGTAGCCTTTGTTTTCGGCCATTCCATCTCCCTCAATTCAGGCAAAACATGTTTATTCAAATTTAAACCAACATGGATAATTTTGGGAATTGTTTCAACCCCAAAGTTAAGTTCGACAACGATACAACTTATTTTCTGTTTCCTTGCTATGAGTCACTGTCATTTTTTCTCTGCTTGTTGGAACATGCCTCATTTGCAAGTCTAATTATCATCTGACCTCATCTCCATTGACCAATCAGCAATCTTCCCGCGGTTTGACATTACTCCCGCGAAAAATTTCCCGCAATTGGACAGTCGTTACCGCAGTGTCATCCGGAGCAGACCTACGTTTCAATCTCTCCTCATTTTCTCGAAGCTTTTTGTGTCCAAACTCGCAATTCCTCAGCTTTTCCTTCGCCCATTCAGTGCGAATAAGTCAGCTCTATAGTATTTATTTTTTACTCTTTGTATAGTTTATTTCACATTTTCCATCAAGATGTTTGAGGCTAAATTCGTTCAGGGTTCCGTGCTCAAAAAGATCGTGGAATCGTTGAAAGATCTCTTCCCCGATGTCAACTTCGAGTGTACTCGTTCAGGTAAGAACAAAACAAGCAGGTGTCTGTTTTAATTTTAAGACTAAACCAAATGAACATTGGAACATTATTTACGGTTTTTCATTACTGGCCCGTCGTGGTTTTTAATGGCTGCACTTACGATCGATTCCTACGAAACAAGTTGCTGTTTGTTTTCGCGTCCAGATCTTGTCTTCTTTCCTTTGTTCCTTCAAATGAAAATTCAAGTCCTTGTTACATTCCTTTTAAAAATCTAAGTTCATTTATAAATTCGACCAGCTGTAGTGTAGGCTGTAAACAATTACAAAAACTGCGCAGCTGGTCGAACTTTTGGCTTTCCTTAAACGGTCGAATACCCCTGCTTTTGTTTTACCCAAGCCGATTTCTATTCTAAATTAGTAAATCATGTGACTTAGTTATACAGTCGAATATCATTATCGAACATCAATCATTCAATTTTCAATGAATTCCTTTTGTTTTTGGTCGAAGCCTAAACAAATGTCTGTCTAAATATGTTTATTTATAATTTATTTGATTCTGTTCAATGTTTTCCGCCCTTTGTTTTAGGTATCACATTGCAAGACATGGACAGTAGTCACGTGGCTCTGTGTAACCTGAAGCTTCGTAGCGATGAGGATGGCTTCGCTGATTACCGCTGCGACAGAAACATCACCCTTGGTGTCCAACTTAGCGTGTACGTTGCAACGCAATTCCAAACTGCTAATTAGTAAATTAGTAGGCTACTAACTGATTTAAATGATCAAAATGCAAACCTCAAAAACTTACAGAGCATGAGTTTTAATTCTCCATCCAAGCAGGACTTTTCTCAAAGGCAGATTTCTTGATTTGCCTAGTTTGAAAAAGGTCCTGCTATGATCAAAATGGCAGGCTTTGTAAATGTTTGCGATAACAATCATTGAATCAATCATTCATTGGGCTAAGGAGAATCACCCGGCATTACATTATATTTGTGAAATATCAGAAGTAAAACCGCACGTGCTAACTTCTGCTTTTGAATCCCTATGCCTTGTAGAATGTCAAAGGTTCTGAAGTGTGCCGGCAGTGATGATGTCATCACTCTCAGCGCTGACGACGAGCCCAATGTCATCAACTTCGTCTTTGAATCCAAAAATGGCGAGAGAGTGAGCAAGTACGAGATCACGCTGATGGGCATTGACAACGAGCTGCTAGGAATTCCCGTAAGTTGACTTTGGAATGCCATGGAATCGGACATGCAATTTGTCCGTCCACCAGACATTATTCTTGTCTTTGACGGCTCTTGGGCCACCGAATACGGAAGATACAAAAAACTGAAATAAAAGTAAGAGATAGCTCCATGTTTCTGAAGTCTAGGTTGCTTGGCGAAAATTAGGAGTACCTGATGTTTACATTCTAGCAGGACCTTTGCCTTTGAGAAAGGTTCTTCTAGAATCAAAACGGCAGGCCTTTTTACTGCGAAACAGCCCAAACATTTCTGAATTACAAGGTCGCAGTAATTTTGAAATTTTAGGAAGAGCCGAGATTTAAACACTGATCATTGTAGACTGTAATGAACCTTATAAAACCACAGCCAGCTGAACGTCGCCACAAGAAACCCCATCTTCATTCCAATTTGTTAAAACTTGTCTCTCTGTGCACAGGAGAAGGAATACAGCTGCATCATCAAGCTGCCGTCGCATGAGTTCCAGAGGATTTGCAGTAACCTGAGTCAGTTTGGCGACTCCGTGGCCATCGACTGCCACAAAGAGGGCGTGGAGTTCAAAGTCATAACCACGGGATCAGGAGGCTCAGGAGCCATCAAACTGAAGCAGAACACCAGCGTGGATAAGGAGGAAGACCAGGTATGTGCAGTCAGGACTGTCCAAGGGGGTTTTTCTAATTCCAGAGGTAGCTGCCAACCATTCCTATTTTGGAGGAATCATTCCTCTTTTATGATGGAAATCACTTTTACATGCTCTTGACAACAGATTCCGATTTTTAGCTTGGAAATACACAAGTATTCCTATGTAGTTTGCCCTGTGATTCCTCTTTTTTAGCGGAAGTATTCCTGAGTTCCATTAAGATATGGTGGCAGTTATGGGGGCGTCTTTGATCAAAGAGGTGTTGCTAGTTGCGAGTAGCCTAATCCGTGATCATTTCCCAATTGCTGATGGTTCTGTCTTCACCCAACTGGTTCGGGTTGATATCCCACATCTGTGGAACCTGAGAATAGAACATGTAGTCCACCCAATCCCATGGTTTGACTTACTCTTTAGGATCTGCTGCTGTTAAGAAAATTTCCGGTTTTTGTTCAAGTCGAGATGTTTCCAATTTGATTTCTCCAGGTATCGGTGGATCTGAGGGAGTCGGTCAGTCAGAGCTTTGCTCTCAAGTTCCTGTGCGCTTTCAGCAAAGCTTCCTCACTCTCGGACACAGTCACCCTGTCACTGACACAAGATGCACCCGTCGGTAAGTGAACGAGAGGTCCTTGTATGACCTATGACCCAACACCACTGACAGAATACTGACCCCATAACTAGGACCAATGACCCAACTCTAAAAACTGAAGATTGGAGTGCTGCTAAGTTGAGCGTGTTGTGCTTAATGTTACAACTCAGCAGCTAAAGTGTCCATTTCCCAACTAGGCCCAATTAGTGCCAGTATGACACCTTGGAAAAGAAGGATTAGAATAAGAGTTAATCAATGTTTAAAGAATTTTGAAAGATGCAAAGAAAACTGGACCAAGACCCGAGACCTCTGGATTTCCATACCTGCCCTCACACCATCTGAGCTATCCAGTCCTTTCTAAAAAGTCAACTAGTCTTTGTACGGGTGGGCTACCATTCAATGTGTGAAGAGTTCAACACTAAATGTTTTCTTGATTTCTTTTTCCTCTCTTTGCAGTTCTTGAATACCCCATCGCCCAGCACGGCTATCTCCGTTTCTACCTTGCACCCAAGATTGAGGACTCTTGAACATCATATTGAGATTTTTGGGAGGCGGGATGTATGTGGTATTGCACTGATATATATAGTCGTCATAGTACACAAATGTCAGAGAATGGATTAAAAGAATGTATTGTTCTTGCTTTTGTCTGTTCCACAGCGGTTAAATATAAAGTTGATAATTCTTTTCCCAAATTCTACAGTGGCTACTTTAGTCTTGATTATGTGCAGAGCATGATATGCCTCACAAAATAACTTTTGTATCTGTAGAAACTTGGGCTTGAACACAGGGTTTCTTTTGGTAAATTTGTTCAACATTCATCAAAGGAAATTAATAAGAATATTTGCGGATTCAAAAGCAAGGGCAATACAATTTCACAAAACCAAATTCCTTGGGCCATTTTGAATGCCCCTCACTGTGGCTTTTGACACTTCAGCAATATTTAAGGAAAGTTTTTGGCTGAGGGTTGCCATCTTAGCATGAGTGCACCATGTCATCTTGAGCCTTAAGAAATTCTTAAGCCTGGCTAAGACTTGTACTTGGTATTCTGGTTGAAATGTAAATAAAGATTAAGAGAGAAAATGTTTGGGAGAGAATTTAGAAGAGCGACTACTAACTTTTAATCTGATGTGGACCGCTTTCACATCAACATGTATCTTTGCAAGGTTTGGAATGAATAACAAAAGATTGTTACTTTTAACGAGCAAAATGAATGTGTGCCATGTAGTTGATTTGTGTTTTACCATAAGAGTTATGCTTTGGAAATGGTAGAGCAAATGATTACTATGACATGGTTTCCACGAGTTAATTGTACTGAAAATGGTCACAAATTACTTCAATGTCTGTAAAATATTCTACTTTTTACCTTGAATGATTTTGCAAGTGTAAGATACATTTATGGCTCATTTTCACTTTCTGGAGAAGTTCTTAATCCCCAGAGAAATTGTGTTCTGATGGCTAAAATATACCCTACATAGTGTATATTGAGGTACTTAGGAATGCATGCAACTTGATGTACATGTAATGTGCAAGTATTCATCCGATTTGTAGAAGGTCATTGTGTGTATTTATCTTTGTGTTGGCAGTGACATCTCAATAACAAAGAACGGTTGCTCTCTTCAAATTCTATTTGTCCCTCCGTTATTCAGTTTCAGTTATATGTAATTCAGAATTTAATTCGAACTTCCCCTTCTTTAAAAAAAAATTGTAGCGTCTGCGTTTAGTTTCAATCCAACATGGTTTCAACTGTTTCAATCAAAGAGTTGGCACACAAAATCCATCGAAGGTGGCTCCACCGAGCTGATTATCATAAAGTTTTGAATAAGGGGTCTTTTGAGGCTAATTAAGGAAACCTGGGGTTCACTCTTCAATTTGATACATGTATGTGATTTGGACCATATCCGCCCTATTAGGCTGTGGAAGTGGAGCGGTCCATCCCAAAATCCTTGCAGAAATTCGGCTTGGACGGCTACACATTTTGGGGGTGTTTTTTCTGGGGGTAATTAGCAAAAAATCTAATAGGCTAAGGGCACTAAAATTGAAAAGAATCTGAGAGATGAAGGTCTAAACTACAATTTCAGTTTAGCTACAAGAACTGAGAGACTTTTGGGTGTGGGATAATTGGCTTTGAAAGTGGGTGTTTTTGTACAGTATTCAATGGGAGCTCGATTAAGTGTTCTGCACCCATGGGTTCAACAGGAAACGGGTTTGCAAATCCCCGTGACCTAATGACCCCTATCGACGAAAGCTGACTTGAGAGGGCGCTAGACTGGACTAGTCTTCGCTCAAGGCATTTGAACAAAACACGAATAACAAACGCACGACGGCACGAGTGCTGGGACCTTGAATCTTGTTATGTCCCGTTGACAGCTCAGTACTTCAATGCAGGCAAAATGTATGTAAATACCAAATGGTGAATTGTTGATGTTGTTGTTGGTTGTTACTCCGGTGGAGTATAGCGACCTCGCGCAGTGTCGCTCATGGCGTACAGCCCTAGCCCTATGCGGTAGGCGAATGTTTAATTGCTACAATACACAAAAAATAGACAAAACTCTCCCTGAACTAATCGTCGATTCGAGAAGGGGAACATTGACAGCAGATCTCCAGCTTGATTGGTCGCTTGCTCTGTCCTCTCAGGAGTTGACATCCATGACACAGGCTTTCATACATGTATGTATTTTATGGTAATTAGTAATTATAATAATTAAGGTGATATACAAAAATGTTGCAAACTGCTCACTGACTAAAATTACCAAAATGTAAATCTTAAAATTTAGTGGGCCTGACGTTTCGATCCTAGCAGGACCTTTCTCAAAGGCAGAGAGAAAGGTCCTTTGAGAAAGGTCCTGCTAGGATCGAAACGTCAGGCCCACTAAATTTTAAGAATTATAATAATTAACAGTTCTGAGTCAAACCAATTTAACTTCATATACGTGTGCATGTGTGGAAGTAACTTTTCGTCAGTTTCATATCTTTTTATTAGCAGTGCATTTTCACATCATTGATTACTTAAAATTACTTAAAATCATTGATTACTCATTGCAGAGCGTCACTAACTATAATTTGCATATCAATACACGGAACGGCGGCTTTCTTCTACACCGTGCAAATTGTTGAGTTTTGGATGACTGTAGTAAACCATGTACCGTAGCATTATTGGATGAGTGAGTTTGCATATGAAAGGATTTTACAGCAAGTTGACAGGGAATTATTATGCACGCATTTATACACAGGCTACCGGTCAACACGGGTTTATTCTGACTTTCAGGCAACGGGCAAAGCACTGAGCATTCAGTGTTAATCACGTGGATCTGCGCAAAACCTCATTGAATTCTGACTTTGGGAGAATGATTAGCTTGTTGCGAAAGCAAGGAGCCGAGATACTTCCTTAATGAGAGCAAGATGAGATCGACGCCGCGCACAAATAAACGTGTCTAGAGTGGGAGGAAACCATCGTCACTGTCAGACCTGCATTTCGATTTGATGACGCCCTCACTCAGCCTACTTACATCATCAAACATTATAATCATTGATGTGGATGGATGCTGATCGCTCGCTGAGCCACCGTCCCCAGGTTTTTAGAAGCAAGAACTGATTCGTGATTTTTCATCTAGTCGTGTCCGTAGGGCTGTGTAAGCAGTCAGTCTATCTCTGGTGGATACTTGTAACCATGGCGGATGAGTGTAGCACGTCGAGCCAAGAGTTCCAGCCCTGGTCCCCTCGAGACGGTGAGACCAGCTTTCCTGGAATCTTCCGATCTTTTAGCAAAGAGCAAGTCGAGCCTTTACCGGCTACAATAAAAGGTAAGTTTGTACTGATTGTTAATCTATATTTTCAAAGTAATGTTATTCATCTTGGCTGAATATTATGGAAATATTTTCTTTTTAATGACTTCGGTGTTTGGTTACACAATTCTTATTTCAGCCTATTTCTGTATTCTTCTCTTTCTCCTTAGTAGACTAATGGATTCATTTTGGTTGTTCACCATTTTTCAAACCACATTTCTTAAAATCGTAGACTGTTTTATTATCAAAAGTGATGTAGGGCCCGGGTGAAGGAATTCCTGTCTTGCTTGTCGTACATTCTTCCATTTTGCCAAAGTGTTCTTTTTGACTTGGTGGTGGTGTAGCTTGAAAATCTATTATCACTAACAAAAAATGAACTACGATGACGGTCCGCTACATACAGAGAAGGGATAGGCACAATAATGATTACCATTACGAAAAAAATCGTTCAGAATGAAATCATAGAAATACGTGTCCCACATTCCCAGGGTTCATGAATTATCAAGTACAATGCAATTTTTGTACATTTTTTATTTGTTTTACATTACCGGTAGTAATTTCCCAGTACTCAGGTATAAATGAATTGAAAAACAATCTCGTTATAGAATGGAATCATAAAGTCGACTGACGTTTTGATGTAATCATTCGACGCCCGTATATATTGAGGGTTTTTTCATTACAGTGTATCATCACCAACCATGTAAACAAATATTGTCGACGCTCAGCATGCAGCAGAACTCAGGGTTTTATTACGAATCTCCACTGATTCTCTCTCCCTCTCCTTCTCCCTCTCCCCCCCCCCCTCTCTCTCTCCCTCTCCTTTTCCTTCTCCTTCTCTCTCTCTCCTTTCATGCCTCATCCCTCTCCCATCTCTCCCTCCCTCCCTCTCCCTCTCTCTCTCTCATCTCATACCTCCTCCCTCTCCTCGATCTCTCTCTCTCCCCCCTCTCTCCCTCTCCCTCTCCCTCTCCCTCTCCATCTCCCAATCTCTTTCTCGCTCTCCCTCTCCCTCTCGCTCTCCCTCTCGCTCTCGCTCTCCCTCTCCCTCTCCCTCTCCCTCTCCCTCTCCCTCTCCCTCTCCCTCTCCCTCTCCCTCTCCCTCTCCCTCTCCCTCTCCCTCTCCCTCTCCCTCCCCCTCTCCCTCTCCCTCTCCCTCTCCCTCTCCCTCTCCCTCTCCCTCTCCCTCTCCCTCTCCCTCTCCCTCTCCCTCTCCCTCTCCCTCTCCCTCTCCCTCTCCCTCTCCCTCTCCCTCTCCCTCTCCCTCTCCCTCTCCCTCTCCCTCTCCCTCTCCCTCTCCCTCTCCCTCTCCCTCTCCCTCTCCCTCTCCCTCTCCCTCTCCCTCTCCCTCTCCCTCTCCCTCTCCCTCTCCCTCTCCCTCTCCCTCTCCCTCTCCCTCTCCCTCTCCCTCTCCCTCTCCCTCTCCCTCTCCCTCTCCCTCTCCCTCTCCCTCTCCCTCTCCCTCCCCCTCTCCAAATCTCTCTCTCACCCGCTTGTCCTTAATCATTCCGGTTATAACCTGATATATATTCCACCTGTCCCCCGCAATGAATAAAAGCGTCGAGGTAAATCACCATGGAGGAATGACTAGATTACATCAAAATCCCCAGAAAGGATACTTCTGGGTTGCCCGGCAACGTGACGTCCTGACTCTCATTTTCTGTCTAACTATCTACAGTACAGTACAGTACTATCTACTCTGCCTTTGAGAAAGGTCCTGCTAGGATCGAAACGTCCGGCCCACTAAATTTTAATATCTACAGTTTCACTTCATTTTATTAAACACAATGTGCCTCCGGCCAATTCTTCGTTACAATGCTGCTTTTGTTTATTCTAGAGTTTCCGTATTGTTGATAAGCCAAACATTCGTATTATTTCAGGTCTAGACATTACTCTAAGAAATGATTATGATCGTACTTTCCCTGAAGGCAAATCTATAACGATCGTAACAAAGCCATCGGCATGCTGGGCTGAAGGCTTTGTGCAAACCTCTGTCTCGAAGAAGGCAATAATTATTCCAAAGAAGAAACGCTGAAGGAAAACCAACAATGCCTCGGGTAGAATGTGCATCTCGTGAGTAGCCGATTGTTGCCGATAGCTGATGAAGTCAGTTACCTCTCAGACAAACAGCGGTCTTCCATTAATCTTATCTCTGAATCGAACAAAGACGGTCTCAGAAACACGATGCCAACTCTTGTCTTCATATTATAAACGAGATTAGACAAAAGCGCATACATTTTGAGGGAAAAAGAAATCGGTTTAATTATGGAAATTTTGACTTGAAAATACAGTTGCCTGCCTTCCCGGAATATTTCAGTCGGGGGTAATAACTTGTGGCAAGGGGAATATAATTCATTAAGGATTTGCCCTGCTCGAAGTCGAGTAGAACAAACCCTCCGATTCAATTAATTTGTTATTTTATTTATTTAATTTTTCGATATACATGTACAGCATTCACATCACAGCACACAAGTAAGAATAAAGTGGAAAACAGAAATAAATCAATAAAAAAAAACCCCAAAACCCCAAACAATAACAGCAACAATAACAGAAACAACATCCAATTAACTCCCGAAGGATTGCCCAAAAGAAACTAGTTTCTGTCAGGGGCTCTCCAAACCAATTAGATGACAGAAAACAAAAAATATAAAATATATAAATGTATATGGGAAAAGAACTATTGCATAAATAAATTACGAATAATTATGCCAAATATACCAATTACAGAAATAAATAATAAATAAATGAAACTCATTGATGAGAATGTATCAAAACAATTTTAGAAATAGTCAAGGCTGACGACAACCAGCATGAAATGAAACGGACATTTTTACTTACAATGGTCGATGTTTGCCTATCAAAATTAATTCCCTCGGTGTGTGCAAGCTGCTGTGTTCATCTCGTTGTCTCTGCGACAGGTGATAAACCAACAAAGAAGTGAATAATGTATTGATGTGGCGGGAAATTATACGAGCATGCAATGAATGGGCAGGATCCAAAAGCCTCCTTTCAGAAAAGTCACAGCTTTTACGAGGTCACTCTCTAGGGTTGCCCTTTATTATTTTGTCGATATGAAGAGGATTCACACAAACTAGACTCAATTCGGCGTAACATTATGAAGTTGAATTTGATACAGTCATTTTCAAGCGTGTGCCTGTGTTATTTTTGGATGTAAAGCCGATAAAACTGGTTGACTGCAGTCAGGGATCCCGCGAAGAATCAGTCAATAATAAGAAGAAAATCGTTCAAAGCGAAAAAGGGCAGAAAAGAAAAATAGAAGGCTTGATTTTCGATCCTTGCAGGACCTTTCTTAAAGACAAAACCCTTAGGGGCCCTGAAGGAGCAGTCACAATTTAATATCCACAACTGGTCGTGAAGTTTAATGTCCTGTCAGGGCCACCATAGGTTCTTCTAAGCCTGAAAACCCCGGGCCCCTGATTTGATCAGAATTAAATTTTGAAATTTTTTACCCTTTGCCATTTGTTCAATTGTTGTTTTACTGGAATTATATTTCAGTCAGTGCGCAGTTTGCAAAATAATTTAGGCCCCTATACCGTTATGGGAAAAAGTCAATAATTCATTCCACTTTTCAAGGATGAAGTTTGTGATGGAATGTTTTGCTCTCGAATTGTTCACAGGTCATATTCCGGAATGGGTAGATGGGAGTCTCCTTCGTAATGGTCCTGGTAAATTTGACGTGGGCCCTGATTCCTATGAACATTGGTTTGATGGACTGGCTGTCCTTCTCCGATATGACATCCATCAAGGAAAGGTAGGAGCGAGTAGAATCTAGACATTCCCCTTCATTATTACATCGTGGGGGTAGCACATCCCATTACATGGGGGACTATTTGTCTTCGAATCGTGCCATGCTGGAAGGTCAAAGTCATGCTTATGAATACAAAATCAATTGCCATGAGCATGTGGTGCTGTAGATCTGAAACAAAATGTAAGTTAGGCATAAATGCATGAATTTAGTGGATGTTTACTTGAAAGTGGATTTCGGAAATAAAGGCGTAACATTGGAGCCTGTTCCTTGAAGCGGTGGTTTTATTTTTGAACAAATAAATTGATTGCTGTTTAGAAACTTCATTTGAATCTAAAAATTTAAATAAAATTAGGCTTTGTGGTATAAATCTAAGATTATGATTTTACCCAACGTGACTTATTTTCTCATTATGATGCCCTAACCCTTTTCCCCTCAACAGGTGAATTTCCAGAGCAGGTTCCTACACAGCGAATCGTACCTGAAGGCGATTGATCAGAACCGTATCGTGATGTCTGAGTTCGGTACAGTGGCCCAGCCAGACCCCTGTCAGAGCTATCTGGGTCGGTTCCTGTCAAGGTTCATACCCAGGACGTTCACGGATAACTGCAACATCAATTGGATGCAGTACGGGGATGAGTTCTACACGGTGACGGACGGGACGCTGATGAGAAAGGTGGATCCTAGAAGCTTAGAGACACTTGAGAAGGTGATTACCATCTGCCAATAATTATATCATGAATGAACATGCTCCTAATAGAATGAATTAACAAGATCGTGCCATTCATAGATGTTTTCGAGTCTTGGTCTGGATTCAATAGAAATGTTTGTGATTGAATATTATCAACATGATTCAGCAAATATTTGGTCTTTTGTACAATAATGTGAGGGAAGATTGCCAACAATGGTCAAAAGCATGAAAGATTGCGAAATACTTTCAAATAAACAAAATATGTCTTTTCTGCCATTAAAAAAGGTCCTGCTAGGATCGAAACATCAGGCCCTGCTATATGATTTTTGATAAAAAATAATTTACTTTAATTTACTTTAACCATTCAAAATCAAAGACTTAGATAATCTTAGTCAAAGATATCGCCTCACAAAAAAACTGTTCATTGACTAAAATGGCCTGCAATGCAAGAATCTCAAATGCTAGAGGGCCTGACGTTTCGATCGTAGCAGGACCTTTGAGAAAGGTCCAGCTAGGATCGAAACGTCGGGCCCCTAACTATTGAGAGTCGACGATGTGGACTGATTGTGATTAGGTTTAGAGTGTTCATGAAATTGACAGAGAAAGAGAAAGTGTCTCGTGAATGTGAACTTGTGAAGAATTTTATTGTCCGTTTGATTGCAGGTTGATATTGCTGATCGGATTGCTGTCCATTCGAGCAGTTCTCATCCTCACACGGACACAGACGGTACTGTGTACGGTCTGGGGTCTCGTTTCTCTCTAAGGAGCTCTTACAACATCATTAAGATTCCTCCCCACGACCCTGGTAAGTGCGGATAGGATAGGAATCTGTTTCTATGTCCTCGGCTCGCTGCTGATGATTGGGAGTGATGGAGGCACTGTATGGTCGTCTGCCTTGTAGCAGATTGATGATGATGGGCCTGAGGATGAGGAGGGGGAGGGGGAGGTGATGATGGTGGTGGTGGTCGTGGTGATGATGAGGGGGATGATGGTGGTGGTGATGATGGGGATGATGACGATGATGGCGATGACGATGTTAATGATGGGGAGGGTTATGAGGTTGATGAAGATGATGATGATGGCGAATATGAGTAATTTGAGGAGGAGGAAGAGGATCTAAATAATGGGAAGGATGAAGATGAGGAAGAAGAGAGGGGAAGGGGAGAGGGAGGAGAACGAAGAAGAGAGGATCGGCAGAAGAGGGGTGGGGGAGGTGAACGCGAAGGAGAAGCAGGAAGTAGATGAGGGAGGGGTGGATATTAGAAGGATGACCACAATTCAAATGGTTTTGTTTTCCCATCTTACAGAGGTGAAGTGTGATCCTCTCTGCGATGCTACCGTGCTATGTTCCATCCCAGCCTCTGGGGTCTACCCTTCCTTCTACCACAGCTTTGCCATGACTGAAAACTACTTCGTCTTTGTGGAGCAATCAGCGATCATCAATCTCCTCAAGGTCCTGTATGCTCAGTTCTCCCTTAAAAGTAAGTCTTCTTTATGTAGACTGGTAGCGATGACGTCATATTTGTGCATTGTCTCTTTCGAGAGTGAGTGTGGCTCCCAGACAAACCAGATCCGGTGTCTCGACGTTTCGGATACTACTTTGTGTATCACATGAAGCTGAATCCTAACAACCACAGAGGTTCGGTCACTCTTCGTGCTCTCGGTATCTTTCGACTAATGGCTGTGCCGGTTGATATATTTACAGTACAATACAGATACAAATTATACCTTTAAGTACAACAATAGCAAACCAAGAAGTAGAAAACACTGAAGGATAGAAGATAGGCCAGGATGTAGGCTGAGACTTTTTCGTCATGCGCAGCAGAATTTTTTTCTTCGCAGGTTACAAAATCGGCATGGAATTTCACGACGAGAGGCTCACGAGATTTCACGTGATTCGGCGAGACACCGGGGAGCTCCTGCCCCAATTGTACACGTCACTGCCTTTCCTTAGTTTCCACCATATCAACGCGTACGAGGAGGCGGGGCACTTGGTGATTGACATGTGCATCTACGAGGACGGAAGCATTATGAGTGACATCAACCTCAAGGATCTGAGAAATGGCGCCAAACCAGCTCAGTTTGGAAAAGCCAAACGATTCATTCTCCCCGTTGGCAAGGTGATCATGTTTATATGCTTAGTCCTAACACCTCGTATATCATATAGCCTGATATAGCCTTCCAATCTCGTCCATACGCTCGGAATAATTTATTACGTGCTATGGGCTATAAACTTGCTACGGGGTGGCTAGTAAATATAAATCATGAAAGTATTATGACACCTGGTTGTGATCTCTTCCCCTTCGCAGGAAATTGAAGAGTACCAAAAAGACAACAAACCGGTATTTCTACAGGGCTTCAAATCTGCTGACGTCACACTGAACGAGGATGGGTCATTTTATTGTACCCCTGAGAACATAGCCGATCAAAGTAGGTGTGCTAGTCAATAGGTATCCCCCTAATTAATCAAATCAAAGAAATCAATTAAATCAAGGAAATCAATCAACTCAAGGAAATAAAGAAATATTTTCCGAAAATAGAAACTAGTGAATTATAAATTAAGTTCATCTGTTTAATTAATTTATTCAATTCTAGATACTGAGTTTCCCAGGATTAATTATGATATGTACAACGGCAAGCCCTACAGATATTTCTACTGCAACGGAGGGGCACTTAACCAAAAGGTGTGTATAATTATAATACAAAATTGGTACCTAATCGTAAGGTATGCATTATTCATTGAGATCACTGAGGTTTTAACATATAAAAAAAACACCACACAGATACTGCAGTTGTCTGACTAATTTGAAAATAATTTGGTTTAATAATACATCGATGTTATTATATTTCTGAAGTTGTTGAAGGTTGACACTCAGAAAGCGACTTCTAAGGAATGGTTTGAAGATGGTTGCTTTCCCTCAGAGGCGATGTTTGTCAACGCGCCGGATGCCAAGGAAGAAGATGAAGGTATGAAACATGGTCTAGAGAGGCTACCCTTTCCCTCTTACAAGTCTTATCAAATCTTAAAATTTAGTGGGCCTGACGTTTCGATCCTAGCAGGACCTTTCTCAAAGGCCTTTGAGAAAGGTCCTGCTAGGATCGAAACGTCTGGCCCCCTATAATTTGTTATAATTATTCGCTTTTTGGTCATTTTCGTAAGTACGCAGTTTGCAACATTTTTCGCATGAAGCTTAAAAGAGCAAACATCTAATTGTTCATACAAATTTTAATATTATATTCAAGGGACTCGTCAAGTGAAATACAGCACCAAATCGGAGACATTGAAGTAGTGATTAGAAATAATTATCATCAATTCGGTTTAACAATGACTGCAAATACTGACTTCATGACTGCGTGCTGCATGTTTCAGGAGTTGTCCTGTCCTCCGTGGTGGATCTGAGGAAAGGCCACTTCTCGTTTCTTCTCGTCCTGGATGGACGAGACTTCAAGGAGATTGCGAGGGCTGAGGTGGACGCTGAGGTGTATTTTGGCTACCACGGGATGTTTGCTCGCTTGGCAAGAGACAAATAAATGTTCAGAAAAAACATATCATGTATCAAAGTGCCATTACATCTGCATAATATCGATAAAAACAAGAAACGAAACCAATATCTATATTTTTCAACTATATAATAAATCAACTACCATCTTACATATATCCCATAATTTTAAAACTGTTTAAAACTTTTTATTACTGTCTTTGTTTAGCACCAAAAAGTAAAACAGAGAAAATGGCGCTTATTAACATAATGAATTATGCTATTAGTACTGGTATTCATCTAACAACCAAAAAACAGCTTATTATTATTATTGTTTTGTTTATTAGAAATCTCTGTGATCCTTCCAGCCCGACGGTTGAAATGCAAGAGATTTTACATTCAAAATACAGAGATAAAATTACATATAAATTATTTATTAAAGTACACTTGTTTAGAATGAACAAAGGTATTATATTGAAAAATAAGTAAAATATTGTATATTAAGTATTGCACGATAGAAAACAACAACAAGAAAGACAAACATATAGAACAAAATGAAGAGTATTGGTGACGAGGTACGAAACCGCACTATTTTTTAAGAAGGGTAGTTTTACAGGTTATGGAGAGGGTTTATACAGGGGTGTGAGCTTTGGGATTAAAGGGATAACATTGGTCGAAGTCAAACCTGTGAACATTTCAGCTCAATCCGCTTACCGAGTCTCGAGAAAATAGTGAAAACCGCTTCATTTGTTTCGCGGAAATGCAGCATTCAATGTATTGTTCAGGAAAAACAAATCTCGGGTGAGACATAAACTATTTCTTTATTCTTTTCTCAAAAACTACAGCATTTTAGACAGAAAAATTTCAGTGTGATGTTTCTATTGTAACCACCTTCAAACTGTATAAGTTTGATGTAAATCTGTGAACATTTCTGTTTTTCGAACTTACCAATGTTGTGTAGGGGCTTTAAATAAAACATTCGTTAAATTTATTTGAGTAACTGAAAACGATTTAAGTGCAAAATTAGTTCTGAGATTTGTTCTCCTCGTGTATAATGGTTCCAGACCCAAGCTGGTTAATGTTTGTATTAACTGGCAAATATGATACGAGATAATAAGTAGGCCTAATTAAACAATTTTATCGAAAACATTTAAAAGTTACACATTTCACTTTGAGCTGATTTTATCTGAAGAGTTAGCGGTGTATGGTCCTGATTTGAACTCAAGAACAATCCTCTGCTTGAGGAATAGGCCAGTGATATAATGACATAATGTGTTGGGTGACCATGGTGTTTTTATCACGAAGAAAGCTCATTATCTCAATCTTGATTTGATGAGTCTAGTGCACGCGAGGTGATAGAGAGATCACATTATTTGGAAGACATTTTAATGAGATTTCTTTTTCTGAGGCTCGAGGGAGTTGTATTAGAATTCTTAATGTTTTTTTATGTTGATTTCTTAAGTGAAGGTCTCTTGACTGGATAATTATTTACGGATGAATAGATATTTTTAATCGGGAGTTAAATAAAACTTATTTCGTAGTTTTGTTTCTTTATCAAAAAAAGTTATAAGCAGTAGTAGAATTAGCAATAAACCTGATGATAGTAGATACAGTAGTGTTTTTTTAGGGGGTGGGGTTAAAATGTAAACAACACAATGACTGGAAAGAAGACTGGTGTTTGCACAATAAACATCCTGATAATTATTACGCCATATCCTGGCTCATCCGTTTTTACGATCGAATCCCACGTGGCAAAGACACCAGCGGCACGTGCAGGAGACTACAGCCTATGCGAACGGCTGCAGCTGGTTCGTGCACGCATCCCCATAGGAAGTGGCTGTAGCCGCTGCCATAGACTAGCGTGGGCGTGCGAGCCATAGTCCATAAATCACGACATCCATCGGTAACCTTTGACCCCATCACCACCGCTTGTCGTGAGGACGGTACATAACTGTCGGCGGCATTTCTTCGGGTTTCCTTCTTTTCCACATTTTCTAGACTCGGAAACTGACTCGATTCTAAGCATGTCCTTCGTCACGAACGTGGTGCGGAGAGGACTGACGACCTCAGCCTTAAGAATGGCGGTCATCAAGAACGTAACGGTCATCGGAGGCGGGCAAATGGGAGCTGGGATTGCGCAGGTAACGTGTGCTCTATACGACTATAGTATAGTATTGGAAGCCATCGTCAGTTCAAACTCTGATCTCGATGACTCTACTCTCTAGTCTATCACAGTATCAGTATCACTATCACTATCAGTATCATGAGTCTATTGTTGTCTATCATGAGTCTATTGTCTATCATGGGTCTATTGTCTATCACTCCATGATCTAGTCTATGATTCAATCAACTTCAGCTGACCTAGATGTCCACAACCGCAGCGTGGTTTGACCTTCCTTAGTCATGCATAGTCATCCAATCTTCACCCTAGAGAGTAGAGCAGCTCAAGCAATACGGACACAGATTACGGGCTATTTTACTGATTTGTGAATTTTTAAAGAACAATATGCTACTTCACAAAAATAGGCCCTACTCTACAATATTACTGAGTACTGTACTGAGAAGTCTGATAGTGATATTGAATGATAAGTGATATGATTACACAATTTACATGATTGTGTATACTAATTACTATCTAACTGATATGATACTGATATTGATAAGATACTGCTGGGATACTTGTTGTGACGTGACTGAATTACTTTGAGTTTGAGACATTGAAACTTCGAAACATCTCATTACCTTTTTCAAATGTTTTAAAGTTTTAGGTTCGGGTGTTTTGGATTGGATTTTGAGAAGCCATTCCTTAAATTTTACTTTCAAATGTAAACTTGTATAATTTAACTAAAAGTTCAATCCAGTAACCACTGCCAATTCGGACAATAATTCCCATTTAATTGGCACCTAGTAATAACTATCAATAGTAAAATAATCAACACTAAAACCAGGGACAAACATTTTCAATTTCAATAAATATACTTCATTTTCTGTATTTCTCTGTAGAAATTTTAAATCCAACATTTTGATCTAATCAGGACGTTTTTCAAAGGCTTGCATTTCAAGTTTGTACATTGATTGTTTCTGATTTCCCTCTTTAGGTCGTAGCACAGACAGGCCATAGAGTGACGGTGGTGGATAAATCAGAAGAAATCCTAGCTCACTCCAGGCTGACCGTAGAGAGAAGTCTATCCCGTGTGGGCAAGAAGAAGTTTGGTGAAGATGTTCAGGTTTGTAGGACTCAAGATGCTGCGACTGTGTCATCCCAAACCCTTGAAGTTAAAGTCGTCATAGTTTTCCCATGATCTTGCCCTGCATCTACCCTTGAAATGCCCCCACAACCATTAGTAACATTACAAGTGGAATTGTCCTATAAAGAATAGAACTAGAAGTGACCAGGTAACTTCTGTTTTCCTTTCCCCCGTGAAAAACCAAATCTCAGAGTCCAAGTAAATCCTCCCAGATGTTGAATGTTTGTGGTGACACTTTGTAAGATGTCTGTTATCTCAGATGGAGTACAACTCTTAAGAGCTGATAAGTTATGATATCTCAATGTTTCTGTCTGTGAGCACCCTGCAGTACAGGATTCCAATTATCACCGACGCTTTTTCTTTGTGGAAGACATCTTTCAAATATTCCTTCAATCGAACAATCGAAGAATTGACTTTGAACAGAAAATTTGAAAAATGGCAAAAAACAGTTTGACTGGACCAGGACTTGAGCCTGAGACGTCTGGTTTTGCATACCAGTGCTCTTTCATCTGAGCTATCCAGCGCTTAGATGATGACCTTCCCAATCAAAAAAAGCTTGTTTAGGGTGATCACGTTATTCACGTACAAAGGTTGCCTCTTGTCATCAGCGATGAGCAGATTTTGAATTTATTTATTTTATTTTGTTACTTGCAGGCTGCTAAAGATTTTACTAACAACACGCTATCCCTGCTTGAGATGAGCACAGATGCAGTGAATGTGGTCAGGAGTACAGACCTTGTGATTGAGGCAATCGTTGAGAACCTTCAAGTCAAGCAGGAGCTCTTCAGTGAACTTGACAAAGTTGCTGCACCGTAAGTAGACTGTTTGTTGCTCTAAACCAATTACAAATGTAAGGATTTTTTTTTTCAAAACACAAAACACAAAATCGTCGGGTGCCCTGTAAAAGGGCATGAGTGTGTTCAGACACCAACATCACCTTACGTCCTTCTGCTGGGAACAAATTCCGGCTGGTCCGTTTTATGGCTTTTTACAATTAGTTTTTACTTCATCATGACGTATTATTTGAACACAGAATGTGAGAGTTAACAAAATGGAAAATAAAGAGTAATTTTTAAAAATGATTTTAGAGACCTTCTTTTGCCCTTATGCTTTTCTGCAAGGCACCCAATGAAATCCCCTGTCCTTAGAAGTACTAGTTTTCATCTACTTTCAAAAAAATGGTGGCCTACATTTGATTGCAAAAACAAGGAGGAAATGTTGTTTTTTGATCCTAGCTGGACCTTTCTGTTTTTTTTTTTAGATGCTGTAATTCCTTTGATTTAGACAGTTACATGCACTTCATGCAGCACAAAATTTGTCTGTGTGCACATTAACAAGGAAGAATGTTTTAGTCATTTTGAAAACAAGTTCTTCAATAGTGAGTTTGTCACTCCACGTTTTTGCAGGTTAATTTTGTCGGGGGAAAATTGAGTGTGACCCCAAAATGCTGATTTATTTGAGTGAGAATTTCAGCTGTTCAGCTTTTGGGCATTGAGCATTGTATACGGTGTTTTGCTTGCCCTCAGTGAAACCATTTTCTCAAGCAATACTTCTTCACTGCCCATCGGAGACATTGCCAGGGCAACGGAGAGAAGAGACAAGTTTGGTGGAATTCATTTCTTCAATCCCGTCCCAGTCATGAAGCTAGTGGAGGTGAGATCCATATCATCTATCATCTATCCCATATGCGTCCAGATGTGGGCCGCTATGACCTTTGCTCTCAACCCAGTTTGTATATTGACTTTGTAAGAAGTTGAGTAGTCCTTGTGTAAACAGGATTACAAATTGCACTGTAATGTGATGTCAGTTGCTTTTGACTTGTATTCCACTCTTGTTTACTTAGCGTGAAACAATAATGAAGTTTGTGTTGGTAAGGTGATCCTATGAATCGTAACATTTTGTCCTGAAGCAAATTTTGGTGCTGAAGCAACTCCATGAAATTGCTTCCTGAGTGGGTTCAATAGTCAATACTTTTGAGTCCATGGATATACATGTACAGTGGAACATCGCTGTAACGAACATGGGATCCATGAAAGTTGTTCAGTATAGCGGACGTTCAGTTGTTCAGCATATCCAAGGATGTACAATCGGGAGCCTAAGTGCATGTTCGTTATAGCCGATTGTTTGGTACATCGGCGTTCATTATAGCTACGTTCCACTGTACATAGCACTCTACATGAAGCAACAAAGTAATGGGTGATTGGCTCTTCATAAGACTACTGTAACTTGTAAAAAATAAAAAATGTGGTATGAGCTTCATTAGCCGACACTACCTCATCAGATGCACTAATGAAGTAGCTGTAGCTAAGACAGATAGTGTCTCGTGTTTGATTTGACACTAGTTAGTCTTATCCAGTGCTAGCACACACTCCCACAGTGTCTTTGCTTTCCTTTGTAAGGAGACTGAGGTTACATCATTCACAGTTTGGAATGGATTGGTCGGAGACATGTACTGTGTAAGCCACATACGTGCAAATGGCTTCTACAGTCGACTCCTGTTATAACGAGGTCCCCTGGACTTTCACAATTACCTCGTTATAACCAGAACCTCATTATAACCCAAACTGCAGCACTGCGCACATTGAAAGACGCGATTCCTGATTCGGACAATTAAGGTTTGGTTTTGGACATGCAGCTGTGCCCTTAGTTTCCAAATGAAGTCGTTATAAATGGGTCGAGAACATGCTTTTGTTTGTGTTCAGTAGGCCAAAATGTTCGTTATAACCTCATTATGCACACATATTTCCCCGTATTTAATAGCATACTTTGCATCCTTACTAAAAATATGACTTTCTATCTTTGTTGCCTGGTTTCTGACAAATCCACAGGCCCTCAAGACCTCAAGCTCACTTTTTGTAAAAGAAAGAATCATAAAAACTCCTTATCTAGATTTGTTCATTTCTCTGCTGACATCTTTACGACTTCTCTATTTTTGTGAATTTTCTCATCATTATTCCAGGTCGTTAGCACCCCTGAACAGAGTGAAGCCACCTTCAAGACACTGACAGAGTTTGTTAAAAGCTTAGGCAAAGTACCAGTCCAGTGCAAAGTGAGTACATCCTGCAAGGGGTACCGACTCATTTAAAAATGGATAGCATGGTTTCTATAGAGGTTTTTTGTGGTCAGATGCTTTTTGCCGGTCAGCGTTCAATTCACGCAGCTGTACACGGAATGCATGCGACTTGGAGACATCAATGTCCAATGGAAATACTCAGGTTCAATATTTGCATGCGCTTCTGCGGATTTGGATGCACCAGTGGACATGCTAATTAGCCTTTGCTGGAAAAGTGACGTCATGTGAAACACCTCTATATGCAAGAGCTCTTCTGCAATTATGTTGTGCAGCGCCCTCGCTTGACCAATAGTTTGCTTTACTTTGAATCTTTTCAGGACACCCCAGGGTTCATTGTCAACAGACTGCTGGTACCTTACATGATGGAGTCGGTTAGACTGCTTGAGAGAGGTAAGCCCCGCCCCCATCTTAGCCCCGCCCCTCCCAGTCTCCACATCTCCCCTCTTCCACCCAAGTTTTCAAAATACTCATTTATTGCTGAATCTCTAAATGCCTGTGCTCTCATGTTTCCTCATTTGTAAGACTTTTATCCCAGTGTATTTTTTATTTTTTTGCCATGGTAACAGGTGATGCCTCTGCTCGAGACATAGACACTGCCATGAAGCTAGGAGCCGGCTATCCCATGGGTCCCTTTGAATTGGCCGACTATGTTGGTCTGGACGTCACAAAGTCCATCATTGACGGTGAGTGTCATCAGAGGAAGTGGACACTGGTCATGCCGTGTCATCTTGTAGTCAGCGTCACAGGGCCAATCCCAGAGCTTGCCGCTTACTTGTCGTGGGTGTCTGGCAGGAGTACTAGGATTCAGGAACTAGTCTCATTGATCAGCTTAAGCACAAACCCGGCTTAGCAGGAGTTTCTTCCCATATTAAACAGAGTAATATACACAAATGTTGCAAACTGCTTACTGACTAAAACGACCAAAATGCAAATCTCAAAATTTGGTGGCCCTGACGTTTCAGTTCCTGCTAGGATCGAAATTTCAGGCCCTTCTATTGTTTAATATTCGCTTTTTTGTCATTTTAGTCGGTAAGCAGTTTGTCACATTTTTACATATTTACTGGATCATTATTTGCTTCAAGTATCAGAAGTATTTTGACCATCAAAGCTCAAAACATTTTGGTTTTGGTGCTTAAGGAGTACGACAAAATTGGCCAAAAGAATTGCTTCGCGTAAGATTTTTTTTTGCAGAATGTGAAATGATTTAAAGCACTATCTTTCCCTTTGAGGTGATTTAATATTTTGGTTGATTTGTTGTCTTTGTTCTAGGATGGCATGAGAAGTACCCAGACAACCCTCTCTTCATGCCCAGTCCTCTCCTGAACCAGAAGGTTGCCGAAGGAAAACTAGGAACGAAAAAGGGCGAAGGCTTCTACACCTATGGGAAGAAGTAAATGCTGCCCTTTAACCTGTGACCTGAGAAGGTCACTGAGGAGTGAACTTTGTGTCTCCCCTTTTTCATACCCGAAGTTGTTTGTAAATCAAAAGGATTTGGAATTCCCAATGATTGTTCTGCCCTGTTCTATCCCAACCATCTCAAGGATTCTTCGTTCTTTTCATTTGTTGCAAGAAACCATTGTCTTACGCTTTATGTTAAAATCTGAATGAAATTCATGATTAAGGATTTGGGGGACTTCATTCTGAGTAAAGATTTCCTTAAAACTAAACCATGATTGTATTAAGATGAAGACAAATAATCCACTTCAATATAGCCTATGGTATTTCATCATGAAGAACCTATAGTAATCCTTTGAATCTCTCTGTACATTTACTGACCTCAGATTGCTAACTATCAAAACTCTTTAAAAAAATAGTGAAGAAACCTTTGATTGTACTGAGACTTGAACCCAAGACCTCTGGTTTTGCACACCAGTACTCTTACCATCTGAACTATCCAGCCCTTAGATGTTGGCCTTCCTAAATTGTCAACTGGTCTTTATTTGGCATAACAACGGTGTCTATTGTCACAAAGCATTTTGGAAAAATAGTATCACAAATCAGATACTTTTGCCAAGGAAAATGCATTTGAGTACCATATCTTGTGTGTGCAATTTTTGCTTATCACCCACTGCTGTTTTAGACTGAGCAAAATAAATGGTTGTGCTTGAATTCCATGAAATTGGCCAGTAAATTCTAACCCAGATTGAAAGATTTATGATGCTATTTTTTTCTCGATAATTTTATTTGGTTTTTCCTGATAAGGCTGAATTCTATTTTGTTTTGTTTTTAACTCTATATCGCAAATCTTTAGAATTTTAGATGATTCTAAGAAAGAAAGGCCAATATGATGGATGATCTAGGCAAGGTGTTTACTTGGTGAGGTTCATTTGGGAACAGGTCACCAGCCAATAACTTGTGAGGCATTCTGCTTCTGACTTGTGTTTGGTTGTAGGCCCTTGAGTCTCCTCAACTGTCTTCAGGCTTGTCATGCTAATGTGAGCCCAGTCATCCATTTACAGACTACATCTTTACCATTAAACCCTGGTTGGTTTCAACATCTTGTCTTGTGAAAACTGACCGTCTTTCAAAAACAGTTGCTGGATACATCATTATGCAAAGCTTGGAGTTTGTAGACTTTATCCAGTGGATAATGGAAGTAAATTCTTAATGATGTCAAACTTTGGAGGGCCTGACGTTTCGATCCTAGCAGGACCTTTCTCAAAGTCAAAGGACTCCTGCTAGGATCGAAACGTCAGGCCCTACAAATTTTGATATTCGCCTTTTGATCATTTTACCTATAGAGCAGTTTGCAACATTTTTGCATAATTATTACTGATATCAAATTATACTTGAAAACAAATTGAAGTGAAGAAACTCCTCCGTTGGTCTCTCCAGTTCCCTTTAGGGCAAGCATTTTGTCAGCAAATCATATATTTTGTGGGTTCTTGAACGTTTTGAGATTTGATGATGGACGAAGATGAGAGAAAATGGCTTTGTTTATTTGATATTTTTGTAATGAAGGATTGCATGCTCTGGTTGATGTTGCATTTATTATGCCTCAAAATGCTCCAGAAAGGACAGTGACGTCACAGGCTTCTTTACCGAATTTTTACTTTAAAAAACATGAAATGCGTTTTTCAATCGTTTTCTGAGGGTCTTCTTGATTTGATCTTGAAAACTTCCAGAATCGGTAAATCACCAAATTATTTTCAAGGCCGGACCCCCACATGAATGAGATTATAAGCTTAAATTCAGCTGGTTGAACACAGGCGGTATTTCTGACATGATTGGAACCAGTAATCACCGTGAAGGGAGGCTGAACGATTATTAAAACGAGGAATATTTGATTGATATTTTTTATTCGGGGGGATCACAAACAGATGGATCTGAGGACAGTTACGTGTTCGGTCCAAGCTTTCAGTTCGAGTTCTAAAGCTCCCCACCTGGAATTATCTATACGAACCTGGCAGTGTACATAATGTATATCGTTCGGGTTTTCTTTGCTACTGCAATTAATGAACAAAAAAGAGAGAAAGAAATCTGGTTGGTGTACAAGTTGATGAATGAATCTGTCGGGTAATCCGTGTTCATCTCCGGCTGTGTAGCGAGGCTTGTTGAGTAAGATTACTAAGAATATTGCCGTGAATATCAAGCCGTTCTCGTTGTTAAGCAGAAGCAGAGATGTAAATAAATGTTTTTGAATCGGATTTGAGTCCTCTCATTTGTCTTTTAATTGTCGAGATTGAAACTAAACATTCAACATTAATGGGTCTCTGCAATCAATATCACAGTAAGCTCATTTTTTGCTGACAATTAGGGATCTGAAATGTACAAACATAATTATTGGCAAGCTTTTTTTTCTTTGTGGAGTCCGAAATTGGAAATTCTCATTAGCATAAAAACCTGAAAACTTAGAAATGCACCCCACAACTAGTGTGAAAAACAGTGATCAGAAATGGCCATGATAACGAAAATAAGGGCAAAACACGGAAAATCTCCCCTAACTGTCGACAAGATAATGAGCATTATGTTACGGGTTGGCGCTGTGGAAATAGAATCAGGATTTGAAACAATTTCTGCAAAGATCATGCCCATGGATCATTTTTGATTTCAACATTTTTCTTCGAATAATGCGACTGAAAAAAGACTAGCAATGCAGTATAGTACCCTGTCCTACATTGAGTAAAACACATGTTATGCATAGGGCTTATAAAATTCAGTGCATGGGTGCCATACTGAAACAAAAGTCAAGCTTCAGGGTGACACGAGGCTTGTCAAGTTGGGAATTGCTGAGCCAAGAATTGCCGCAAAATGGTGAATGTGATCAAAGGTGTGCTAGTGGAATGGTAAGCACGACAATTTCCTCTATTCACATGCGTTTGACTTGCTATTCAGATAAAAAGTATAATGCTTTTGCACAGATTTTCATCTATAAAAGCGTTACAGTCTCGTGTCAGTCATGAGTCCGAGTAACTTCATTACAATCGCCTTTTTTTTGAGGGAGTCCCAAATTTATGGGACTAGTCAGTCATGAGTAACTTGTAACACAATGAAAATGTATATGCTTAGTACAACTACTAATTTTTTTACTATAGGCCTAGTACTAGTAGTACTACTAAAGTACTAGTCCTATAGAAGTTTTACATAATGTAGTGCTACAGTACATTAATTTACCGTACATTAGCCTAGTAAACAGTGTAGTATGTCATGTGTACGTGTACTCGGTAACTCACTCATGCCTGGTGTGTATACAAATGATGTACTATTGTATTACTACATGTACAGGTCTCACAAACGGTACATGTACAGTCAGTAGGCTTATGTACTGGCCACATGTGCGTGTACTCAGTAGACAGTTCTGTACAACAGTACATGCATGCACAATCATTTGTAAAAATAGACGTACACGTATGTAGGGCTGTTTTATTATATGAATGTACAGACTATAGTATAGTATGTACATGGACAGTGCACATGTACAATGTGTACACAAATAGTAAAATAAAATCATTAGAATACAATGTACTGTACTTGTACATTTGTGTACGTCCTTTAGTTTGGCCCTAGCATTTAGCAAGGATTGCCTTGCACAGGAGTTTATCATGTGGACATGGGACTGGTTGTGGCCTTTGGCTCATTACGTCACTTGTACACTGTAAAAGGGTGGAAAAACCCTAAATCCACAATACAATAGACCACATATTTTTACACTGTCTGGCACAACGCCACAAGCACTTGCCCCCCCCCCCCCCAAATTGACTTTTTACAGATTTCCAAAAAATCATGATGTGTATGTGTCAACCATACGATGGTCAGTATTCAGCTGTGTACAAAACGCACGTCTTTTTTCCTACATACGCATCACAAAATCACGATTTTGGGAAAACTTTTTTCCATTTTTTCAGCTTTAAGTTTAACTATGCATTGTGTAAGGAGCAGGATTAATGCTACTTTAATTCTCATCTATGACGTCTCAATTGATTGAAGAACAAATTATATTTGACTGTTCTGGGTTCGGGTGTGAAGTTTTGTTTGAACATAATTGTGCCAAAATCATCGTTGCTCAGTAGGCCCTGAACAAATGCAGTTGTGGCATAACATGTATACAGGTTTATGCGCTGCTAGGTTTGTGGTTGATAAACAAAATATGTTGATTGAATTTGCTTTGTTTAAAATCTGTTCATGTGACAACAGCAACAAAACTACATTATGCAAACACGCTAATCAGACAAGAATCAAAGAAACTTGCCAGTTGAGAGGAAGTGACATAGGTGCTAATGGCCAACTGGTCCGTGTTTTTCTGCCAATTTTTAGTGACCCTGTCATGAAGCAATTTCTGCTGCACATGGATGAAACCAACAAACTGGGTCGGAGGTTTGTCCTGGTGGATCTGGACGAAACGCACCTGTTCATTGATCAGGAAATTGTGGAAACGTTGAGGGAAAAGATTGATGACATCATGGACGAGAATACTTTCTCTGTTTTGATGTGAGCGCCCCGATGCGGAGAACGATTGAGGAAAGGGTTTGGCTGGTCTGTCAGGAAGCTTCTCTCAGACATCATGCACCTGTTTCGCGACCTGAATATAAAGAGCAGGTGAAATGATGAAGCTGAGGAACAGATCAAAGCTTGATAGTTGACTCAGGACCATCTGTGACATCCTAATTGTCATCAAGGAGGAATCCTAACTATCAAGTGAGTTTAACAAGCTTGTGTTCTTCAAGTGCACTGACATCTGGACTGGACTGGACAGCCTCTGGACTGTCTCACATCCGCCAAGACCTCTGAGACTCATCATGCTTGCCCCATGGACCTATACTATAGCTCCATGCTTGCCCAAGTAGCATTCTTCTTGGATAGCCCATGGAGGCCTTCTCTCTCCATGGACAGCCTGCCTTGCCACATTGGGATGCCACCAGAACCAATGTCCACTTGGTCAAATAGATTTGATGAGAGCCTTGTGATGGGCAGTAGGCAGCAGCCATGCCACTAGCTGGCTGTTCAGTTTCTTGTGGACCGGTGGTTTTAGGTGGACACTGGTGTCTGCACTCTGCTTTAAAGTTTCTTTGATAGCCACTTCACACCATGGCACTTTTCAGTGACTGAACTTTTATTGCTATTCTCAAAACTCAATAAAGAATTGGGAACAATAAATACATGTACCTATGGAATAAATCAGTAAGAGTGCACTATGCATACAAGAAATTCAAACCTGATACAATCAGACGTCTGTGTGGCTTTTGTTACGCTACAAACGGATACATATTGTTTTGTGGTGGGCTGAGAAGAGTCTTTGTTCAAAACTTGGACAAAAATGGTGCCCGGATTCAGAGGGACCATCGAATAGCAACACTGCTGAATTTGGAGATCCCACCTCCGTGCCAACTGCCAAGTGCATGGTTAAACACACCAGTAATCAAAATGGATCTTTCTCAAATTCACTTTATAAAATAATCTAAACTGTGAGGGCGCCCTCCATATATTTGGTCACTGCATCGTGGCTGCTGGGGATTTTGGATTCTCGCTTCATGACCTATTCCCTGATGTCTTGCGCACATGTTGATACCTAATTTGTTCATATCGGACATACCAATTAGTATGTCAATTAGTATGCGCATGTCATTAAAATTGCTCATCATGGCATATATTTTATGTAACAATTGAATATTTTCAGACAGTGGCTTGTATTTCTTTCTGAATCATGCTCAGTAAATGATGTTGAATTAATTTCATGCTTCTGAGTTCTGTGTAGTGCTGAGAGAAGTTAATACAAAAAAACTGTTGCAAACTGCTCACTGACTAAAATGACCTGCAATACAGAAATCTCAAATGTTAGAGGGCCTGGCGTTTCGATCCTAGCAGGACCTTTCTCAAAGGCAAACTGCTCACTAACTAAAATGACCTGCAATACATACATCTCAAAAGTTAGGGGGCCTGATGTTTCAATCCTAGCAGGACCTTTCTCAAAGGCAAACTGCTCACTGACTAAAATGACCTGCAGGGCCTGACGTTTCGAACCTAGCAGGACCTTTCTCAAAGGCAAAGTTCTGAGAGAAACTCTATTAGTCAAAGTTTGGAAAAGAAAAGAACCAATCCCAATAGACAAAATGATTAAAAATACACTGTAATAAAAACAATAAAAGCGTTAGGACATAAAAAGTGGCTTTTTGTTGTGATGGGGAAGTTGAGTTTCAGCTGTGTATATATAAAATTACATCCGAACTGAATTATTTGTCATCTGGGAAAGTAGGGAGATCTTATTCTTATTTTGACACAGTTTCCTCATGTTCTCATACTTGTTTAGGTTGAAACCATAGAGCATATGTTCCTTGCTCTATGCTTCAACTCAATGTACCAAAGAATAAATCCTTTTCCTATAGGCTATACATGTGTATAACCTATTTGTCTTGGCGGATGGATATCCATTTGCGTTATGAGTTATGCGTCCCACGTGTTTACTTCACGAATGATCCGCATGGAGGTAGATGACCCGAGTTAACAAAGCACCGGTATCACGACGTTTTTAGAATGAACTTTTTACCGAATGCCTTTGTCCGATTCGTTTTTAACGACTTCGTCATGTTTGTTCATATAGAGAAGAAAACACCCCAGTATCCCCTTCTTCCCATGGCGCAGTCATGGAGGCCTACCCCTTCACCTCCATGGTAAACTATGGGAGCCGCCTGAGTCAGCATTTACGAAACGACCTTCAGAGGTTGTTACATAACACGAAGCCTTGGGGGTGGAGTCACCCCCCGGCTAGGGGCGGTTTTTGTCTAGACGGTAAAAAACGAGGAGGAAGAACCAGACGAACTCGCAAGACATTTCATAACGCCCGTTGTGACGTCTAGGGACGACCCCAGCAGTGGAAAAAAAAACATCATCGGAGAAATCCAACTTTCCTTTTTAGTAACAAAGAACACTCACACGATTATGAAGTTACAGTTGTCCATTCGTATTTTTTATAGGCATATATACTGCTTGCTATAGTTGCCTTTGAATACATGTTGACGAAAGGAATCGAAGCATTCAGCATTTGTCAGGCTGCAGTCTTCTGTCGCCTTTCCTCAAACCCAGGGACAAATAAAAGAATTCTCTTCCAAGTCACGTGAAATATTGATTCGCCTGAGTGCCTTCGCTATTGTGCGAGCCGAGCAGCCAGGCAGGGAGGGGAAGGGCTGTACCTCTCGGGGACAGCACTCGACGCATTGATTACCCCTGCACACGCTGCCAGCAAACACTCGGTATCCAGGGTTAGTGCAGACGAGTTAGCCACGTCAACCTCTCTCTCTCTCTCCTTGAGTTTCCCCAATTGATCACGGTTAACCATGGCCTCTATGTACTACCTGATTGCACTGACTCTTCTCCTGGGAGTCGCCTCTGCACAAGGTGAGTCGAAGTTCCATGGCATTTATTGCTCTTTTGTTGGCATAACCAGAAATTAAATGTTTCACTTTCAGTTTGATAGGCCTACGTGTACACGCTGTGCTTGCAATCTGTGTAGTCTTAGAATTTAGTGGGCCTGACGTTTCGATCCTAGCAGGACCTTTCTCAAAGGCCATTGAGAAAGGTCCTGCTAGGATCGAAACGTCAGGCCCACTAAATTTTAAGATTTGCATTTTGGTAATTTTAGTCAGTAAGCAGTTTGCAACATTTGTGTATATCACAATCTGTGTAGTCGGTTACAAACTTACATAATCCACACAGACTTATTTTGTAAAATATTGTGCTGGAAGTTAACACCATGGGATTCCTTGCTCTATGCACTATGTAAGATCTTTTTTGAGGCCTGCACATTTTTTGGTACGAGGTAAATACAGGTAATGTAGACAGGGGATGAGGAATTGGCTCAAAAGGAAGGGATCGAAAAGTGAGACCCTCTACATTTGTTTCAAAGTAATGAAACCGGTTGTCGTTTGTTTCCAAGTAATGGTAACTATTTGCTACCAGTATTAAATAGTAGTCTATCTTTGTGTAGGCCTATGTATACCACGAATATTGTTTCTTGATAAATTTGTAAAACGGGAAAGTTGTAGTTTCTGCGTATAGGATCGTATTCATCAGCACTTTTACCTTTTTTTAATTTTTCATTTTTTTTCTGAGTCCGAGGCTACTCCTATCACATGATTCCTTATCCGACTAGTTGCCTTTGAAGCCTGAAGCGCGTGACACCTGTGATGTATAGCATCACGTGCCTTGCGATTATTGTACCGCCTGAATTGCTTTCAGGACAATTTGAAGAAAAAACCTGAATCGTCTGAATGTTCGCCGGTATTTGAATAAAAAGGCATAATCATATTCGGTGAAGGTTTATGATGATGGCATTGCCCTGGGTCGGTATACTTCACAAGGATGTCTGTTTTGTTCGAATCTAAATCACCGCCCTGTTAATGTAATCACGAGTTAGTTCCACAATGTGGAAATTCACTTTGGAAAGAAGGTCTTGGTCACTGGAAATTTCCACTACGTCACTCAGTGCCTATAACACGTAAAAAGCACGCCCTCTTTTCTTTGTTGTAAAGGCTAAAAGCTTTCGCGATGTCATCACGTGATGCGCTTCCAGGAGATACCGCTGACTTCTCTCGTTAATTGCAAATAGGAAAGCTGGAGAACAGTTGTTTCCATATAGGTTTTCTAGGTTTCTAGAAATCATCTTCATTTGAGAATCATGGAAACGAGGACCGTTTTCCTGTCCCAAATAAACACGATTATTTGGATCACGATTTGAATCACGATTCAACCTACCCTTTTGTTTGTGTGTGGACACAATAAACGCAATTATTATTGAGATTTGAATAGCTATTCAGACTCCACTATTAGGGTCGTTTCTACTTCCCAAATAATCGCGTTTTCCTGTCCCAAATAAACACGATTATTTGGATCGCGATTTGAATCACGATTCAACCTACCCTTTTGTTTGTGTGTGGACACAATAAACGCAATTTTTATTGAGATTTGAATAGCTATTCCGACTCCACTATTAGGGTCGTTTCTACTTCCCAAATAATCGCGATTCAAAAACCTGTGTTTTTTTTTACTTATGTTCCCACGGTAAAAAAATCGCTAACCACAATTGGCTCGTGTGAACGCAAGCAAAACAAACACTGGTTTTTGAATCGCGAGTATTTTGGACATTGGAAACGGTCCTCGTTTGGACTGTGAGGGTTGGATGAATGTTTGATTGAAAGATTAATATCGGCGGTTTTCATCGGGTATTTTGAGAACAAACGCTTGATTAGGTCTCGACCTTCGTCAACATTTTTCTCGAATGCGCAGAACCGCTCACCCATTGTGTTTGATTGTGGTCTACGTGCTGAAAATGTTTTGACGTCGGCAAAAACATTCCGAGACAGTCATGCAGTTGTGCAATGTTTTTGTTAGGGGCTTGCGCAGTTTGTAAGGCCTAGTTCTGGACTTCACTTTACCCCAGAGAGAAGTAGGTCGTAGTTCATGCGACACTTGGCAAATTTTGGAGTAGAGGTATAATGCATTCGTTGACTTTCAAATGATCAGATTTATTTTGGAGATGCACTCTGTCAGGTAAATGTTTGTCTGCACCGAAGTGCCTCTTTCAAATCAAATGCAGTAAAGGTAGTCACTGCCAAGAATTGCTTGCCAGCAAATATTAGTGTCTCGTGTGACATCAGTCTGGACTCTAGTCCTGGGAGCATTCTTATCTCCACAGTCCGCCTGAGTTCAGAGTTCGACCAAGGCTCGTCTGTTACCTCCATTGTATGACCTTGCTGGCTCTAATCACTTATTCATCCACGCTCTAACCCACAGAGGTCTGTTTTTTAACTCCACGCTCTTAATCTTATCGACCCAGTCACAATTATTTGACCTAAACTTGCAAAGGTCTTCGGGGTTTGCAACTTCGATAAAGAAGAAGTAAAGATGGTCAGAATCCGTTGCCAACTTGCCATGCGACTTCACCCAGTGGGTTTGGTTGCAATCCATCAATATTTACTCGTCTGGACTGTGTCTGGACCATAGAGCCCCTTATACCATGTCTTGACCATAGAGCCCCTTATACCATGTCTGGACCATAGAGCCCCTTATACCATGTCTTGACCATAGAGCCCCTTATACCATGTCTTGACCATAGAGCCCCTTATACCATGTCTTGACCATAGAGCCCCTTATACCATGTCTTGACCATAGAGCCCCTTATACCATGTCTGGACCATAGAGCCCCTTATACCATGTCTTGACCATAGAGCCCCTTATACCATGTCTGGACCATAGAGCCCCTTATACCGTGTCTGGACCATAGAGCCCCTTATACCATGTCTGGACCATAGAGCCCCTTATACCGTGTCTGGACCATAGAGCCCCTTATACCATGTCTGGACCATAGAGCCCCTTATACCATGTCTGGACCATAGAGCCCCTTATACCGTGTCTGGACCATAGAGCCCCTTATACCTTGTCTGGACCATAGAGCCCCTTATACCATGTCTTGACCATAGAGCCCCTTATACCATGTCTTGACCATAGAGCCCCTTATACCATGTCTTGACCATAGAGCCCCTTATACCATGTCTTGACCATAGAGCTCCATGTCTGGAGGAAGGGCCAAGTAAATATCGGCCTTCGTACGAGATGGGCAGGCATGGGCTGAACTAACGGGACGTGTCAGGATTATGTACAGCGCGGCATTCACCAGTGGCGTTGCGTATTATTACATAACAACTGTTGACCTGCTGGGCCAACTTTTCCTTCACACAGCGGGCTAGATTATTGGATGAGAGATGGGTTGAATTTTGCCCAGTATAGCGAGAAGAACTCTACTTACACTCTGCAGCTCTGTTCTATTTTTTTTTTACTCCGAGCTCAGGTCAAAATATCCCAGGGAATCTGTCGTTTTTATTTGAACACCCATATCATTAAGCAAGTATAATTATATTGTTTAGCATTTGTGACCCGGCACAACGACATGAGGAATATCCCACCAAAACACTTTTTAAGTAAACAACGCCTGAAGTTAAAGTATCGTCACAATTCGATTACAAATCAGTTTTCTTTGGTTTGTATTTCGGAAATTTTAAGTATTAGAGGATATTACATTTTGATATCATTTGAAAGCTAATGGTATACTCTTTCACGTTATTAGAAAATCTCAAAATCTCAAAAGTGGGGGTTATTCCTCATTATGCTGTGCCGGGTCACATTTGTGGACTGAACACGACTATTAATTTAAGGCAATTTGTGCCAAGGACCCCGTTGTTGCCATGGCGAGACGAGACCGAGTCCAGGATCTTTAATTGTATCTTTACCCAATACCATCAGACATGGCCGACCAGTTGCCTGGTTACCTGTGTTGATTTATTACCGTGTAGTTGAACATTTTGAACAGTCTGCACTGTGCACTTGAATGAGTCATTCTGAGATTTTGTTCTTTTCTTTTTTTCAGATGTCGAGAGATTCCAGCAGCCCTTCGAGTCTGTGACTAGACCTCTGAGTAGGTTGAGGTTTGATCTCAGTTTCCTTCGTTTACTCTCCATGTTTATCATGATAATATTTTAAAATTTAGTGGGCCCGACGTTTCGATCCTAGCAGGACCTTTCTCAAAGGCTCTGCCTTTGAGAAAGGTCTTGCTATAGGATCGAAACGTCGGGCCCACTAAATTTTAAGATTTGCATTTTGGTAATTTTAGTCAATAAGCAGTTTGTAACTTTTTTTGTATATCACTCTAAATGATAATATTTTAAACAAAATTGTATTCTTGAAATAATTGCAAATGGATCAATTAATTAAATTAAGGCTTACTGGACTAAAATACGATTAATATTATTTTATTAAAGGTGTCTAAATCTCCTATGGTCGAATGCCCAATACAAATCTGAATTATGTTCCTAACAGTTAGATATAGGCTGTAATTATAGGCTATATTGGATCATTCTATTTTCAATGGAGATTGTTTGTGTGTTTCAGTCAAAGGTATTGTGGGGAATCCGTACATTTGTGAGGCGTGCGAGAACTTCGTGGGAATCCTGAAGAATATAACCGAGGATAACGAAACCTTGGTGAGTATCTACCAATATGATACAAAACAGGCTTGTAAAGAGACTAGGCACTTTTTAAAATGTAATTTACCTACGTATTAAGTCACAGCTTGCACAGAAATTACGTAGTGGAAGAGTTAAGTTTAATGCTGTAAATGACATTTATTTTCACTGTATCCGTGTTTATATTTTCTCTCGTATATTTTGGTGTTTTTTTTACTGCACAGCGCTCTTACAAATTCAATTAAGTTATGTTAAATACTAAACTTTGCGCTGGGTTTTATAGACAAACATGAACAAATGTGATTTCTTAATTGATTCTAGACAAATCATGAAAAATCGAATTATGTATAATAGGAATGTATATAGTACTACTTTGATTTACGTTTATGCATCAACATCATTAAATAGAGGCCAAAGAAACTATGAAAACAGCTCTAGACATGGAATCTGTTTGGTGGAGATTGTTGGAAGTTTGCGGTGACACTGTACAATTATAGATATAACATGATGTTTGCGTCGAGGAGAATGTAATTCAAAGAGGTTTTGCCCTTACTCGACGTGGTAAACACTGAATGCTCAGTGCTTTGCCCGATGCCTGATAAAAATATTTCAGGCAGCTCGGGCGGGATTCGAACCCGCGACTCCCGAATTCTAGTACGGACGTCTTAACCACTGGTTTTACAGAGTGGCTCTGAGAAGAGCTACTGTAATATAGAAACTCAAGGTTGGGAGTTTGCTCGGCCTGTCATCGGGATTTACTGACACTTTGATGCATGTCCATGGATAGGCTTGTGATGTTTGTATCATTACTGGTTTGTTCTTTTTACAGGAGGCATTTGTGACGCTGCTTCTGCCTGTATGTGACTGGGTTCCATATGTCATGCACCAGGAATGTAAGGACTTGATCAAAGACATCCCCGCCTGTGTCAAGGACTATGCCGATATGTACTTGGTAAGGGGGTTACTTTGTTCTCATTAATTGGGATTTGAGTTTGGTAAGACTAGGATAGAATACTAGTTTTGCAGGTGTTTTGAGGGAGAGGGGACGAGAAATGGGAAGAGGGGAGAGAGAGAGCAGGGGAGGGGAGGAGAGGGGATGAGAGAGGAGGGAGGAGAGAGAGGAGGAGAGATCGAGGGGGAGAGGAGATGGGAGAGAGATGGGAGGAGAGAGGAGAGCAGAGGGAAGGAGAGAGCAGGGGAGGGGAGGAGAGGGCAAGAGAGAGGGGATGGGAGAGGGGGAGGGAGGGGTGGAGGGGGAGGGATAGTGGAAGATAGAGGAAGAGAGAGGAGGGAGGAGAGAAGAGAGGATAGAGGGGAGGATCTATTGGAGAGATCGAGGGGGAGAGAGGGAGAGGTAGAGAGATGGGATGAGAGGGCAGGGGAGAGGGGAGGAGAGAGGGGGAAGGAAGAAAAGTGGGTACAGGGGAGGAGAGAGTGAAGGAGAGGGAAGGAGAGGGGGAGAGAGGGGGAAGGGGGAGAGGGCAGGAAAAGAGAGGGGAGAGGAGGGAAGAGGGGAGGAGAGAGGTGGGGAAAGGGGAGAGAGGAGAGGAGAGAGGGGAGGAGAGGTGCAGGTGCGAGAGGACAGGAGAGAGAGGACGAGATGGTGGTTGAGATGGGGGTTGTTCTGGGCAGTACATGTACATGGAAGTTCACCAACCTTTACCGGCACTCTATCCCTTTTCTCGTCAGGACCCTAAGAGAGATTGCGCCTACGTCTGCCAAGGGACCATGTCCGTCGGCCCCCGCCCTGATGCCCAGACACTGATGAACGTCTTGGGCCAGATGCAGAAGACTGCCAAGAAGTACAATTAGAAATCTCCCAAGGCTCTCCCTCCATATAGGAGGGTCTGAGAAAGGGAAGACATTGTTTGGCTTTGATTTTTCTTAATGAAATGGCTGGCTTTATATTAGCATAAAAGCATCACATGTTGTATCTTTGCGAGTCTTTTTTTTTTGTTATTTGCAAGACCTTAACGTCCCACATGCTACTCCGTATATCTGCTTTCAAACATGCATCTTAATTAAAATATGCTCCATACAGTATATCATTATGAGGTGACTTTGAGCTTCTGTAAGTTTTTGAAAAAGTTTCGGCCCTATGGCACGTTTTTGGACATGTTTTTCTAACTTTTTTTTTTTTTGGAAGGAGTTTTTTAATCATGTCGTGTTATTTCAAGTATTTCAACAGCTTTGTGTAGTTTCGCCGAAATAAATAACAGCTTTTTTCATCACGAATATTTTGTCATGAATGTCATATTTCTTTAATTGGCCTTGTAGAATCTACGAGGAAATGACCCGATCATGTCGTCATAGGACATATATCTCGTTGTGTACTCACTCTTCCTTTGATTCATTCGAAATAAAAGAACCAAATAAAACGGAAAAGAAATGAAAAGGCAAAATGAAGTGGAGAATAATATTTAAAAATAAAAACATGTTTAGAGCTTAAATTGAAATCATTCAAATAATTAATGATTTTTATACCCATGAGGAAACTAGTTATATCCGGTCGATGAGGGCGCTGTCGTCTTCTGTTTTGAGAAATAAATTGACGACGAAGAGTTTTTTGAGGCGAATTTAAAGGCCAGTATAACATTGGGAAGATCGGAAAACATCGATGTCCATAGAATTTTGTCTAATTTACACAGCTTGTAGATTGTCATGATATACATTATAATCCTCATGTTGGAATCTTACGGTCTGGAATGCTGTACTTCTAGAGAAATCTGCAGTCAAACATCGACAAATGGATTATTATTCGAGAGTAATAAACTATTTCGCAGGATTTTTTTTTAATGTTTAATGGTTTAACATGCAAACTGTGGCAATCTTTTGACCTTTACCAATGTTGTACAGGCCTTTAGGTTGAAATCATTGCAATAATTAAATTGTTTCTATACCAATGAGAAATCTTGTTATATCCGGCCGATGAGGGCGCTGTCGTCTTCTGTTTCAGAAGCAAATGCATTTCTTAGGCGATTCTAAAGGCCCAATACAAAATTGGGAAGATCGGAAAACATCAGTTTACAGTGTGTAGATGTTCATGGTTGAACCCTCATGTTGAAATCTTACGATCTGGGATGCTATACTTCTCCAGAAATCTTCACTCAAACATCGAAATCACTCGCGAGTGATAAACTATTTCTAACACTACAGAACGGTGCGAAAACCGTGACGGTTTTTTCCTTGTTCTACTTTCTCAAATAACCATTCCATTTTTTGGAATGTTTAATGGTTTAACACACAAACTGTGGCAATTCTTCGATTTCTACCAATGCTGTATGGGGCTTTTAATAAAGATCTGGTTAATTTGAGAATTGAAATTTTGTCGCGTGTATTACTTCACACTAAAAAACAATTCCAATAATTATTGAAATTAATAAAACAAAATCTAAATTTAAATGTACGTATTTTTAATAACTTTCAGTATACCCATACCACAAGTCAATGAACAAAATAGCAAAAATAACATCCATCCCTTATCAATCCTGGTTACTGATATACAAACTTCATGAAGCTCTTGTTTGAGCTCATGGCGTATTTCATTAAGCAAGTGAAATGTTAATTAGATCTTATTAATTCGTTCATTTAATTTCCCTCTTCTGTCGAAACGTCATGCAGGCCCTCTAAATGTCACCACTTCTCAGCTGCTTTCGGTACCTACATTATTAATTTCAGAACATTATTCAAAAAGATATAACATTATCCACATGATTCGGATTGATAAACTGATTATTAACTTAAGGTGATGTACAAAAATGTTGCAAACTGCTTACTGACTAAAATTACCAAAATGTAAATCTTAAAATTTAGTTGGCCTGACGTTTCGATCCTAGCAGGACCTTTCTCAAAGACAGAGTGACAAGGACAAAACAGATACATGTACGTACACGATGGTTATTTACTGTGTAAGCGGCTAGAACTTTAACATTACTCCATCCTGAAAAAGGCTACCAAGGTTTTTCTTGATACTTTTGAGGATTACACCACTTCCATTTAAAGTTTCAACTCGAATTATAATCATGAATGTCAACAATTTTGTTGATCTAGAAATATAACCACAAGACAAGAATAATAAAACGTCTTTGTATGCCATGCTTCACGACACAATAATCAAAATAGGGGCTTTAATTATTTGACCAAATAATTATATAACCACGAAAAAATAGCCTAACACCGTTGTTAGTAACATTAGATGATCAGGGAATACAAGTTGTAGAACTTTTATTTATAAACATCAAAACAGCCCTCAAATTTAGAATTTAGAATTTAGAATTTTAACGAGCATATTTTTTTGATTTTTTTTTTTATATCTTTAGGGAATTGCCTTCCCTGTTGACTTTTTACCGGATTTCAGATGAAATTTGATGAGCTTTTCCATTTTACGTTTAAATGAATCATAAACGATAGTTGCTTCAATGTTTATATCTGTACAGCTGCCAAGCGTCAGATTTATTTTTTGTCCTATTCCTGATTCTGCTTGTCTCTTGGTTCTTTGACTTGACAGACTTGCCTTTTGTCACCAGTTCCTGATCAGATTCTTCTTCTGGTTCCTGGTCCTGTGCCGGTTTGTCTTCCATTTCCTTTTTTCTGCTTTGTCTACTGGGCCTGTTGCAGGTTGTCTACCTGCTCTTTTTCCTGTTACTTTTTTTTCTTCTAGTTACTTTTTTTTCTTCCGGATCCTGATCCTGTTCCGGTTTTTCTTCCGGTTCCTGATCCTGTTCCGGTTTTTCATCCGGATCCTGAACCTGTTCCGTTTTTTTCTTCCGGATCCTGATCCTGTTCCGGTTTTTCTTCCGGTTCCTGATCCTTTTCCGTTTTTTTCTTCCGGATCCTGACCCTATTCCGGTTTTTCATCCGGTTCCTGATCCTGTTCCAAATTTTCTTCCGGTTCCTGTTCCTTTTCCAGTTCGTCTTTAAGCTCATGTTCCTGTACCGGTTTGACTTCTGCTTCCGGTTCCTGTTCCTGGACCGGTTGAACTTCTGGTTCTTGCGTCTGCTCGGGTTTGGCTTCTTGTTCTTGATCGGCTTGCCTTTCCCGCTCTCCCTCCGTCCGAGGCTCTGGCGTTATCGGAAACCCTTCCATGGGATCAACTGATGCATCTACTGACTCAGGGATCGAATCTTCCTCGGGTGTCAGTCCGACGCGTCCTTCGGACTCCTTCGTTGGCGTGGCCCCAGGAAGGTCTGGACCTGGTCTGGGAAGCAGGTCCTCATTCGGCTCCTGTCCTAGTCCCCTCTCCTGTTCGTCGGCATCAGCCTTGTCTTCTTCGTCTCCTGAGTTCGAACCACCCTGGGGTCGTTCCTCTGGATGCCCAGACTGAGATTCCCGACGCTTGGCCTTCTGCTGAGACGAGAAAGAGGAAGAAAAGGAGGCAAAATGGAATCAATTGACTGACCTGAAAGGAAGAGGGCCTGAAGTTACGATCCTATCAGGACCTTTTCGAAAGGCCTTTGAGCAAGCTCCTGCTTGGATCGAAACGTCAGGCCCTCTGTAGTTTTGACATTTTGGTATTTTAATTCAGGAAGCAGTTTGCAAATTTTTGGTAGAATTATTGCGAATATTTTTACTCTTGCGAGTAGAATATTGAATATGACATTGTGCACGTAGAATTAAGACAGCTTCAGTGGTCTTCTGAGTGGTCTTCTGTCTCTGCCTCTCTCCCCTCTTTGTCTCTCTCCTCTTTCTCTCCCCTCTTTGTCTCTGTCTCTCTGTATCTGTGTCTCTCTGTCTCTGTCTCTCTATATTTCTGTCCCTCTATCTGTCTGTCTCTGTGCCTCTCTCCCCTCTTTGTCACTCTCCTCTGTCTCTCCCCTCTTTGTCTCTGTATCTGTGCCTCTCTGTCCCTCTGTATCTCTGTTTCTGCCTCTCTTCCCTCTGACTCCTCTTTGTCCCTGTCTCACTGTATCTGTGCCTCTCTGTCTCTCTGTCTCTATGTATATGTGCCTATCTGTCGCTCTGTCTCTGTCTCTTTGTCTCTCTGTTTCTCTGTCTCTCTGTCCGATCTGTCCGATCTGTCTCTCTGTCTCTCTGTCTCTCTGTCTCTCTGTCTCTTTGTCTCTCTGTCTCTCTGCCCCTCTATCTCTCTATCCCTCTCAGTTTCTGTCCCTTTATGAAATTCACGAAGAGAAACCCACCTCTTGATCTTCCGTTGTCAGTGACTCTTGTACAAATTTCTTAACGCGCTCGAAGAATCCCACTTGTTTGGCTGCACCGTCCGTCTCATCGCTGGTAGGAGGAGAGGGGATGCTTGCCTTGACTCTCTCTAACTCCTTAGAAAGGTCTCCCACTAACTTGATCAGCTCAGCCTTCTCTCTCTCTAGCTCGTCATTGTTAGCGCCAAGGTCGAACCTATCTTTCTCCAGACCACGAATGGTGCTCATCAACTTGGCTTCCTGTTGACGTTGGCTCTGCGTCTCTGCTCCATGGGCTGATTGGACTGCCTTTGCTCGGGCGTTGAGCTGCTGTATCTCCTCCCTCAAGGTCTTCTCGATGTCGGTTCGGTCGCTCAGCTCCGTGGCCTGATCCTCTTGAAGCGTTCCCGCTTCCCCGTCCAGGGTGCCCGTGTCTTGGATCAGAGCGACGTTCTGACTGACCACTTCGTACGCCTTCTCAGAGAGAGGATCCAAGTCTTCCAGCTTCTTGGAGATGTTCACAGACTTCACCATGGTTTCGTTAAGGGTCCTGTGCAGTGCTTCCAGACGATCCTCTGCATAGACCCTGCGAGACACACAAAGGACAATGCGGATGGTATTAATAATCAATCCAGTGATCCTCATGCTCATGTCCAACAATCATTGATCGACAGGCATTGAGAAGAGGAGTTTTAGCCAGTGCGGCAATGAGGGCGCTGTTGTGATGGAAAAACCTCTATTGCTGCATGTTTGAACATCACTTTTGGCCATTGGCTTCCGGTACGAATCTGTTGTCCCTATGCAAGGTATTTCCCTTCCGCTCAGCCCCGACAGATGAGACCAGTTGAATTACCTGTATGAGGTGATGTCCCCTCGTAGGGTATGTATGTCACGTGGTCGAATGCCCTCTGAGTTAGCTGACGAGACGGACAGATTGACCTGGATGTATCGGTCACGAATCAGCTTCATCACTCGCTATATATGGTGTGCCGAAAAGACAAAATAACTATCATGGGTTAGTTTAGATAGAACGCACGATGGTGCTGCAAAGCAACGTTGCTGATATGGATCAAATTAAACAGGACACCCTCTCAAAAGAGCTACTGGTTTTACTAAGAAAACTTTTCATTTATTTTGTTTACGCTTGAGGGAACAGAGATTAGATGCAATTACAGTGTTTACCAAATACCACTTAATACCACTGTCAATACCGCTGTCGGTGTTCGTATGAAATCACTCACCGTGTAATCTGCAAACTCCCTCTTAGCATGAGAATCCCTCTGAGAACGAGAAACCACAAAATGAACGTCATTATTTTCATCAAGAAGCCTTATTGGATGAGTGTGTCACTTAACTTGAAGGTTCTATTGAAGACGTTTAGGACGTTTTTCTGCGAGTTTTAATAGCTCTGCAGGACCACTGTGTACTTCGTCAAAAAACCATGATTCCCTGAAAATCGTTTTTTTTAAGCAATCGTTAAAAGATAGGTCCTAGATCTGCTGGGATCTTATAAAACCAGCAGTCGATTTCACCAAACTCATCGTAACTTACGATCAATCGCAAGATGATGAGCGATACGCAGAATCAATACTGCCTATCAGAAAGTTTCGATTAGTTGTCCATCGTAAGTTGAGTTACGATGCATCGTAAGGCTTTGTGAAATCCAGCCCAGGTCCTGTACATTGAATCGAGTTTTTCAATGCAAGTAAACCAAACTCGACTCAAACCAATATGACTTACCATGCTAAGGCGTTTGAAGCGGACCTGTTTGATCCATATACCGATGATGTATCTGCAGAAGCGAAAGATGGACTTGACGGAGGGGATGAGATTGAAGGGAGGGGGAAGGGTGCCTGCTGGTCGCAGGAAGGCGGCCCACAGAGATGCACGGTGAAATTTCCACTCCATGTCGGCATGTTCCTGACAACAACCAACGCAAGAAAATGGATATCAACACGGGACACAAAGGCACAGAACGAGTCACAAAATGACTTTCATCGCAGCTCGATAAACACCCTCACTTCAAACTTGATTCAACCCAGTCCCGGTCCAGTCCCTGTTTTCTTTGCCAATTTTTCAATTTGTTTATTTAAAAGTTCCCAGTCAGTTTGTTTGATTTTTATAGGCCCTACCTTTGTTTTGTGGCTGTGTCCTTACCTCGGTCAGGTTGTACGTGTTGGACAGCATACCAATCAGCGCATTGAGAAGCACCAATACGGCCGTGATGTGGTACATGAAGTACATGAATTTACCGATGGTCTCCGCCACAGAATAATCGGACGATAGCATTAAAGTATCCAGCTCTACCATGCCGAAGAGTGACCAGTACAAGTCTGAAAGACACACGATGAACCTGCGCAGTGGGTGAAAAACACGAAAAGACGCAGCTTATTAATTAAATGCATCATTATTTGCCAAAGTGCGATCAGGGCCTGACGTTTCATTGCGATATGCAAGGATCGATGAACTCAGCCCAATCTTAACATTTGAATTACTTTTTTTTTCGGCCATTCAAGTCTTTGAGCAGTTTTTGTAGAGAACTCTTTGAAAGCTATCTGCATAGATTTTAATGTTTTCATGGAGAGAATGGCAGAATAAGTAATAGGTTTGCGGTGACACCATGCAAAATTATCTTCTGTGAGCAAGTGTGGGTCTGAAAAAGCCCAAGGAACTTGACTTTTCGAGCAGTATGCATATGCTCTGTTCGTCGTCAGGAGACTGATGTTGTCTGTCGACTGAGAAAGGCCCTGCTAGGATCGAAACATTTGTCATCCAAAAGTTTAAGATTCGTATATTGCGGTCATACAAGTTGGTAGGCAAATTTGTAAGCAAGTTTGTAAGCAAGTTTGTAAGCAAGTTTGTAAGCAAGTTTGTAAGCAAGTTTGTAAGCAATACTTCTGTAATTTCATCTTTGATAATTTGTGAATCTAATTAGTGAATATGGTGAATCAAAATGAGGAGTGACTACTTACGACGACCAGCCCGTCAAATTGATGCAATCTGCCTCACTGCCACCTTCATCCAGACAAGCCCGTGTGGCTGACTTCCCAGCCGAGAAATAATTCTGAAACATGCCGATGGAAAACGCAAACCAGATGACGACGAAGATGCCGCAGAATTTTAAGATGTCTCCTATCATGGCACCCAGGGAGATCCGTAGAGGTCCCACCGACTCGATAATGAGGAGAAGATTCATGAGCCTCATGAATGCAAACACAATAGTCACGCCGAACAGGGCTCGGCTAACGATCAACGGCTCCCATTGGTCGTACTCAATGGTGCGTTGCAACATCGACGGTAGCCCAAACTCCTCAGCGGGTGCGGCCGTCGGAGGGCTGCATCCGGACAAGGCGACGGTGAGGGCGCTGTTCACCCCCTCCACGAGCGAGGTGCTCAGATTGTTGCGCAGTTCCCCCAGAGCTGTGGCCACTTGACTCTGTAGTCCGACTAACGCCTCCGGGTCATCGTGGCGCTTTGCACGAATCAAGACGTTCGATATAATCTGTGATGATCACAAAAAGTAATCAATTATCCACAACAATTCCCCTTGAATGGAAAAATGCACAAAGATATCAATCTGCTGTTTGGTCAAAATCCAGATCATCTTGGATGGAGATTGCTTCATTTTTGTTATTTGATGTTCACTCACATTGACTGGTCCGTTCCACTGCAGGAAGAAGACACTGGCGTACAGGGCTATGACGATGGCTTCGATGAGATGGTGGGAGTTTTGCAAGATCTCTTCAATACCGAACTTCATGATCCTCTTCATGTGCATCCACGCAATGCCTGAACAAGCCGAGCAGAACAGGTAATTATTCGTGTGTCTTTGTTTTATCTCATAATGCAATGGGCCTGACGTTTCGATCCTAGCAGGACCTTTCTCAAAGGCAGAGTGGCAAGGACAAGTACTTTTGTTCTTGTCACTCTGCCTTTGAAAAAGTTCCTGCTAGGATCGAAACGTCAGGACCACCTAGATATTGAGATTGCATTTGAGAAAATTTAGTCAGTAAGCAGTTAGTAAAATATTTGTTCGAGAATACGGTTGCTTGTTCGTGGCTGAATCGATCGGTTTCCTTGCGAGCATTTCGTTCGATTCAAAAATGTTTAAGAGTTTGTCAAACGACAATGATTTGACTACATTGCCTTGTGTTCATCAACGCTCACATGGTTTGCGTTACTGGGCAGAGCACAGGCCGAGCATGTCAGCGTGTGGATAGGACGCACGCGTCGGCGTGTGGATAGGACGCGCGCGTCAGCGTGTGGATAGGACGCGCGCGTCAGCGTGTGGATAGGACGCGCGTGTCAGCTTGTGGATAGGACGCACGCGTCAGCTTGTGGATAGGACGCGCGCGTCGGCGTGTGGATAGGACGCGCGCGTCAGCGTGTGGATAGGACGCGCGCTTCAGCATGTGGATAAGATGCCCAAGGTGAATCATAATTTGTATCGACTTTAGTCTTAAAAATCTGTTTTTTGACGAAGATTAACTTCCACAGCCCTCGTGGGTCGCCTGACGTCACTTACCGATGGTCCAGATCAATATTAGGATGGAGAGAGTGTCGACAGAATCGCCTACTGCCACATCCTCTCCAACAGTAATAGCGATGATGAGTGCTAGCATTGTCAATGTAGAACCCACGTCCATCAACAACATGACAGATCTACAACATGATGCACAAACACAAGGCATAGCCATCAGCCATGTTCATACGCATTGACATTATAATCATAACCTGTAGACCGAAAATAGAGGGCGCCAGACTGAAATGCCATGGAGGCTGCCATCTTTACAAAAGTATGGGCGGAAGTGATGAGCGTCGCCATGTTCGTATTACAGACAAAGCACGTCGGCCCACAGAGGTTATTCGTGTCTATGGGTTTTGTGAGAAGGGGCGCCCTCAGTCGGAAAACTGAGATTAGGTTACGTCTTGGTCGACTTTGCCCATGTAATATACGGGCCAGCTATGCAACCGTTCATTAAACCACAGTAGACTATGCATCCCAATCTTTAAAGAAATCCTAATTCAGTGGCACCGTAAGGTCCACATAAATCAGGGAAGCAGATTGCATGGAACGATACAACTATGAATATGCACTTACGGTTGTCTGGCAAAGTTTACCACCTTGGGGATTGGCAGTAGGATGTAGAAGATAGAAATGATGGGATAGCCTAACATGACCCCAAGCGTGAGCGCCATCTGATGCCAGAAACCCTTCTCGTTCCAGTCCAGTAGATTCCTGTAGAACTGCCCGATGATTGCTTTCTGGGTGTGAGGATGAGCTATGAACTGAATCAGACAGTCAGTAAATCATGATTATTATCATCTTGAAGTGGAACAAAAATGAGTGCGAACTATTTACTGGCGTCAAATAATGACTGTAGGACCTTTACTTCAAGGAATCCTGCTTGCGAGGATCAAAACGCCAGCTCCTCTGAATCTTTGAGATGTCCATTTAAAGTGGCTCATCTTGTCTCTGATCATGATTGTGGATGTCATTCCTCTCAACCTTCGTCAGTTGGTGTCTGCAAGGCTACTGTGTTCTTCTTTGAGACCGGCGTGGTTCCTTACCTCTTTCTGTTGGTTCTTTATGGCTTCAAACATCTTTGAGAGTGGATGCTGTCTTCCCACGTCATCTCTGTACTTATCCGTGTCATGGAATCTAAACAAGGCCAGAATCTGTCCAAAGAAATCCGACAAATTTAGACAACGGCAAACCGCCAATCTTGACTATAAAGTGGGCTGTACTTCCTCAGATCTGGTACTGCAGATAATTGGATGTATTTCAATGTGTGCAGATTGATCCCGACCGTTTGGCGAAGATTCTACCATTCGATTCATAATGACACGTGGCCCGCAGAATTTCAAAACTGGCGGGAGTCCAGACGAAGATTTGTTTATGAAAGATCGCTAGTCACAAGGCCTTATAAGGCCACTCGAGGTGATGAAACAAGACAAATTGAAGAGGAGTGGACAGATAAAGAAAGAAAAGTCAAAGAAAACGAAGGTATCTATTTACATTCGTACAAAGATGGAAAAAAGGATGTAGAGAGTTCCAAAGCGTAGCAGTACGGGGATCGGGAAGAAGCTATTGCAACATTTCACAGTACTGCACTTTGGAACAGAAACAGTAAAGGGGTGCGAAGCTGTAGCAAAGCGTGTGCTGCGAGCGAAGGTGCGTACAGGAGGGACAACGGATGAAAGACCCTCTGCACGTCTACCATGGAAGTACCTGTAGAAGAGGCTCAGGGAAGAGACAGATCGTCTGACAGAGAGTGGTTCAAGACAGGATGCCAAGTCATGTCCTATCAGATGAAAAGCTCTTCTTCATGGGAGAATCTCTTACCTCCTCGGTGGAGCCTGACTCGCCCAGAATCTGACCGGTGAAGGTTTCAATCCTGGCCGCCATCTCCTCCAGCTCTGCTCCAAAGTCCGTCCAAGACTGACTCAAGGCGCGTAACTTGGTGCTCATGTGAAAGGAGTAGCCGAAGACGTCTGTCTGCGTGGCTAAGATGTGCGCCGGCCGAGAGAGGGCGCGATAGATGTGAAGAGTGGAGACCGCTTGCGTTAGACTGATGTCACCGCCCAGAGAGATTCGAGGCTCGGAAATGGATGCCCCTAGTTCAAGCAGAAGCTGTGGACACCATCGATAGGTGAAGATGACATCAAGACATTACAAAAGGACCTTTTTTCACGTATTCATAAATATTCGACACAATGAGCAGATATATGGCCAACTATTCACTTTGGAAACATGGCACTTGTGCTCTTAAGGGGACTGCAACCCTGCTCAAAACAAAGTTTGCTTATCTGATTGGGTGTTAAAAACAACCTACAATTACCTATGAGCCACTCACGTACGATTTTCATAAAGAGAGAAATTCCATGGAATTGTAGAGCCTCCAGTGGTCGAATTGAAAGGGTACACCATAAGCAATGTGCCCAATTTCCGGACATTCCCAAAGTGAGAAATAACTTTACTCATCATCGGGAAGTTTGTAGGTATCAGACATTAGCATAGAAGCATGAATGAAAAACTAATAATTATAGACTAATAATTATGAGGAATTATCTCAGAAATAATTCTAAGATGTTTGGTGGGCCGGCCAGCCTGCTAGCTAGTCAGTCGAGGTCAAACCTTAACGTCCCAAACTCATTTGATATTCATGATATACAAAAATGTTGCAAACTGTTGCAAAATGTTGCAAACTCCGTGTCATATTTACTCTCTTCCCCCTTCCTTCGTGTGCATGTATCTGTTTTGTCCTTGTCACTCTGCCTTTGAGAAAGGTCCTGCTAGGATCGAAACGTCAGGCCCACTAGATTTTATCATTTGATATTGAAACCTAATCGACTTCGTTCACTGCCAGCTCTTACCAAAATAGTGTCGTAATTGTTACGCTGTGCTGCCAGGATGATAGGTGTGATAGCTGGATGATAGTCGCCATTATCACCGCGACCGTCCAAAATGTCATCACGTATTTCCTAGTGAATACACGGAAAATGAAAACCAAGCCATGGAAAAAGAAAATATTACAATATGACATGAAAATGAAGTAGGATAAGTTTGTAGCACGGTAAGTGAAGCTTGTAATGATCTTCCTAATAAATTGAGGCTGAAATGATATGCTTTTGAGTGACAGGATTAAGATTATGATGCATCAATGTGCAAGAGACATTTTCGTAGAGATATTTGGCTCTTCATTACTTTCCAGGGATAGGATTCCTCTGAATCATGTAGCGCCCTCTATGGGCCATCAATTGCCAACAGTGAACTCATTCGAATCATTTCGAATAAGTGAGTGTTTGTACAACCAGATCAATTCTTTATCGGTAATGCAGGACGGAGAAAGGCCATTCAGAGACCCTCTCGATGGGTCGGGAATAAGACTTCGTCCTCAAAATTCTGAGTAACAAATTTTCTTCTTGTATAGTTGCAGACGTTTAGAGCAGATAATGGACTAGCACCAACCTTGCTAAGGCTCCGAAGATATTTGACGATTGCTTTGATTGCGTCATCATATTCTATATCAATAGCCCTGATGAGTCCATCTCCTAGTGGTATGTCAAACTGAAGTAGGGCTTTGATCACATCTGATAACAAAAAGAAAAATGCAAATAAAACTACTAGACTGGTTGAATGCTTCAGACTGGCGCCACCACCCCGGCAAAGACTAGTTGACTATTATGGGAAGACCACCGTCTAAGGGCTGGATAGCTCAGATGAAAGAGCACTGGTATGTGCAAAACCAGAGGACTCGGGTTCAAATCCCGGTCCAGTCCAAGTTTCTTTGCTATTTTTAATTAATTGTTTCAAAACTTTAGAAGGCCTGACAGCAAAATTTTTCTCAAAGTAGAAAGAGAAAATTTTCAAAACCTTTAACCTTCATTGTTGATTTTAAGATTTCGGTCCATCCCAGTTATAGTAAGAGGTTGTTTTTTGGTAGCGGTATTGTTTCTCTAGCGTGTGATTGAAAGAGAAATCGTAAATACACGGAACAGCAACATAAATGTGAAAAGGAGTTCGGAGAATGATACGATGTGCCATGAGATGTAGGCCTATAGGTATTTATTGTTCAGCACTCTGGACAATAATTGGTTGTATTGCTGTCAAGGATTTTCTGTTATATCGGACGAAGACTGTGTCTCATTAGTCTGTCAAGCCTCAGTCTGGCTATTCAGACAACAGTACGGTAAGGCTTCTTGTGAAGGTCGGGTCAGACACGAACGTCTACGCACGTATATATATAGACCCGTGCCGTTAGTCATAGGTTGCATAACAGTCGAATGAGATTTGTCGACAATAAAGTGATTTATATACTTTTTTACTCGACTAGTCGACTAGTCGACTTCACGTGGGCATCATAGGCACCCGTTGGTATTCATGACGATACATTACCCCTCCGATAGATCTACTCATAGGCCCACTTGTCTTCTGAACAATCTTGATCCGCCACCCTAAAATCCCCCACAAATGCATCAAGCATATTTTGTGGAAGTTTTACTTTCACTGGTATTAATCCCTTCAAGATTCGACGCCTGAAAAAACCCTGGTATTAGTACGGAGCTTCCATTCACTACCAACCTACCCAGGAAGCTATCCTCAATAGCATCGGCGTACAGTGTGACGTTGTCTTCGTTTCTCCAGTCTCGTAGCCATCCTCGCTCCTCGTATGTCGTCAGCAATTTCACCAGTTGGGCGGCGTTACCTGTCTGTGCGACACCCTTCACTTCATCGTACCTCTCGTCCTCAGCCATATTCTTCTTGGGGGTGGGGTATGTGGGTGGCTGCGAGGGCATTCCCCCGCGATCGGGGCTCGCCATTCCCCCATTGCCAACGCCCATAGCATGATCGTCCTTACCATTCTCCACCACCGATACCTCGTCCATTTCAAACGCTTCGTTTTCCATCATGGATCCGAGCAAAACACGCTGGCAAACTACGCCTCAATCCTCTGATATCTTCAGATCTGCCTGGCTATCCTTCGTAACGAAAGGGACGTCAAGACTGCAATCGTCATAACAGCAACAGAGGCGAGACTACTGTTTAGACCCCACTCTTACAGTCATTTAGCCTCGTAGTGGGTCTACCCAATCTAAGCATCGCCCACTCCTCAGCCATTACAATAAGAAAGGACTTCGCAAGGCTGTTCTTTATTAAGGCCGTGGTATAGTTCTTTCCAAGAGTTATTCAACCCACAAACCACTGCAAGGAACCCTGCTGACCATAATCCCGCCACACAATGGCAGCCAACCACAGTGAGTGGTTTCTAAACGTATTCAGGCCTCAAATCCAGTCGCCCAGAAAAGTTCGACGAGGCGATCAGAACTGATCATTGATTGTACATGTATACCGGGACCTTATATAACCAAGTAAATTTGGACAAAATGGCTGAAGGATTTTGCAAACCAGTTCTCCCGCCTGTTCCAAAACAAAACAGACAAAAGGCAAAAAGCTTTGTACGTTTCCAACAACAAACAAAACACAACTTAACAACACAGTAAATTAACTGCAAAACCTTTTTTATTGATGGGCAAAATCTCTAAAATGTCTTGCTTGTAGTAGGATCATTTGTGCAGATTTATTTTCGGGCATAATTATACTGGAATGTTTTTCCGATACAATTCTAAATACGGGAAGCATGTCTGCAAAATCACATAAATTCAGCTTTTAGTGCACGGAATGCTGTGAGAATGCAGAAGTTTCTCAAGTGGACCGATTATCCCATTGCGAATGCTCGATTAAATGCATGTAAATGAGAACTAGTGATGCATGGACCACAAGATGGATTAAACCCCCGATAATTATCAACCCATTCTTGAATTTCAATGTTAATCATCTGTCAGTGTGAAATGGAGTGAGATGGTTTATAACAGAACATCTTAACTTTAAAATGGGATACTGAACTGTGAATGAATGAGTGTGGATTTGAAAAGAGGCGGTAACTCAACGTTTCAGACAGTGTGTACTCTCTGCCCATCGCCAGGAGAGGGCGCTGTTCAGCTGCCCCACTATTCTTTGATTTGTGTTTTGTTCAAAGTAACTATCGTGCTGAAAGACTTCGATAGCTTCGAAAACAGGATTCTGGAAAGTAGCATAAACAGATTACGATCATGACAAGAGGTGATCTTGCCGAACTTAGTATTCGTGCTCCAGATGCACCTTGCAATTACTGATGATGACATTGCTAATATCATTAATGACAACATCTGCTCAGGTGTAAGACCTTTGGATGTATCCAAGTTGCATGCTTTCTTGCCAGTACCTAGACCACCTTACTTGCACCCATGAGATGCATATAATGTGATGAAAAGGGTTACTGATAGTTCATCCAAAGTCACTAGTCTGCAGGGTTGGATTTCACAAAGCCTTACGATGCATCGTAACTCAACTAATACGACTGATAACCCATCGTAAGATGTGATAGGCCGTATGGTTTCTGTGCATCGCTCATCGTCTTGCGATTGATCGTAAGTTACGATGAGTTTGATGAAATAGACCGATACGGTAATGCGGTATACCGCTGACTTCTCAAAGAATTATTTTTTTCTTTAATCTGAGCGTTCCATTCACTGAGATCTTTACCAGCTCTTATCGTGAATCGTTCTGGTTCTTTGGGAAAAGGCAACTGGTATTCCGATTTCAAAGCTATATCTAGCAATTATTGTTCTTCGCCATTTAAACTTTTAAATCTTATTTACAGATGAGTTCCAAAAAATTTGTCTGATAATACTTTCAAGATTGTTTCTGTGTAAACATGATTAACCATCAATTATTATTGGTACTGCTGAATGTCTAAACCATAGTTTATATGATTTGAATATATTATTATAATGTAGTTATTGTACAAAGTACAATTAGTCGTGTAATTACTCACGCACAATAACAGCGGTGGATGTATTCTAAATTCCAATAATTCTTCATCTTGATAATTATGTTCTCCACAATCAGTGAAATTACGTTATTAGCCTTCTTAAAAATAATATTCTAGATTATTAAATCTTAAGGCATATACCGAAATACAGAGTGACAATGATGACTTTTTGAAACAGAGTGAAAGGTGATGGTTTGATAAATGTGACGCTGCTATCGAAGTGGGAAAATACACGTAGGCCTATAGTTTGCAAAGAGGTGATGGTAGTGTTTTTTGTTCTACTCAAACTCTTTTTTTGACAAATTAAGGGTCTCCCTGGCATGTTTATCATGGGAGATTTTTGTCAAAGGAGTAAAGATCGAAAGGACAGGACAAAGGAGAAAAGACGATGATGATCAACCCTAATCCCCTTCTCATTATCATTTGGAAATTTTGAAGAAAAAAAAGGCAAAGAAAACTTTGGCTGGACCGGGACTTGAACCCGAGACCTCTTGCGCTGTGTATCAGAGCTCTAACCATCTGAGCTATCAGACCTTGAGAAAGGTCCTGCCAGGATCAAAACGTCGGGCCCTCCCAATGTTTGAGATTCGTATTTGGAAAACAGTAAGTCAAGCGATGGTGATAGTACTGTTGTAACCCTCCTCTTCTCACATCTGAGGAAGGATCTGTAGTGATCGAAACGTCAGGTCGTCTCACGGTTTAAGGACTGTGTAATTAGTATTTTCAGGTGCGTGTAATCAGTATTAAGCAGTATGCAAAGGTTTTGCATCACTCTTTCTCGTCTGACATTTGGCGTGGCTTGAAGTTGCGTTGACCAGCACGCTGGCTAGCTTTGGCCAGCTCCCTCTTGATCTCCCTGTCATCTGCCCATGTCATGTCATTTTCAACCATATTGGCCAAGCGCTGGATTAGGCTGGACGTGCCTGGCATGACATTACTTTTCGGCTCTGACTCTGGCTCTGGCTCTGGCTCTGGCTCTGGCTCTGGCTCTGGCTCTGGCTCTGGCTCTGGCTCTGGCTCTGGCTCTGGTTCTGGTTCTGGTTCTGGCTCTGGCTCTGGCTCAGGCTCTGGTTCTGGCTCTGGCTCTGGTTCTGGCTCTGGCTCAGGCTCTGGCTCTGGCTCTGGCTCTGGCTCTGGCTCTGGCTCTGGCTCTGGCTCTGGCTCTGGCTCTGGCTCTGGCTCTGGCTCAGGCTCAGGCTCAGGCTCTGGCTCTGATTCTGGGACCACCTCGTCTTCAACTTCCTGTTCGGGTACTATTTCCGGTTCCTGCACCGCTTCCGGTTCCTGTTTGTCCCGTGCTTTCAGACTCTCCGCCAGGAGTTCTTGCAGTCGCTCGATTTCAGCATTGAGATCTTGAATGGTGTCTTTCAGCTCTTCCGTCTGACCCGTGACTTCCTTGGACTGTGTGTTGAGTGCGTTTGCTTTCACATCCATCGGATCCAGATCATGAAGCTTGTCCCTGACGCCCGAGCAACTCTTATCAGTGTCGTTCAAAGCGGTGTTCAAGTTCCTCAAACGATTCTTCGTGAAATATCTGCATTCCAAACATAGACATAACACGATGTTTGCGTCGAGGAGAAAGTAATTCAATGAGGGTTTGCCCTGCTCGACGTGACAAGGGGGAGCAGTGGGTTCCAATCCCGCCCGAGCTGCCTGATTTTTGTTTCATCAAGCATCGGGCAAAGCACTCAGCACTCAGTGCTTATCAGGTCGAGCAGGTCAAACCCTCATTGAATTACATTCGAGACATCACAATAAATAGACGTTGGCACAATGCTATCTTGAGTCTGGAGTATTTTGACTATGAAGCGATGGAAGTAACATCATTCTTACCTTAATGACAAGAGATCATTTTTCAGTTGTCGGATGTCTTTATGGCTCACTCCTTCAGTGTTCTGCGATTCCGTGGAGAGGTTCTGTTGGATGTAGCGGCTGCTAATGAGTTTGATCACTTTCTGGAGAGAAGAAAACACAAGAAGAAACCAAATACTTGCTGAACTTTGCTGGAAACTTCTTGTCATGGTAAAGGAGGGTTTGCGGTGACTCCACGAATTGTATAAGGTCTCTTAAAGAAGAGGTATGGTTCTGAAAAGAACCTGAGTGATAACTCGACTTTACGGCCAGTATTTCTCCTGATGACGGCCAGAGCATACTGGCCGGAACGTCGAGTTATCACTCAGATTCTTTTCAGAACCACACCTCTTCTTTAAGAGACCTTATACATGGTGTCACCGCAAACCCTCCTATAGAGTTACCACTCAGGTTCTTTTCAGAACCACACATCTTCTTTAAGATACCTTATACACGGTGTCACCACCAACCCTCCTATATTGTTCCACCCACCACGCAAAGCCTTAAGTCTTATTTTTTTGTCATGGGTCAAGTGGAAAAAGGAAGCTAGAAAGGACCTGCTATTGGACCGAAAGGCCAGGCCCGCTTGTGTGAACAATAGCTCTCCAGATTTTAAGAAGAAATCCCGAAGGCCAATCAATGGTCCACTGCATCTCACCAGATAATTATAAATTGTGATGGAACAATATTAGATAAACAATTTGGGTTTATTAGGGAAGGCTATATGAAGGCCTGAAGACCAGAGCCGGAGATTGTTCCATCGACATGATCAGGGAGACTATTTCAAATTCTAACAGCCACGTGGATGAAACTTCTATTTGAGATGTGCATTTTGGTTAATTTATTCAGTAGTAATACATTTGAAACCATTGTGTAGCTCTGTAGGCAAAGAAAAAAATGCAATTGAATTTTACAAGAAACCAAATTCTTAAATCTCACCGCGAAGTCATTGAGTTCCTGCTTGGCATGAATTTCTCTCTGCAAGGAATATTGAAAATAAATAGATGGATTCAGTGATTTTTGTTTCTTTTTTTTTGCAATGTCTTCGTGGAATCATTTATACAATGATCTGGGGATTATTTCCCAATTCTAAAAGGTTCTATGTGATGGTTATTCGTAATCTTCTTTTCCAAGCATAATTATACCATTGAATACAAATCTTGAAATCAAAAATAAGCTTCTCTTGAACTCATACTGTGGTAGTGACTGAATTAGTATCTAGTATAGATAGTTTTGATGTTTCATCAACAGTGAATAACAAAACTTTGTTCAACGGTGAATATAAATAACTCAGGTTCTTTTCAGAACCACACTTCTTCTTTAACAGACCCTATACATAGTGTCGCCACAAACCACCTATTATTGTTTCACCCACCATGCAAAGCCTTAAGACAGTCTTATTTAAGAACGTTGTTCTTCGTCTGGTTGTGTTCTCCCCATCATTCTTGTGTCTACCTCAGCTTCCGCCAAGACTTGTCACCTCTTCATCTTTACTCACCTTGTTCTTGATCACTCGCTTCGCGCAGGGAATCCAAATGCCAACGATGTAACGGACCAAACGCCATAGACTCTTCAGGGAAGGGATGATGTTGTATGGCGGTGGAAGGGTGCCAGCAGGGTGCAGATAATAATCCCAAATGATAGCTCGATGAAACTTCCACACGCCGTCAGCATTCTCCTGCAAAAAAGACAAAAATGACGAGAAGGATTTCTCAGTGCTAGTTATTCGTAGAAGGATCCAATCTCCCAACGACGGGTAGAGCACTCACTGACCGAAACGTGGAGTGACCGGCTCTTCTCAGAGCCACATTCGTTCTTGAAATAGAAGACTTACATGGTGTCACCGCGAACGTCTCATTTAAGGAGATTCAGGTCATCCACGCACTTAATATAATTGATCCGGCTTTATCAGAAAAGGGTCTTCCAAGAGGTGTGATTCTTTGCCAAGCTAATCTTTGAGTGATACTGCTAGCAGGGATTTGACTATCGTTGACCCAAAGGCTGCTTTAATATTGCTTAAATATCTTAAAGTGCAAATGTGCCAAAAGGTCATCAGAATCGAGGGATGATGGACGAGGCGTGGATCTTACCTCTACGATGTTGTATGTGTTAGACAGCATACCGATGAGAGCATTGAGCAGAATAAGCACACCGACGACTAGGTAAGTCCCATACAGTATGGTACCTATCATCTCAGCCAGTATATGCTTATTATCCAGCTGCAAGGTATCAATCTCGGTGAAACCAAACAGCGACCAGTAAAGTTCCACCAACGAGGCAGTGAACCTAAAGGAAACGAACAAATTAATGATGAACCTTACGTGAAGAAAGTGCATCTCTTCATTCTGTTCGAAACTGGATCTGTTCAAGATGAACGTGAATAGACACCTTCGTTCCGTTTGACTGTTTTCTTTCTTTATCTGTCAATTCCTCCTCTATTTTTCCTGTAGCCATCACCACGAGTGGCCTTATAAGGTCTTGTGTTTGGCGATCTTTCATCTACCAACATGTACTGGTGTAATTTTGTCCTCGTTTTGAGGTCTCGAAAATGGATCAAATGATAGTAGACCTATAGCGCAGACTTACGTAGCGTATGGTCCCGCGGTACTGCAATCAGCTTCGCCCTGACGTAAACATGACGTCACCTCCGCTTTTCTGGGTGAGAAGTAGTTTTGTGTCATGCCAGCGGCGAAGGCAAACCAGACGACGAAGAAGATGGCGATGAACTTAGCGAAATCTGCTCCCATGGATCCAAGCGAGATCCTCAGTGGACCCAGTGACTCGCTGATCATTGGTAGATAGGTCAGGCGCATTATGGATAGCATCATAGCGACGCCATACAGGGCCTCAGATACCAGGATGGGATCAAAGGCATCGGATTGGATATGCACCTGGTAATGCTCTGGTAGATCGGTCAGGTTTAATTTGACGACAGGTGGTGAGGATGGGGAAGCATCCCCACACCTGCACGCTAGATCAGACAATGCACCTGTTAAGGTCGTGCTTAGATGGTTGAGAAAAGTGGTAGTCACGTTCACCTCCAAGCCGTCTAAGGCTGTGGACACGTGGTTCTTAAGATCTACAGCTTCCTCGTTGGTCAGAGTGGTAGAGTTATCCAAGATGGCGTCCCGTCTTCTCCTGTCCACGATATTCGGCGAAATCTGTCAGAAAATCAAGAGAATTTAGACAGCTTTGTGTGGAGATGTCTCTGCTAAGTCTTTAATGGCGTCGATTGTCATGGCAACACTTACGTCAATCTTCCAGTCCCATTGGAGGAAGAAGATGGTGATGTAGAGGGTGACGATGATAGCTTCCTGGATGTGGGTAGAGTTGCTGATGAAACTCTTTGCTCCTTGCTGCCAAATTATCCTGATTTGGTACCAGAACACGCCTGTGTAATAACAAACACGATGCCTTCATTCAGGTTTTATAACCTCGTCACTTTTTGGTGATGTCACAAGTACCGTTCACATCACCTTCTCACTGGTAGTGCCGTGTAATGTTTTATTCATTATGATTGATTTGTTTGGAGATGTAAGGTAAGCAGACGACGATGATGGGATGGTGAAGTCGTTCCAGCCTCGGCCTTGCAATTTGGCGCATTTCAGAGCCTGACTAGAAACTACTATGAATGAGCAGAACAACCAGATATTATCATCTCTTGTAAGGCCTCTTGTCAAAAAGATCATCGGTTGGGTATCGGATAATTTGATCCGTCCGATGTCGTTTCCACCGGATAGCCATCGTGAATTTTTCACCCCAGAGTCCAGTACAATCGGCTTTCTACCGGGGGAAATTTTATCGGTCGGATGAATTCAACCGGTACTCAACCGATGATCTTTTTGACAAGAGACCTAAGGACGAGGATTTGGAAGCATTGGTAAAGGTTCCACAGAAAGTTAACCCTAAAGGTTTTCTAAATAAGACTGAAGGCTTTGTATGGTGGGTTAATCAATATAGGAAGGTTTGCGGTGACACCATGTATAAAATCTCCTAAAGGAAGAGGTGTGGTTCTGAAAAACCCAACTTGATGCATTTAGAGGGCCTGATGTTCCTCTTGGAACTTTCATAAAGGCAGTTTGCAATATTTTGTATTACTTTAAGACAACAAACTTACTAAAGGTCTTCAGAAAGATCTTAGCAAAGTCCCAGAGAATGACGTCAGGAGACGTCTACGGAGAAATGACACAATGTCTGCATGAAGAACTCACCTACGTTCCAGAGGAGGATACAGAGTCGTAGAGCTTCACTAAGGGTGGGAGCAGAGGCTCGGTCGATGGCGCCCAAAGTAATGATCAGACCGATAAACATGAAGTCGGAGCCTATCCTGAGAAGCATCATGACATACCTAGAATATACAGGACAGATAAAACGTGGGAATTCAAATCACACTAAAATGTGGAAACTGAAATCACACTAAAATGAGGAAATTGAAATCACACTAAAATGTGGAAATTCAAATCACACTAAAATGTGGAAATTGAAATCACACTAAAATGTGGAAATTCAAATCACACTAAAATGTGGAAATTGAAATCACACTAAAATGTGGAAATTGAAATCACACTAAAGTGTGGAAATTGAAATCACACTAAAATGTGGAAATCGAAATCACACTAAAATGTGGAAACTGAAATCACACTAAAACGAGGAAATCGAAATCACACTAAAATGTAGAAATTGAAATCACACTAAAATGTAGAAATTGAAATCACACTAAAATGTGGAAATTCAAATCACACTTAAATGTGGAAATTGAAATCACACTAAATTGTGGAAATTGAAATCACACTAAAATGTGGACATTGAAATCACACTAAAATGTGGACATTGAAATCACACTAAAATGTGGAAATTGAAATCACACTAAAATGTGGACATTGAAATCACACTAAAATGTGGAAATTGAAATCACACTAAAATGTGGAAATTGAAATCACACTAAAATGTGGAAATTGAAATCGCACTTAAGTGTGGAAATTGAAATCACACTAAAATGTGGAAATCGAAATCACACTAAAATGTGGAAATTTAAATCACACTAAAATGTGGAAATTGAAATCACACTAAAATGTAGAAGTTCAAATCACACTAAAATGTGGAAATTGAAATCACACTAAAATGTAGAAATTGAAATCACACTAAAATGTGGAAATCGAAATCACACTAGAATGTAGAAATTGAAATCACACTAAAATGTAGAAATTGAAATCACACTAAAATGTGGAAATTTAAATCACACTAAAATGTAGAAATTCAAATCACACTAAAATGTGGAAATTGAAATCACACTAAAATGTGAAAATTGAAATCACACTAAAATGTGGACATTGAAATCACACTAAAATGTGGACATTGAAATGACACTAAAATGTGGAAATTGAAATCACACTAAACGCAAACCTTCTCATGTCTTATCTTCCAAGATTCATGGCATTCCGAGCTTAGAGTAGGGGAAATTGTGAAGTGTACTACATATTGAAGTATCCAACATCGTTTCTTGTAAACCAGATAAGTTCCTAATACCAGATAATTAGGTCCTGGTTGACTTCAACTTGTAATCATTCTAAACATTCGGACTCACGGAACTCTGACGAATCGCACTACTGGGCCTATAGGGAGCAGGATGTACACCAGGCATATAAGAGGATGGAATATGACCACGAAGAGGGCAAAGACGAGACGATAGAGGGTGCCCTTTTCGTCCAACGGCAACAATTGACGGAAGAACTGTGCGATCAGGACCTTCTGCGAATGAGGATGCGCGATGAACTGAAATTGAAGACAAAAGAAGAATCACCATTGAATCCGGACGCATCTTAATCATTGTACTCTTGGAAACTGAGCAATCACAGCTCTAACATTTCTGGGAAATAGTCTGGGTCCTGCTATTTAGAGCGAGCCTATGACCGTTTACGTAATGAAGGCTTAGGTTCGGGCTTACGCTTCGGTCATATTGATCTTACTCGTTATAATATCACAGGCATCTAAAGACAAGCGTTTGGCCCCAGTTTCTTGGTGAATACTCTATACTTATCAAGCCAACAAAGCTTCAAATTCGTAAACAAACCACGACCTGGATTTTCAGGTTTGGTCAGACGGAGACGAAGCCTGAGCCCGAGCCCGAGCCCTCATTTCGAAAACGGCCACAGACTCAGTGGCTTTCACACTTACATTTTGTTGTTTATACTTGATGGCTTCAGAAACCTTGGCCAGAGGATGTTGCCTTCCTCGTCGGTCTCTGTACTGGTCGCTCTTGTGGTATCGAAACAATGCCAGCACCTGTTGGGAGATGAAATCGTGGTCACTGTATGCAATCGTATTCCTTGATTTCCTGTCCTCTATGGTCTGTTGAATCAATTGAATCAAATTAAATGGAACCGAATAGAATAAGATCGAGTGGAATGGAGAAGGATGGGATGGGATGGGATGGGATGGGATGGGATGGGATGGGATGGGATGGGATGGGATGGGATGGGATGGGATGGGATGGGATGGGATGGGATGGGATGGGATGGGATGGGATGGGATGGGATGGGATGGGATGGGATGGGATGGGATGGGATGGGATGGGATGGGATGGGATGGGATGGGATGGGATGGGATGGGATGGGATGGGATGGGATGGGATGGGATGGGATGGGATGGGATGGGATGGGATGGGATGGGATGGGATGGGATGGGATGGGATGGGATGGGATGGGATGGGATGGGATGGGATGGGATGGGATGGGATGGGATGGGATGGGATGGGATGGGATGGGATGGGATGGGATGGGATGGGATGGGATGGGATGGGATGGGATGGGTTGGGATGGGCTGGGATGGGATGGGATGGGATGGGATGGGATGGGATGGGCTGGGATGGGATGGGATGGGATGGGATGGGATGGGATGGGATGGGTTGGGATGGGATGGGCTGGGATGGGATGGGATGGGATGGGATGGGATGGGATGGGATGGGATGGAATGGGCTGGGATGGGATGGGATGGGATGGGATGGGATGGGATGGGATGGGATGTGATGTGATGTGATGTGATGTGATGTGATGTGATGTGATGTGATGTGATGTGATGTGATGTGATGTGATGTGATGTGATGTGATGTGATGTGATGTGATGTGATGTGATGTGATGTGATGTGATGTGATGTGATGTGATGTGATGTGATGTGATGTGATGTGATGTGATGTGATGTGATGTGATGTGATGTGATGTGATGTGATGTGATGGGATGGGATGGGATGTAATGTGATGGGTTGGGATGGGATGGGATGTGATGGGATAGAGTGGGATGAGATGGGATAGGATGGGATGTAATGCGATGGAATGGAATGGGATGGGATGGGATGGGATGGGATGGGATGTGATGGGATGGGATGTGATGGGATGGGATGGAATGGGATGGAATGGGATGGAATGGGATGGGATGGAATGGGATGTGATGGGATTGGATGTGATGGGATTGGATGGGATGTGATGGGATGGGATAGAGTGGGATGAGATGGGATGGGATGGGTTGGGATGGGATAGGATGGGATGGGATGGGATGGGATAAATGGGATAGGGTGGGATGTGATGGGATTGGATGTGATGGGATGGGATGGGATTGGATGGGATTGGATGTGATGGGATGGGATGTGATGGGATGTGATGGGATGTGGTGGGATGGGATGGTTGTCTCTTACCTCTTCAGTTGATGCTGACTCTCCCAATAGTTTGGCAGCGAATTCCTCGACTCCGTTAGCCAGTGTTTTAAACTCTGCCCCAAAGTCCTGCCAATTCTGCCCAAGCAATCTCAGTCTTTTAGTCAGCTGGAAACAACCAAAGGAAACGCATCTCATCGTTAGGAATCGTTTAAAAAGCCTCTTAATTGCCGATGACATGGATCGCATGAGGGCATGAAGACATGAAGGCATAGAGGCTGTCCGGATCATATGAATTTTTAGTAAACCTCAAACAATGTCCATGTATCTCACACCCAAATCGACTACCCATTACGTCGGGAAGACGAATCGATAGACCAATCGATAGACCAATCGATAGACCAATCCATAGACCAATCCACAGACCAATCCATTCACCAATCCAGAGACCAATCCATAGACCAATCGATAGACCAATCCATAGACCAATCCATAGACCAATCCATAGACCAATCCATAGACCAATCAATAGACCAATCCATAGACCAATCCATAGACCAATCCATACACCAATCCATAGACCAAACCATACACCAATCCATAGACCAATCCATACACCAATCCATAGACCAATCCATAGACCAATCCATAGACCAATCCATAGACCAATCCATAGACCAATCCATAGACCAATCCATAGACCAATCCATAGACCAATCCATAGACCAATCCATAGACCAATCCATAGACCAATCCATAGACCAATCCATAGACCAATCCATAGACCAATCAATAGACCAATCCATAGACCAATCCATACACCAATCCATACACCAATCCATAGACCAAACCATACACCAATCCATACACCAATCCATACACCAATCCATACACCAATCCATACACCAATCCATAGACCAAACCATACACCAATCCATACACCAATCCATACACCAATCCATACACCAATCCATAGACCAATCCATAGACCAATCCATAGACCAATCCATACACCAATCCATACACCAATCCATGCACCAATCCATACACCAATCCATACACCAATCCACGGAACAGTATTTTCGAGGCTTCTACGCCATAGGCGCGGAGGGATATGATTACCCTAAAAGCGTAGCCGAATGTGTCGAACTGCGTGGCCATGATGTATGCAGGTTGTGATAAGGCTCGGTAGATATGTAGTGCGGACACTGCTTGGGTCAATGTTACGTCAGCTCCGATGGCCAGAGTGGGAGCTGTAATCTTCGCGCCAAGATCAACCAGCATCTAATTAATACAAATCATATAAGACCATCAGTTTAATCCTCTTTGAAGCATTTCAATTATTGTGATGTCACGATGACGTCACGGTGGGCAAATTGGATGTTTCACCCGAGGAAACTTTCACAGATCAGTCCTTCACTTATCTCTATTTTCTTCTCCTTGACGACGGACAAAAGAAACCCTGTCTGAAACGTAGAGTTCAAGGTTCATCTCAGAGCCAAGGGTCTCGAACAAGATCACACACTGTGTCACTAACATTTTTCATGGTTATTCTAAGATGTAAACCTTCAAGTCTCATTCACTTGATCTTAAAAGTGCCATTTAGAGTCAAGTAAATTGATATGACGTGGAATCGCCAACTCCTCGTTACCAGAGGTGTTGTTAATGCTTCGAAAATAAATATTTCCTTGCCATAAGCCTTTCATAAACATGTCGCACAAGTCAGAAACCTAGACTTGATCCAAGTCCTTCGCTGGACTTTACATTTCGGATCTGCTACTCTAATTATCTTCATCTCCCCAACGTGACGAAGCAGAGGGTTAACGTCACCTGAACAACGTCAAAGTTGTTTCGCTGAGCAGCCAAAATGACGGCAGTAATCGCCGGATGGAAATCGTCATTATCACAGGTAGCACCCAGAACAGCCTCGCTCATCTCCTGAAAAGAAAAGAAAGTATTTTCATTAAAAAAAAAAGTATGGCACTTTCGATGGACCGTACAATCTTTTAACAAGAAAGACGCAGAAAGATGTGTTACTTCAAGCAAGTTGTCTACGATGGTTCATTTGTAACCTATGTCTTTTCTGCCCTGCTTTGTTTCCAGTCGTTTAGATGCGTGTAAAATGTTAGGTTGTTGGGCCGTGTGACCAGCAGTCATTTTCATTGACATGCATTTAGCGATGGAATACATCCAAGAACTTATATTTAGTGGAAGGTTTGCGGTGACACCATGTATATCACTTCTCTTTCAAGAATTTTCAAAGAACTTTTCTTTCCCTCATGCAAACCTAAGTCTATACATCCAAGAATGAATAAGCCGTTTACAAAAGCTTCCAAAAATGTATTTTTCTTATCATCATATATAGCAACGCCTTTTCAAATTTCTTTATTTCTTTATTAAACGCAGATGCAAACATTATTGTTTTTGCATCTGCGTTTCCAAGAGCCCACGACTCTCGTTTCCTTACAGTGCAGACTTCTCAACCACTGGATTGGACCAACGGGCTGGTCGAGGTCACGTGGCGGATTTGAGCAGGGCAAACTCTCATTGAATTACATTTATTCTCCTCGACGCAAACATCTTGTTATATCTATGATGCAACGTGGTACCCTCCGCTGTACATTATTCTAATCCACCAAATGACCTCGACCAGCTCGGTGGGTAAGAGGTTAAGATATCTGCACTAGAAAGCAGGAGTCCTGGGTTCGAATCTTGCCCGAGCCGCTGGAATGTTTTTCATCAGGCATCGGGCAAAGCATTTCATGAAGAAACTTCAAATGTTGCGCACGTAACATTTCGTTGCGTAACTTACTTACTACCAATTGCTATGTAAATATTGCTGAAAAGAGTCTTTGTTGCGCAAGACTTTAATACGCAACATTTTGTATGTTGTCTAACTTACGCAACTTTTCTTGAAAGCGGCTTCTGGTGATTCAATGCTTATTATGCCGAGCAGGACAAACCGTGCAGGACAAACCATGCAGGACAAACCATACAGGACAAATCCTCATTGAATTGATCACGAGGGTTTACTCGCAAAGGATAATCTGTTGATGGGATCAGAGACTCAGACGGGAGAAGAGCGTGACTGCATGGTGCAAGTATTGACGATTGACACAGTCGCGTTAACATACCTGTCTATTCGAGTCATGAGGCTTTTAAAAAGCACAAACTACTGTTGGTTGACCTCGTGTTGATCGCCCATGCGTACGGCGTCACCATAGGGCAAGTAACTGGGTTCAGAAGTACTGAATGGGCAAGGGCCAGTCGCAAACTAACCCCTCAGGCAAATAGGGGTAACCTTTGTTGCACGAGACCTAACAGTGCACTCAGACCAGTAGCCACCTCCCAGGAACAAAATGCATTATATAGCACACAGAACGTGTATAAAAAATATGTTATGAGGAGAAAAACCTGCCCCCAAAAACATAAATCATAATTATTGACCGAACCTTTTCACATGAGCGGAGCTTCGTAAATAGGGGGGGGGGGGGGTCCCCTAGCAACGGGCCAATACTTCAATCCTGAAGTTTACAAATCCTAACACTCCCGCCGTTAATCAATTCCACTGAATGCACATCTAGTCGTTTACTAAAAAAAAACCCCGCGTGTTTCTGAGACTACGAGTGCGATCGTGCAGAGACAGTAAACAAGTACTTGGCAGTTCCCTGGCGCGACGAATCCAGACAAAAGGCTGTGCAAACCAATGGGCGAATGGTGTCACATTGCTCCAGGTAACACAGTGTAGACTTACAGCAGACACGCTGTGTATCGCCACACGGCCACGCCATTAAAGCATGGATTCGATCAGCGACCTTTGGCTCGTACTAAATGGTGTGGATATACTAGAACTTGATGGACATGGAAGAGTCACTGGATTGTCTGAATCGAAAGGGAACTTCACATAAAGGTCCGATACACAAATGGGAAGAACGGAAAACATCCATGTCTACAGATTTCCTTCTAATTCACACAGTTTGTAGATGGTCATGATAGAATCCTCATGTTGAAATCTTACGGTCTGGGATGCTGTACTTCTCGAGAAATCTTCACTCAAACATCGACAAATAGTTTATAAGTCGCGAGTAATAACATATTTCTTACACCATGCTTCCACTGCAGAAAACAACGAAAACCGTGACGGTTTTTTGAATTTTTCTACTTTCTCAGATTACCATTTATTTTGAGCTAAAACCTTCGCAGGATTTCTTTTTGGGATGTTTGACGGTTTAACACACAAACGTTTTACCATTACCAATGTTGTATAGGGCCTTTAAAGAAATATAAAACTGTTACAAACTTCTGACTGACTATAAATTGACCAAAATGCAAATCTCAGCAGTTCAGAGAGACCGACCTTTGAATTTAAGGACATTTCTGAAAGGCAGAATTATTTCTGCCTTATAGTTTGAGAAACGTCGTGCTATTTAACATTGAAAACAGGAAACTTGTGAATAAAATGCTGAATTATTTTGCACGATAATCTGTGGCTACAGTCGGTTAATTTGAAAAGGAAAGCTGGCATAAAGACAACCCGGTATTAATCCGTGAATCTTGAATAACTCTGGCAGTCCTTAATCTAAATTCCCTTATTATTTTTTTATCTTGTAAGTTTTGTGTTTTAAACCCCGTGAATTTTTAAAACGTATTGTATTTGTACTGTGTTTTTGATGTAAGTGTTTTAATCGTAGCTTTATGAGCTGGGATCTATGGGGGATCAGTGAGGTTTGCCACTGAAGGGTAAACAAGAAATAATAAATAGCCCTAAATGAAAAATAAATCTGATGACATATCATGCGCTCATACTTGTACACCATTTTGCCCAAACACACACTCCTATACCAACGCGCAGAGAAGCATTTCTTTCCATTTGTCCTCGTGGTATTCCCATAGGCCTAGACCTAATCAGTGTATGTATGTTAGTGCCAATAGTGTACAATGACTCCTTTCAGCTGGGTTATTTGCCAGAATCTCTTCAGAAATATGAAAGACCGGTTGCATTTTGCTCGGAGGGGTGGTTGAAGGAACACAATTCCGTCACGGTGACTACTTTATACCCTGGATAATGATATACCATAGAAAATACCTTTGCATATAATTTAGAAAACCAGATTCGTCCATTTGGGATTGATGAATACTTTTCCAAAAATCACAAAAATTTAGGAGCCAGTGATCACTTGTCGTCCTCATTGCTGGCGGCGATACCGAATCCCATCCCATTCACCCGTTCCCCTGTCTGCCCCCATCTTACAAAAAAAGTTCCAAAAGTTCCAAAAAGATAAATGAGCGAATAATTCAGCCGTCAAAATACGAGCATAACTCAACCCTGACGTGTATAGAGACCTTACCTTAGGGAACCATGTGTTGCTCCTGTGTTTAATTATTTGAGAAATCATGTCATCTACAGGTAGCTGGCTACCACACGGCCATTGCGACACCGTTAGTCCTATTATCAACTTGTCTTTGTTTTAATTTTGCTGCGTGAATACAGCGGAGCCACAATTAAACCTATCGTAGTTAGTTCGTGAGTCGATCGTTGCACTTACAGTGTGAGCACTGAGATGTCGACAGATGGCCCGTATAGCATCTAAGAAGTTCTCCTCGATGCATCGAATGAGGGTGTCTCCGAGGGGGACATCGTGGTTTAAGAGTGTGTTGATGGCATCTGGATAAGAGAAGGAACGATGAAGTTAATGGCAGTCTTGAGCATTGGTGAAGCGCTAAGAATGTCACAGTGAATTTCGCACTGGTTCATCGAGTTCGTACATAGACATCTGAAGGCAATAGACCATTGAATGCTAGACCAAATTTGTTTGATATTTTGTGCAAAATCGCCCAAAACAAGGCTGAAAAGCCACTCAAGGTTAAGGGCTAGAGAAGGAAGGAGATAGAGAGGGACTCAGAAAACCCAGATATATTAACATTCTTTTTAAAAAGGGCAAGATCGTCGACAGCGGGAAAGCAAGAACCAGGGAGGGAATTCCGGGTGGAGGCAGAACGAGGGAAGAAGCCGATCGAATACAAACTAATATTGGGAAATTAAGAGAGAAACGGTTATTCATAGCGCTGTTCCCTTTTCTGTAAACAATGCAACTGAAATAGTAGAACGGTAATGTTTAGTCGTATGTGGGAAAACTGTGCGCGTTTTTGAATTTTCTCAATCTTAGAAAGAAATGACAGAGTTGGACATAAGACCACAGGAACTTTGAGCGAGCTGTTGAGTGGCATTTACCTATCCCCTCACTGTTTGCTAAGAGTATCATAGAGGTATGACTGGCTGATGACAGCGGGAGACAGTGAACGAAGGAGTGGCCAAGTCCCGGACGGATGGCAACTAAAGAAAGATACAAGTACAAAGATGAAGCAACGAGAAGTTGGACGATGATGTCATCTTATAAAGTTGGTCAACTTGAGATCAAACTTACCAAGAAAACCACCTTCAACCGCTGTGACGTACAGGGATAACCCATGATGGTCACGACACGTGTGCGAGTCCCAGCCGTTATTCTCCAAGCGTAGAAGAAGCTCATTAAGACGGTAGGCATCTCCCGTCTTGATGACCTCTACCACCTCCTCAAGGCGACGATCACGAACCACGACCACGGAGTCCTCGATCTCATCCCAGTCTCCCTCCATCGAGTTCATGGGAGGAACGCGCCGCTGGCCCGGGTCAGCCATCCCTGCGTGCACGCTGCCTTCTCCGACAACTCGCCGACGATTAACCGCTCCCAAACCGAACTCCTTGGTAGAAGTTGCAACACCAAACTAAAGCCGACTCGGTGACGCCTATTTCTGAGGGATGTTAATTGCGTCTGGATCAAGTTCAAAACACCTCGTTATTCTTAATACTTTCCAACTGAAGACCTTCGTTTGATTCGACTTAAAAGGTTCTCGGATGCAGTGGTTGAGGTTCCTAACAAGCTAACGGTATCAGCAGCTTAGCTATAACACAGCGTGTTCTATCGTGGTTGGGGATAATATCATGAACCACAGTGGCTCGTACAGCACGAACACTGACCTCGCTAGTCAGCAGAGCCATTGTGTCGCCAATGATATTGAAAGCCAGTCAGGTGAGCTGGATGTGAATAGAATTGCAAAGCATAAAGTTTGAACAGCTAGCCCTATGGTGCGTCTGTTCAACTCTCTATCCTACGACTGGATAGACGTAGGCAGACTCGTGTACTGAGTTTTCTGAAAAATGATCGGCTGCAGTCGGCTGACCCTACTTTATTTCCTCATGAGCAGGTTGTTATTGAGTTATATATAGAACCCTATCAAGTAAAGTAGGAGACTTGGAATAAAACGTAAGCACAGTATAACTCTAAAAAACTCCAACCAGCATTTAGAATTATATGAGTGTAACTTTACCATTAATAGAATACAGTCTCCTTGCTAACTGCGGTCGAACTCCGGTGGCTTAGAATGTTCCAATCTGCCTGTAAGCCATGTGTGGACTACACCCATTTATAATTCGACTAAAATTGTTTTCTATAAGCAAATACAAAACTGTTGACTACTGCTTTCTAGCATCAATGATCCTAATTATTATGTACACTTAAAGAGGCTTACTACCAAAACGACGTACACTTATACACTTTGCGTGTTATTAATAATGGTGTTTGTTTTGGGCGACGGTCTCGTATTCTTAATCTTAGTACCAGCTTAATTAATATACAACAACCCTCACACCGTAATAATATTAGAATCTCCAAGCGCACCATTACGGTGACGTGCAACCGCAGTCAATAAAATCTTCCATGTGGCCGGTGGTGTGAACCGACCTTAGCGGTATGCGGGTAATAATAATAATAACGTCCTGGCATTTGTGTTTCTTCCATAGCACAAAGTTTGCCCGATGCAGTGCACCGTGAGCTCATGGCACAACTATGTGTGTCAATCTATCAACTGACACCTCAGCAAAAGAAGCTGACAATTTGGGAAGGTTAATACCACTTAATGGCTGAATAGCCCAGGTGGTAGAGCGCTGGTGCGTTACACCTAAGGGCTGGATAGCTCAGGTGGTAGAGCGCTGGTACGTTACACCTAAGGGCTGGATAACCCAGGTGGTAGAGCGCTGGTGCGTTACACCTAAGGGCTGGATAGCTCAGGTGGTAGAGCGCTGGTGCGTTACACGTAAGGGCTGGATAACCCAGGTGGTAGAGCGCTGGTGCGTTACACCTAAGGGCTGGATAGCTCAGGTGGTAGAGCGCTGGTGCGTTACACCTAAGGGCTGGATAGCCCAGGTGGTAGAGCGCTGGTGCGTTACACCTAAGGGCTGGATAGCTCAGGTGGTAGAGCGCTGGTGCGTTACACCTAAGGGCTGGATAACCCAGGTGGTAGAGCGCTGGTGCGTTACACCTAAGGGCTGGATAGCCCAGGTGGTAGAGCGCTGGTGCGTTACGCCTAAGGGCTGGATAACCCAGGTGGTAGAGCGCTGGTACGTTACACCTAAGGGCTGGATAGCTCAGGTGGTAGAGCGCTGGTACATTACACCTAAGGGCTGGATAGCTCAGGTGGTAGAGCGCTGGTGCGTTACACCTAAGGGCTGGATAGCTCAGGTGGTAGAGCGCTGGTGCGTTACACCTAAGGGCTGGATAGCTCAGGTGGTAGAGCGCTGGTGCGCTACACCTAAGGGCTGGATAACCCAGGTGGTAGAGCGCTGGTGCGCTACACCTAAGGGCTGGATAGCTCAGGTGGTAGAGCGCTGGTGCGTTACACCTAAGGGCTGGATAGCTCAGGTGGTAGAGTGCTTATACGTCAAACAAGACAGCTTCAAATGGAGATACAGACAAATTATTGTCCTGACTATTTTGTTTTCCATTGAATTGAAACAGATTTATCGCCATATTCTTTGCAGTCACAAGCTGAATTACGAAAAGGTCATAATAATTTATTATAGTACTAATATAATACAATTGTGTACAAATTGAAAAAAAAAGATTAATAAAACTTAATTATTTTTTAACTTTCCATTTGAGGACGTTACAGATATAGGTACATTTTGTTTGAATCAATTGTTCGGTGAATTTTTCAAATAATCATTAAATGTTGTCATGAATCTTGGACAAAACAAAAACATTGTTTAATGAGATAACGCAGCGAGTAAAAAAATATAGGGCCTAATTTTCCCAGAAGCCAGATTAAGATTTAATTAACAAATAATTATCGTCACATTGTAGATATTGACGTTACTCGGGCCGAACTCGGCTCGAGACGTTGTGACCACGGGTTTTTGCAATGTTAGAAATTCTCTTTTGCCATCCAGCCCTATCCTGGGCAGCACAAACCACCTGGTCGTGTTGGAGGCTGATGGCGTTGAGGTCGTCTGTGATCTGTGATATGTAGGTGCAGCGCAGGCTTCCACCCTGCCGAAAGGGTTCAGATGGTTGGTTCAGTGGGTTCAGGAAGACAGCGAGAGGCACCTCTGGTCTCCGTAGTGCATGGCCAACTAAGTGGAGGCGTTTTTTCAGCACATTGTCGATGACTGTTTTTTTCATTCACCTCCGGAGATGCTCAATGCCATCAGATAACTCTTATAATTATTATGGTTTGCGAGAACGGTAACAAAATGCCGCCTTTGAAATCATTAGCGACCATATGGTGATGTAATGTGTCAGTATGTCAGGCACTCAATCCTTCGTTTTTAGTTTATGACCCTAGCCAACGAGGTCATTGTTGCATCATAGTACCCGCACTTCTAGTAATGGACCTAGAATTTCTTTTTTCACCTACTGTGTTTGTCTTTTAATAGCATCTAGATCCATATACCGCAAACGATGAACGGAAATAATGTTTATTCATGAGGTGAGAAAACCTGCTGGACGATCTTCGTCGATGGGGGCGCACTTCATGACATTGTAACATTTTCATAATATTTTGTGAAGCATTGAATCTTACCATTTCTTTAATAATAGGCCCTAGCATTAAACACCATGAAATCGAATGAAGGGAAGCATTGGAATATGACCTTATTTTGTTCTAGAAGTGAATTGCTACTTCATGAAAACTTTTGTTTGGGGAATAAACACGTTTTATTTCCCTGGAGTACTAATAAGAATTAAAAATAGTTGACATTGCAGTTTGCAAATAATTCCATTAGTTTGTCTGACTCGACTATAGATAGCTATAAGTTAACCTTGTAACATAGAGCGAGACCTGTCGATGAAGGTAGAAGTGGACAGTATTTTTGTAAAAAGAGGAGGGAATCTTACAGAATATGGAATAAAGCTACTACTGACAGCACCGTAGCAACAACTAAATAATTGTACAGGTTATACGAACTGCCGTTCACCTAACAACGTGACCTCACGGACTGCACCAAGACATCGCAATAGCGCCCTCAATGCACAACATTTACGGAAAGTGAGCAAAAACCATCACTTTTCTGAGCAGTTTTATCACTAATTCCTTTCCTGGCGACTCTTACAGAACAAATAAAGGGACAGGTTGAATTAAATGCGCAAAAATGATCATATGAGTACACGAAGGCTTCAATATATTTTATGAATAACGGATGTGAGATGAAGTACCGTAGAGGGCGTCCTGTAATATTATTATTGACATAATTGCACGTGTACCTTGCATGCGATGCATTGCCACAATTGAAGTATACCAAGCACGTCGTGGTACTATAATGTATTGTCCTTTTCTGCTTGGATGGCGTTGGAAACGGCCCTGATTCATGTAAATGCGGGCACGCTAGCCTAACAGCTGCACCGCCAACCCATTGTGACTTCGTGAGCTGTGTATCCTATCTGTAGTTCAACAACAAGACTGCCAAACCACTGGCTGTAGTTGATCGTGAAATCTAAAAAATAATAGGAAACCGTTTTCCTGCACTTCCAAGTTCCGGAGCAAGGTGCATGTGTCGGTAAGATTGATCTTGTCATCTGTCACATTTCCTCATTCGAAAACTATCAGAATTGTATCAGAAAGTATCATCTATGCATGAAGTATTTCTTGTGGTTTCATCTGTTGATTTCACATTATATTTTGAATAATTTCAGGCGGTTTTTATATGCCATGTGTTTAGGAAAGATTTTAGTTTCAATGCCTACACCATTTATGATTAAAAGAGTGAGGAAAAACAAACGAATCTACAATAGACCATGACCTACCCCCATGAATAGACCACCTATTGTTTTACACAGCATAGCCACTACCTGACACAACCACTTGCCGATGAATTGGACCTCAATTGTTCCTCACTCAATCATGTTTTGTGATGCATATAAAGTGCATGTTTTGTACCCAGCTGTGTACTGAATGTCGTCCAGTTAACACATCACCAATCATGATTTTGGTCAAAACTGTGGGAGTCCGATTTGTGCCATTGTCTTGACAACAATAGGTGGTCTTTTGTGGATTTTTTTTGACCCTTTTACGGAATTTAAATCTTGCCTTTGTAGACTGCATTTACACTTTTACATTTGTAAAGCAGTAAAGATAGTCCATGGAATGATATAATCATCCCCTTCACCAATTGTTTCGAACCATTTGATCGGGCTGCGCTTGTAAGAAGACATAATGACATGGAATGTGGCTCTCACATATCAGGGATAAGCAGGGTCAAATAATCAACTAACAATTGGATTCTCTAGGATGTCTCTATTTTGTTTCTCCGACCACTTTTGAATTTGGATGAGAGAAGGTAGTTTTTCAGCTTTACCTCAGAGAGAAGTCCATGTGTACATGGTCAATGCTTAAGTCCAATTCATTTATGTTTTCTCGGAAGACACGATGGAGAGTGAGTGTTCAAATGGAGGTGCCTCAAGTCCCGAATCAGTTGCAGTGATGGTGGTAAACGGAAATAGGACTTCTAAGGATCAGGTATTAACAAACACTATCTCTTTCTCATTTCAAACTGTCAATACTACTGTCGTTTCTTTAAAAAATATACAGTGCAATTAAAGGCCCAATACAACATCGGGAAGATTGGAAAACATCAATGTCCACAGATTTCCTTCTAATTTACGCAGTTTAAAGATGGTCATGATAGAATCCTCATGTTGAAATCTTACGGTCTGGGATGCTGTTCTTCCCTAGAAATCTTCACTCAAACATCGACAAATAGTTTATTACTCGCAAGTAATGAACTATTTCTTACAAGTGCTACAGATTGGTGCAAAAACCGTGTTGGTTTTTTGCCTTTCTCAGATCACCATTTGAGTTAAAACCTTCACAATATTTCTTTTTTTGGAATGTTTATTGGTTTAACTTACAAACTGTGGATATCTATTGACCTTTAATATCAATGTTGTATAGCCAGGGTCTTTAACTCTCATGTTGCTCCTTTTAAGCGTATAATGAAGAACTAAAAAACGGGCTAGAAACTCTTTCATTCTGTTATTTTTATTTTCCGGATTTCATTCTGTTTGACTGATTTTATTCGTCAACTATTGTTTATTGGTTTACTTTATGTGTAAGTCATGACATAAATAGTGTATTATAAAACTACAATATGTGTGAACAATGTATCATTGCTGTATTTGCAAGCCAGACCACTCTGTGTTAGATCCATTAGAAATTTTGAAATTAATCTCAGAGGGAAGCATTTGGACTTTAAGAGCTGTCAAGACTAGATTCTGATTAAGGTTTGTCTGTCTAGCATTGTTTGTTTGATTATATCTTCATTGTTCATTCCAGACAATAAATCACACTTCCCATGCAATGTGTGACTGTGCACGTAGCCCAAACTCCTTTGTGCATATTCATGACATTTACTTCTCAGTAATCTCAGCTGGAAGTGGAACACAACCTTGCACCTTCTCTCCTTGCCTCCCTAATACCTAAGACTCTGTTCCACTTCCCTGAGGGTTTGGGGTCATTAAGGGGGTAGGACATACCCTCACTAGTACATCAAACATGAACAGGTGTTGGCTGAGTTTTCACCGAGCCTAGTTTTCTGATATCTGTGTGGACTGGTCTTTGAATGAGCACTTTGTTTCTCCCTCGGGTTGAGGATTAAGACTTGGTACCCTTTTCCCTTGGGTAATCCCGGTTGGTTACAGCTACTCTACCGTCTACAGATCAAGAGATTCCTGCTCACAGAAATGTTATTCAAAAGAATTGATTAACTGAACATCATATTGCACTGTGTAAACTTGTGTAATTCCTGTGTAAACTTGTTGATCTTCTCGGGTTACTGCCTGACTCTTCTGCAAAGTCTACCCCTTCAGTCTTGAATAACAATTCTGATAACATCTTCTCTATTTTCTGTCCTGAGGATTCATCAACAACATTCCACACACAGGAACCTTTCTCACTATCCAAGAAAGCTGAAGCATTCAGGGACCATCTCAAACGTCCAAACATTCCCTCTTTTAAAAAGCCTTTTTTTTTTAGAACAAACTTCTGAACAACAGATTAACATACTGCATCTTCCTAATGCTATCCACGAGTGCATACGTTTATACTGGATGGTTGTATTCCTTACTGGAAAGACTTTCAAAATAAATTGCTTTTCAGTTTTGCAGCCTTGAAAGAAGATGCTTTCAAGATGATCCCCAATTAGAATGAAGCCCTTGAGGTCTACTATTTTGATCAGAGATTAAGCAGGACTTCCCAGGCCCCTTTTTGAATGGACTGCCAAACTCAGACAAGGCCCTCTGGTCTGGAAGAGGGCTTATGAAGGACACCCAGTTCTCTCATTCACCTACCCTCCTGATCCTGGGAACCATTATCTAGATTAGAATACTGATACCCATTGTGAGATGGCAAGTAATGGGAGGGGATTGAGGTCAGTATAGATAGAAGGGATTCTTCCCTCCTCCTGTATTACTATTAGATGAGTGCGTGGAAGTTGGCTTGTATCATGTTTGTAAATTCTTGCCAGAAGAGGAACATTTCTTCAAAAGCTAAGAACAAATACCAAAGTGATATACAAAAATGTTGCAAACTGCTTACTGACTAAAATTACCACAATGCAAATCTTAAAATTTAGTGGGCCTGACGTTTTGATCCCAGCTGGACCTTTCTCAAAGTCAGAGAGGATCGAAACGTCAGGCCCACTAAATTTTAACAAATATCAAAGCTATTTAAAGGCCCAATACAACATTGGGAAGATCGGAAAACATCGATAACCACAGATTTCCTTATAATTTATTCAGTTTGTAGATGGTCATGATAGAATCCTCATGTTAAAATCTTACGGTCTGGGATGCTGTACGTATTTCTCCAGAAATCTTCACAAATTTTCTACGACAAATTTTCTTATACTAAAGAACGGAGCAAAAACCATGACGGTTTTTGCCTTTGTCCACTTTCTCAGATTACCATTTGAGCTCCAACCTTCGCAGGATTTATTTTTTGGATATTTACCATTGTTTTGAAGCCTAGGGCCGTAAAAAAAATACCAACAAATTTAATTTGTAATGCAAATAATAGTCCTGTACCCCCTGTAGCTGACACAGACTCTGCCGTGGGTGATACTGATAATAGTTTATGACTGTTGCACACCTTTTCTTTTACTGGCAATTATAAGTTGCCATGGTCTTTGCATTCAGTTTGTAGAGTTACCTCAGCAGTTCTTGAGGAAGTATGTCAATATTTTTCAGAACTGAAATTATTTCCTCAATTTCTGTGTTTGTCCAAAGTCAAATTATGGCACCATAGCACGCCCCAGTGCAGCTCTTGACTGACTGGTTTTTTTTTTATAAAAGAGTCTCTTGCCCTCTGTGCAGTTGTATTTGCGAAGTCTGCAAACTTCTCTCATAGTACAGGACTGTTTCCACTGTCCCGAATGATCTGATTATTTGGATCGCGATTTGGATCGCGATTCAAACTCCACAATTTTGTCAATTTGTGTGTGTGGATGCAATAAATGCGATTATTAGTAATGATTCGAACTCCACTGACTATAAGTGAGAAAAGATTCCAAATAACTGTGTTCATTCCGTGTTCCTTTTGGAATAACTTGGATAGGTGATCACCTACATGTAGCTAAAATGGAGTATTTTCATCATGGAGGTTTTAATTATTCCTCAATTGTTTCATTTACCTTTATAGTAAGATCATCATTTCTCACGGACATTTATGGCCTATGACTATGAGTCTATGCCTGGCACTACACTCTGAATTCCGGAAGGACAGCGAATGCAATTATTTAATCAATTTGGCGTCAGAGGTTTTTTTTCTGTCGTTTCATAACATATTGGTTTGGCTACCTGCTTTTCTGTTTGTGTTATCAGAAGCCCTACATTAGTGTATACTCTTTTCTGGTTGGGAGAATTGATGCGGAACAAATCAATTTGTGCTGGTACTTGCTGAATCAGTAGGCCTACACTTTGCACGTGTGTTGCATATGAATTTATGATGTCTGGGTTTGACTGCTAGGATTGCTTTGCATCCATTGTATACGTATATGTACATGTACATATGTACAGTGTACTGTACATCTGACCAGCAACTCACCTGTCAGAAGCACCGATGTTCATCAACGCTTTGCAGGAACGCAATGTTGCACTGTCTGCTAGATGAAATAATCCGAGATCGAATTTGAAAATTAGGCTTCGTGAGAATGGTCTTTGTCTTTATCATTCCCCTCCTGCTGTCAAAATTATTGTGTGGCTTTTGAGAGAAATTCATGAGTAATCATTTTGTTTGCACATCATATTATTTCATAAAGTAATACAAAAAAAACCTGTACCAAACTGACTGAATAAATGAAAAATTCTGAAAAGTCTGAAAAATTAAGATGGCCTGACATTTCTCAAAGGCCTTTTTTGGAAGGAATTGTGCTAAGATCGAAACATATCAAGCCCTGTAAACATTTAGAATAGAAAAAGCTTGAGAAAATTTTGAGGAATTGTTGATGCGAATTATAAGGAAATATATAAGTGGAATCAAAGTGTACAAAGTCAGAATTGCGTATTGAAACTTGCTTCCTCTCTATATTGACCTACCCTGGTACACGTAGATCTTTACTGGTTACTGCTGGTCAAATGTAAATACACAGCTGTCTCTTTCATTGACTTAAAGGCCTGAATCCATTCATCTCTCACACTGAGGATGTTGCAAACAATTTTATGTATTTTTCCCCTTTTCTCCTTTCTCAGATTTTCATTTGAGCTAAAAAGTATGTTTAATGGTTTAACATACAAACTGAGGTAATCTTTCGACTTTTACTAATGTTGTATTGGGCCTTTTACCTGGAGCTCGGATAAGGGGTATTAACCCGCTAGATTCAAACAGTTATGACTTTGCTCGTAGAGCATGTCCTTGCTCTATGCTTTGGTCAACTCCCAGCCAACATGAAAGTCTCCCATACAGGAAAGAAAACAGTGGAAAGGAATCATGGGAGAATGATTGGTTTACCTGGTGGCATCCAGGCCTTGCAGGGAGCAGAGTGTAATCCACTTTTCAGCAGTGGAGCATGTGACTGAGTTGAGATCTTTTTAGAGCGGAGTTTGGATCCTGTTGCCTTGACATTCTTGTTTATTTCACCTGTTTCCTGGCTGATTCTTGGGCTTAGTTGCAATTATACATGGACCACCAGGAAAGAGCTTTGTTGGGCCCTGGGCGAAAAAACAACAACATCAACTCTCCCTGGGTTTTGGTCATTGACGTGCCATTTTTAGCACTCCCTTTGTAAAACGCAAAGCCAAAAGGTGTATCTGACTCCAAAGGGACTAGAGAATGCTTGATTAAGCTGGGATTAGTTCAAGTCAGAGGTACTGTGATCATCATCACTGATTGTTCATTTCCATGATGATAGGCTTACGGCAAATGTTTTAGCTGGACCATAGCTGGATAGAAACTGCCTTTTAGTTTGATAGACTAAAGCCTGCTGCCTGAGTGAATTATACTTTCTCATTTCATTTTACAATTGTATACAACTTGTTTATTTTGCCCTCCATGCTTGAGGGGAATGTGCTTAATAAAGCCAACACAGACCTCCCCAAATCATTTCTGTGGTGTCCCCCCCCCCCCGATTCTGTTGGGCGACAATCTTATAACTTTCTTTGTCTCATTGTTATAACGGCCTTCCAAAATCTACGCTTGACTGGAAAGTAATTTTCCGGAATAGCTGAGGATAATAGACTACATTCACTCTGGTTTTAAACCTGTCCCCATAACCTGATAACATAGACACCGTGGATAGCTGTTTGTGTCAAATGTTGTAGACTGTGTGATGATTGTAACATTGCAACTTGCTTCAGGGATTTTATCTTTGCTTTGTTTGCGGGGAGTAGACCCACTGTTTGGTCTGGCAGAAGTGATGGATTGCTCATCGTTAAATCTGTCATTTGACTTGCTATCGAAAAACTAATTCATTTGAATCACACTGTGCTTGAAGCTCATAATTAGGACATAGTCCCCGTACTTGGGGTGGATATCACAAAGCCTTAAGACTCGACTTACGATGGATAACCCATCGCTAGTTGTGATGCACCGTATGGTTTTTGTGCATCGTTTGTCATCTTGCAATGGATCGTAAGTTACGATGGGTTTTGTGAAATCGTTGGCAAGGAAATTTCACAGATATTCAAATACTTGATGAAATCAAACTTTAAATTAAGGAAGTGTAAAATCGTAAGAAGAATGAGCACTTTTTTCTTACTGCTAATTAAAATCAGGAACTTGTGTGAAGGTTTCTTTTCTCAGAGTTTGGTCTCAACTCTTTAGGATTGGGTCTGAATTGCTTCATATCTAATTGTGGCCAAATATAACCTGGCAAAACAAGAGTTCTCCTGTTCAAGTTCCGGTCCAGTCAAATTTTTCTTTGCCATTTAAAAAAAATGTTTTAAAAAGTTCCTAGTCAGATCCCTGTATTGTTGAGCATGTTACAACGGCACCTTGGCACAACCATGATACAACCTTACAATTTCTCAATTCTTTCTGGTGTTTAAGAATTATTTTCCAGAATGTCACTACCACCATTAACTGAAAGCGTTCATATTATAAAAAGTGCACTCTGACTGGGATTCAGAGAGACTGACCTATGATCTCTCATTGACTTCTATTTGTTATAGAGGGATTATAGTTCCAAACCATGTGAGATGAGATGTCATCAAGATTGAAGTTAAAGTTCAAAATCCAAAGGTTTTCTTGTAGACAGGAATGATAGACATTTCTGTCTGGTGTCACCTTAGACACCACTTCACTGACTCCAAACCTAATGCACCTCTCGTCATGCCTTCCCTAAGCCTTTATCATCAAGGCAACCTTCTTGTCAGATTCCTCGAAAGCCTCCTTGAGACAGCCTAGTTTCCCCCATGGATCTTGATAGAGGCCAATGTCTGACTGAGTTTGACAGCTCAGTAGTCCCATATCAACCAGCAGAACTACCATCCATACTCAGGATGTATTGGTCTGGGTTGCCATTTGGCATGTTTGGGTTTTGTTTAATGCAAGTTCAAGCACTGAGCACTCTGTTGATTACGGCGAGCGGGGCACACAAACCTCAATGAAAAGCAAGTTCAAGTGTTTGCGTTTCCAAGCTATTTATTTGGATATGTCTGGCCGCTCATGCAGTCATCCCTGTCCATGCCCCCAGGGTTGTTTCTCGGGCTGAAAGCACTGACACCCCCAGCAGGGAAAGGACAAACCTCAGTCTCACTTGGGTTAGGTCCAAGTACTTTGTCTCTGGTGATGTTAACCCCCCCCCCCCCCCCTCCCCGTTTCTACCCATAAATCCTGGGTTTACTGGGAGAGATTTGTGGTCGACTACTGCATGCTGCTTACTGTAATAAGGGACCACCTTTCTCCATCCTATACTGTCTATATTGCTTCTAAAAGCTCTGGATTAAAGGAACTCTAGGAGTGTATAAAAGGAATTATGAACTGAATGACTGAACAGGTTAGACACTGATAATTTACAAAATTATGTCCATAAAGGAGACATTCATCAAATGGCAGTTAAGTAAGAGTTTGTCTACTCCTTTTATTATTGTTATGATTATTTATTCATCATTTTTCACATAAATAGACATGAGTTAAAGCGACAAATACAACAAGGATTACAAGCCGGACACACCAGGCCAGCAGCAAATGCTGTGAATAGGAACAAATTACTTGATAACTGTGACCCTAGGGCCTCTGTTTCCAACGTTACTGCCCAAACACACAATATATCAATGCATGTGCATCAATAAAAAATTATGATGTAATATGTTTAACAGTTAAAAAAAAAAATCAAGAATGAAAAAAAAAAATGGTATCGACCAAGAAATATTTACCAGAAATATTGACCAGAGAATTTGTTTGAACAGACACATGAATGAACCTACTTTAGAAATGGTTATCGACAATTTGAAGGATATTTCGTCCAGGGTATGAATTCAAGGCATTTTTTACTGGTCACTTGAATCTTGCAGTACTTTGAAATACTCATCAGATACCAGCAGAAGGCAAGTCATAAAATTCAATTATGCGAGACTATGTCAGCTGAACGTTACTTAACCCAAACATTCTGTGCTCAGTCTGAGAAAAAAACAAAAGGAATTCTAGTTTGTCTGGATCACATGATTCTATCGCCTGATTGTGAGCTCCTGCCGGTAGCAGACTGCTTGTCATTAATTTCTTCGTGTTAATTGCATTAAGATGGATAGAATGCTACAGGTTTGTTGGAATGTATCTGACTATGAGAATGAGCATTACAGGGGCTTAGGTAGTAGTCCTGCTTAGTCAAATCTATTTTTCACATCGAGGAATGGAATCTTCCATGAAATTTGCTTCTTTTTTTCTGATCTTACAGGAGATGCGAGGCCCAGTGCTTTCCTTCCATGACATCAACTACAGCATCCCGGCGAAAGTCAAGCGGAAGACAGTCTTCAAGCCTATCCTCAAAGATGCCAAGTAAGAACAGCCTCCCTCAAGTAGCAAAGATTCTTGCTTTGCTTTCTTGGGTTCTCAGCAGATGTTGGTTAACCGGGCTGGGGGATGAATGTTGATTCACGGTAGGATTTAAAGGCCCCATACGAAATTGGTAAAACTCAAAAGATTGCCACAGTTTGTGTGTTAAAACATTGAACATTCTACAAAAGAAATCCTGCAAATTTTAGCTCAAATGGTGATCTAAGAAAGTAGAAAAAGGCATAAAAACGTCATGGTTTTTGCATCACTCTGTAGTGTAAGAAATGGTTCATTACTCGCGAGCTATTTTTCGATGTTTGAGTGAAGATTTCTCCAGAAGTACAGTATCCCAGACCGTAACATTTCAACATAAAGATTCTATCATGACCATCTACAAACTGTGTAAATTAGAAGGAAATCTGTGGACATCGATGTTTTCCGATCTTCCCAATGTTGTATTGGTAGACCAGAGAAAAAAAGACTCCATACTTGAACCGGAATAAATTACATTCTCATCAGAACAAAACAGTCCAAGATGATATATCTAATTAACTGCTGATCCATTCTACTTGAAAAGCCTCCGTGAAATCTGCGGCTCTGATCACATGATAGCTCTCGCTGCCCTTTGTCATACTGTCTTCAGTGCAGTGAAACGTTGCTATAACGAACGCCGATATACCAAACATTCGGCTATAATGAACATGCCCTCTGACTCCCGATTTTTCGTGTACAAAATATGTGGCAGCAACTGATATGACGAACAACCCCTATACCGAACAATTGTCATGGATCCCGGGTTGTTTGTTATAGGGACGTTCCACTGTATATTGCTCCCTTAATTAGAGGGATTTGATGAAATTGTTTCATTTTCTTTTCAGTGGGATTTTCAATCCTGGAATGAATGCGATCCTTGGGCCAACAGGGAGTGGCAAAACATCGTAAGCATCTTTCCTTCTTTTGCTTCTACTCCAAACAGTGCGTGAATCTTCACAGTTTCTACAACTTTGTTTGTCAATAGAATGACTGACCCCCATAATATTACAACAATTAATGGAGTAATCTGCAAAAATGACTAAAATGACTAAAATGCAAATATTAAAAATTAAAAGGGCCTGCATTTTGATCCTAGTAGGACCTTTCTCAAAGGCAGAATACTTTTATGGAAACATTGGGCCCTCCTAATTTTTGATGAATTTTAAAACTTTGAATATCTTACATTTTTTATTCTCATTTATAAGATAACAAACTCACAATATAACTTTCCAATGTTTCATAAACCGTGACAGATGCAAATGTTCTTGAACATATTTAACAGATATTTTGTCAATATTATGATTTCACCCAAGCCATTTGATGATTTGAAATGTCTATAATTTTTTCAATCGAGCTATTAATCTTGACTACACCAAGCCCCTAGTGCCCTATCACAGCTCCCAGTCAGCCCAAACCATGTAACCCTATCCATTTCTGCCCTCCATTTGGTCCCGTTCTAAGACGTCTTTATTCTACCCCCCCCCCCCTGCTTAGCCTGCTAGACATCTTGGCGAGGCGTAAAGACCCTAGGGGATTGACTGGTACTGTGCTAGTAGATGGTACCCAGCAACCCTCCAACTTCAAGTGTGTCTCAGGCTATGTAGTGCAGGTTAGTCATGGCTACATACTTTCTATTATTTCCCTTTTCTTAGTTTTTTCTTTTTTCTTACTTTCTGGATGATGGATTTGTTTTGTCTCTGGAGTTGATGTGTCCGGAAGATGTTGGTATCAAACTGAATTCTTGACGGATTATGGGAGTTTTAATTGGGATTGGATATGTCAGTAAATGTTGGGGACTATGTTTGGAGAAATAGGTTTGGGTAGTTAGATACGTAGGGCTCTCAAACTCTGTGGTGAGTGGGTTGAAGGAAAAAATAAAGTCAGCTTTGGAAATGATTTTAGAAAGTAAATATTAAAAAAAATGAAAGGAACAAATTCACATGGCCATAAAAGAATGCCCTGGCTTGGCAAAAATAGAGTCCAGAAGACATAGAATCTTCATTGGAAGGGGAAGAGAAAGGAAGGCGTGGTTAACCATGGAGGGTTAATCTAGGTGAATAGATAGAAATGAGTCACAGAGGTAGTTTACTGAGAAAAAGGGAAAAATGGGGAAAATATGAAAGAGTTCACACATAAACTGGTGATACTGAGGGGAAATTTTGACAGTATTAATGAGCTGATGACTAAAAAGCTAAGAACAGTTTAAAAAATAATGAATGATTTTTTCATTATTGAGAACTTACAAAAATGTTTATAAAGTCAGTTCCAATCTTGTTGTTTGTAAAATTAATATTTTCTTAGTTTGGGTGATTGTCTCTACTCATACAGTTGTCAAGTTAGAAAAAAATATTAGAAAAAAAAGAAGAAATTAATTGAAAGATTTTTGTTCTGGTCAGGATGATACTGTGATGGGGACGTTGACTGTCAGGGAGAATTTGGCCTTCTCAGCAGCCTTGCGTCTCCAAGGTAACGTGGGACACGCTGAGAGGAAGGAGAGAGTGGAGGAGGTCATCAGTGAGCTAGGTCTGCAAGACTGCGCCAATACCAGGGTACGTAAGATCTTAGAAATGGAGAACACCTTGACAACACGCATCTGCTGAATCACTGGAAGCCATGATTTACATCTGCTCATTCATAGAAAAATTGCCAAATGAAAAATGAAAGAAATTGAAAAATTGGCAAAGAAAACTTTGACTGGACCGGGACTTGAATCGAAGACCTCTGGATTAACGTACCAGTGCTTTTCCATCTGAGCTATCCAGCCCTTAGTTGGTGGCCTCCCAAATACTCTACTAGTCTTTGCTTGGATGGGGGCGCCAGTCAGAAGCAATTCAACCATTAACTGCCGTATATCTCCAGGGATCACACCCCTGCTTTCATTCAGATGCAAATAACCAATTGTTGTAAACCTGGCTACAGCAGCTCGGGGATCACACAAAGTGGATGCAGCTTTTTCAATTCAAGTCAAACAAACAGGAAATACTGACTGGGAAGTTGAAAAAATGGGAATTTCTGTGAGTGTTTTATTAAGTAGTTCCTTCTCCATCCTGTGCATACAGGTCGGCACAGAGTTTATCCGAGGAGTATCGGGTGGAGAAAGGAAGAGAACCAATGTGGGTATGGAGCTGATCACTAAGCCTACGGTGCTCTTCCTAGATGAACCAACCACGGGCCTAGATGCAAGCACTGCAGGAGCTGTCATGCTGGTCCTGGCAAGGTGAGAAGAGAACGTTAAACAAACAAAGGAAAGGGAGAAATGACTAGGAGGACGGTAAACATTTTATAATTTGATGCTGGGTGCTGTGGTACATTAAAGGCCCAATACAACATTGGGAAGATCGGAAAACATCGACGTCCACAGATTTCCTTCTATTTTACACAGTTTTTAGATGGTCACGATAGAATCCTCATGTTGAAATCTTACGGTCTGGGATGCTGTACTTCTCAAGAAATCTTCACAGGACCTTACTCAAAGGTTATCTAAAAATTTAGTGGGTCTGATTGTTTAATCCTAGCAGGACTTTTCTCAAAGGCAGATCACTGCCTTCGCGAAAAGTCCTGCTAGGATCGAAACATCAGGCCCACTATATTTTGAGATTTTAATTTTGGTAAATTTAGTCAGTAAGCCGTTTGCAACATTCTTGTATATTACTCTAAATCTCTGTATATATCGTTTCATGGACTAGTTTGGCCAAGCGAGGGCGCACCATCATCTTCTCCATTCATCAGCCACGGTTCTCCATCTATCGATTGTTTGATACGCTGCATCTACTCAGCAGAGGGGAAACTGTCTACCATGGCAAAGCAGGGGACTCTCTGGACTACTTTGAGTCTATTGGTGCGTAGCCTCTTCAAGTCTAAACCAAGCTGACAAACAGCTGATAACACTTCAAATTCCTCTTTCTCAGCGTCTGATAGAATGGTGCTTTTATCAATATAATAGTCTCTCTAGGTAAAGGGCCTGACGTTTTGATCCTAGTAGGACCTTTCTCTTTGCCTTTGAGAAAGGTCCTGCTAGGATCAAAACGTCAGGCCCTCTAACTTTGAGATTTTTGTATTGCAGGTCATCTTAGTCGGTGAGCAGTTTTCAATGTCTATTTTGTATTTACTTCATCAATATAATAACTAGATGGCCAGCTACTTTGATCCTAGGAGCATCTACGCAAGTTGTAGGTTTTTTCCCTCTATGATTTTGAGGTTTTTCTTGTGAAAAAAATACTCTCAAAGTTGATTACCTGTGTCTCTTCTTCCTCATCCGTTGTCAAGGTTACCGTTGTCAGGAGCACAACAATCCCCCAGACTTCTTCCTGGATGTCATCAACGATCTGACGGGTTCCATTCCATCTCTAGCTCCCTCCGACTCTATTCCCACGGCCGACACGATAGCGAAGAGAAACGCAGAGAAGGGCACGCAGGTAGACATGTCTGAGGTAGACCAGTTCACCGGGCCTCAAGCTTCTCTGCCTGGTCTCTACAAACAGTCTGCAATGTACTCAGAGGTGATGAGGCAGTTGGAGGATATGAATGCTTCGCACCACAACGATGAGAATGGCTTCTTGCCTGAGATCCAGTATGGGGCTTCTTTCGTAACTCAGGTAAATATGACAGGTATCCCATTTACAAATACAACTCATCTTTCTTCCTCCTGATCAATCATGTTATCTTTTCCTTGTTATACTTTCTTTTAAGCCTCACCTTGAGTGGCCTTTTGTGGCCTTGTGTTTGGCAACAATCATAAAAAACAACAACGTAGAGTTGTCTGACGACGGGCAAAGTATACACACTTCCCAAAATGTTGAGTTACCGGCTCTTTTCAGAGCCACACTCCTTCTTAAAAGAGAAGTGCTACATGGTGTCACCGCAAACCTTCCACCTATTATTTCCACCGTGCTAACCTTCAAGTCTCATTTAACATAGAGTTGAAAAGACTTAATGAAGTCATACAAAAATGTTGGAAAATACTTACTGGCGTGTATGACGCCAATGGACCATGACAAGGCCTAACATTAAAATGGCCGCCTTTGAGAAAAGTCCTGCTAGCATTGAATAGTCAGACCCACAACCTATAGATGGTAAGAGTCTCAACTGAGTTTTGTTCTCCTTGCAGATGAAGTATGTCTCCAAGAGGACCTTTGTCAATTTCCTGAGGAACCCTCAGCTCTCTATATTCCAGGTAAGATTGCGAAGCCAAGCTTAAGATGTGACAGGCATTTTATTGAAAATAAAACACCAGAAAAGTGGCTGCCTCAATAGTTTCAGTGTAGTCATGGATAGTGGATACTTTAGTCAGGACAACAGTCAACTAGAAGATGGAATTATTCTCTGATTTTTTGGGCTGTTGCTCTTGTAAGTAAGATGAGACGATCATTGCTAACTCAGTTGTATATCTGTGGCAATTGTGTGTCATTTAATCTGCTTTAATTGCAAATATTCTCAGTTGCTTGTGTTATTATTTTGTCTTGTAGCCGTTGACTGTGGTCATTCTTGGTGTTTTACTGGGTATGATCTACTGGCAGCTAGACACTTCCATCAACTCAGGCATCCAGAACAGGTACAGACAACCATTCCTCCACATTTGAGAAAGTGTCTGTGAGGATTTAACCACCAGGTCTTTGCCAGATTCCAACCCCAAAAATGTGAAGTCAATTTGAGAAACTTAAAGAGTTTCATTGGTAACTGTGTCCTGGATTTAATTTAGTTTCAATCAAAGAGAAAGAAAACTTGATTTTGTTTCAAACTTGATTTTGTTTCCCCCTCTTCTCATTAATCCATACCCCACTCCTTGCCCTTCCCTTTGATCTTACCCTACTAGATTTCCTCTTTGTCCTTTGTTTGCCATCCGTGTCCTATTCACTCTCTTCCCCCTTCCTTCTTGTATCTGTTTGTCCTTGTCACTCTGCCTTTGAGAAAGGTCCTGCTAGGATCAAAACGTCAGGCCCATTAAATTTTGAGATTTGCGTTTTGGTAATTTTAGTCTGTAAGCAGTTTGCAACATTTTTATATATCATGTTTGTTTCAAACAATTAATTTTTAATTTTGTCATCAATTGATTGGCAATCTTTCTCATTTGATAATTTGTACGTCATCTTGTAGCCAAGATCTAATTGTGTTAGATAGATAATGTGTTGCACTCATTAATGCCTGGTGATGTTTTATTTTCTATTTTCCAGAGTTGGTGCCTTTCTGTTCTTGATAATGAATATGGTCTTTGGTAACATGAGTGCCATTGATCTATTCATCAGAGAAAGGGCTATCTTCATGTGAGTCCCCCTACCATTGCTCCTTCATTCTACTCCCAAAAAAGGTTCCTTAGACTGTTGCAACTTTAGCGATGCGTAATGACTTGAAACAAATATCGCACAAAATTGTGTCTGCCTCTGAGAAATGTCCTGCTAGGATCAACTGTTGATATTTTGAAAACTGTTTAATTACTGACTTAGATTTCAAAAATGCAAATATCTCTTTGAGAGGGGTCCTGCTAGGATCTAGGATCAATATTTGAAAACTGTTAAAATTTGATTACTGACTTAGATTTCAAAACTGGAAATATGTCTTTGAGAGAGGTTTTGCTATGTCAAGCCCTGTAGATTTATTGGGATATCCCAACATCTTAAAGTCAGTGTGTTTGCCTAGATTGTGAACATTGATGTATGTGAATGATGCTTTATCTGAGGAGCATTTCTTCTTCTCATCTTCTTCCTCAGACATGAGTCTGCCAGTGGGTACTACCGTGTCTCCACATTCTTCTTCTCTAAGATCTTCTGTGACTTGATCCCCATGAGGTTCATCCCTGCCATCCTGTTTGGGGTCATTACTTATTGGATGCTAGGTAGGCATCAGGGTTATTGCGTCGAGCAGGGCAAACCCTCATTGAATTACATTCTCCTTGACGCAAACATCATGTTATATCTATGATGCAACGCGGTACTCGCTACTATAAAATATTCAAATCCACCACACGACCTCGACTAGCTCGGTGGTCAAGTGGTTAAGACGTCTGCACTAGAAAATAGGAGTCGCGGGTTCGAATCCTGCCCGAGCTGCCTGAAATTCTTTCATCAAATAGTCACCTATCTTTGCTGGTGTTGGGCTGCTAGTCAGAACCAATGTTGATGTAGTGCATCATACCTTCAAGGATTGCTACTAGAAAAGTAATTCAGGGTTATGGTTAAGGAAACATTTTTTCCTCAAGGCTGTAGGAATTATTACAAGTTGAGATTCAAATGTTTCTAGATTTGGGGGTTTCCATGTGATATATTTATATTATATTTATATTAAATTAATTTTCCGGGATATCACAAACAATGAATTACAAAATAGTACAAATACACACTAACAAATAAACATAACAGATTTCAATTAACAAAACCCAATTAGCTCCCCCAGGATTACCCAAAAGAAACAAGTTTCCATCGAAGGGCTCTCCAAACTAATTAGACGAGAGATTTAGGCCCACTGATGTAAGTTACCCGACTCTGTCTCTCCCTCTCCTTCCCAGGTCTACAGCCTTCAGCTGGTGCGTTTTTCTTCTACATTTTCAACCTCATTCTCACCACCTTCACAGCCTGTGGGCTTGCCTTTGCTATCAGTTGTACAGTGACACTGCAGAGTCTGGCAACACTCTTCATTTCCACAGTTTATGTCATCATGCTGGTAGGTGCACTGTCTTTACAGTTAGTTCCGCTGTGCTACTTGTTCCTGTGGGATTTGTCCATCACAACTCTCAAAATGGGAACTAATCTGAAAGGAAATTAGAATGACCAAGTGGAAGGTTTGTGGTGACACCATGTACATGTAGTACTTATCTTTTGAAGAAGGAGTGTGGCTCTGAAAAGAGCCAAAGACAAATTTCCAAGACATTAAGTGGGATTAGAACCAAGGTCTCATATATGGTAGGCAAGGGGTATCACCCTGCACTGCTCGACTGTGACAAGACATCACCCCCACCTTCAGTCCATTCTCTGGCCCTCTCCTAGATGTCAACCATGAATTTCCTAGAGTCAGTGCCTTAACCAGCATTGATCTATTGAAAGCATTTCTTAATTCTCCTTGCTAGGTCTTTAGTGGTCTTCTTGTCAATATATCCTCCATGGTCGCGTGGCTACAATGGCTGCAATATCTCAGCATCTTCAGATACAGCCTTAATGTAAGTAAAACAAATGATATTCTAGAAAGTACATGACTTTCCATGGAGGTTTGTTCCTTGGTTGACTTGATTCTGAGAGCCATTGATTGGACATTGTCTCTCATGTCTGTCTGCATCAGGCACTTAGCGTCAACGAGCTAGTAGGACTCACCTTCTCAGGAGAAGTTGACAATGGAACAGTGAGGTGAGCTATAACCCCGGGGTCATTCAGTCAGCCATTTGACGTTAGGCCCCCAGGGTCATTCAGTCAGCCATTTGACGTTAGGCCCCCAGGGTCATTCAGTCAGCCATTTGACGTTAGGTTGAAGACAAACTTGTGAGTTGTGTCTGACGCTAATCTTTGTCTGGTCAATGATAAGTTCCCAGTCAGTTTTTCATTTGTCGTTTGTTTGACTTGAATTCAAAAATCTGCATCTGCTTTGTGTGATCCCTGAGCTGCTGTAGCCAGGTTGACAACAATTGGTTGTTTGCATCTGAATGAAAGCAGGGGTGTGATCCCTGGAGATATATAGCAGTTAATGGTTGAATTGCTTCTGACTGGCGCCCCCACCCCGGCAAAGACTAGTTGACTATTAGGGAAGGCCATCATCTAAGGGCTGGATAGTTCAGATGGGAGAGTACTGGTATGCAAAACCGGAGGTCATGGGTTGAAATCCAAGTCCAGTCCAAGTTTTCTTTGCCATTTTTTCAATTTCTAATCTTTGTTTGTTTGTGTTGTCAGCATGACAGGAGAGTCCTACCTGGAAGGGCAAGGCATTGACTATTCTACTTGGGGTTTGTGGCAGAATGAGATGGCCCTAGCATTGCTCTGCACTTTCTTCATGACCATAGCTTATATTCAGCTGCGTGTGATTCCAAAGTACAAGTAACTATTGGCTGGATGACTGGCTGGCTGGCTGGCTGGCTGGGTGAATGGCTGGCTGGCTGGCTGGCTGGATGAATGGCTGGCTGGCTGGCTGGCTGGCTGGCTGGCTGGCTGGCTGGATGAATGGCTGGCTGGCTGGCTGGCAGGCTGGCTAGCTGGCTGGCTGGCTGGCTGGCTCGTTGGCTGGTTGACTGACTGGCTGGCTGGCTGGCTAGCTGGCTGGCTGGCTGGCTGACTGGCTGGCTGGCTGGCAGGCTGGCTAGCTGGCTGGCTGGCTGGCTGGCTCGTTGGCTGGTTGACTGACTGGCTGGCTGGCTGGCTGGCTGGCTGGCTGGCTGGCTGGCTGGCTGACTTGCAGGTGGCTGGCTGGCTGGCTGGCTGACTGGCTGGTTGGTTTATACAGGACTGCTTCTTTAGTACACCTGCTCTCCATCTTCACCTACTAAACTATGGACCAAACGTATACCAAAGACACGGTATGAACAGACGAATGTAGAGGTTTTAGCAACTGATGCCTGAGTTCTTAGCTCAAAGACAGTATCTGTTACTTATGAACATTTTAAGGCGATGTATTTGTGATACATTAACAGCTGTACAGGTTTCACTATCTAATTCTTTAATCTATTTTTCATCTTATTACTTTTCTATATCTATTTATGCAAGTTGATGGACAGATATTGTGTTATACATGCCCATCGTTTTCCCTATTCATTATTATACTATATTATTATAAATACTGCACATTGTCTTCTAATGATTAACTGGGCTTTCCTAAATACCGCCCTTTGTTTGTGAAATCGTTCAATTCTACCTCATGTATATTTATTTATATATCTTTGAGGTGGAAATATTAATTTTTCTGTGAGATCACCTTAAATCCGTCGTAAAGTTGTTTGCAACATTTTCCTTTCAACCTAAACGCACCCCTTGGTGGATATCACCATAGTAATTGATGTCCCATTATTTGTTTTGTAAAGTTATTTGACAAAGAAATGCAGAAAATTAAAGAAAAAAGTGTTATCAGTCCAAATGTATAATATATCCCTTTCTTTCTCATACAATCGTCTGCGATGAATGAAGAATGCGGTGATAGGTTTGATGTCCATGTACATGTAAACTGTACATGTACGCTGTACATGTATAATGTGTATTGAGGGGTGATTCAACGCGAGAATGAGCGAGAGTTCGAGTAGAGACGGGATTTTATGGCCGTTTTCGAAATGAAGGCTTAGTCTCTAGCTACTGTAGATCGACTGAAGGGGATTGGGGCAGTACGAATAATCTATGGAGTCTCTTGTTTGACACATTCCCTGTTTGTGCTTATTAATTTTCCTGAATTGTTTATGTACGCTTAATCATCCATATTAGAATGATATTGTCCATCCACATTTTATGCTCTTTTATTTCTAAAATAAAATGAAGTACTTTTTTAGACAATGCAAAATTTCACTCGAAGCATATGAGCATAAGCAAATTACTTTATAATTTAACAAAATTCGCATTATATCTTCTCTCTAAATTGTTGGCTTGGATCATGTATGCTGTTTACACAAAGGTCTAATGACATTAATGACTGGTGTGATTAATGCGAGTGGTCTCCAGCCAGTTCCAGCTTATACATGTAATGTCTCATGCTAGCCCCTTTTTATAATCAGTTCAGAAAAAAACGAAGCGACCATGAAATCATTCATTTTGTGGCATGGCTGAAAATACGTATGATTGTGTAACTGAAACCGTTGCCTATGAATTTTTTGTTACCATTATGTTTTTCTCCATCTAATAAATCACTTATTTGTGAAAATGGGCCTTCGCGCATTTCGTGCACTTTACGAAATTGCGTCGTTACCAAGGCAACACCCACCACGCATGCGCGGATTGTGCATTCCACTTGTTTTGTTGTGTTTTTTTTTAAACAAAGGTTCTCTTCACTCTAAAACAATGAGAGTAGCGGTCGACTGTAGGGGATTGGGGCAGTGGGTTGTCCGAATAATCTACGGAGTCTCGTGTTTGTTATTAGCCGTCCAACTAAGGCAATTATTGACTTAATTACCCTGTGGTCTTTGCTGCGCGATCGATACAAACCACCGGGTGGTTACATAGGATGCAAGCATGCAATTCAGCCATCGCGTCAAAGATGAGAACACAGCACGGTCACGCACTCAATCTTGTCAGGTCGGACAAGCCGCAAATATTTGTTCAGCCAAGTGAGTTTTGACGATTGATGCTGTCCTTTCCAGACCGTGGGTGATATGGAGGAGAAGGCTGTGCGGGAATTCAAGGCAGCGATCTTCATAAAAATTAGTTATGACTAGACGATCTGCTGAAGAAACCGGACCGCATTGAATCCTACTTTGAATCATAATCATCGCTAATGAAACATTCCAACTACAGTCAGGCAAGCAGGGAAATGTGTTTATTTGTTTGCGAGGATTTGCAATTTCAGCGACATTTCGTTCTGCGTCTGATCGGATCTTGATCTATCTGATCTGCATCGATGAATGCGCTGACGTCTTAGATGCTCACACTCGTGCTTTACCATTGCTTGAGAAGATGGTCAGCTCTCGTCTTCATTTGCCCTTTGTGGTATCGTTCCTCTTCATCCCGATCAGTGTCTTAGGCCATGGTAAGTCTTCGCAAAACATTATTGACTTGACTTGACTTTTTATGAATATCAAATAGGCAATACTAATATCAGAATGTACTTAGCATAACATTCAAATTAGTTTACCGAAGCAAAGATATTGATATTCAGGGAGCTCGTAAGAAGCAAGACATGTTTGGTACAGGCTCCCTGAAGAGATAATATTAAGTTAATAAAATTCGTACAATTAAGGTAAATTAACAAACGGATATGTGAAATGATGACATTTGAATTTAAAGTGATGAACAAAAATGTTGCAAACTACTTACTGAATAAAATTACCAAAATGCAAATCTCAAAATTTAGTGGGCCTGACGTTTCGATCCTAGCAGGACCTTTCTCAAAGGCATTTGAATTTAAATATGACATGGAAGTTAAATAATCAGCAGATGATAATATTATATTAATTAAATCTCTTCATGAAGATAGGATTAAATTACTATCCCCTTCTAACCGAGATTACCTTTCGGCATTGACACATTCCCTTATTGTGCTAATTTTCTGAAGTGTTTGTGTACGCTAAGTCATCAATGTTAGAATGATATTGTCCATCCACATTTTATGCTCTTTTATGTCTAAAATAAAATGAAGTACTTTTTTAGACAATGCAAAATTTCACTCGAAGCATATGAGCATAAGCAAATTACTTTATAATCCAACAAAATTCGCGTAATATCTTCTCTCTAAATTGTTGGCTTGGATCATGTATGCTGTTTACACAAAGGTCTAATGACATTAATGACTGGTGTGATTAATGTGAGTGGTCTCCTTTTTATAATCAGTTCAGAAAAAACGAAGCGGCCACGAAATCATTCATTTTGTTTAAAGTGCGAAGTCCTCCGCGATACGGAAAACGGACGGGGAATTTCAGGGAAAACGAGGACAACACGGAATTCCATAATAATTAACTGCCCAGATATGCATAAAAACACTGAAAATAAAATAAAATAAAAGTATTTATGTTGTTTCATTGTGTTGTCCAATTATTCTGTCTTACAGTCTTACCGGTTTACTGAAATAAAAACGATTATATATTTAATAGTCGTTATTATAATGAAATCTCTATCTTTTTAAAGATTTATTATTTATTTTGGTAATTGTTATATTTGGCATATTTGTAATTTAGTTAGTTCTTTTTCCATATACATGTTTATAATTTATATTTTTGTTTTCTGTCATCCAATTAGTTTGGAGAGCCCCCTGACAGAAACTAGTTTCTTTTGGGCAATCCTGCGGGAGTTAATTGGTTGTTTCTGTTATTGTTGCTGTTGTTGTTTGTCTGTTTATTTGTTTCTTTGTTTTATTTCTTTTTTCAACTTTTTTTGTTCTTACTTGTGTGCTGTGATGTGAATGCTGTACATGTATCCCGAAAAAATGAAATAAATAAAATAAAATAAAAAGTGGTCAGTGATGACCAAACGCACGCACGTACACGACTGTACATTTAGAACGTGAACACTGTATTGTACACTACATCGTACATTTGATGCATCGTACAGCGTCAGGCCCACTAAATTTTAAGATTTACATTTTGGTAATTTTAGTCAGTAAGCAGTTTGCAACATTTTTGTATATCACCTTTCAATTATTAGCGGCGTTAAAATCGCCTTGCACTTCAATGTGGTCTGGTACCTGGTCTTCACCTATGGTGAACTGGTGGTAGTATTTGTTTCTGTCGGATCACCGTACGAGATCACTGACGCGTTCTGCCCATGCGCCTTGGTGTGAAACTCCGCACGCACGAACACATGACGCGTATGGACGAAGTATGAGCACAAGTCAGAACCGTTCTAGGATTTGGACTTTGTGGAGAGTGGAAACTCTATAAGAGTCATGTTTATTCGTGACATCCTTCTGTTGACTTTTGCCCCAAGTCAAACTCTGCATCAATGGAGGTCCCTTCCCAAATACATATTTACTTAAAGCACTCAATTACTGGTTGTGACAAGATTTCAGGCACGGCTATGGGTCCCACGAACGACCAGGGGAGATCATGTCTGTGGCTATATAAGCTCTCGCCTTGAATGAGGATGTTGTATGTGTACTTACATTCTCAAGGTTTGCTTGCTCACACTGCAGTTTATCAAATTTCCCTGGCGTGAATCTTGGTCGCGGAGCGGTCTACCCAAAACCCGTCTGCTCTCGGCTTTGTTTTCAGGATTCCATCCGCTATCTTATCTCCTTACTTCTCTCAGGATATATATAATTCCAAAGCAATCATAATGTCAACGAGCTATCAGTCCGTTCCCTTGGAAATATTGCCGCTAATTGGCCAAGCTGAAAATCCTCATTCAATAAAAAAATAAATAAGTACACATCCCTCCTTGTAACACTTCCCAGCACAGTAGCAAGTCATTTCGGATACTAATTAACACACTCTTGAAAGGAAATCGGACAAGGCTTGGATAATTTTGAAAGCCCAAGAAAATAACGACGTAGTTTCAGGAAATTCCTTGCATAAACCACGTTTTTACACATTTCTTTTTCAAGATGATGATAACGACGACAAAAAGTGACAACGACAAGGACAAAGACGATGACGACACAATAAAGACAACGGGTGATGTAACAAACGTTGACAATGCCAATAATGTTAAGCCTGTGTATAGCCTACGTGCTATGGCAACGGTTGTCATAACAACGGCGATGATGACAACGATGTTGATGACAGTATATCCAGTAGTTGCAATTAATATTATGATTTTTCGGTTTAATAATTATTATCCTTCACAGCAGAAGGTAATCTGTCCTGCTACGACTGTAAGTTCGAAAAGGATAGCAGCTCGGATGAAAAGTTGCAATGCATCTACAACGTCAGCAGCCTGTACGCACCGAGGCAATGTCAACCACATGAGGATAAATGCATGGTACGGAGAGGTCCCTAATTATTAGTAACCGGGAGTATTAATTAATAATCAAACAAACAAAGGTGAAACTGACTGGGAGGCTGCATCCACTTTGTGTGATCCCTGAGCTGCGGTAGCCAGGTTTATAACAATTGGTTGTTTGCATCTGAATGAAAGCAGGGGTGTGATCCCTGGAGATATACGGCAGTTAATGGTTGAATTGCTTCTGACTGGCGCCCCCAACCCAGCAAAGACTAGTTGACTGTTAGGGGAGGTCGCCATCTAAGATCAAGATAGCTTAGATGGAAGTTTACTGGTACGTTGATCCAAAGTTATCGGGTACAAGTCCCGGTCCAGTCCAAGTTTTCTTTGCCAATTATTTTTCAAGAGTATAAAGAATTTTGTGTCTACAATGACAAATCACAAAGTTTTGCCAACTTCTTATAGTAAAATTATTTCTCGCGTCATGACTTTAGGGATGTCAGCCTTTTTCTAGTTCAAAGGATATTTTTTTCATATTAATTTTTTTTGTTGTCAGCGTAATGGAAAGGACTAGGGTGGCATTCATCTTTATACTTTTAAAGGTATAATCAGAAAAACATTGATTCTATTTTGGGGTCGCTGTACAGGGTGTTGATGTAAATATTACCAAATAAATAAGACCTTACCCCTTTGCGTAACTCCTGGTTAAGTGGAAGGTTTGCGGTGACACCATGCAGCTCTTGCTATACACTGATGGTAGGGCTTACTCGTCTGGAATCAAGCAGTCCGCTCCTGACGACGCACAGAGTACACACTTCTAAAAACGTTCAGGTACCAGCTCTTTTCATAGCCACATTCCTTGAAAGAGAAGAGCTGTAATGGTGTCACCACAAACCTTCCACTCAGTATTATAACGATCTGTTTTTTTTATCTGTCTGTCTGTCTGTCTCTGTGTCTGTTTGTCTGTCTGTTTGTCGTGGTTGCCAGGTTCATCGTGTTCGCTTGAATCGCGTGCTTCACTCGTACGAGAGAAACTGCGCCGAGTCCTGCGTCCAGTACTGCAGCACGAGAGGCCTGGGCGTGGACCATGAGACGTGCTCCTACTGCTGCGACACGGATGGCTGTAACCACTTCGTCAACCTGGCCACGCCCTCCGTTGCCTGGAGACCGCTGGTGCTGATGACGTCAGCGATGACTGCCTGTATACTGATTTGGGAAACTGGGACCGTTTTCGAAATGAAGGCTTAGGCTCGGGCTTAGGCTTCGGTCAAATTTGATCTTACTCGTTATAATTATCACGAATATCTAGAAATAAGCGTTTGGCCCCAGTTTCTTGGGGAATACCCTGTACCTGTCAAGCCAACAAACCTTCAAATTCGGAAACAAAGCACAACCTTGATTTTCAGGTTTTGTCAGACGGAGACGAAGCCTGAGCCCGAGCCTAAGCCTTCATTTCGAACACGGTCTGTGATTTGAGTGTGATTGGACGGGCTTTATGGCTTTCGTGTGTAGAATGTGGAGTGTCCTGTGACGTCATGACTCCAATGCATGGACTCCAACTAAATTGGACGGCGACCTGAAACTACTGTCCGCCATTTTACCACTCCGTTATTATGGGATGGATTGCCTGGTTCCCATTGGTCGCGATTCCTCTTGCTTTTTGGAGAAATGCGAGTGCTACGATGATGGCCAAAACGTCATTATTTTATTTAAGCTTACCTGTGGCGATCTTTTACAATTATTTATTATAGGAGAGACAAAGAGTTCGAATCTGGAAACCTATAAAGAAATTAGTTTGAGAAATTGGCAAAGAAAACAGTTTCACTGGACCGGGACTTGAACCGGCGGGAACCTTAGACTAACGTACCACCAGCGCTCTTGATCTTCCCATCTGAGCTATCCAGCCCTTAGAGGGTGGCCTTCCCAATAGTCAACTGGTCTTTGCCGGGGTGGGGGGGGGGCGCCAGTCAAAATCTAATTTGATTCATCAATGGGGTTTTGATGTTGTAACCTTTCATCAATAAGATAAACCTGACTAGAACTCTTTCACACATGTTGGTAAAGGAGACCGTTGTATACAAGTTTAAGTTGATCAACACCAAAATGATTGTGTCAATTAAAGGCATTTGGCTGCATACAAATGATATGATTTGTTGTTTCTTTGTCAAGAAAAATAAACTTTGCCTTTGAAAAAGCTAGGATCGCAATGTCAGGCCTCTAACTTTTACGAAAAAACAATAAAGAATTAATAAAAGTGACTTATTATTCTCATAAAACAATAATGCTCGTTGAAAATATTATATGATGCTCACTAGAACGAGATGTATCATTTGATCAAAATTTGTAATTTTACTACAATAAGTTGCATTATGATGAACATTATTATTATTTTTTGAAACTTTCAAGTCTAAACAATCCAACTATAGAGGGCGCTCTTCTATATTCATGGTTCGTCTGGTGCCTCCAGGTCCGTCTGAACCCCTGCCTTGTTCTGGCACTCAATGCGTGTGGAGTTACGTGCGTTCCATACACGTCCACACCATAAACCTCGCACATCTGCCCGTCTCTCTACTCAGCTCTGGAGCTGCCCGTTCCCCACAAAAACTTTCCTGCCCAACTCGAAATTCCTCCAAATCACGTCGTTTAAAGAACAGACACGTCGAGGAAACTCACAAGAGACGCTTCGAGGGCATCGATCTGGTGGAATTGGATGCGATCAAAGCTGGAATCGGGGTAGAAACGGGGTAGAATCTGGTGTGAATCAACCGATGAGTTGAGGGGCTGGTCGGTGTTGTTAGCATCGGTCGTACCGTACGTAGGGTGAGATAGGCGGGGCGTTCACACCCTAAGAACCACCACATCCCCTCACCATGGACCACGACAAATCCTTGGATAAAGAGTGCGAAACGTTGACATCCGCTGGCCAGAATGCCTGTAAGTAGGACACCATTTCAATCTCAGTGCAGTTATTGAAATTCTAGCAGTAAAGGAAAGTTAACTAACTTTATTTGGAAGCTTTCGAATGAAATAACTTTACTTCGTTCGACTTTCTTTGACAAAGTGGAGGGCAATTATCATTAAGAACATCTTCCCTGTTTTATCCTCTCTTTTTTCCTTCTGTAAATAATATCACAATTATCAGGGAGTAGAATTACAGCTACTCAGTCAAGTTTCAGAATATTTGATGTGAAATAATGGAATTTGTGTAAGTGTAATTAATACTTAGTAATACTTGTCAATAGACACTAGGCTACATTGTGGTTGTGCCAGACAATGGATGGTTAGTCTTATAATGATCAATGGACAATAGGGGGTCTATTGTGGATTTAGGTTTTTATCTACCCTTCTACAGTGTGGGTATTAAACTAAAATCTTCCCACAATCAAAGCCCTGTGAAATTGACTATAGATATAACTTGATTTTTTTAAAGAGTTTATTGTTTTCAAACTTTTGAGAAAAGGTCATGCAAAGTTGTATTATTAAAGTTGAATCTTTCATGAAATTTTGATTATTGAAGATGTAGTTTAACCTACATGTTATATTAATAATATTCTTTCATTAAATTAAAAAAAAACAGTGATGAATGTCAAGTTAATTAATTAAGGAACATTTAGTAACGTAACCAGTTTTAAAGCTAGACAGGTTTTAATTCCAGAAATTTTTCTCTGTTTTCGGTTAGCTGACAAAGCTTTGCCAACGGATCGTTCTAACGGCATTGTCACCCCACCCCTTCCTAAAGGCTGTGTACCTCTTGCTCATCAAGTAGCTGGCCATATATATGGCAAAAGTTCCAGCAAAGCAGGTACAGTGATTCCTCACCAATTGATGAGGAAAGCAGGGCCTGATGTTATGATCCTAGCAGGACCTTTCTCAAAGGCCTTTGAGAAAGGTCCTGCTAGGATCAAAACATCAGGCCCTCCTAATACGTGATTTTTGTAATTTGGTCATAATTTTAGTCATTACTTTATAGGACAAAATAAGAATAGTTGTGCTAATGTGCTTCTGGTTTCCCGACTGACTCTATTTTGACCGCGCGACCGTTGGGAAAGTGTGTTTCCTGACCCTATTTTGATGAATCTTAAAGTGATTTAAATCAGTATGATTTCAATCAACCAACCCTGCATACAAATTACAATACATGTACAGGGATGTAAGACTTCCGGAAATGGCGTGATTTTTGTTAAGATTAATTTTTTAAATTTAATTAATTATTATTATTATTATTATTATTATTTTTTATATTTTATGTCAAACTGTTACATGTATCTCAAACTGCTAATTTGTATCTGTTAAAATCCTAAAAACTGAAGGGCGTCTGCACCCCTGCCGTGAATCTCTCAATTGCATCTCTCGGTCGCGTAAGGACTCACTCGCAGTCACACAATTTATTGGCCTTCGGTAATTTTCAGGAAATGACTTCGTCAGTCACTTACATCCCTGCATGCAAGTAATATCTTGCTTATTTTGGCTCGAGTAACATTTAGCCGGCACATGACTCACATCTCAGCTCTCACCATACCAGTACCTACCTACCCTATTTTCAGATGCCATGTAATAGGATGCACAACTATGCACAAACATTTTTGCATGTTACTCTGAGTCAATTTAAGTGGAGATTAGTGATTAGAGGTGAACATCCATTGTCTCTGTCCTTACAATGACCTACAAAGATGACATCAGATGTGAGGTCACTGTCCTGATTGACCTGTGGAAAATACGTGGATAAATATTGACTCTACATACAGTACATCCTAGCACTGAGCTTCAAGGCTTGATTAAATTGTACACTGGACTGTAGGCCATTGAACATTGTCCTCAGCTTGTCACAAAGAAGACCGTTGAAATCAACCCTTCACCATCACCAACAAGCCAAGAGATCTTTGCACATATTCACTTAATTCCTGCTACAACAACTGTGATCTTCACTGTTTTCCAAAATGTGAGGGCAAAGTTTGCCAACACTGCAGTGCATTGCTTTCAGAAAACTTGGAGCTTCTTTGTGAGTTAATTTGATAGCTTTGAATGTGAACAATGATGCATGGACAAATCCTACAGAATCCTATTGTCCTAGTGTAGGAATGTGTAGGATTGAGGGCATTTAAGGCGGTTTTGTCACTGTAGGAAAATGCAGGATACGGGTTTCTAGGCCCAATGTGTCAATGTGATGGAGGATGATCTAAGTACTTGTAGGATTGCGGCTCCATGGGACAAACACCAAAATAGGATTTTGAACGATTCAGGTCATGTGGTTATAAAACTAAATATTGTAAAATTAAATATTGCCTTTGAGAAAGGTCCTGCTAAGATCGAAATGTCAGGCCCACTAAATTCTAAGATTTACATTTTGGTAATTTTAGTCAGTAAGCAGTTTGCAACATTTTTGTAGATCACCAATTGTAAAACTGATTAGTCACACAAAAACAAAAGAGGTTTTTGTCCTTTTAAACATTTCAGCAAATTTTCATTTCAAAAATTTAGTGCAGGAATTTGCAGGATTTGGGCAGTGGCGCACCGCCAACAGTATTGCAGGATTGTATAGGATTTGGGTCATATGGGGGTTTGAACACTGAAGGATTTGGGTCATGAGCAACAAAAAAGGTGTGGTGATTGATCTGTATGACCCAAAATGTATAAATTGCCATTTTATTAAAAACCAATTGGTCTGAAGTGCAAGGGAGAGATTTGAAGACTCACTGACTGTATGAATACAAAAATGATGTCATGAATTTCCATGAAATGTTCAAATGTGCATGACATCATGTACTGTATACACTACATGTAGTTGTACGTATATGTACAGGCTACACACATATGTACACATACTTTTATGCAAGATACTGTCATCCCTGTTAACCCAGAGAGCCAGATGGTAGCAATCATCTTGAAAGTAATTTTTACTGCAAAAAAACTCTGTTTATTGGAGTTCAGTATTGCCTGTGCACCTGTTAAACATTACATGTTTTCATGTATGCACCTGCCATCCAATGTCCAAGGAGTGATGGTGTCACACATGTACATGTACATGCAGTAGGCCTATGGTAGTCCCATACTAACGTGTGTATGCCTTTAACATCCATGCATCCCTACTGTCAAGCAGAAATCATTACAAAGCTACAAATTATGTTATTTTTGCATTACGCTTTCTGCGAAACCCCCCTGGATTTGTCTGCAGCTTTGCATAATCTTGCTGTCAGGCATAAAGCATGCTTTGATGCAAGCGTAGAATTTACAAATGGTACATTGTACATTTTTGATATCTCTAATCGTATGGCCCTTGAATGGTCTACATGAACGCTTCACTGAGTTTGCAATTACTGCGGACGGAGAGCCATATTAATTGTTACTAGGACTAACTGCCTGCCTGTCTGGCTGGCTTGGGGTCCCCTGTTGAACCATTGAGGTACATGTAGGAAGGGATGGTTGAACCATGGAGGTAGATGGAGGGCTCTCCATGGTTGAACGCAGCGTGTCTACTGTCTGTGAGCAAAATGTCCTTTCAGTCGTGCAGGCGAGGTGCACGCAATCCACCTGATTGGTCTTTCTCTTTCACGGCTTGAGATTCAAGGTTACAGACGGCCATCACTGAGACGTCCTGCAGATCTGACTGTGGTTTCCTGGTAGCATTGCTCAGTGTGGTACAGTAGGCTCAATGGTCAAGGAACATAGTACCTTAGGCTTTCCAATCAACGGGTAAACAAGTGTATACAACACCCAGGTTGGCTAACAACCATTGATTAAAAATCACTGAAGTAAATCAATCCCATTGCATGAATGTTTAGGTAAACAACTTCATCTTGGATTATTTAGTTCAATTTCTGCCCCCCCCAAAAAAATCAGCACATTTGGTTGAAAATAATTGCAAAGATTTTATTATCAAAGTGCCAACTAGATAATGAATAAAGGTCAATACACGGATAGTGCTACAAAAAGGTTTGTGACTGGTGACTGCTGAGTACCATTAGTTCTGCTGACTGATGAGTTTGACTAAAAAATAAAATGCGCATTGTAAGTAAAGACATACATGTAGCAAGTCGTACTGTATGTGTACATATAGCAGTAATGTCCAACATTGGATCCTTGCATAAGTTTCCTAATGCAGAATATATTCTGTAAGTTCCTGGCTGACAAAAGATCCACTTGGCAACTGCCAAGAGGGAACTAACTACACTGGTGACCTTTTGCAAGGGGTTAACCTTCTTAAATACATGTACATGCGTATGACATGCTGATGAATAGAGTAGGCCGTTTGATAAATAGTGTACTGTACATGAATGGAACAAATCACTCTTTAGTACATCTCTGAACTCTCCTTGAAACTCCGCAGAGGTCACTACACTCTTTCCCCGCTGGTCCCTACACGGGATTCCCGAATCTCTCCCTGGCAGGGCAATGAATGGGTATTGACTGGTGTGAGACTGTTTGAAAAGCTAATCACGTATTCTCCTCACCTCAGCCACACGCAGCCTTGTGGAACGGAAGATGGGAAGACCGGAAGACAGGAGGGGGGGGGGGGTGTTGACCTGATTTATGGCGTGGAACATTCATGACCACGTTGCCCAGATTACAAACATCCAAGCATGAAATATTCAGACATACTTCAGGTACAGCAACTGAATGACTCGTTAATTGATTTGTTGTCTGTATTCTTTGGACAAAGAGTTGGCAACTTGGAAACGATTCGTTGTAGACGAATGTTCAGTATATCGGCGTTCGTTATATCGACGTTCCACTGTATTGGTTTTGGTTTTATCTGGTCCATTTCATAGCTGATATTGTTCACTAAGACTCATGTTCTCAGTTGGTGCAATGAAATGTCAGTACACCTCCTCCTATACATGTACATCAAGACAGGCTTATGATCCTGGCTCCCGTTCATATATATTTCCATATTTTGCTGCCCAGGAATGGAAATTCCCCGGTCTTTTCTAAAAGACGGCACAAATTTTAGTTTGATATTTTGCTGGACTGTTATTGTTATTTGTTAATGCCACCAAATAAATTTTTACTTTTTTCTATGACTTGTTGACTACCACTAGTATTAGTATTAGGGAAGACCATCGTCTAAGGGCTGGATAGCTCAGATGGAAGAGCACTGGTATGCAAAACCAGAGGTCTCGGGTTCTAGTCCTGGTCCAGTCAAATTTGTTTGGGTCAATGTTTCATTTTTTTCCTTCTCTATGAGACGGCACAAATTGTAGTTGTCCGATTTGGAGTTAATTAAGGATCATTTGGCCTGATATATGATGGCTTGATGGATGCAGGATGCTGGACATTCTGCCAGGTTTGTGTCCAGCATATGCAGTTGAACGTCGCTATAACGAATGCCGAAAACTACCAAACATTTGGCTATAATTTGGCTTCCCATTTTTGTGTACAAAATATGTGGCCGCAACTGCTATGTACATATACACTGTACATTGTTTATAAAAAAAATCGCTGTACCAAACAATTTTTCATGGATCCTGGGATGTTCGTTATAGCGACGTTCCATTGTACATGTACTAGTACAGTGCATGTACAATGTACAGTACACATGTATGCATCTAATTGCATGTGTCCTGTACACAAATATATGATGCACCTATACATGTGTACAAGGTTGCAGCCATTATCCATTCCTTTTAGGCCAAGGCCAGTTCATCCATGGATCCATCCACGTTCATCCACCCATCCACGTTCATCCACCCATCCACGTTGACCTGATGAAGGAGCCCACAGCAACCTTGCCACTTCTCTCTCACTCTGTGTCAGGGACTTGCTATGGATTGATTGGCTCGGCAAAGTAAACCGCCCCACAGTAAAAACAAGTCAACCATAAAAAAAAAGGAGATTAAAATTTGGGAAGAAATTAAATGGCGGGGCATGGATTATTCAGGATGTCCTCGTCCCTGAATTTGGAGAGGAAGTTGAGTGGGATGCACTTTGTGTCCAATTTTGAGGAAGATGATTTTGTCAGATGTGTCAGAGTCAAAGCTGTGAAGTTTTGGATAACCGTTTGGAGAGAGCAAGTGCTTGTAAAAGGGTTTTGCTTTTTGTGGTTAAGCAGGTGCATTGATAGTTGTACACCTGCCATATTGTCAGGCAATACCAACCAGTGGCAGACAGTCTTATGAGGTTCTGACTCACTCTTCCTGATTAAATGCCTTCCAAGGCATGGCTGCGCTGGAAGCCGTAGCCTAAACGGATTAGATGTATGCGGAGGGCTTAGGCAAGCAAAAGGTCACATGACTGATAGACAGTGTCCAATCGGTGTTGATGCTGGAGTCAATTGTTACGGCGATGGCGGGATTGTTTCTAATCAGTGTTGGCTCGTCTGCCTGGCCAACCCTAGCGCTAATTCATTGGCTGTTTGTTTTGTGGCTAGTGGCTTGGGTATTTACTTTTTGGTTACTGTCATACCAGGCGCTGGAGTAATGGAGCGAGGCAATCGAATCATTCTTAAAGAGCTAAGCCAACATCGGTGAATGACAAAAAATGAAATATTCTCTTGTTTTAATTAACTGTGCCCCTGACTTCTAAGAAGCGTGGCGGAAGTCATCTTTACCAGTTTTACCAGAACAGAAGTTCAGTTTTTAATTTTTTTTTCTCATTTGATGGAGCAGATAAAAATCATAAATTAGCTTAAACCCTTCCCTCTAAAATGGAAAATGAATAGGCCCTAAAGGAATTCAAGAGATATTCCTATTTGATCATCACTTGATGTTCACCTGTTATTTAGATTGCACTATTTACATATGTAGGCCCTGCATGTACCGGTACATGTGTACATTGGAACTGTTTGAACTTCATTCAAATAGGAATCTGGGAAAGCACGTACAATGTAGGTCACATGCAAATTTGCAATTCCTTTTATTATGAATGAATCTACATACTGTACGGTACATGTTATGTACAATGTATTTCATTACAGCCTCAATTGAAACACCCGTCTATCGTTGAATTCAGTGTGCTGTTCAGCACCATGTTTTTAGTAGATGGTCCATGGACTCAGCTGGTGTATTTGTGGGCTTGTGTGACCAGCTTGCCCACTAGTACCGAGGTACAGTAAATACAAGGGAGACATGCAACCTTCTTAGAGTTAGACTTAAATTAATAAGCCTTGGCATGAGGTACAAGTATTGTGTGTTTGTGGGTCACTTCTGTTGTGGTACTGGTATATTCATGTAAATGTACATGGATGCCATGATTTGTAGATTTTATAGCAGTTTTATAGCATACTGTATGGTGTGTAACGTCTTGCAAGTACCAGTACTGTACCATAGGAAAGTACAGTTGTATGCATCTGAAACTACTGGTTCATGTCGGTGCATGGGATGGGAAGGTTAAAAGTTGACCAGGCGGCCTTGCAATGTACATGTACAGTACATACATGTATGTAAGAGGTTTGTGTTGACATGTTGTTCCTAACCTCCTGTCTGAAAGTGCGGCTGTTGGTTGTGAGAAGTGCCTGTATAGGCCTACATGTACTGTGTGTCAACGTGCCAGACGTTTCAAATTCTACTACATGTAAAGGTCTACATTCATGTGGACTTTGAGCTTGTGAGGTTGGGATTGCTGATGCACATACATGTACATGTACATGTATGTATGACATGATGTACATGTGCATCTACCTTGATCCATGTACAATGTACATTATGTAACCTCACTGTGTCATTAGATTAGAGTAGACTTACAGTTACTTTTGTACACATGTACATGTACATGTATACATGTACATGATGTACGTACATGTACCTGTGTACTGTACCGGTATACATGTCCGTACAAAACACACAAAATGTATACATGTACTGTACATGTACATATACTGTACATACATTAAGAAAGGTTAATTAATGTTCAACAAAATAGAAGGTTGTAACTTTTGCCTACTTATTTTTTTAGACAAATAAAACATTACTTCCTAATGAATGCAATAATTTATGTGTATATAGGGCCTATGTACATGTACACATGTAATGTATCATTTGTAGGGCCTACTTTACAATACATGTACGTACATGTGTACATGTACATTGTACATATAGATGTATGTACATGTACAATATAAATGTACATGTCGTACGTGCGTGTCCCTTCAGGTACATTTTATGATTGTGACCTTACTGTATAGTACACATGTAGAATTTAATAGGCCTACAAATTGTGCAGGCACACATGTTGTATGCATGTACCATGCAGATTTGCAGATCTACCGGTACATGTACTGTATACTGGTATAACCTGCATTTGATGAGATATTTACAGTATATCTTGTAAGGAAACAGAAATTAATTGTTGTACAGTATAAATAAATATTAATTATTATTGGCCCCTATCATACATGTACTGTACATGGTATACCATTAGTTTACTTTTACCGGTGCATATGTACACAACATGTACAAGGTACAGTGTAACTAAAATTTTACATCTACCTCATCTACATCTATACTGTTAAGTGTACATGTACATGTACAGTTTGTACATGTACATGTACACTTACAACAATGTACCCCCCCCCCCCCCCAGTACAGTGTCCAAGGAATTTAACCCCCAAAAGAAGAATTTACTTTCCTCGTAGAACAATTTTTTCTTTGAGAAAGATCCTTTGAGGATTGAAATGTCAGGCCATGTGCACCTGAACATGTAAGGGTGTACTGTGTACATGTACAGGTGTACATGTACAGGTGTACATGTACACCTGTACATGAACATTTTTAAAGGAATTTGAAGTTGGTACAGTAGCAGCTGTTTGAATGTTATTTACAATCATGTGTGCATTGTATGCAAAATAGAGCTCAATTGTATTATACACAATAAATTACCAGGGGGTAGGAATTTCTTAGAATGTTTTCAGCTCTTTAAAGCACCTACACAACATTGGTAAGATCGAAATACAGAAATGTTCACAGATTTACATGAAACTTATACAGTTTGAAGATGGTTATACCGGTAGTAGAAACCTCACACTGAAATATTTCTGCCTAAAATGTTGTAATTTGTTGTAATGTTGTAATTTGGGAGAAATTAGTACATCTCACCGAGATCTAAACTATTTTTCGGAACAGTATGGCGTTAAATGCTGCATTTTCGCAAAACAAATGAAGCGGTTTTCACAATTTTTCACGCTTTAACTTAACCATGTATCCATAGGAATTGAACACAATAACAGTCTACAGTTTGATATACAGTATACACATACATTGTACATGACTGTTCATGTACATGTACTGTACATGTACATGGATGGAACATGGAATAACAACAATTTCTCAAAATACCTTTACACATGTTTATTGTATAAATTTGCATATTTGCCTGCATATTTGAACATTGATATACAGGGCACATGTATACAACATATTGAACATTTTCTGCATACCAGACTGACAATGCAGTTTATAATGCACAGTGTATAATTCTAGACTTATAGACAATGCTTGAGATGTGTGAATTTTCTCCCCTTAGTTTTTCAAATTAGTCTTGATGTTTTGACATCGTACGAGCTGAGTCAGTTTCACGTGACCTTGGTTGCTTTGCAGTGGTGAGGGTGATACTGATAGACCTAGGGGCAAGAATTAATGTCTGATTTGTAGTGACTCATTGTTGACACGAGCCAATTTTTATTGTGGTAATCCCAACGGTACACAGTGATCGTTTGCACTGATGGTATTAAATTCATCAGTCTATTTCTACATAACATCCATCTGAGTAGACTTTGATTTTGTTTGATATAGAATGCTTGTGCGAACAATAGCATCTGACCAGTGGTCTATTTCATCAAACCCATTGTAACCTACAATACATGTATTATCAATCGCAGCACAATGAGCGATGCACAGAATTTAGACAGAAACCATACGGCCTCTAAATTAGTCTAAACACTTACATTGTACGTAAGATGTGTTACGATGCATCGTAAGGCTTTGTGAAATCCACCCCAGATGGTACAAATAAAGGATTACAAAATTTGGTTTATTAAGTAAAGAGATATGTATGTTCTTGGCCTTTGAAACCGATTGTACAAACAGAGCAGGAAATACAAACGACATTGTCAGGGAGACTACCGGTATTCCAAATTCTAACAATCATGTCTGCATGTGGATAAAACTTCTATCAAGAGACTGTGTCCTTGCAGCGGGGATTGTCAGTGTAATCCCTGATACAAGGACTTTCTGCAAACTTAAAAGACTGGCAAATATACATGTACATGTACAGTATGTAATGTATTTTATTTTATATGTGCACATTATGCGATGGCGTGTATGGGTTCCAGGCCTAACTTTTGGGACACTTGCCGAAAAAGTACAATGAAAAGTCTGTTTCACTTGCAAACAATACTTGAAGCATCTTCCACATGATGCATTGTAGGGAATTGGATGGATATTGGACACATCCTTGCTACTTCCTTGCCACTTCCAAGGAAGTCTCCAACTCCATGCCACGCCCTGAGTTCAGAGCACTCATTCAAAACAAATCCCTACAATGTACTGTTACTGGTTACTGTCTGAAGATACTGTAACATGGTCCATCTTAAATGCATTCTGCAATTTGTCAGAAAATCCCAAAGGCCTAAGCAGTATTGTACATGTACTGTACATGTGAACATGTACTGTGTACATGTACCAGTACTGTACGTGCAATGCCTTGGCTAGGACCCTTCCTTTTGTATACTTTTACTGTTTGTGTTGCAAATTAACAAGCCGCATGCTCAATGCCAACTGTGCATGTGTTTTGCTTAGAAGTACAAGTGCATAGTACTTGTATAGGTCTGTACCCTATAGATGTAGTATGCACAGTGCTAAACTCTTGCCTACATGTTATTTTAGGAGAGAGATTTCTTCTCAGGTAATGGACTCAATCAGTCTCCAAAAGGCACAAGCCAGAGGTATTTGCCGGCTATATTTGATTTGGCGGCGCAAAAAGTGCACCCGCAGTGCAGCGACTCCTCCCGTTACCAGGGTAATGGCGGAGGATGCGGTCTGTTGCCGCGAGGCGGGACAGTGCTGATGACTGGTTGCCACGGCAATGTCTTCAGAAAGTTATGGGACGATGGAAGCTGATGTTTACACGTATCCGTCAAGATGTGACTGCGCATCCAATCATTCTGGATTTTGCCTCAAATTTAGGCAAAATTGGAGAGGCAAATTTAGCCGTCTTATTTTCACTGTGGTTTGACCTCTGACCCGGCTCTTCCCTGGACATGCCTTGCATCTGATTGCGCAATTACTCTTCCCAGCATTGCCAAATTCATGTCCACGTACCGCTACACGTACATCCCAATTCCAAATTGACCCGTTTCAGTTGGAACCTTAGAGGCCAAAAACACAGCGACGGCTGTTATTAGAGACCAATGAGTGTTGTACTGTACATTTACATGTACCGGGTAATGCATGTCGTACATTATGTTTGGTGAGGGTTCATGTTACATGTTACATGTGTTTTCTTTTTTTTCAAATGAAAAATGAATTTCAAATTTCTGATGTGTTGTACATGTACGTGTAGATGTTGAACATACTCCTTCATGCAAATTGTAGAGTGAAATGTATGCAGGTGTCTGTAATGTACATGTACACTGTATGTACATGTACAGTACCACACCTTGACCTACATGTACATGTACCGGTACATTGTAATATTATCCATTCCTTGAACGCAAAATTTTATCAATCCTGATTGTGTATAACGTACACTTGTATACTGTACTCATACATGTGCTCTTACATTGTACATGTACTGTACAATGTGTGTTCATGGCATTATACACGCCTGTACATGTACCCATTTGGTGTACATGTGCAATGTACATACAACATTTACATGGGATAGTAACATGTACGGTACGGTTTACATGTATGGTATGTATGTAGATGAGGTACATCAGATGGTACATCCTCATGCCATTGACAATTTGAAAAAGGTTTTCATTCAGACTCTCTTGGAGATGGAAACTTGTCTTTTCTTTACATGTACATGTAGTTCAAACTTCACAAGCTTGAATATTTATGGCTTACAGAAATGCATCATACAACCTGCTTATTGACTTGCAAATTTTGTGTAAATGCCAGAAATGAGAGAAAATCACCAAATCTCAGGCCCTCTAAAAGTTTTGAAGCTTCTAAATGACTGTTTCAAACTTTCAGTTAGAACTGGGGTACACTGTACATGTACATAATGTACATGTACAGTGTTGTACAAGTACATGTATAGTTGTATACTGTACATACATTGTACATGTACATACTTTGGTTATAAATGTACAGTGTACTGTACACTACAGTGCACCCAGTTCTTGTACACAAGCTGACAGATGTCAGAAAGGGTTCCACACAGAATGCATACCTGCACATTACGGTCTATTTCACCTGGATCTTTACCATTGATTTGGCATACTACTGGTTTACAGATTGGCAACACTAGTCACCATGGTCACTGCACACTACACCTTTACATGTACATGTACATGTACATGTACATGTACATATCGTAACTTACAATGCGCAGGCATACACATGTACACATGTACTTATTAATACCAGTATTACACATCATGTACACATGAATGCACCTGAATAAAGGGCAATGAATGAGTTGTGCAAAGGGAAAACCCCATTTCGGATTTCTTCACAATAGATGCATTCAGCATGCCCCTTCATATCTGGACTTGTACATGTACATGTACATGTATGTTCTGTCACATTACAGATACCGGTACAACACATGCACAGTCTGCATATGCAGTTCTAGCGTCATTTAAATCCAGTATTACTGACCTGACTCACCCAAGTTATCATTCAAAAGATTCTGCCTTTTCAATGCTCTTTCAATCCTAGGTTATTACATCAAGCTAGGCAAACCCCAATGAATTACATTCTCCTTGACGCAAAACATCATGTTAAATCTAGAGCATGTCCACTTGCTTCATTCATTCTGGGAAATGCAGAAGTCTGACGTTTCGGTCCTAGCAGGATTGAAACATCAAACACTATAATTTCAAACACTTGCATTTTGGTAATTTAAGTCAGTAGCCAGTTTGCAACATATGTATAAATTTACTCATTCCTTTTTGGTTCAATCTATTTCATTTTTCAGGTCTTTTACAAGACGGAACAGGGACAGTCCTGAAGCCGTCCCAGAATGCTTGCCGAGGGGAGAGAGAGAGAACATTCTACCAGAATATCAGCCGAGCGGACCAGACGGATCCCTTGTACCTCACTCTCAGACCCCTGGTCCCTGTCTTCCACGGTGCTTTTGTAGCGGAGGAAGACCCCTCATGTATCCTTTTTCACAAACCTCTAAACAACCTTTGGCAGAAACCTTCTTAGCGTAGAAATTCCTTGGGATTTTGTTCTACTGCACTGGGTGTGTGCGAAGTATTGAAAGCAAACTTTCAAATCAACTTCAAAATTCCTAGTTGTGCTCAGTGTTGTTCAGCAAACATGCCAGCCAATGCACTAACTAGTCCCTAATCCAGAAGTGTGCTCTAAATTCCTACAGGTGTTGAAGGAGATGCCCTTTGACCTTAGCTTAGACTGAATGTACTGTAGTAGATTATTGATTGTTTTTTCTTCACCAAAATAATGCGTTATTCATGTAAATTGTAAATGAAGTTACTTGTATAGGGACAATTTTTGACATTGAGATTGTCAAAAGTAAATTAATTCTCTCAACTTTCTCATTATGTGGAGTTTACTCAAGCGCAATTTTCATGAACTCTGACCTCTAACCGTTTGACCCTTGACCCACGACACCCCCTCAGTGGTCTACCTGAAGATCAAGGACATCACCACGCAGTTCCGCAAGCCATGCGTGATGGACGTCAAGATTGGCTGCAAGAGTTATGAGGACGGCGTGCCGCAGCGGAAGGTGCAACTGGCCAAGGAGAAGTACCCCAACCTTGCCAAGATTGGCTTCCAGATTCTGGGCATGAGGGTAAGGTCAACGACCAGCAGGGCAGTGACCTTGGCAGGATGGGCAGGGGTTTCCTTTCAGTCCAGCGCTTTGCTGTTTGCAAGACAAACAACGGAAGCTTCTGCTCATCACCTCTGGATTTAAGTGCTCCTTTAAGGTTGTTAGTATTCATCTAAGACTAACATCTTGTCACATCTTATAAAATATCAAGGATGGACAGGAAGAGGGAATGTAAATACTCAAATGGGGGATTTCCTTTTTTGAAGGGTAGGCCTACTCCTTCCTGGTAAATGTGTGACAGATTCCTTATTTTCTAAATCTGATTTATTCTGCCGTACATGTATGGTTCAAAAGGTGCCTATAGACGTCACCTGACCTCCAAAGGCTAATTAGCATGTCTGTAGGAGCGTCCAAAGTATTTCCATTGGACATTTGATGACTGGACGACACGCGTGTTCTGCGTACATCTGTGTGAATTGAATGCTGACTGGCAAAAAGCATGTGACTGAAAAAAATATCTACGCCGAGTTGCCGATATGAATAATCAATTTGTAAACCTCCTGGGTCCTGTAGACCTCTGCAATGCCTCTCACCAACTAAATAAACACTAAATAAACAATTAGCAGCGTGTCTGTCTTACACAGTTTCCATTGAAGTGAAATATTCTCAGCTTGAAATTGAGACATTTTCAATTGATTTCTTGAACAGGTGTATCACCCCACGACGGATGAGTTTGAGTATCGGGACAAGTTTTATGGCCGTAAGCTACAAGGGGACAATGTCATTGAAGGTGGGTTGGAGAGGAGAAACTTGAAGGGAGTCTACACCATTTGCAAAGTGCCCAATTTACAGACATTCCTAATTTGAGAAATTACTTACTCATCAGGAATCTGTAAAGGTATTACACAGCAGACATTCTGTGAAATTTTAGTGCTTGAAATCTGCCTTTTTCAAGAAAAAAGGAAAATTTGTGGAATTTCCCAAAATCGCTCCTTTAGTATTTTACAAATACCGCCCTCTATGTCTGAACAAAGTTAGCATTTAATTTTGTTTCCACCGAGTTTCTCATGACATTCATTGTCGACTGATCAAGACAAAATGTATGCATGTGCCATTTTATATACATTTAGTTTGACAAAGTAATAGTATGTTAGCGATTCTTGTACCTTTGCAAATGGTGTACATGTACCCTACCTTTAATAACACTGTCTCTCCACTCATTGTACTCAACACGAGAGCCAGTTTATCAATCTCAACCCCACTCCAATTACTGCTTCATTCTTTCTGTCTGTGAGACAGGTCTGGTAGGAACAACACATCCGGCTTTCAGACCTATTGAGAATGATTCTGAATATTTACAGGGCCCTGGCCCAAACCCTCTTTTCTTTCTCCGTTCTTATCCTAACAGGATTTGCCAGATACCTCAATGTAGTGGACAGTGTACGGACTGATGTCATTCCAGTATTTCTTCAAGAGATCCGTCGCATTGAGCACTGGTTCAGCAACCAGAAGCAATTGCATTTCTACTCCAGCTCTCTGCTCTTTGTCTACGAGGGCGACGTCAAATTGCCGCTGTCACCCCCGGCAACGGTGGCTCCCGCAAGCATTTCCGAGAATGACGCCCTCAACGGCAGCCCGCCAAATTTTGTGAGTTACTCCCAGCTGAAGAAAGCAGGGCCCAAGGTGAAGAAGGAGAGCAGTGCCGACCCAAGTCTTCCTGCTGAGCCCAACGGGGAGGCACAACCACCCCTAGATGAGAATGGATTTGTCAATCGACTTCCGACCTACCAGGAGTCTATTGCTGCTAAGCTAGGCTATGGACAGTCGGATGGGCAGGTCCATTCTGCCACTGAGGGGGGATCATGTAGCAATGGTGGACCAGCCCAGCCACAACTGCTGGACATAAACGGTCGACTAACGGTTTCCCAAATGAGGGAGAAGCAGAGGAGCCAGAGTCAATCTAACGCACAAGCTGATTGGCCGTCCTCACCAGATACGGATCAAGAGCAGCCAATAGAATCAGCCGATGATGGCGTAGACAAACCTGAAGTTGTAAAGCAGCCAGCTCCTGTTGTCAGTCAAACCAATAATGTCACGGAGTCTGATGGCTCACTAGCCATCGTCAAAATGATTGATTTCACTCACGTAGTTGATGCTAATGGAACCGATGAGTCCTATCTATTCGGTCTGAGAAATGTCATTCGCTATTTTGAAATGCTTAGAGATGCCTACTGCGAGAAATAAAACCAGACAAGTTTTGGCTGGTCCTGTCCTTCCAAGTACTTGAATCTCACCACAAAAACACCTTGGACAGATTGTTTTTTCATAACGTGAAAGTCTGAGGGAAATCATGGAATTTAATCATTTTCTCAGAGAAGATCCTACATTTTTTGGAGACTTTTCTGCATTAAGTGCCTTTTCTTGTACAAACCGAGCTATTTATTTACACTAGGTTGATGTCAGCAGTCCACGGTGATTCCCACATTACATTTTCTATTGTCAACAAATGGAGTTGACCTTCGACATTTGACCTTCAATCCTATCAATGAGCCTAATTATCCTAATAATGAGTCGGTGTCATTGAAGAGGTCAGATGTGCATGGTCAGTTTGAAGGACTCTTGTACTCTGGAAGTTTGGTGATCTACCCTCAAGCGTCTCGTTGGGACTTGTGGAAGCTCGGGACAGGACGGAGAAATGGTCAGCCAACTTTCAGTCGTCAAGATTGTATCCATCAGGATCCAATAGAATCCATTTCTTTCCTTTGAGGAGGTCTCGGTCTCTTCTTCCTTCCCTAAATGACAATGTTTCCAATCAAAATGTCTGCAAAACTGTCACAAAATGCTGAATCTTACATTTGTCGAGGGTCTTGCATTTTGATCCTAGCAGGACCTTTCTCAAATGCATTTTTTGCATTTTTTTTCTTCAGATGTTGAAATCATTCATTTTGTAATCCTTTACTCTAACTTCCTTCTTTCCTGCTCATGGTATTGCTGACATCTCATGGAATGTTCTGTGCTTTGGGATTCAAGTCTAATAGGGCATGGAGTAGGGTAAGCACAGTTTACTTTGCTTATCTTTCAGAGAAGGAATTACTGTCAGTCGAAAACCGATTCATTTTGTTCAAATCCTCTCCAGCACAGGGCAGTTGATTTTTTTGTTTCCACTGCAAGTTTGCTGCTTCGCTAACATAGTTGTAATAATTTTTTTATTATTTTATTGATTTGTTTTTTATAGTAAGATGTATTTGATAAGATATGTTATTTCTTTCGCAATTTGAAAATCATGGAATTTTCAGTATTTTTTTTTAATAATCTGATTGTAATTTTGGATATAAACAGTACAAGTGTAAATTTATTTTGGAAATGGTTGGAAGCGATTAGGTTCAGTTTCTTTAATATTGTTCTAGAAATTGCAGAAAATGAAAAATCAGTGTAGACAGTTTTTGGTATTGGCATTGTAAATAAATCTGTTAATATTAACAATAATGAAGTTTGATACCAAACGTTATGGCAATCAGTGTCTGAAAAGGTTGCTATTATGGGGGAGATTATTTGGATGAGTTTGACGTATTCATGAAGACAGAAATTCTAGGCACACGTGAGCTGTGAAGAAGTACATTTTCTATTATGTCTTTCAATGGAAGGAAGCCTGTATCTGCTAAACAACCATGCTTATGACGAAGAGCTGCTATTCAAATGAGTCATTACCAGCGATAGTTTTTTAATTCCAATCATGAAGATGGGAGGTGTTAGTTGCCATGGCATGTTATGAAAAGGTGTTCTGATCGTTCAAAATCTATTTGAAAAATCCTCACATGGTATGATCTGCATCAGTGAGACTGTAATTCGTTGAGGGTTTGCCCTTACTGATGTCAGCACAGTGTATTCTCATTGCTTTAGCTGCTTACATGGACAGATAGCCTATAGGTACACACAATGTACATACCTGTACGCTGCCAACAGATTGACTGGAAAAGCTGTTGGCCCATAAAAAAAAAGGAAATGAGTAAAATATATTAACGGCGCTTTAAATTGATGTACCAAATTTAGCTGCCATCTTAAATGCAGACGGAATCTCCTCTAAGCATATAATTAATTAAGCCTACTGCTGCATATCTTTACCCCACGGCATACCTACCCTGATCTCGTTAACTTAATTAATCCTCACTATATGCAAGTCACCAACCCCTTGAAGTTCAGATTTCACCAGCACATGCGAATCTCCATAACCTTGTCTTTGTAATGAATTTCAATGAAAAATCAAGAGAAAAAAACTGAGAATTTTGATTAGACAATTTGAAAAGTTGGCAAAGAAAATCGATTTACATTTGCATTTTTTTCAAAATGTAATTAATTTATTTCAAACAAATCAATGCTGTAAGAAAAAAATCCCTAAAATTTAGCTTCTCTAAAACCCTCTTAAATCTGTGATTTAAACCAATGGGGAATCTTGTTTATTGCTGGAAATACACTTTCAAAGAAAAACTCTAAGACAACACTGTGCATTACTACGATATGATGGAATTGCCTTTTCATGAACCAAATGCCTTGGTTGGTTGGTGCAGACCACACATGGTCCTAATCCTTGTTTCGATTGGAACTGTTTTCTATTGTCACCTTGATCAGTCAATAGTCTCAGTACTTTCCTCACAGATCAAGTGATTATTTATACTCGTTAGGCAGACAGATGATTGAATGCATCATTAATGACCTCGAACTTTAATTAGTTTTCTCCTATTGGAATTCCGTAGAGACCGGCCATGAAAGTCATTGTCTGCAATTTATATGTGAGTGGGCGCTTATTTCAATCTGCTTCCTAGGTTGAGCCGGGGAAATTTTTTAGAGTCGGTGTTGGGAAACCTAATCCATGAGCCAGCTTTAGATTATTAACAGTAGAACAGATTATGAAGTGTTTTCATTGAAGAATTCCTCTGTATATTGTTTAGAAATGATGTGGTTTGTTTTGGCGATCGTCACTCAGAATTGGTTCCATTCTCGCTGTTATGCTCGGTACTGTCAGATGCGTGTACCGGGGAAAAAGTCAGCAGAATGAATGAACCAACTGTTGGATGTGACGGCAAAACACTCCCCTGACTGGTTTCATCAGGCCTTTGGCACACCAAGGTGTACGTCTAGATGATTTATCAGAGTTTCCACAAACATACAAATAATGTTGGGTGAAGAGTGAAAACTCTGAGAATTTTGTCTCGTTCTTGTCGGGCTAATCGCCGGTCTTTTACATGTACAAAGCTGTATGTAGATGAAAATATCCATGCACTGAGATATTCATTAGATGTATATCATATCTTGATTCAAGGAATGTCAGAAAACAAGTTATTTGTTTATTTTTCAATCTCTGACTGGTATTTAAAACAACAATTCTAACCAGTATACAAAATGTAGGTTTTTTTTCCTGACAGTAAATACATGTATTATTTATTGGACTATAGAAACAATGCTGTATAGAAAACATTTATAACTAGTTAATGCAAATTGCTTGTGATCTTTAGGTCACTGACCTTTGACCCCTGATCCTTGACCCCTCTTAAAATGTCAGGTCTGTGAGGATGTCAAATTTCTGGTTTATCTTCCAAAGCAGTGCAATTTGTTTTCAGCTTATCATATTTCCCTGGAATATCAATGAAGGCATCGTGAAAGGATTGATGCTCAAATTATTCAGTGATGAGTGAGTGAGGGTTTAGACCGTTTAAAGTTGGTGACCTTTCGGTGTACAAAAGTTATATGGAATGAAACTGGGTTACCTTCCTGAATATTATCACCTTGTGGATGATCCAAGATGTTATTATCAAATTAGCTAACCACTTTCCTTTTGAATCATTAATTGTAACTTGGCGGATGACACGAGTGTCGCTAGTGTAAGTCTTTTATATCATGCCAAATCTTAAACCAGAGAGCTTCATGATTAAGACTGGTTACCATGGTTACTCCTTCACCGTCATAGAAACTATTTTAGTACTTTTTTTCCGATTAGATTTAGCCTCGTAGAATTTAGAATGAGACATAAACGCATCCTGGTTTGGCATGGTGTAAACGATTCTTAGAAATCCTCTCTTTAATCAGGATCATGTTGGGTCTGAAATTCTCCCAGAAGTCTTTTGGATTTTTTTTTTTACCAACTTATGAGAGGTCCTATTTACTCTTTTGTTCTATCATAGTGAGAAGAATTTGAATGAATGAAAAAATGAAACTGTATTAAGTGGAGGTCTCGGCCCCTGAATCTGTACAAAACGGTAGAGAATAATGGACGCAATTATATATTTAATACAATAATATTTTTGTAGAATGTGAATTATTGGAATGACTCATTCTGTATTGGAGGTGAAAAGAAGATTAAAACCATTGATTTGATAAGAAGTGATTTCTCTGTGTAGTTTTTGTTACTTATTTCTTGTCTGTACAGTATTTTCTCATTTTACTTTTCACGAAGAATTTTTTGAGTTGAATTGAAGAATTAGTCTTTTTATGAATTAAAATTGATATTTGATTTAGATTTCTGATTTTAATTATTAAACATTGAAATGAATTACATGAATATATATACATATGTATGATATATATGCATAAGTTTTAAACGTGGATATACATGTAAATGCATAACTTATATGTAATTATATTCCATAATAATTTATGATCATACATAATGTACATAATGAATATGTATCTGTCCTATTCATACATGGTCATACATGTATCTAATATGCATATTATACATATTATAAATGTTCCATATACTAGATTTCCATAATAATGGAAATAATTATGTACATATTTCATAGTTATATGAAATATGCAGCCTGGTGTGCAATATGCCAAATGAGCACATACACATGTACACGTATACATATGTGCACATAATGTACAGTATATGTGAATATGCATGAATATGTATATGAATATGGAAATGTACATGAACATGTTAGTGTATATGTATATGTACATGTATATGTAAATGTGCATGTTAGTGCATATGCATATGTATATGTAAATGTGCATGTTAGTGTATATGCATATCTATATGTAAATGTGCATGTTAGTGCATATGCATATGTATATATGTAAATGTGCATGTTAGTGCATATGCATATGTATATGTAAATGTGCATGTTAGTGCATATGCATATGAATATGTAAATGTGCATGTTAGTGTATATGCATATGTATATGTAAATGTGCATGTTAGTGTATATGCATATGTATATGTAAATGTGCATGTTAGTGCATATGCATATGTATATGTAAATGTGCATGTTAGTGCATATGCATATGTATATGTAAATGTGCATGTTAGTGTATATGCATATGTATATATGTAAATGTGCACGTTAGTGTATATGCATATGTATATGTAAATGTGCATGTTAGTGCATATGCATATGTATATGTAAATGTGCATGTTAATTAGTGCATATGTATATGTATATGTAAATGTGAATAGGCATATGCATATGTATATGTAAATGTGCATGTTAGTGTATATGCATATGTATATGTAAATGTGCATGTTAATTAGTGCATATGCATATGTATATGTAAATGTGCATGTTAGTGTATATGCATATGTATATGTAAATGTGAATATGCATATGCATATGTATATGTAAATGTGAATAGGCATATGCATATTTATATGTAAATGTGCATATGTATTATAAATATGAAAATGTGCATGTTAGTGCATATGCATATGAATATGTAAATGTGCATGTTAGTGTATATGCATATGTATATGTAAATGTGCATGTTAGTGCATATGCATATGTATATGTAAATGTGCATGTTAATTAGTGCATATGCATATGTATATGTAAATGTGAATAGGCATATGCATATGTATATGTAAATGTGCATGTTAGTGCATATGCATATGTATATATGTAAATGTGCGTATTAGTGTATATGCATATGTATATGTAAATGTGCATGTTAGTGTATATGCATATGTATATGTAAATGTGCATGTTAATTAGTGCATATGCATATGTATATGTAAATGTGCACGTTAGTGTATATGCATATGTATATTTAAATGTGAATATGCATATGCATATGTATATGTAAATGTGAATAGGCATATGCATATTTATATGTAAATGTGCATATGTATTATAAATATGAAAATGTGCATGTTAGTGCATATGCATATGAATATGTAAATGTGCATGTTAGTGTATATGCATATGTATATGTAAATGTGAATATGTATATGTAAATGTGCATGTTAGTGTATATGCAGATCTATATGTAAATGTGCATGTTAGTGTATATGTATATGTACATGTATATGTAAATGTGCATGTTAGTGCATATGCATATGTATATGTAAATGTGCATGTTAGTGCATATGCATATGTACATGTAAATGTGCATGTTAGTGCATATGCATATGTATATGTAAATGTGCATGTTAATTAGTGCATATGTATATGTATATGTAAATGTGCATGTTAGTGCATATGCATATGTATATGTAAATGTGCATGTTAGTGTATATGCATATGTATATATGTAAATGTGCACGTTAGTGTATATGCATATGTATATGTAAATGTGCATGTTAGTGTATATGCATATGTATATGTAAATGTGCATGTTAATTAGTGCATATGTATATGTATATGTAAATGTGCACGTTAGTGTATATGCATATGTATATTTAAATGTGAATATGCATATGCATATGTATATGTAAATGTGAATAGGCATATGCATATTTATATGTAAATGTGCATATGTATTATAAATATGAAAATGTGCATGTTAGTGCATATGCATATGAATATGAAAATGTGCATGTTAGTGCATATGCATATGTATATGTAAATGTGCATGTTAGTGCATATGCATATGAATATGTAAATGTGCATGTTAGTGTATATGCATATTTATAAGTAAATGTGCATGTTAGTGCATATGCATATGTATATGTAAATGTGCATGTTAGTGTATATGCATATGTATATGTAAATGTGCATGTTAGTGTATATGCATATGTATATGTAAATGTGCATGTGTATGGTATGTAAATGTGATTGTGAATATGTAAATGATATGTAAATGTGCATGTTAGTGTATATGCATAAATATATGCAAATGTGAATATGAATATATAATGTAAATGTGAATGTTAATGTAAATGAATATTCATATGCTAATGCGCATAATTATACAGTAAATGTATTATGGGAATGTATTATCATGTATCAAGTATATTTATATTTTTTTTTTCATGAATGTCGCCCAAACGTAACAGATCAGGAGGAAGAAAGATTTTTTTTGTTACATTTGAATTCAGACAAGTTAGAAACTAGAAGAGTACCACTTAGTATTGGCTGTAGGCATTTAAGTATTACATACTGCATTTGTATTGTAATGAGTTGATTAGTCACTTCATGATTATAAAAATCAATCCAGAAATCATCCAGTAATACAAACATTTTTTTTTCATCATTTATAATAGAAGTTTTATTTCTTCAAATGAGGTATTTAAAAGCTTTCCTTACATCTTTATCTGATTCCTCTAATAATGATTATTGAATTGTTAATACCATTAGCATTAACATTACTTGACATTGATAACATAAAACCAAAAATACCTTAACTTAGAACTAATTACTATACAGGCCGCGTTTATATCTCCTAGGTCATTTACAATAAACTGATTGCGCGACCAATGTTTACATGCCATCACGTGACTTATGGTAGGTATTTTTGTATCTCATTTGGTGCAGAACAGGAGTGGAAATAAGCAAAGAAGCCTATCATATTGTCCACATTCTTCTTTGTACATTTTCATCGCTGCTCTGTGCCAAATGAGATATAAAAACTACCCACTATAAGTCACATGACGGCATGTAAACAGTGGTCACACAATTGGTTGATTCAGCCCCATAATCCTTGCCACATCCCAGTGAAGACCTAGGTCACAACTGAGGTCAAGTGTCATCGCACAAGATGAATGAAAAACTGGTCACATGACTATTTTGCACTGATTTTTTTTGTAAATCATACATCCTGTGGAACAGGTCTAATAATTGCCCACAAATATTCTGACCTTAAGATAATGTTGAAAGTGCATAAAATAAGATTGTAAAATAAATGGTAACAATTAGAGAATGGAGATATGGTGGAAATACTGCTTAATTTAAAATATGTCAAGGGTAAAATCTTTATACTTTACCTCTTAATATTTACATGCTGTAATGCTTTAGTTACCCCGTTGGAAATCAGTTCTATGAATATTCATGAACACGATTTCATGCAAAATCCCACCAAAGGGTCAAGTAAGCATTGAATACAAATTAAATTGATAGACAAAGAAAAGTTTCCACAAAAAAAAAAAGCCTGAAAAAAGTTATGTTGACCAATCTGGGTTACGGGTTTTTGGTTCAGAAACAAAACACTTTGTTTGGGTGCAAATATGTCGGACAGAAGACAACTAAGATGGTTTGGAGTAAACAGGATGTAAAGTGGTGCTGTGTAAAGGCACAATGCTTTCCAGAGGCAAGGACATAATTCATAAGTTAGTTGTCTGGAGCAGTTACACATTTTAACCGAACAACAGGCAGAACTTTCTTGACTCAACCAGTTCATGGCCCGCTTCCCAGTACCAGTTTGACTACCGGTATACAGTGGAACGTTGCTATAACAAACGCCGATATACCGAACATTCGGCTATAACGAACATGCCCTTTGGCTCTCAATTTTTGTGTAAAAAAATGTGACTGTAACTGCTATAACGGACGACCGCTATACTGAACATGGATCCCTGGATGTTATAGCGACGTTCCACTGTACTGGCATTTACCAGTCTCTTGGCAAGGATTCAAAACTGAACTGAATCTCAAGAAGGTTAGAGGGCCTCACGTTTCAATCCCAGTAGGACGTCTCTGAAGAGCCAACCTGAGAAAGATCCTGTTTGGATTGGAACATCAGATCCTCTATTTTGTATTTTTGATGATCGCATCAAATGAAGAAGTTATTGCTGTGAAGGCTGATGTATGTTTCTCTCACTGGTTAGTCTTGAACTGCCATTATCATTGAGGAGGTTGTTATACATCCATTAGACTAACCCGGGGATCTTGAGACATCTGAGGCAAACCTGACTGTCATTGGTCCCTGGTATGTCTCAGTATCTATCTCCTACCTCCACCCCCACGTCTGCCTCCTCCTCCTCCCCTGCCCCCTCCTCCTCCACCAAACCGCCTCCCCCCACCCCCACCGCCAAAGCCACGTCTACCCCCTCCTCCTCCTCCTCCTCCACCTGACCTCCTATCTCTACCACCTCCACCCCATCTCCTCCCTCCTCCTCCGCCTCCTCCCCATCCTCCTGATCGTCCTCCACCTCCCCCTCGTCCTGACTGAGGTATTAAGTCTGGAATCTCCGTTGCACGTACCAGCGTACAGTCCGTAGAATCTTGCCATTGTTTCTGTAAAAAAAACCCACCAAAACCACGTTAACATCCTGTCAGGAATTATCATCAACAGCTGAAGGCTCTACCAAGATCTCAAAAAGCCTTCTGCCAATAGAGAAAGGTCCTGCTATGATCACCATTCCCTAGGATATTTTAGGATCTCAAAGGTTAACACACCAGGATAGGGCAATGGTTCTATGATATGATCTTTCCTGGGTGGGCATGAAATTAACCAACTTGCATGGACTTCAAGACCATAAAAAAGAGTGAACCGTGAGGTTAATCCTTTGATTGACATTATTCAATAAATGGGATTTATTTCTCAGACTCATAAAGATTCATTTGGCAACTGGAAAATGATGGCCTGACAAGCCACTTCAAAGCAAATGTACAGGTGAGCCCAGATGTACAGCTGAATTCCATTGTGGAGGATTACAGCCTAGCCGATAACTTCTCCGATCTAGCTGACGTTACTGATTCCTTACCAACAGCTTCTTCTCCAGATGCTGAGGGACGTCCAAGGCAGCAGACTGACGGTCCTTGCAGACACGGACATCTCGTATCGATGACTTGACGTCTTGCGACACTTGGAAGCCCAGAGCTTGTAGAGCATCTTGTGCATTGTACATCTGATAGTTGGTCTTTAAGAGGAAGGTTAGCTGACCCTGAAGAATGAAAACATCAATCAAAATCAGTTGACTTGGAACTCCTTATAAGATGTGGGGACAAACCCGCATTAAACAATTGTGATGATTACAGATGCATAAGAAAACCCTTGCTTGAGAAGTGACTGCACACCATTACAGTGCTTTTACTACAAGTCCACCTCAGCCTCATAACATGTTACAGCATGCCCCCCTCCTCCAGTCCACCAACAACTGGCCTTTCAGGAGTCGTTATCACCCGTAAGTCAAAGAGTGACGCCCAAATTCCATGAGGTCACGTGAACAGTGAACCTTTTCCTAAAGTAAACAGACTGTACCTCTTTCAAGAATCATTGTCTGAGAAGAGCTAGCTCTCTCTACTCACCTGTTGTGCGGTGATCAAGGATCTTGTCTTAAGCTCTGTAGCTCCTGAGATGTGCGCTAGGGCCATGGCTAGGGCTTCCTCCGGAGACTTCTCCTTGAGAATCTCCTTGGCAGAATCCCGGAAGTAATCCACGACTCTGGCAGGAACAGCATCCAGGGACCTTGGTGAAGGAGATATGGAATGGAACGTCATCATTGAATACAAATTATAACCCTTTGTTCAAAAGTTCCATGTCAGTTTTTCATTGATTTTTTAAAGCTGCATCCACTTTGTGTGATCCCTGCCCTGCTGTAGCCAGGTTTACACCAATTGGTTGTAACACATATCTTCCAAGGCTACAGGCTCTCTTTGGAGATATCAAACTAAAACCTGAGACAAGATAGAGCGACTTACTTGGCAGCATCAGTGGAGTTTGCTTTGATGATGTCTTCAGGTTGTGGAGGAGCTGTCTTGGTAAAAGTCATCGACTGTTCAGACAAAAAAACAAAGATTTATTCAATAAAACCTTAAAATCTAATCAGGTAAAGGTGCCATTAAAAATACAATCTTCATACCAACATGAGTATGTCCCTGAGCCATTTCTTGGCTGGTCAGTTCCACAAAAAGAGCAACTTTTCAGGTTGCAAAACCGTTTTTGGGGAGGCTGATTAAGAAATTAACATATTCAGGCGCTGAAAAATATCCAAGATTGCCGCTAAACAATTCATCTTGGTCTTGATGTTTTCTGAATTCTCATAAATCCTTCACAATTGCTTGAATCACCTCATTACAAACTTCAAACAACTAGAGCAGGGATGTAAGTGACCAACAAAGTCATTTCCTGAAAATTAGGGTCAATAAGTTGGTCGACTGCGAGTGAACGCTTACGCGACCGAGAAATAAGACTGCGAGTGAGCACAAACGCGACTGAGAGATACGACTGTGAGTGAGCGACCGAGAGATTCATGGCAGGGGTGCAGGCACCTCCACATTAGGGTTTTAACAAATAAAAATGAGCAGTTTGAGATACCTGTTTGAAATAAAAAAATAATAAAGAAAACACAAAAAAAACACGCCTTTAGCGGAAATCCAGAAAATTCCGTCTTAGATGTTTTCAGACCTAAGATGGACAACTAAGGCAATCTTACCGCTTGGTGTTCTACACGTCTTAGATCCATCTCCTCCTGAGGTTTGTAAAGACACACACATATCCCAGACCTCCCTGCTCTTCCTGTCCGCCCTGAACGATGGATGTAGGAATCAACGTCCTGCAAATATGACAAGGAAGGGATTCCGAGGTTAGAGGCAATTTTTCTTGGCTAATTAAAAAACAGGGTGATATACAAAAATGTTGCAAACTGCTTACTGACTAAAATTACCAAAATGTAAATCTTAAAATTTAAGGGCCTGGCGTTCGATCCTAGCAGGACCTTTCTCAAAGGCATAGTAAGGCCTTTGAGAAAGGTCCTGCTAGGATCGAAAAGTCAGGCCCACTAAATTTTAATTAAAAAACAGTGCAAAGAACAGTTTTAGTCGGTTTTTATTTTCAAGAACTCCTACATGGCCTTACCCTTGGTGGGCAGCACTGGATGACCAGGTCAACCTCTGGAATATCCAACCCACGGGCAGCCACGTCCGTCGTCACCAAACACTGAAACTTCCCTTCACGGAAACCCTGAGGGAAAAGAAAATACAAAATGAGGTTGAGTCTTTAGGGTTTTTGTGGGATTTTTAATTCCCCTAAGTTTTTGTGGCTACTAATTTTAATTTAAAGGGGCACTACTACTCACACTAGTTTGTCCTTCCACGGAGACAGTCCCTGTGTAGGAGCAAACACTACCAATTCAGGTCCTGCTCCGTGTCAGGGCAAACCAAGTAAGGAGATGTCTGGGCAGTAGGGAGTGCTGCAAAGCTGGTCTGGCTGCATCGGCGTCTTGGTCCAGAGTGAGCAAGGATGTGCATGTGTGCTCCTTGGCCTTTTTACTTGTGGTTAAGACTCTTTGTTATAATGGGGGGTTTTTGGATAATAGCTGTGGAACTGCAGGGTCTTGGCTTTTGTTATTTAAACCACCCTGGGTAGGTGGAGTGAGGTGCTTGCCAGCACCTGGATAATGAATTCCCTACAAGTCCTTGCTTGAAGCTCTCCACTCTCCACTCTAACCTCCAGCCTTACCGGGAAAAAACCCAGAATAACCCAAAGGAACCAAGGAAGCATGACAGGGACTTGAAGCAAAGACACCCAGGCAACGCACTCTGTGAGAGACGGCCTGACATTCTTGACAAACTTCTCAACAACCTCTGCATATTTTTTAGAATCTTAAAGAAATGAAACCCCCCCCCCTCACCCCCCTGATTATTCAACTCTATCAGGACCTTCCTCAAAGGAGAAATGACAATGAATTAATGTCCCTGTTTTTCTATTTTGGGAGAAAGGCTCAGTTAGGTTTGAAGCATCAGCGACTTTCAATTTTTTTTATTAATTTAAATTTTTTTTTCGCCCAAAACACTATTTGACTTGACTTTATTCGAATATCAAATAATCAAAGCATTTTCAAAAAGTTACATGACATGATCATAAAAATTAGTCTATCAAAGCAAAGATATTGATATTCGGGGAGCCCGTAAGAAGCAAGGCTTGTCTGCTACAGGCTCCCTGAAGAGATAGATTAAGTTAATAATAACATAAACGGTAAAGCAACAAGCAGAAAAACTTGACGTTTGAGTTGAAAAATTTGAGTTGAAGATTCAAGTATCTGTTTTAGAATTTGATGAACCAGCTTGCACTGACCTTGAAATCTAAAAAAAAACCAAAAACCAAAAAAAAACAAAAAAAAAAACCCAAGAAGTCCTGATTATTCAATCCTAGAAGGACCTTCCTCAAAGGAGAATGACAATGGATTAATGTCCCTGTTTTTCTATTTTGGAGAAAGGCTCAGTTAGGTTTGAATCATCAGCCCCTTTCAATATTGAAGATTCAAGTATCTGTTGTAGAATTTGATGACCCAGCTTGCATTGACCTTGAGGGTGATCTCTCTCTGCTGCTGCGCTATGTCTCCGTGAAGAACCTGGGCGTCAACCTTTAACGCAGGGTTCATAGAGAGCTCATTGGCTTCAACCTTGGTCTCACAGAAGACCATGATGCAGCCGTTCATGCCACTGTAGACGCTGATGACGTCACTGATGAGACCTGGCCGGTCCTTGTACGTGCAGCAGATGGACAGGTGCTGGGATACAGATGATTATCAGAGAGAAAGAGAAAAGGAATATTTATGGAGAATCACCAACTGCAAGGCCTCAAGCAGGGCACTCGAGGTGATGGCTAAGAAGGGGGGAAAGGGGAACTAACAAGGAGGGGATTAGAGGCTAGAATTGGGCAGGGTGGGAAGAAACTGGATGGGTATCCTCAAGTATTTGTCTCGGTACTAAGGATGCGTAGAAGTCGCAGGTTTGACTGAACCTGAGGCATATGAGGAAAGAGAAGCACTAAGCCCATCCTTGGATGCTGTTTCAAGGATGAGGGACGGCGACGGTGAGTCTGAGGATCTGCTAGCTACCTTGACGTTCTTGGCCGTCTTGGTGGCCTGCTGTCCCACCAGGTCGTGTTTCTTCAGGTCTGTTCTCATGTACTTCCTGGCAGTCTTCATGACCCAAGAGGGCACCGTGGCTGAGAATAAGAGCGTCTGAGGGTTGGTGGGAGGCTTGCCATCGTTGTCACCTTCTGCCGTACCTGTCATCAAATCAAATGAAACGGTTTAAACATCTGACCTTCGAGGCTGTGACATCTTGGTCATTGCAATTAGCTCCTCAAAGTAATTATCAGTAATTGCTGAAACACATAACAAAGATCACAATCACAATGGTATCTCGGAATTAATGAAAGTAATACTCAATAAAGTGCTTCCACTTTTAAGACATGTTATCAAAGATTAAATAATTATACAATGGAAATTTGCCTGGATTGGGATCAAGTCTGGGATCAAATCTTTATGAAAACAGGTGGATTGAAAAGTATCCTTTTTCATTTGTGTTGAAATGTGTCACTACTGACAGGCAAATGGTATGATAGGGTCATGATTCATGAGTGGTCATCATTTTAGGCCACCTACTTTTGACGTTGTAGACTGCCGACAGAATCTCCTCTACAGACTCTGTGAAGCCCATATCCAGCATACGATCAACCTCATCCAGCACCACGTGCTTGAGCTGTGTCAGGTTCAGCTTCTTCTTCTGGACGTAGTCCAAGACACGCCCCGGCGTCCCCACCAAGACGTCGATGCCTTTACGGATGGCTGACTCCTGAGGCCAGTAGGCCACGCCTCCGTAGATGCAGCAGGTGGACAGGGAGGGGCTGACTGCTTCAAACTCCTCACAGACCTGAGAGGAAGAGAGGGAGAGAGGAGTTTGGTAGAAGGAATGCTACAAGAGTTTCATTCACCAGTCCTGACAGGAATTAATCCTAGAAAACCAAAAGGGTGAAACACTTCAATGTAGATTTTCGGCGAAAGCATCTCATTTTTATCAAAGAAAAAAATCTTGGATATTCACTCATGAAGGAACTAATAAAATAACCATTAAGCTGATCCTGCAATCTGGTCATTCTGCCTTTGAGAAAGGTCCTGCTGGGATCAAATCGTCAGGCTCTCTACTTGTTTGAGATTAAAAACCACATTGGTTTGAAGAGACCACAGTGACCTATCTACTGTGGTGGTTTTGGATTTAGGCGACTATCCCATAGGCCGCCTTGTTGTCCTACTGGATGAAATCCTGAAGATGAGTCATGTTAAGGAGAAGGTCCAGGGATGATTTCACAAAGCCTTACGATGCGTCGCAACTCAACTTACGTTGGATAACCTATTGTAACGTTGTGATAGGCCGTATGGTTTCTGTGCATTGCTCATCGTCTTGCGATTGATCGTAAGCTACGATGAGTTTCATGAAATTCACCACCTAACTTCGGATTGATACACAGATCTGAGATCACACTGCACCACATTGATGTGACGTACCTGTTTGGCCAGTTCTCTGGTTGGAGCCAAGGCCATGACCGTCGGTGGACGTCCACTCTTACGCGGTATGTCCTGCAACTTCTCCACCAAGGGCAGAGCAAATGACAAGGTCTTCCCCGTCCCCGTCCCTGTAAGAATCAAGCGATTGGAACAGGGTTGAGTGAAGGCATGTTTAGCCAAAACGAAAGGCTGAAGTGCAGTGCCAGATTAGATTAATAACCAAAAAGGCCCGACGTTTCAATCCTAAGAGAAAGGTCCTGCTAGCATCTAAACATCAGGCCCTCTATATTTCTAAGATTTGCAATTCGTGTCATCGAAGTCGGTCAACAGATTTGAAATTTTTTTGCATCACTTCAAATGGAATTGAACAAACAATTATTCCCTTGGTTTACTAGTATTTCCCATCCTTTTTAGGGGAGCTTTGAGATGCAGGATCTCCTGAAAGGTTGCGTTAGTCACACCAGACTCACTTGCTTGGGCGATGACGTCATTCCCATCGTAGACATCGTTAAAGGTCTTGGCTTGAATCGGAAACAGATAGGTGATCTTCCGAGCTGTACAAACAGAAATGACACGGTGTTATCGTTAGCAATGATTGAAAAATTGCATGCAAAGACTAGTGGACTATTCGGGAAGGCCACCATCTAAGGGCTGGATAGCTCAGATGGTACTTAAGAACACTGGTACGTTATTCCAGAGGTCTCGGGTTTAAGTCCCGCACCGATCAATGTTTTCTTTGCATTTTACATTTTTTCTTTTAAGTTCCCAGTGAGTTCTTCCTTTAATTCCTTTAATTTGTTTAACAAAACAATATAGGCTTACAATTTAAATGACCTGAACAGATCTTTGAGTCAGAATAAACCAAGTAACAAGGACAATCTAAATATAAACAAATGATTACAATACCTTTCAGAAGCTGAATTGTCTTTGGAGAGATGCGGAAATTCTCAAAAGCGCCCTCCCTTTCCTCAGGTGACATCTGCATAAAACCAACGACAAATGACGAGATGGTTCTCAGTAGACAGTGAGGGGGAAGGGGGTGATGTGCCATGGGTCTCTTACCGTCACAAAATGCGACACCATGGTGCTTTAGTAATTCACAATCAATGTGTACAGAATCATTCTTCCCTTCATAATTATTAGGCTTAGCTTTTCTAGGGCTCATTGTTTGGGGTGTCAGTCAACTCGGTCCGTAACCAACTCGGTCCGTGACCAACCCGGTCCCAGTCAACTCGGTCCATGACCAACTCGGTCCGTAACCATCTCGGGCCGTAACCAACTCGGTCCGTGACCAACTCGGTCCGTGACCAACTCGGTCCGTGACCAACCCGGTTCCAGTCAACTCTGTCCATGACCAACTTGGTCCGAAACCAACTCGGTCCGTGACCAACTCGGTCCGTGACCAACTCGGTCCGTGACCAACCCGGTCCATGACCAACTCGATCCCAATTGGAAAATGTGCAAAAGAACTGTTGGTCACAGACCGAGTTGCTTACGGACCGACTTGACGTGAAACCATTGTTTGTCCAGCACTGGCAGCAGTGAGTTTACCTCAGGAACCTGCTCAACAGGTTCAGCTGCCTTCCCATCATCCTTCACAACTTCCTTCTTGGATTTCTTCTTAGAGACGACGACCTCTGTCTCCTCCTTCTCCTTGCTCTCCTCCTCCTTCTTCCTCTTCTTGCTCTTCTTCTTGGTCTTCTCCTCCTTTGCGTCTACTGAGGAAGTTGACGAGGCGTTGCCATTGACCTGGGCCTCAGTGGCGGTTGAAGCCTTGGGAATGTCCTCCTGGGAGTCAAATCAAGAATTCAGTTCATGAGAAATGTATGATCAAACCTGCCCAAAATGGCACTGGAATAATACAGATAAGAAGTGGATTACGTCCATTTTTGGTACAGTTATTTTTCAGGCAGTGTATATTGTGTCGTCACTGCCATTCTTCCTTCCGTTCCCTAATTAATTGATCTGATCGGACAATTTTAATTACGTCATGCCAGCCTTCTTTTGTTCTTGCTCTAAATGTTATTTTGCCGGCGTGACTTAATGAAAATAGGCCAATCAAAATAGCGTTTGCAGAAGAATGCCGGTTCCAAGACATTTCTGAAACTAGTGAAAGTTGGAAACTAGTTTCAATACGGAATACCTGTTTAAAATAAAACTGATTTGTGACTGTGAGTGAATATGTCCTACCCACTGCTACTTCACTTGTGCTAGTTCTGCAGTTACCTATTTTACATTTAATGCCTGTAGAAATACAAGTTATACGAGTTAAAAGCACACGTAATCTGCGTAGTAACGTCATGCATTGAAATGTACGCGTACATCATGTACTTTTTCATGCGATAAGAAAACATGTTTACCTTGGCCTTTTTAATCTTCTTGGTTTTCGTCTTTTTCTTCTCGACACTTGCCCCAGCAACTTGCACAGTGTCTTCGTCCATTTTCGGTACTGCGCACGGCATTGACTCGACCAAAATCGAACGATTCCACGAGTCTAGATCAAGAAAAACTCGTCAATTTCTGGACTACTTCAGTCGTTCGATGACTTCGTCACCACGTGCATAGATAACGTGGGCAGCAACATGCTTCCGTAACTCGTAGGGATATTTAAAGTCCGATACCAGACCAAGACGTACGCTACATGATACAGGGTAGTCTGGTTACGGACTGCGGTCGATTTCGCAATCATTATTTTCATAGCGCCACCAACGTTCAAAATACTCCAGGCCCTGTCGGAATTATTATGGGTTTTGAGGTACCATGGAGCTACTAATTTAATTAACAAAGATTAATTTTGGTTTTTATTTTTCAATTTCTGCTCAGTAATTATTACAATTTATATATATAAGGTTCATCTCCATTCAATTTGATGACAATTAATATTTATTTTACAATTTTGAAAATAAATTGGCAAAGACAATTAATTTTTGGACTTTTTAAAAATTTGTTTTACTTAACATCGCTCTGGTAGGCAAAACCAGAGGTCTCGGGTTCAAGTCCCGGTCAAGTCATTCCTCCCACCCCATTTTTCAAAATTGTTTAAAAGTTCAGTAATGTTTCCTTTATTTAATTGTTTGACTTTAATTTTTACACTTCATTAATGCAGTCGTATCGTTCAGAAAGATGTCAATTTATCTGGATTTTTTTCTTCTATAAGATTTTAAAACAATACACTTGTGCAACCCCTTTATTGACCGAAAGTCCCTTCAAGCAAGAGTTTGGTCCGAGATTTGCAAACACAAAGTTGATTTCTCGGCCGAGAGAGCAGATTTTGTTGCTATAGCGCCCTCATTCGGTGGACGTTGGAGAACCCACAGCCAACCCTCCCCTGTAGCGATGCCCGTCTTCTATATCCAAGACAAGCCTCGATCCGCTGTGTCAATGTATCCACCCATCGCTGCAGCATCCCAGACCCCTTCCTGCGTCTTGATAGCTTATGTCTTATTCTGTCACCTGCTCTTATTTTGCAAACAGAGCGGAGCTTGTTTTAAGTGGCGCGGGGAACATTATCACACCTGTTTCAGCGATCGGGCCAATCATGGTGGCTAAATACTCCACAGCTGTCACCGAGTCTCCGGGGAGCTCTCCCTTGGTACAGCAAGTTCGACGACCGATTTGTTTTCTTTTATTTCTCGGCTCGCAAGATTGTTCGGTATGTCTTGGTATGTCCTAGCCGCGCTGCTGTCTTTGGTCTAGATTAGTGGCGTGGTGCCTCATTGTAAACACGGATGCGGTCGCTGGACATGGGCAGCATCAAATTAGTTTAATTGCCACAAAGTGATTTCATGTCAGACATTATTGATAAACAAAGGAAAGTCAAACAAACAAAGGAAAACAAACAAAGGCAAAGGAAAAACAGACTGGGAACTTTTGAGTAAATTGAAAAATTGGCAAAGAAAACTTTGACTGGACCGGGACTTGAACCCAAGACCTCTGGATTAACGTACTAGTGCTCTTCCATCTGAGATACCCAGCCCTTAGATGGTGGCCTTCCCTAATAGTCAACTAGTCTTTGCCGGGGTGGGGGCGCCAGTCAGAAGCAATTCAACCATTAACTGCCGTATATATCTCCAGGGATCACATCCCCGCTTTCATTCAGATGCAATCAACTAACATTGTTTTAAACCTGGCTACGGTAGCTCGGCATCGCACAAAGTGGATGCAGCTTTTTCAATTTCAATTTTCAATTTCAAATCAAGAAATATGAATAATATTAATAAGATAATAGATAATAGATAATAGATAATCCCTTGCCCTTCCCTTTGATCTCTCCCTACCAGCTTCACTCTTTGTCCTTTGTTTCTCATCCGTGTCCTATTCACTCTCTCTCCCCTTCCTTCGTGTACATGTATCTGTTTTGTCCTTGTCACGCTGCCTTTGAGAAAGGTCCTGCTAGGATCGAAACGTCAGGCCCACTAAACTTTAAGATTTACATTTTGGTAATTTTAGTCTGTAAGCAGTTTGCAACATTTTTGTATATCACCAATATTAATAAGAAATGTTATTTATAAAAACCGGTCGGATCTAAACATCGAGAAATGTTTGTGTGGAATGCATTGAAGCTGGTTATCATTATCCCAAGAAAAGCTTTATCCAAACAGACCAAAATCTACGGCCAAAGAAATCACGCCAATGACATTTTCCTCGAAGACTGTGACTTGTAATAGCAAGCGCTCTCTCATTCTGCGGTGCGCCAGCGTTTATTCAGGCAAAAGTTCAGGTGAAATTTCCAATCCGAAAGTGGTCAGATTAAGATGACCACTCTCACTTGCGCTTTTGATCTACCGTCTTTGTTTCCACAGATGATTCAGTTTCGAGTAGTTGCACGCATACACGAGCTGTTCAACCATGGACCTATAAGATTTAACGATCATCAACCAGACACATCCGCTGTAATCTTTTGAAGAAAAAAAATGGGAGCGAAAGCTAAAGGGGAAATACTGCTAAAAGTCTTTATCAGTCGTCGTGGACTGTTGCCTGTGTCTCTCTTTCCGGGAACAATGGGATATTTCAGCGGACGCGTGAGCTGCATACGTGGGGAGGTAGAGGCACGCGCTTGCGGTCCGCCCCATAGAGCGATCTCAGCGTTGTTTTGATTGCTTGCCAGAGAAGTTTACAAGGAAGTTAGTTTCTGGGAACAAAACTTAATTCTGGCCACTATCGGATTTCCCTGGTCCTCCCTACACTTGCATCGGAGGGGAATTGGTAAGGTAAATCCACGCGCTGGTACCTCGGAGTTTGGTTACTTGCTGCTTTGAGGGAGGCCACTCCTGCCATGTTTATTTTGGGCAAAACTATCGAATTTTAAAAGAAAATTTGTCCTGTTTAGACCCATGAATAAACAAATTAAAGTGACCTGATAAAAAATAAAAAGAATAAGGTTCTATAAAATAGAACCTGATTTTATCAACCATGTATAAAGCTTGGTTGATTGTTTTTCGATAGCACCATTTGTTTTGTATTTATTAAAGCAATTGTCGAAAATTCAAACACCATTTTCTTTCATTATCCATGAGGTTAGGGATTGGACATCACAATCATAATATACTGTACACGGATTTTTTTATTAATATTTTGTAATAGAGGAAAAATGTCATACGTTTGCCACTATGTAGGTGAAAAGCAGTCAGATGGTCGCCTAGAATGTCAGGCTTCGCAATAATACTGTGCCAATCTTAGACACAAATTAGGAGGGCCTGACGTTTCGATCCTAGCACCATTGCCTTTGAGAAAGGTCTAGCTAGGATCGAAACGTCTGGCCCTCCTAATTTGTTTGATATTTGCATTTTGGTCATTTCAGTCAGTAAGCAATCTTACAAATATACCGGTATCGGCGGTAATAAATCCCATTCGTTCTCACTAAAAAGTCGGCTGCTTAAGCACGGTACGAGTGCCAACATACCTGAGTTTGTAAACATGAAGTAAAAGTAAACTTCAGTGACGTTTCATGCAAGGATTGTGACTAAAAAGCCCCATTTATTTCTGCGTTACATCATTGGGAAGGAAACTCGTGCTGTATCTTTCCATGTTTGTTTGCAATTCTTACGATCCCGTGCCTCGACCACATTACCTGACGATCACGAGGAGCAATCATACTTGCAAAATCATCGTCAGATTCTTCTGGGAGTCAGAAGGGATACTCCCGCCGGGATTTGGGCAATCGATGAGGTCAAAAGGTCAAACAAGAGCGCCCTCAATAATCGACGCCAGCAAGGACGACAGGAAGCTTTAAAGGGGCGGCAACATGTCCATTCACATGGGCAATTAAGCTTAAAAGGTCAACCAAAACCCCCTCAATTATCGATGCCAGCAAGGAGGGGGAAGCTTTAAAGGGGCGGCAGAATGTCCATTCCTATTGGCAATAACACTGTGCCTTCTTTAAAGAGATTATTGTTGGAACTTTTATCCAGCCTGGTGCGCATGCTCGGAATAAATTGTGCGCGCGAGTCCCAGCAAGGCTTCGCGCGCGCGTTCAGATCGACACGCATGCGCAGCTAACCACAGCCAATAAAAGGCCTCAAACAATCTAGAGTGCCCAATGTCTGAGACGTTCCGCTTTCTCTGATCGCAATGTTTACACAAAAAAGATGCTTAAAACAAGCAAACTGCTCGGCCCTTGATCTTACATCCCTTTGGTCTCTACTAGATCCCCTCTTAGCATTATACATACCAATCACAAGCTAGAATAATAATAACGGACACAAACAAATTCTTGTTCACGTTCATAATATGGATTTATTTGTGTATCTGTTTTCATTTGAGCGTAACTGTACACTCGTGGTCGCACTGGAATATCAAACACAAACAAGCACATAGACCACACATTTCAATAAATTTCGATTTAGGTCTATAATTTCCAAAGGTATATACAATTCACAGAACTGGCACTTTTGAAAGAGTCTGTATCATAGAAGGCACTGCGAACATACATATCATAATATCGCCAAGAAATCTATAAAGACCTTGTTTCTTTTTGGAGTTTATACTAAAATCTTTTCATCATCTTCAGCATCAACAGCAGAAAATAAAAACAGGTAAAAATCAATGTCCATCAATTGCTCAAAACGGAAAAGCTCTTATTTATTTAAAAGAAATCTCGTCTCTCTGATCAACAGAAAGGCGATATACCGATCATGAATGAAACTAATCTTGGTATAAAACGGGGAAAAAGCAACTACACAATTAGCAGCACCGAGCCGATAACTAGCAGGCATCATACACCCCTATATCAAAGTGGAACGCTCTTGACATTAGATGACACTTTGATTCCATTGGTTGGAAGTTACGAGGATAGCTCGCTCCACTTCTACCACGGGGTGGATTTATACTTCTCCCCCAAAACAACAACCCCCAAACCGATCTTGGCCCCAGAATTTCAGAAGCATTAAAAACATTAATCTTCAACAAAGAACCCAAACGAAGCGGAATAAAACGTCCCCAGTAGGTCATTAGACGAGATTTAATACAAGCAAACTTAGTAAAAAAAAATTACAGAAATGCAATTCTGACAAAACTGCAAGTTGCAGTAGTGAGATGTTGGACTTCCAGTTTTGATTTATTTCTCTTATATACACATATTCTATTTACAAGACGATGGTGTTACTTTAAGTAACTTTACATCCTTCTCCCTTTCCACATTCTTTCATTTATTGAGTACATCTTCAGTACCTTTTATATTCTTGTATCAAAGGTTAGAGCGAAGATAAAAAAACGAAGAGCTAGCATAGAAAAGAGCGTATTTGGCTGGATTTTGTAGTACTCTAGATTCTAGAACTATTTTGGGACAAAGATCCCTCGTTGCTTTTGTACAGACTGCTTTTGGTATACGAACAATACAATGACTGGGAACCAGAATGCACACGCAGGCTATTCAACTCAAGACGTCCTGTAATTCAAATCGACATGCAAGTTAAGTTGCATCCAATTCGTGAGAATTCTATGATTCCAAGCACTGTCTCCTCTCAACGTCCACAAATATCTTAAGACATCATACACCTTTCAGGCTTTTACAATGGAATGCCAAATTGAAAAAAGAATATCCCAGCGAAGATTTCATTCGTATTCCAATTTTTAAACAACCGATCATCTTTTTTAGCAATTCCAAACCGGTTGAATCATGGAGCTACAACTACATACAGCTCCATGGTTGAATATGAACAAGCACTTTTTGGGCGTAGGCCAATGTGTGTATAATTATATACCGATCTCAGTTTCCTTCGTGTCAGCAATGACCATATAGCCATACATATATATGAAGTGGTATATAGAGGTGGTTTCCGGTAGTGGGTTTGGTTGAAAAGTACACAGGATGTGACGTCATCTTGGTGTGGGAAGAAATTGGCACGCAGACGCACGTATCAACCCCAAAAGGTACAGTGTCGAATAGTGAGGAGGTGATGTAGCTCCATTGCAAATAGCCATTGGTTTTAAAGCTGCATGTTCGCATATCTGCTGCGCCATAATCGTACACATGATGACCTTATGTGTATTATTTTACCACATGCCCGTCACAAAGGTTTGAACTCTTGACATCCATGTACAAAAGCTCTTATGCTGACACGCGGTGCGTGTGATACACATCACGGAGCTCACATGACAAAAAAGCAAGTTCCGGTACTGGTCTCAGCTATTCTGTTTCCTGTCAAGAAACGAAATAAAAAACATCATCATCATCATCATCATCATCATCATCATGACATACTGGACCTAAACAAACAATGAATGATCGATGTAAACATGAAGGAAATCAGAAGATGTCATCTCACAAGACGGTCGCAAACAGCAACCATTTATCTCAAGGTGCTGTGAACGTTTGGTATAGATGTATTTCGTAACCAAAGTGCATGCAGTGTTTTCATAAAGTGAATAACGTTTGCCTCTGACAACTGATTGCTCGTAGGACTATGTAGCTCCACGGTATGACATGCCATTTGAGATAGCAGATGCAGAATGTACTAATCGCAGCATCTATCATGCCACAGATGCCTTCTCCAGGGGACTGTGCTAGCAAGCGGCCATGTCTCACTCGCTCACCTGTTTGTTGGCGGTAAACGTCCGACTTCATGTATTCACACGGTGATCGGCTCTCCACATTGAAGGCGTGGCCTGTTGCCTGGTAACCCTGGTAAGGAGGGGGCCTCAGGGACAAATCTAAACACAGGGGAAGAATAGAACCATCAATCAATCTGATTGTTTTAATTGTCTGTTGTTCGGGAAAGATCAATCAGATAAAAGCGGCTGCAATTCTTCCCGCCACAAATCAAGGTATTCATTATTGTGACGGTCAGGCTGAATGGTATGACTGTTGTCCCTTTGTAGTAAAAATGTCAAATTCCAAACGAGTTCTGTGCTTGTTTACTTCAGGATACGAGAAATACAAAGGAAGTGATATGGTGAGCTTGATAGAATATTGAGATTCTCACATTTCTACTCGATGATTCATAATTTTCACGCTGACAAAACAGGCAACCATGCCGTGAATTCCTCAAGGTAAATCAGAGATATTTGATAATACTTGATGCCTGGACATTCGTGAAGGCAAAACGAAAGAACTGGACGACTTCCAACTTAACCAAAATTATAAAACTCCTTTCCATTGGTTGGCAGTCTTGAAGAGATTAACAAGGCTGGGTTTGCTGGAAGATATTTGTGGTGTACCACCTTTGGGGTGGGCACAAATTGGATTACATATCGAAATTAAGATTTAATTTGAAGCACGCTTACGTACCACTTGTAGACGGTATCATGCGGTCATCACTTAAGAAGTGCTTGTCATCTAAGGTGCTTGTGTGCCAATAGGAAGATGAATTGCTGTTATTGTTGCTGTCAAATGGTGAGGTTCTGGTAGGGCTGTTGGCGGGGCTATCTCGAGTCATACCATCAACGATCTGTGGGGGGCGTGATGGGGAAAAGAAACCGTCACTCAGATATGCAAATCTGACTGACCAATAGCCACTGGGCAGCGCGCGCGCTGACCGGAGGCGGCCAATGGTAGGACGCGTGCCGGCAACTCGCAAGTGTCAATGCCAAGAAGTGACCAATTAGCGTCGGGCATTCAAGAGCCGGGGGCGTGGTTATCTCAGCTCGGAACCTGACACAGTTGCATAAATAAGATACACAGTTTTCGTCCGACTATTTTTGGCTTCGAAAAAGGTGCAATCCCCCGGCCCGGAGTCCTACTGGGCGTGCAGTTGGCCAGAAGACCTCCATCAAAGTTATTTCAAATTAGCAGTAATTTAGCTTTTGCCTGGAAAAGTGAAAGTTAAGAAATATTTGCGCTTATCAGCAGTTTTTAATCAGCGTCTGCCTCCACGCGCTCCTTATAAGAACAGGTCCCTGGCTGCGTCCTTATGCGGCCATAACACGTCACCTTCTTACCAATCAGATTGCATCTTATACCCCCAAAAAGGCCTCTTTTGTCTGGATGAGAGGTTCCAAAAAGCCTCTCTATATTTGGTCAATTTTTTGGAAGGCTAATTCCCCAGGGACGAAAGACAATTTGCTGAATCGTCTTATTTTTCCTTGGCGTCGCGTCTAGACATCGAATAAAAAGAATCAATATTCTGTAAGTTTTGCCAACAGAGGGCGTTTCATCTAGGGCCTACCGGGTTTTTGCGCATGGCTAACTCGCTCTTGCTTTGTGTTTAAAATGTTAGAAGAAAGGAGATTCATTTAGGAAGGATTGCATGAAAATAGTCTCGTTTCTCCACAAAGGATTTCGACGACGAAAGCTACAAAATAATGCAGGACAAGAAGATGGCAATCCGGTTTGTTTCAGCGAGGCAATATTTTGCAAAGGTGACGCACTTAGATAGCCAATGGCTTATGATCTAGTAGTTGAGGTATTTAATTAATCGTGACTAGTTTAGTGCAAGTCAACCATGTTTTAGACCAAGTCCAATTAAGCAGATTTCGTCTTGATTACGTTTTTAAATGGAATTTATGGCCTTCGAGCGCCCCAAAATATTAAAGTGACGTCATTCGAAATTGATCTTATTGTACAATATGTCTCATTAAATCACGCCGATGGGGGCGCTGTTAAACGCATAAATTAGCCGAATGTAAATGACTTGATTCAACTATGCCAATCCTTACCTCAACGATTTCTTCGTCAGAAGGCGGGGCACCATTGCTCTCTAAATGAACAAAAAAAGGTACAAACGAACAAAATTAGGATAGAATGTAACATCAATCTAAGAGCACAATTACTGTATTCATACCAAGCTGTAGTAATTAGTTCCGAGCGATCATAGCACATCCTTATTTCGATAAATCTTCTGCTTTCATTTAGGGAGCAGCCCCAGCACGAATGAAAGTTCAAATCCTTAGGCCGATACTTTCGTTTTGTGAGCCGTATACATCCGAGCACAACTGTTTGGGTAATGTAACTAAATGTAGCAGTAGTAAAAGGCTGCATGCTGAGCCGTCAAAGCGTAGAAATGTGAGAAACTCTTGCAAGCAGCTCGGGCAGCATTCTGCCTTTTATCGACATGTCTTGCTTCTCTTCTTTAGCTGTGTGTCCATGTATTACAACAGCGATTGTTACACACTATTCTTCATTGACAACAGCACTACAGCATGCTGTATTCGCACACCATACTAACTGGCGATCTCAGCTTCAAAAGGTCGCGTGAATTGAGAGGTGAGTCGACAAATTTGACGCCCAAATCAGAAACATTATACCGAGCATCGAGGGAAGTTTGGGCAGAACACCTTTTAACCTCGCCGATGAACCTCAACGCCCTTTGACAATAAAACAGCTGATCACATTTGGAAGCAATGCAAACAAGCGACCTGCAACAATAACCAAATGAACTTTGTTGAGGGTCATAGCCTGGAACAATGACCAATGTTCGACAAGGAAATGCTCTCTCAAATGACCAAAGTGTCGAGTAGTGCCTTTATTTCATGACACGAAAATGCCTCCCTTCCTTTCCCTCATCTTAAATGAAATTGAAAGTCGCAGCTTCTGAAAGTATTTCAGAATCGATATCATTTTCTTTCCTCTTTTGATTGAAATCATCTTCGTGGGAAGAAATAATTCTAGGCTAACCTTTCAGGGTTCAAAGCAAGATCTTCGAGTCTTTAGCAATCACACAAACCTATGGTGGCTGAACTTAGATAACCAGATAGAATATGCCATTATAACGGCCGTTTCTTAAGTTCCATTCCCTGAATCGGATAAGCAAATTTGGTCAGCGATACGATCTAAGCTTGGAGCTTGTTTGTAGCTCGTTAACGAAGAAAATAGCTCAGTTTGGGAGACAGTAACCAACATCGCACTATACTCAATGAGGAATGCTTATGCTCAGAATGCTGGTCGGACTAAGAGGCTGAATGCTCTAAGATATTAAAGGCGAGTCGTACCGGCATCTTGGAGCTCCTTGAATCCTTCACTGGACGCCTCATCTCGTTGTTGGCTCCCCTCCGTGATGTAGTCCATGAGCTGGTTGGTTCGGACCGGGGGCAGCTGTGCGTGCCTGGACCGTCCCGCCAACAGGCCGTAGTCTGGAGGCGGCTGACAAGGCTCGTGGCCGTAGGGGTAGGCGGGCGGCGAGGAGACGGGTACGGTCACCGTGGGATGACTGGAGGTGGGACTCAGGGCATCTGTGGTGCTACAAGGTCCTAAGGTCGCCTCGGCTTGGCCGGGGTACATGGAGAGCTCGTGTCGGACCGGTGACTGGCGATTGACGTACGTGATGCTAGACCCCCACGAATCTTGACCATAAAAACAAAACAGCATCGAAAAGGGATGGTCACTTAAAAGTTCACCAATCACAAAATTCCCCCTATTGCTCTCCAGTAACTACCAATTAATGAGAGAATGATTCCATTGCAGCGAGATTTTCTTCAAGAAACCAGCTCAGAACATGATCTGTCTACAATCAATTCACTTTGCTGTGGCTATTTTGAAGCGATCATTTTGATGAATGAAGCTGATTTCACTGCAACTGGACACCAATGTGCCGCCCAATAATTATGAGTAACTTCTCACCAACCTGGTATTATTTTTTTGGTTTGGAAGTGGCCAGTATACACATGGTAGGAATATACGCTCCAATTTCCCACAAATCATTCTCTTGTACTTCCTGCAATCGGCCGGGCACACCTCGACCATCACAGCCCATCGCACGAACCGTGGGAACCACTCCAATCCGGACTGAACAAAACCAAATCAAAACCGGGCCAACCCACTTTCATTTTCAGCCGGCAGAGGCTGGGCTTTGTTTGTTCAAACTGCCCCGGCCCTTATCACAATTTAGCGTTCGGGCTTTGTACAACTTCCTCAATTTATGGCCGTAATTATCTGCTCATCAAATCCTGCTTGGAGGCTCATCAGAATGTTCTCAAAGTCTTATCAAGGGATAAGTGGTCTTAGATAATAGACACATTTTAGTTCCTAGTTCCTCTGAAATGAACTTTTTAAAACATTACGATAGTGTTTTTTAATTGAAATAAGCATGGACCACATCGATTGTACTTGTTTATCAATTTAGTCCGTTCCATAATCCAACAATCAGTTTCAATCCAATCCAATCCAGTTCAACCTAATTAAATCCAATCTAATCAAATCAAATCAAATCCAATCAAATCCCATCCCATCCCATCCCATCCAATACAATCCAATCCAATCCAATCCAGCACAATCCAATCCAGCCCAATCCAATCCAATCCAATCCAATCCAATCCAATCCAATCCAATCCAATCCAATCCAATCCAATCCAATCCAATCCAATCCAATCCAATCCAATCCAATCCAATTCAATCCAATCCAATCCAGCCCAATCCAATTCAATCCAATTCAATCCAATCCAATCCAATTCAATCCAATCCAATCCAATCCAATCATCCAATCCAATCCAATCCAATCCAATCCAGCCCAATCCAATTCAATCCAATTCAATTCAATCCAATCCAATCCAATCCAATCCAATCCAATCCAATCCAATCCAATCCAATCCAATCCAATCCAATCCAATCCAATCCAATTCAATCCAATCCAGCCCAATCCAATCCAATCCAATTCAATCCAATCCAATTCAATCCCTTCATCTACCTTGAGTATGTTGAGTTTGTCCGCTTTCATTGCACACAGCCTCGTCCCACAGGGAATAGCCAGGTAGACGACTCTGCAGTAGAGTGTTAACATAGTGCTCGGTGGGCGTGGTACCAGACGAGGTGCGATCATGCGTCTTAGGATAAATCTAAACACGAAATGAAATCAGCTCAAAGTTACAGATTCACAAACAATGATTGAAGTCACGTAATATGGATTTATTTATCAAAACAGATCGATTCTTACCAATGGAGTTGTCTGTTTGGTTCGGTGGATATCGGTTGTTTTGAATACACGACTTCTTTTGGAATGAAGCGATTTTTTTGGCGCCGTTTTTCCGGTTGTTGCTGTCAATAAAAACGGGGGAAAAAAGAAGACAAAGGACCATCATTCCCTGAATGCGCATGCGTAGTGTGTGGGGGATGTGTGGGGTTTCTTTGGCAATCACTCAAGTTGATCTCAAAACAAACGTCGTCACGAGACAAAATAGCAGGACATGACCGAAAGCCTTGACTTGGCTATCCACACAAATACACTGTCGTAAATAGACAGAACTGAATAGCAACTTTTCAAACAATTTAAAAAATGGCGAAGACAGTTTTGAATGGACCTAAGTTGATATAGGTAAGAATAGAAAAAAAAGGGCTGAACAGAAAAAGAACAACTGTATCCTGATTTCAAACATTTATGGGATGTACAAAACTCCAACAAAGGGTGGCACGTGATGGTCGTATACCCAAATGCGTGATCGCACAACCCCAGTGTAAGAAAATCAAGGCACCAGTCTAATTTACAAAGGGAGCCTCGTTTTCAGATTCGTCCACCTCGTTCTCGCGTTCCCTATGACCCAGAACGAGAATGTGCGCGTGTCAATATGATTGGCGCCAGGGAAGGAGGATGATGCGCATGACTTACTGCTCTTCCTCCTGTTCATTCTCTTGGGGATGAGTTTGTAGATCTTAAAGGCGTCGTTGCCTTTACTCTTCCCCTGACTTTTGACCTCCAAGATATCCGGAAGGGAATTGATAGCACACCGGAAATTGGCCTTCCAGATCTTGGGGTTGGCGCGGGGGGTGTTCGACACCGGATCATACTTTTCTGAGAAAACAAGAAAAAAAAGTAACATTTTTTTTATAATTACATAAATATTTAGAGTAAAATATTAAAGGTGGGAATAACAGTAGGTCAGTGTAAGATAACGCGTTGATCAGTTTTCCGTGTGTTTTTTTTCCTCAGACGGCAATTTGACCTAATTTCATCTGTCAAAATCAGGACTTTGAGAAGTCGGGTCTTAATCCGCCAGAAACCACACACTCAATAACCAAGTACTGAGCGGTGACGGTGGTGGTGGTAGTGCCACCATGTGCGCCGCTACGAAGCTGGCCAGAACCGGTGCATTTTTGTGGTTTGCGAACGATTCATGGGGCTTTGCAAAATGGAAAGGCAAAGGGTAAGGATGGACCACCACCTATGCCTACACACATGCTACCCGTGTTACGGCAGAAAGACAGAACATTCAAGACGAAGAGGCAGGAGTGGAATACCAATCACAGCTGGAGTATCCATGGGGGATATAGGATCACATTATCAGACGGGGATCACTGCCCTTGACAATGAACTAGAGTAGGTCGGGCACCAGACTAGCCACGGTAACGATGAATCTGAAACCAGACTGACGTATTATCTAGGGATCAACGCCCTTGACACTGAGCAAGAAGAGTCGGGAACCATACATCCATCGGCAAGAATGGGTCGGGACCCATACCTCCTATAGCTCGCGGTGGAATTTTAAAAGGATGGCACCTATAGGCACACCTTAGAAAGTTGAAGCATGACCATTGCTACACACATACAAATCTATTATCATTCAATCATTATCTGTCCCATACTTGGGTTTTGATTTTGAAAATCTCACCCATTGTTGATACAGTCATAACAGTCATAATCAAAATGATGATTAAAGGCCCAATACAACATTGGGAAGATCGGAAAACATCGATGTCTACATATTTCCTTCTGATGTACACAGTTTATAGATGGTCATGATAGAATCCTCATGTTGAAATCTTACGGTCTGGGATGCTGTACTTCTCGAGAAATCAAACATTGACAAAATAGTTCATTACTATACTCGTGAGTAACAAACTTTTTCTTACACTACAGAATGGTGCAAAAACCGTGACGTTTTTCTTTTACCTTTTTCTACTTTCTAAGATTACCATTTGAGCTAAAACCTTCGCAGGATTTCTTTTTTGGAATAACACAAACTGTGGCAATCTTTTAACAATGTTGTACAGGGAATAAGTGGGTCTTTAATTCTTGTATTGTACAAAGTCCACGGGTTGTATTAGGTTTTCCCAGATTCGTCATCGCTACAGAATGTAAAATTCCTCTTGTTCATTCCATCCCTCGCTCAACAAAAGGAGTAAACGATCCGAAAAACGACAAAGTGTTGCGACAGCGGTGACTTAGCTCGTTCTTTCAGAGTGGTATTTTCCGACCTTGGCTAAGGTTCGCTTGGATGGCTCCGGCATCTGAGCACATGGGTCTCCGAGACCGCACGGACTGCAGCGGGACTATTGCGCAACAGTCATGCCGTGCAAAGGCGCCTCCTCACGGTACAACCCTCGGGCATTTTCACGCTCGTGACTCGGCACGTCCACAATCCGGCCCTTTGTCCCAAACCCGCTGGGCCTGAAACCGCCGGGAATTTAAAAGATTTGACGCCTAGGATTCTTTTGCAGTATAGGATTTATATACCAATTTGTAAAAAATTTATGTGGGAATAAGACATAAACTCAGATTTGTTTTTATATAGGCCTATACTCTACAATTTTCCCAACGATCATTATCTTGAACACTCATCACTGACTAATAAACATTTCCAATTTTTTTTTTCAATTATTGTAAATCAAGTTTTCAAACAATGCGGTAAAGATCTTCTTTTTTTCACCAATGAAAATCCTGATCACATTTTCTGGAACACACATATTTCTTGTACTTTTCAAGAAAACAAAATATCTTTACTTGGTTTTTTTTATTAATTCATGAGAATTCCCAAATAAAGACCATAGACCGCATACAACTCACAGCATGATATCCCCACACACTTGTAACAATATTATCTTTTCACCTTGAAACCCATGAAGTCAAAAACCATACAAAAACATTGACAAGTTCCAAAACGCTGCATGGAGAAAAAAACACGAGCAAAACCGCATCCCGTGAAATATTCCCCTGTAGGCCTACAGAACAAAAACATAGATATTGAAATACGGGAATGTGACCTTGAAGCCAACTTGTAGTAAAAGTATACCGCAGTTGTTGGACCGTAAAGTGGTGAGAACGAGCCAGCGAAAAAAGGTTGAGGTTGCAGATCGAGCGAGAGCGCTGCATGGTACGCTGATGGTACAGCATGCGTGGTCCATTAGGGTCGACCTGTACGACCTCCGAGTAGTCACGAGTTACCGATGTAATCCGACCATCTAAAGAGCACGTCACCAGGCCGTGTGCACACCACTAAACATCCCGCCCACGCAGCACACGGCCATCGCAGACAGTTTAACTCCGTATAGGTGAACCTGTATTAACATTTGGTATTTCCACAGCACTGGTTTGTTTGTTGATCGCTTTTGAGCTCAAGGACGTCCTCAGGGGAACATTTTGTCGGAAAAACAACGTCAGTTACGCAATCAAGCACCCCTCCAAAATCTTCGGGAATTTTCCCAGGGAGGAAGTCAACGGCCTTTGGGTTTAGGAAAGACGGAAAGATTTTTTTTGCAATAACCGGTTATTTTCCTGCATGAATGCATTCTGGAAAAATCTTCATTTTTCAAGAACTAAAATGTTAAATCATCCGAAAGGAATCCTTTGGTTTCAAATCTTGTAGAATTCGTTTCAAATCACCAACCGTATCAATAATTATACCACAAGTTATTGACCGACGAAAGCATCAGAACATATGAAGGTAAGCAAATATGACTGCTTTAAGTAGACTTAACGATTTGCAAACAAATCAAATTAAGAAAATTAATTTACATACACTGTCCGTCTACAAGCTAATTATCATAGTCCGCAAAACAAATTCAAAATATGCATCAGAACTATCAGAAAGGGAAAAATAAGTTTGAAAACTCGTAAAACTAGGAAAACTGGTTGATGAATATCGTTGTTTTTTAAACCTATGTATTTCTTTAACGCCACGAGCAAATATTTCTGTATTGATATAAGCAGCGGGAATAATGGGTTGAATTTTCCTTTCATTTTCAGTCAAAAAAGCAGCATAGTTGCCTCATCACGACGTGGGAATAGAGAGGCTTTGCCAAGAGTGCAATTTCACTTTCCGTGTAGTCCGCGCTCATCGGGGCAGTGAGCGGGAATCCTGGCAAGGAGCGCGTGGGTGTTTGAGCAGGGAATCCCGGTACATCTCGTGACTCGTGACTCGCTCATGTATAGCATCCAGTCCGCCCACGCAAGGAGTACCCAGGGCTCGCACCTGCGCATACCAACCCCGGGAATAATGACTAGACACAAAAGCATTTTTGGAGGGCAAGTCAGTGTTTTATTGTTCCATCGATCCCGAACAGAATGTGAAATCCCTTTTTAAATTCTCACATCGAAGCTCGCGATTCTTACTCTTATTATTCACTATTGATGACATTAACTGCTGCAAATAACGAGCGAAAGTAAAATGCAGGGCCTATGTACACTCTAAACTGACGTGTACTTTTAATTCAATTTCGCAACACTGTGACTTAGGCCTACGCTGATTAATTTCACTTCCATAATGCAGGTTTTTTTTATTTGCTTTCCACTGTGAACAAAACCCGCTGATACTGAAACCCAACTTTTCTTTGATTTTCTTTTGGAAGATAAAATGATGTAATTATTTTCTCCGTGGCCATCCACCAAGCAAAGGTTTGGTGGCTTGTGAATTCTAAATCTTTCTGTCCAGCAGATTATCCTACCAGAATATCCGGTCACGGGAATGGAGAAGGTCTCGTAAGATGTTGATGACCATCGAGAAACTTGGCCTGGATCTTACATCTCTGCTCACTCTTCCATCCGCTCATGAACCTAGCCAGTGGAACCACACTGATCCACTGGCACGTAGACAGGATCCACACATCCATTGCAACATCAAGCCTTGTTTTTCAGGCGTTCCAGAAAAACGCCAAACCCCACCATCTTCCAGCTGAAACAAACACCGGTCGGCAGTGTAGAACTTGCCGGTCCAACCTCTGTGATACAACTTGGAGAAAAACACGCACTCGTTCCTGCCTATATAATTACGCGAACCCAGATATAGCTGACAGGTTCATAGCACGCTTGAAGTCTAACCCCCCTCTAAACAAAGTTATTTGTTCGGAATTCGTGGTCTCGTGATTTTTACTCAGCCTTCGTGGTCCATCCCCCTCCCCCCACTCCAAAATACTCCTATCTGCGTTTGTTGTCCGTCCACCCACGCATTGCCACTTTGTATACCCCAGAGGACCAACTCGACACCCCTCTTCTGTGCCCCTTCATGCATATTCATATTTAATGCTGATTGATGGCGACAGAGGCCAACAAACTCTTGCCATAGTGTCAGATGCTCGTAACGGTGGGACGTGTTAGTACATGTACTATACCACCCGGCATGGAGATATTGGAACAAGCCAAATCTATAGCGACACTTGAATATTTCCTACAACCCACAATCTTGTATCATGAAAGACACACAGCAAACGATACACTATACTGATACCACAGATGTGTATCAAAATGTGATTGATTTACCGGTATGCTGAGAACTACTGGGGTTTCTAGAGTTAAACTGACGCCGTGATCGCATGCCTATAACACCAATCCTATACCACGATCAATCAACCCGATCTTGAATCCCACGATCGCCCATCCAGTCACTTTCTCTCTCCCCAAAATCATCTTTTTATTGATTTTTCCCCGCACCCAGCCCCTAATTGCATTAGTGTCCGTGACGGTTATTGCCAAGTACAATCTGTGGTCGATGAAGGCGATGTACCATCCAGCCACCTGTTACCTACACCGTCTTGCCCCTCCTGGGATGACATTCCGACATTCTTCTAGGAATAAGGGTGTTCCACCAATACGCGAAGGGCATCCCATGGCTACAGATTGGGTGATTCATCCCTTCATACCCCACTCCTTTACCCGTGACAACGGAGGAGTTCAAAGTTTAAGAACAATCACAGAAGAAGTATAGGCCTACTTCTCACAAGCGTACAAACAAACTTTGAAATATGAAGACTTCATGGATATTCATTTCGTTTGGGACGGGAATAACAAAATGAGACATGTTCGCTCTTTGCTGAACCACACAGTTCCTCAAATGTTCTTATTTGATCTGTTGAAATATTTAGCCTCAGATAACATATCAAGGGACTTCAAGTAAGCATAGCCCATCCCTAAAGACCCCATGCGTGTGCTACATCCTCATTTTTTTATAAATATTGTAAAATAAATCCCCGCCGATCGTTTCCAAGAATAAGCGATTCGTATTTGGGTGTCTCAAATTCCAAACCTAAATATATGTATCCCCGCTTGAAGGTTCTCAGTAATGAAACCCCGTGGGTCAAATCCCCAACGTGCAAGTTTTTGTCTAAATTCCTTTTTATTGCTAAAAATACACGCCTTCTAAAATCCCAACAGTACATCGCACAACCCCCTTGTAGACACTTGCAAATCAATTATCAAGGACCTCGATGTCAGTTTTTATAAAGTCCGGAAAAATACTTTAATCAAACAGGTGTTTTGCAAAGATTTGAGTTTCGTTGAGGAACTCCGTCTTGCGTGACCACCGACATGATGTAGCCGGATAACACAATAACATCAAAGGTATAAAGATTTACAGCAATTTCCGGACTGATGTTTAAAAATTAATAAAGCTTTGTTTTAAAAGCGATAAAGGTTTGGGTCGCCAAAGGCACAATCTTTGGCGACAGATGCACTTATTTTTGGATGGTTTTCATGGAGAAGTATCATGACATGGTTGCGATAAAGCGAAAACAAGAGTGACTATTTTTCTCTCGATTGACTGACTGAAGGAAATGTGGCAATGGGAGCTGACCCAGCACCCACCCACCCACCGCCCACTCTCTCTCTCCCTCTCTCCCTTTCTATCTCCCCCTCTCTCTCTCTCTCTCTTTCTATCTCTCCCTCTCTCCCTTTCTATCTCCCCCCTCTCTCTCTCTTTCTATCTCCCCCTCTCTTCCTTACTTTCTATCACCCTCTCTCTTCCCTCCCCTCTCCATCCTCTCTCTCTTCATCTGTCTCCTCCTCTCTCTACCCTCCCTCCCCTCTCTCCCCGTCCCTCTCCCCCTCTCTCTCCCTCTCTCTCTCCCCCTCTCACCCCTCCCTCTCCCCCTCTCTCTCCCCTCTGTCTCCTCCTCCTCTCTCTCCACTCCCCCACCTCTCTCCCCCTCTCTCCCCCTCTCTCTTCCCCTCTCTCTCTCCCTCTCTCTCACCCTCTCTCTCACCCTCTCTCTCACTCTCTCTCTCTCCCTCCGCATTTGTCTCTCCCTCTCTCTCCCCTCTATCCATCTCTCTCCCTCTCTCTCCCCTCTCTCCATCTCTCCCCCTCTCTCCCCCTCTCTCCCTCCTCTCTATCTCTCTAGTCTCTATCTCTCTCTCCCTCCCTCTGTCTCTCTCACTCTCTCTCTCCCTCTCTATCTTTCTCTCCCTCCTCTCCCTCTCCCCCCTCTCTCTAGTCTATCTCTCTCTCTCTCTATCTCCCTCCTCTCCCTCTCCCCCTCTCTCTAGTCTCTCTCTCTCTCTCTCTCTATCTAGCCTCTCTCCCTCTCTCTATAGCCTCTATCTCTCTCTCCCTCTCTATCTAGCCTCTCTCCCTTTCCCCCTCTCTCTAATCTCAAACTGTAGTGATATTGTGATCACAGTTTCCTCCTTTCGGAGCGGTCTCTGTTCCGTGTTCGCAAACTCTCCCTTCCTTGTATTGCGAAGTGTTCTTCCCACGCTTAGGAAAATTAGATCAGTCTTTGTCTTGTTCTAAAAGTAGTTCTATCTTTCCATCTTTTTAGTTCGCTTCCTGAGAGGGAAAGTAACAAGATATTTTTCCAACAGGATTCTAATTGCGAGCACGGGACTTCGCGAAGTGATATTTGAGGCGATTTTGAGAAGATCATTGAAGTGAAATAAAATTCGGAATCATTCACTGGGCTTGGTGAGTTGCCTTAGTAAGGTGTCGATGGGACATTAAGTTAAAACCATTTAAAGAAATATGTGTCTCCTGTTATACTTTCCAGACGTATGAGCCTTCAGTTTCCTGAAGTATTGGGTGACAACTATTTTCAATCTATTAAAATACAGCGACGGTTATTTGAGCTAAATGCGAAGCTTAACTTTACAACGGAAAGTTTTAAGCCTTTATCAGACCCCAAAAGCTGACCCACAAATCTCCAAAACACCTCCAAGATAAATTCTGATTTGTTTTTCTCAGTGTCGCTTCTTGTTGAGGAAAAAAAGGTTCATCCAAGCTATCGGCCAGTAATGTTCAGTGAGCTACAAAGATTCAACTCAGCATATTAACTACTCACCAAAAAACGCATCTGAACCATTATTTCCAATTAAACATTCATAGTTCCATCAATCTAGTTACAGTTTTACAGACTGGTATATTCCCATCGTTCATTGCGATGGAGTTGATTTCATAGATCATTAACTGAGCCAATTTGTTCAGCTTTATTTGCCAATAATATTGATTTTTGTTTTTGCCCCGGTGACAAGCTTCTCCCGTCGAATTTTGGGAGCGGTCGTATTTGCCTAAAGGGTGTGGCTGGCTTATGGGTATACAATGAGCCATCATTTGGGGACTTACTGCCCCTGAAACTATCATCCGTATATCGATTGGTCTCAACAGTGGCCCAGCTGTCAGTAACAATTATTTCATTTAGCGACCATTTAATGACCAACCCACGTGTTGAACGCATAGTGCATCTTACAGGCTCTAGATTTTTATGTTTAATTAGAGCAGGCATGCATTGACATTCAAAGTCAAGTGTACACTGACCGTAGAGGAATAAACAGCTAATGATTAACCAATAACGATATTAATTGGATTCTTAAAAATTAATGACTCAACAAGTAGATTAAATACCCCAAACGGGCAACAATTCATAAATGGGATAAACGCTATAGTATTATGAAAAAAAGGATGACATACAATGTTTTGATTTTTATGATATGGGCCGATGAATATCTTTTTTTTTCACGTAGTGATCATTATTGTTAAGTTTTAAAAAATTATACAACAAATCTTGCAAACTGTTTTATTGATTTAAAATGACGAAACAATATCGATGAGATAAGATGCAATATGGATGATATGAGAAATCACGTAGTGATCATTATTAGGCCTATATATATTCCACTAATTGTGGACATGTAATTTGTTTTTTTAAATATAAAAACAAATCTTGCAAACTGCCTTACTGACTTCAAATGACGAAACTGAAAATCTCAACAATTTGGAGGATCTGACGTTTCGATACTTTCGAGGAGGTCAGACTCTCTCGACGTTAACACAAATCGCGCCCTCCAGAATATTTGTACCAAAACTAAAATTCAAAAGTTAGAGGGTTTGACGTTTCGACCCTAACGGGACATTTCTAAAATGTTTCGATCCTAGCAGGACCTTTCTCAAAGGTCCTGCTAGGATCGAAACGTCAGGCCCTCTTACTTTTGAGATTAATGGATTGCAGGTCATTTTAGTCTGTGAGCAGTTTTTGTATTCACTTCATTAAAACGATTTTTAAATAAGACTTAAGGCTTTGCATGGTGGGTGAATATAGGAAGGTTTGCGGTGATACCATGTATAAGGTCTCTTAAAGAAGAGGTGTGGTTCTGAAAAGAACCTGAGTGGTAACTCGACTTACTTGTATGGATAGCCCAGGCTCTGAAGAGCGAGGCATCTTTGTCACACGTCCATCCGTGCCTTGCTGCGTGCTTCCAAGGAATCTTGACCAGCTGTTCCCCCTCGTCCAGCCACTCCAGGCCCGGTATCAGACGATCCTGGATGTTCTTGATGAGCCAGGGACGGAGCCGCATCCTCTCGGCCGGCCTGGCGACCGGGTGAGCGGGTGAGATGACCACACCGGCGCCGCTAACGACGACGGGTGCAAGGGCGTGGTTGGACGGCGTTGGAGATGACATGAGTACTGGCATGCTTCGTTTGGTGGACCAAAGGATCTGCCGAACGCAAACAAGAAAACAAGAAGTAATATAGACAATATTGCAAACTGATTTCTGACCAAAAGGACAAAAATGAAAATTTAAACGACAGAGACACTTTGGCGGTGTGATCCTAGCATGACCGTCAGAATCAGTTGATATTTATTTAACTTGATTTTCAATAGCCCAGGAATTTCCCAGTCAATTTAGACCCCAAAGAGTTGCAACATTTTCTTGTATTATCTTCCCCGTTCTTTATTTTCTTTCCTGATCAGGTTAAACGATGCATAAAACCCGATTCAATAGTGAAACTCTCATGAAATAATGATAGCATGACCATGTCTTCTATGAAAATTAAATGACGTCGTTCGCTAAGGATGAAAAAATGCTCAAATTTTTACATTTTTTGGAGGGCAGAGAAATGGCGAAACAAAACAAAACTGTCGTATTAGGAAAAATGCCACTCCCATTTTCCCTGGAAATTGTTACAAATTCGAAACATAATTCAATCAGCAATTCATGTTTTCCACATTATATTAACAGCTCCCAAAGCTATTTCGGAAAGACGAATGCCATGGGAGCAACACATACTTCAACGCTTAATCCAAATTAGAAAGTTTATCCAAAATGCAAGTAAAAGCAAGAAAAATGCGAGGGACATTCCTGACGGCAAAAACGAAACAACTCTGTAAGTCAACCATATTACCATGACGACGAGTACCCCCCTGAATTCCTTGACTATTAGCGTGAAATGGACTTGGGAAATATCCTCTCCCGAGTAGAAAACTTCCTCATTTTGTTCAGGCACCGCTAGGTTGGAATTCTAATTCCTCGCTCGCTGCATGGACGTTCATAAGAATTTCTACGGATGACGCAATCCTGCGTAATGTCAGAAGATTCGCAAGGGACCAACGATTGTAAAAATGCGATCATTGAAATTTGTATCAGGATGGTTAAGCCTACAAACTGCAACTCATGGTGTATACAATGTTATTGAATCCTTTATTAGACTAATTTCACAGCTATGTCACAAGACATGCAAAGGACCACCAACTGTAAAATGCGATCATAGAAACTGTTTTTCATGATGGTTTAGCCTATAAGCCTATAATACAACTCATGGTCTACATACAAAGTCAATGAATCCTTTATTAGACAGATTTCACAGCAATCAATCAGGAAAATGACGAAGTTAATCGACGCGTGTGTGGTACCTTTTACTGATTCTATTTTTTGGTATGACACCCCAAGGTTGGTTTAAAGTTTCCCTAGAGCAGTGCGTGCGTGGAGGAGCCACATTCCCCAGGCCTTAGTGTACCGTGCTCATTGCGAAATTGACCGTGGACAGCGCGTGTGCTTGCCTGCTAACGCCCATTCACGGACTCGGTACACCGAGGCAGCCATGTTTTTGTGTCCCTCTCAGAAGAATGATAGGCGTGAGTCAAAACCGCTTATCTCTTTCTCTCTAAAACCTCGATCACGCCCATCACAAAGAAAGAATTGTGCAAAGTACCTGCAAACATCACGCCCATAGCACAACAATAACACATTTCAACAAAAATAAAAAGAAAATGTATTAGTAGTGCAATCGTACCATTAACCAACCTCTATCGTACGGATGCCATTATTGATTAAAATAAATGTACGCTATAGAAAAAAAACTAAAACAGAATACACTCCGTCAAGCTAGCAACATGGACTACTTTAGTTTCTGGAATACTGCCATCCTAAATATCCTAGACCCAAATCCTAGCAGTAATTAGAAGACAGGGTAGAAATTCTGAAGAAAAGAGAAACTTTCAAATCGAACAAAGTTGCATGCCCTCAAATGCGAAATTTCATTCCGTTATGCCTAATTTATTTCTCGTCGTCCAGCCTTCAGAAATTCCAACTGGTAGCACACCCTCTGACTATTACTATTAGGTTCCGTAATCCGCGATAAAGAAACCAGAAATACCAGAAATCCACCGCTAAAAGGGTCAGAAAAACAAACATGCAGACTCGCTCATCCTGCCAAAACAATATTCAACCAAGAAATGGCGGGAGTAAAAGAGAAAGCGTGTACATACGAGGTTGTCCCGGCACATAGGTACCGTCTGCAGACTCGATTGGCCGGCCGTCTGTCCTCGATAACTTCCTCAAATATCTGCTAATCCGTCAAGTTCGCAGACCGCTCTCAACGCGTCCAAGGTATAGAAATCTACACGCAGGAACTCGTCAAGTTTGAAGCCAAGCACACACGTGGGTCTAATACATGTACTGTATCCATATACTGTACATGTACATGTACATGACTTGTACAGTATTCTTGAACACTGCACGAGCCCACTGCGTTCAACATTCAAGTCACGCGGATCAGACACCAACGTGACGCGCGCGCAGTCACAGGCGTATCTGATTAGTTTGACGTCAGCGTCCCGACAGCCAATGAGAATCCTCCATCCATAAGCGTGTATATCATAGTAGTTTCAACGGACCAATGGAGAGCCCTCTACACATTTATGAATGGAAACCGCCCTTACGCACTCGCTGCTTTAGTTGCTACCCATTTTAAGTTAATTCTGTCGATTTGAAATAACTCCGAGTGGAAATTAAAAAGAAAAAACTGGTCATCGCTCGTTTCCCTAAAGCCCTTTAGGCAAGAGTGGAATTAGTTAAGTACCTAAGATATTTTTTTGTATTTGGATTGAGAACGTTTTCTGCCCACGCACCAATTACTGTACGTGCAGCACCCGCTGTGGACCACGTGACTCATGCTACCTCGCCATTGGTGGTCCAGGGGGTCATGTGATCTCACGGCTACTTGATACACTCAGTAGTCCTAGTCATGCATTGAAGTATGCAATTCAAGGTTAGATAGACCCACACGTAGACACTAGGCATACTGACAAGACGGTTACACCGTTCACTGGCACCTATAGTCCCAATCATTGAATCGAACGGCGAATTAATAAATAAATAATCTTAAAATCTTAGGCGAGCCTGAACTTGACAATGGATTCCTGCTATCGGTCAGACCACGTTCGGACGGAATCTACACAGAATTAACTGCAACAATTATCTTAAAATTGAGTGGGCCTGACGTTTCGATCCTAGCAGGACCTTTCTCAAAGGCAAATATCATCTGCTCAGTAAGTACCTTTCGCTTGCCATTTGTTCAACAGTGTGATTCTATAATAAATAGTTCTTATGTCGGGACTAGCAGAAAATAAACCGTTTTGTTTAATGTTTCCCAACAATACAAATATCCCTGATAGTATATCTAGCATGAGCGTTCGACAGAACATGATTGCGTAGGTACTGGATTGGGATTCTTCTTAAATTTTTAGGTGTTGCGGGCCTACACAAACCTTGAGACCTACATGTAAAATCGGGCAATCACGATTCATGAACACACTATCGGATTCGGTAGTCAATTTCTCAGCAAGCCACGCGCAAGCAAAAATCGTCCGACTTCAAAGAAAGTATCGGAGCTATTACAGATGAATTATCTTTCCAAGATCACATTTCCAGCAAGTCCATTCTCTGTATCGCTAAAACACGAGGACCCCAACACGCCAGCCATTTCCAAGTAGCATTTCCTCCTAACGGGGTCCGAACTGGGCCCTTTTCCCTCCCAAGACAGGGTCACCCATATCCCCTGCAAGTACAACCCTGGAGTTTCTAGGTAAACGACCGCAACAGGAAACCAGAGGGAGTTAGGGTCACCGTATCGGGCTTGAAAACGGCAAAGGAACCGACCATTGCCTAGACTGGATCCATTGAAATGGCCAGAACTCTTTGGATATCGAGATCATTGATAATTATTATTACAGATTGAAGACTTCACAACTATATGGTTTAGGAATTGCTAGCGTTTTGCTTAGATCAGTGTTAATTACTGCATTGTCTTTGGTGCGTGTAAATATAGAACCCTTTCACCAATTAACACTGATATACCATAATTAAAATAAAATCAGAGGCAAGAAGCTACGCTTAGCAGTCCATAGAAATATAAAAAATAAATGCAGTCAAAACTCAGATCGTCTGGGTCGATCGGAGGACCTTTTAAATCCCGCCTTTTGATATTATGCACAAACTCCCATAACATCGTGAGATTTAAATCGTGAAAGTCAGCTTCATTATCAAATAATTATACAACACGACTCAAAGGCTGACTGATTTTAAGTGTGACTGAAATGATTCTGATGGAATCGTAGTCCGAAGACGAACTTTGCGAGGAGATTGGTTGATACTCGCAGGCTGGAACGAGTGTCAACTTTCCACAAAATGGTGGATCTTGAATTGTCCATAAAAAACAGAACTTCAACCCACCATTGATTGAAAAATGCACCCATAGCAACAACATTTCACCCATATTACAGGCCGGAATAAGGCTCAGCATACCAAGCACACCGTCTCGAAGACAGACAACAATTATAAGTGAACGTTTCACACGAGAAGAAACTATAGTGCCCGAATCTCCATATAAACCAGATGACGGCTACCCTTAATGAAACCGGTGAATGTGGATTGCACTGGGGACAACGTTGTTACGATACAAGGAAGTGGGCACCAGGAGGGGAATGTCTCCGGAAAGGTACGTGTTTTTGTTTTATCAGGCCCCGACAGACTCCGTCCATTAGAGACCTTGTTTTCCTTCCAGTTCTCTCACGGACAGTCGAGTTGTTGATTCGGATGTTCCCCGTGTCCCCAACCCTCAACCGTGTGAACTCAGACCCCAACAATCGCTCTACCAGCACCAGATGTAGTTTTGCACGTGACAATATTTACAACGCATTTGTCACGGCAGGTTTCTACTGAGTGAGATAGGGCGGTGCCAGTGGAAGAAATGATGAAGTCGGTGTAGACTCAGAGGGCTTGGACAAGAGGGCGGTAGCGATTGCGCAACGCCAACCGCCACTTAGCCGGAGGCAAAAGCGGTCCGCTAAAACCCCATCTGCACCCACGCACTCAACGCACGTGACAATCATTCACACAAGAGACAACAGCTTCACAAACTTCATCGCGACATTCACGACCTAAACGATAATAGTCAGATATCAAAGTCAACATCGACTGTAATGCTTATCTAAAATGAAGACACTGCTTCTTTTCAACATCCGGTAGTAAAGGTGTACTCAATTATTAGGCTACACTAATCATGTCAATGTTTACCTGTCAAAAGATGCGGGAGAGTGAGAACATGCAGGAAGGAAATCCATCCTCCGTGGTGAGACTAAACGCTAAAAGTCCGTTTTAATTCACGGGACTTCAACGTGCAACAACCTCTACCTACCATGGTTTACAAAGATTGTCAAAGAACAAGAAATAAAGCAATCTTACCTTGGCTAAGAGAGAAAAGATGTCTGGAAAATGGTGAAGTTTGGAGCCCAAGAAGTCCTAAGAATCCGACAAGGTAAGACACGTCCGTTCGGGACAACCTTCTCTGATGACTCACACTGGCCACAGTGTTATCACAGTGGAAATCCCGCTTATATACTGCGCTAGGCCCTCACCCGCGACCCTCCGTACTCAAACACGCCTTCCGTAGTTCCCCGCTCTAAAAATAACCCGCGCCCATTGATAAGATCTGCTACGTCACATGACCTTTACTCGCAGCGCTGCATATTCATGAGCAAGGCGGAATTAAGCCGCGCGCTGATTGGTCAGTGCGCGCAGCTATACCATATATGGTACACGGCTTTATCTGTGGAGGGGCGCTTCCGGAAGGCCGGAAGAGATTTTTATGAATGAAGTGCCGCTGTGAATAGACCACGTGATCGTGACGACACAATTGAGTTAGATAATAGCGGCTCACAGTGAATGCAGCGTGTCACTACAAGAATGGACGGGGTTGAGTTACCGAGCACTGTGCAACTCATTACAGAAGCGATTGTACTCGTGCAAATGCGAAGGAACTAGTGGAATTTTAATCCGCAAGAAATATGTTAATAATGCAAAGGCACGTATACCTCCCTGCTAGTGAAAAGACAGAGAAGTGGCCTAATTGTGAGAGATCGTCTCAACTTTGAAGCACCGAACTGGACAACATGACAAGTGATATGGTTAAATCGGCGTGCCATTGCACAGAAAACAACGAAGAAATATTTGAGGATGTCAAGTAATTTTAAACCAACACAAAAGATAAATGCAAATTGAATTATCTCAAGAATTTAGAGGGCCTGACGTCCTAATCCTAGCAGGATATTTCTCAATAAAATTTAGTTTCCATTACATTTCCACCACTTGTTGAATTTCTTTCAGATTTTAGTCGACATGTAGTCTTTAATTGTTTGTATTAAATTAAACAATGAATGAAAATGATACAGAAAAGCAATTATATAAATATTATATAAATATTATATAATTTGCAATGGTGGGTCTTGGATTATCTTCCCCTTTCTGCAATATTTAGAGTTATAATGATTAAGATATTATCATCCTCTGCCAGTTTGAGAAAGGTCCTGCTAGGATCGAAACGTCAGGCCCTCCCTATAATTTTTTCTTTTTGCTTTTTGGTCATTTTAGTCGGTAAGCAGTTTGCAACCTTCTTCATAAAAACTCTCACTTTATCATTATCATCCTACCTGTCAGATCGCTCTTACAATCTACCCACTCACACCCAACCGCAAACATTCCATAGAAAGAAAGACGGCATCGAAGCACGCGTGACTGTATGGGGTCTTCAAGGGCTACCCTAGTAGTACGAGTAACACGTGTTGATTTGCACTGACCACGGTGCCAGCTATGGCCAGTCAAAATATCTGTACACATTTCTGTGGCATTGTAGACTCAGTAAATACCCGCTATCAGACAGGAGATTACCATACTTCCGTTTTCTTATCGCGTTAGCGTATAACGGTCTTCCCGCTGATAAACAGCGTTACGCAAAGAACAATCCTACTGACACAACTGTGAATGAACAAGGTCAGATTTCACCAATTAGTAATCTATTTTAGTTTGGTCTCACTGCCCGATATAACTGTTTCGCCACACGCTTCAAATCTCTGTCTAGCCGCAATGATTTGATTTCGGGAGACCGCAACGGCTTGAACTGTTTACAAGTGAAAATAATTATTAATGAGGGGTAGCCATGATAGTTCGGTAAACAAATACAAGAGAGACGATTCCTTGTGGCTCCTCAGACGACCTGATTTCAATTCTCAAAATTTAGCGAGTCTCACGTTACGATCCTAGCAGGACCTTTCTTAAAGGCAGAGTGACCAAGATTTCAAGACTCTTTGAGCTTTGGTCTTGCTCCAACCAAACACTCTGCTTATTTTCAAATGTTATAACATCATTTCCTCGGTTAGAAAACAATATCTTCTTTCAGTAAATTGCAAACATGTTTCAAACTGCTTACTCAATAAAATTACCAAAAATGCAAATTTCAAAAATTATGAGAGCCCTGACGTTTCGATACCAGCGGGAGATCCTGGCACTGACAAATCAGAGGCATTCTGCCTTTGAGAAAGGTCCTGCTAGGATCGAAACGTCAGGCCATCCTAATTGTTGATAACTTCTGTCAGTATGAAATACTAGGAAGATGACACCGTTCTATGAAGTAATTGGCTGATCATTATTTAATTAATATCACGACAATTTTGTCTGAATTTTGTCTGAAACTGAAGTGGCCACCAAACTCCAACTCTTCAACTAATTCCTTTTACAAAATCTGTTGCAAACTGCTCATTGACTAAAATGACCTGCAATACATCAATCTAAAAAGTTAAAGGGCCTTTGAGAAAGGTCCTGCTAGGATCGAAACGTCAGGCCCTCTGCAGCGTTTGAGAATCCTTTTACAACCGATGAGGTATATGTTGCTCGGAATAGTGAAGGACGTGAATCTCAACATGATTTCTCTGCTTTAGCTGACTTGCCAAATATTATTTCTCCTCAGTATGTGCCAGTAAAGCTCATTAATATTTTCTGATAATGATGTGGACTTTGAGGTCCTACCTACGTCATCGTTGACATGACAAAGCCCGGTTTGTTTACACCAAGGTCGACTTACCTATGCTGGGTTTACTTGACAATCTGATATCGTAATTTGATAGCTGTATGTACTTTTGAAAATCAGGATTTTCTAATGGATGAATACTTGGGCCTTTAACCCCATCTGCACTGGGGGGGGGGGCTTGGAGGTCCTTCCATAGTTTGTGTTACTGCATCGCGACTCTGCACAATTGGAATTCTCGCTTCAGAACTTTCCCCCATGTTGTATTATATATATCGGACATACATATCTGGCGTTACATGTCTAGCATGCGCAGGTCATTACAATTGCATATATGTGACCCGGTACACCATAATGAGAAATAACCCCCACTTCTGAGATTTTGAGATTTTCTAATTATGTGAAAGAGTATACCATTAGCTTTCAAATTGTATCAAAATTTCCGCCAATACATTAACTTTCCGCAAAATACCCCAAAAATTGAGAAGATACTTTGAGAATTGAGAAGATACTTTGAGTTTAGGCGTTGTTTACACGAAATTTGTTTTGGTGGGATATTCCTCATGTCGATGTGCCGGGTCACATATTTGTGTACAATTTAAAACTCTGAGAGAGTGGCTTGCATTTCTTTATGAATCTTGCTCAGGAATTAATGTTGCACTGATTTCATGCTACTGTATGGTTCTGAGAGAAACTTTAGTTTGGAAACAATACAAACAGAAGAAATTAAAAAAACAAAACATAGTGAACAAAATGAAAACATAAACTTTGCCTTTGAGAAAGGTCCTGCTAGGATCAAAACGTCAGGCTCTCAATAGAGGGACCTCTGAGGTCCCCAGTATCTTCATGTATCAAAATACCCCAGAACAAAATACCCCAGGACAAAATACCCCAGAACAAAATACCCCAGAACAAAATACCCTAGAACAAAATACCCCAGAACAAAATACCCCAGAACAAAATACCCCAGAACAAAATACCCCAGAACAAAGATATTATTCATTATTCTTATTCTTCTTTCCAAAACAATGGTGTAATGAAATACCAATTGATAAACGTTCCTGATTGAAACGAGGTTTCTTATAAAATGAAGTAAAATTGAGAGTATCGTCTTTCTCTTTATACTATGAACACGGTTACTATACTAGGAGTTGCTGAAGTTACTTTATCAAGAGGTAAAGAGGTTGATAACCAATTTGCGTCATTTTTACCTGGGGTCGTTCACGAGGGAAGGAGGACGGGACGTGCGTTGGGAAGGAGGATTACCCCCTGTACATGATAAGATGTCGCAGCGTTAATTCACATGGATTGTAGCTACCATAATTCATCTCCCTAGAGCGTGATCTAGGATCTTTAATCTGGCATTTCGTTATGTAATGTTATCACTCTATCAAGGCTATGCCTCATTTTGTTAATGTCTTTTCATATTTGCTTTGCAATCAAGTGTCGACTTATCTTCTATCATAAAACAAGCGTGGGACATCGCGATATCACTGCGTGTATGATTTTCAGCCGGTAGCCTCAGTATGATCCTGTCAGCAAAACTATTCATGTCGTATCCTCAAAACAATCAATCATTGTACCAGGGACACATTTCATTCTACTGCAGTTCGCTCAAGGTCAGAGACCCATCTCCTCTCATTCTAAGCGACCAATCGTCCTAGAAGTCAAAGCAAGAAATATTGCACCACAGTATGGCATAGTAGGGGGACTTTTGGTCGCTGTAGCAGAATGCATGAATAAATGCCTTGCGGTGCATACTTCACTGCAGTCTGCAACAGATACCGGTTTGTATACCATCAATAAATAGCCATATGAGGGGGAGATAACTTGGCAAAGCTATTGTTCAAACAAGAAGACCGATTGTCCTTTGCAATTTAACCCATAACCTCCAAAAGGTTTTACATGTGGACTTATTGAGATGTTCAGTGATTTGCCTCCATTGACGTCACACCTTGCTCTTGGGGTAATTCCCAAAGCTCACAGTAGTGTCAATTTAGCAACAAAATGATGATTAAAGGCTCAATGCTGATTGGGAAGATTGGAAAACATCGATGTCCACTGATTTCATTTTGATTTACACAGTTTGTAGATGGTCATGATGGAATCCTCATGTTGAAATCTTACAGTCTGGGATGCTGTAATTCTCGAGAAATCGTCACTCAAACATCGACAAATAGTTTATTACTCGCGAGTAATATATTATTTCTTACACCACAGAACGGTGCGAAAACCGTGACGGTTTTTTCCTTTTTCTACTTTCTCAGATTACCATTTGAGCTAAAACCTTCGCAGGATATCTTTTCTTTAATGTTGAATGGTTTAACATAGAAATTGTGGCAATCTTTTGACTGTTACCAATTTTTATAGGGCCTTTAATAATTGTCAAACTTCACAATATGGAACCGTACTTTGATCGTTGTCTCCATCATGTTCTCCCACAAATCTATCCATATTTTATTATTTCTCACAAAAGAAAAGGGCACAACGTTTCTTTCTTACGGCCTTTCTCAAAAGCTGAATTAATTAATTGCTAGGATTATTCTATTCATTTGCCAATGGGTGAATGAGGTGACAAACCGTGCCATCACCCACGAAAATGAAACGAATAATGAAATATTTGAATAGAAATCAACTCAGAAACCGTTCGATTGAAAAGTACGGCCAGGGGAGACTCCATCTGGCGTGTGCTGTTCAACAACAAGTTCTTATCTGATTCTGAAACGAAAATGCCCGCCAAGAAGCCAATGATTGGAAAGATAGGGGCGTGGTCTGTGGCCCCCTCCTTGTTTGCCTTGAAAGCCAACGAGAATCGATAGCTTATACAGCAGTGTTCGGCCTCTCATCTGACCAGGAGGGACAAAGAACTTGAAGTTGTTTTCAGAAGAAAAAAAATGGTCCGTTTTCATCGGAAATGTTGGGATATACAAAAATGTTGCAAACTGCTTACCGACTAAAAATTACCAAAATGCAAATCCCAAAATTTAGTGGGCCTGACGTTTTGATCCTAGCAGGACCATTTTCAAAGGCCTTTGAGAAAGGTCCTGCTAGGATTGAAACGTCAGGCCCACTAAATTTTGGGAAATGTTAGAAATTAGTTGGTTATGACCAAAATACTTGAGACTGTCTTGCCAAATAATGCTACTTAAGAACAACATTGGTCAAATTATTCTTCGATATTACCCACAAAATAGTTTACAGTGTAATATCATATATCGGTGTATCATTTTATATCAGTGAATCATTTTCATCATAGTGTATTTTTACAGTTGATTACGATAGCGTATTAGTGACACCACACAGTCAAAGTTACACACTCTCTTTGCCTTTGAGAAAGGTCCTGCTAGGATCGAAACGTCAGGTCCCTCTAACTTTTGAGAATCATGTATTGCAGGTCATTTTAGTCAGTGAGCAGTTTGCAATAGTTTTTGGTATTTACTTCAAAGTTACACAATATGTCCCTTTTTGAAAATGAAGTATCTGAGGACCAGGGAGCAAGACGCAATTAGCAGGCTAACGTCTTAGTAATATCTAAATATTCATATTTCGGTTTGCAAATAATTGTCTTTAAGCTGCTGTGCTACTCTGCTATAAATGACCCTTGAAATAAATATTTGTATAAACTTTGAGAATTGCAAATCGAAACACTTCTGGCGACCGAAATAACATCAGGTGAAACAAATATTAGTTTATTTTGATATTTATGTTTTAGTTTTAGTGTTAGTTTAATTTCCGATGACACACGTGTTCTTATTTACTTGCGAAATAGAATCGTTTTCATAAAAAGAAAGAAAAAAAAGGATGAATATCTTCGCATACATGTATCGATTTTAGAATCGCTGACAAAAGGGCAAGGATTATGCTGGTTCGGTATCAAGTGCAAGGTATCCTCATCTCTGTCATTTTCGATTTTTTTTTTTACATTTTTAAGTGTCAAGTGGGTACTTAAAATGATTACCATCGATGATTCACTTGCAATGTTTGAACCACATTTTCCACTTATTTTATTGTCATTATTGCTCTCAACATTAAGGCGAAGTAACCTTCCGCTTTGCTTTTTGATCCTCTACGTTTTGCGGTTGCTTCACAGTAGATGCAGCACAGGCAGGCTTGTTTCCACTCATAGAAAAACTCGGATCAGTCTTGAATTAAGAATTCATATTTCATTTTTTGTGGATCTCAAATTTGGCAGGTGAATGAACACTTTGACAGATAGTTCAGCATTTATTTTTCTATTAGTTCTACCCCTTAGCCCGACTGGCTTTTGTTGTATAGGGGTCGGTGAAATAGCTGGCGAAATAAAGGATGCAATTCACACAGTAAGCCTTGCACGGAGCTTCGTGTACCTTCTGTTGCCTTTGTGACTGAAAACGAAAGCCGTGGGAAACATAATCTGAATCAAAATGAGAAATAGTTGAGATTTTTGCTTGAATACGGCAAAGTCCCGCGCAACTTTGCTGAAATCGTCTGCACTGTTGAGACATTCCATTCACTTGTGGGGGTGCATCAGGGGAAGACTTTCGGTTTACCAGCCAAGTGGGCTTATTCATGTATCTGTTTATTTATTTACTGTGTGGTTTGTGGAGGCTGACATGTTGCCAAACATTTGGGTTAAGTGGACAGTGAACGCGTGTAATTACCATCCTCACTCCACACCTTCCAAGTGACAGGGGAATTATGATATGGGCTCAGAACAGGGTGGGGATGTAAAAGGGATGATCTTGAAGATACAAGAACGTGGGATGGAGATGATTCGGCAGATGAGTTGTCGAAGGGCGGGAAGCTGAGGATGACGATGATAAGGAGGATGAGGAGACGGGAGAGGAGAAGTAGAAGGGAGGAAGGGGAGATAAGAGGAGGAGGAGAAGGGAAAGAAGGGGGAGAAGGAGGAGGAGGGGAGGAGGAGGAGGAGGGGGATGAGGAAAAGGAGGAGGAGAAATAGAGGGGAGGAAGAGGAGATAATAAGAGGGGAGGAGCATGAGTAGGGGAGGAGGGGGAGGAGGAGGAGGAGGGGAGGAAGAAGAGAGCACCTGGACAGGGAACATGTTAAGGAAAACGAAGGACACCAAGACATCACAATCGTTGTCATTGTAATATTGATACTTAATGTTAACAAATGATAGAAATATCTCTACTGTGGGCTACAAATTAACATACAGTAATAATAAGCCAACGTAACATACAATACAATAAACTAATTGTCAAATCTGTGTTTGATTCTGAAGCCAAATAATGTGGGAACAAAACCAATAAGTCTATAAATTATATCATGAGCTTTATTGCTAAAGGCAATGTGGAATGTTATGGCCTTGTCACAGCAAACCTGCTAATTCCATAGCGAGTATTTTCACGGTTCAGCACGAGAGAATCCAGATCCTGGTGAATACAGTGGGGAATACAGGAATACAAAGGGACAACAGCAAGCCAGCCCCCCCCCCCGAACAAAAAAATATTCCGGGAATTCTCACAGGAAGCTTTTCACAAGAGCCGGTGAAGCGGCCCAGAATGCTTCCGACAGAGAAAGTCTGGGAAAGTCCCGGAAAACTTTGGACGGTGAAATGTGATCCATGTTCCCCGGTGAAGACCCGACTGAGTCATAGGTGGAATATGTTCAATAAGGGACGGTTTTCAGACGGTTTCCATTTCTGCAATGTTTATGGGTGTTGGAGGGATTTTCTACGAAGGTTCTGAGGAGACATTTCGAAATCTTCTCTCTTCACGGCAACATTCAACCATGGAGGAAGGAAAAAGACAGGAGTTCGAACGGCCCGCCAAGCCCCACAGGATATTTACTGACCAATTAGCATCCCTCACTGGCCTCGGTGATGGTGGTGGTGGTGGTGATGGTGGTGGTGGTGGTGGTGGTGATGGTGGTGGTGGTGGTGGTGGTGGTAGTGGTGATGGTGGTGGTGGTGGTGGTGGTGGTGGTGGTGGTGGTGGTGGTGGTGGTGGTGGTGGTGGTGGTGGTGGTGGTAGTGGTGGTGGTGGTGGTGGTGGTGGTGGTGGTGGTGGTGGTGGTGGTGGTGGTGGTGGTGGTGGTGGTGGTGGTGGTGGTGGTGGTGGTGGTGGTGGTGGTGGTGGTGGTGGTGGTGGTGGTGGTGGTGGTGGTGGTGGTGGTGGTGGTGGTGGTGGTGGTGGTGGTGGTGGTGGTGGTGGTGGTGGTGGTGGTGGTGGTGGTGGATGGTGGTGGTGTTGGTGGTGGTGGTGGTGGTGGTGGTGGTGGTGGTGGTGGTGGTGGTGGTGGTGGTGGTGGTAGTGGTGATGGTGGTGGTGGTGAATGTGGTGGTGGTGGTGGTGGTGGTGGTGGTGGTGGTGGTGGTGGTGGTGGTGGTGGTGGTGGTGATGGTGGTGGTGGTGGTGGTGGTAGTGGTGGTGGTGGTGGTGGTGGGGGTGGTGGTGGTGATTGTGGTGGTGATGGCGGTGGTGGTGAATGTGGTGGTGGTGGTGGTGGTGAAACAAATTCTGATTATAATGCAGAATAATGAATAAGCCCCTAACTATAATTCAAATATATATTTAATTTTTTTTAATATTAACGATTACATTAAGTTGATGAATCCACGACACGAAGGGAGCATTTCTGAAGCCAAATCAGAAAAAAATCATTCACAATTTTCATCAGTAAACTACATTTCTACATTTCGATAATAAGGACAAATGGACTACATGAGATGTGTTGGTGATTAGATCTGCTGTAAAGGACTAGCCATAGAGGGCGCTCTTCACATCCGACTGCAAGAGCCATGCTCATTAGGGCCCTTTTCCGAAACCCGGCTTAGGCTTCGGCTCCGGCTTCGTCTTTTTCATCCAAAAGCTGAAAACGAAGGTTAGAGTTCTTCGTTGAAGTTGAAGCTTTGGATTCTTTTTCAAAATGCAGTGTAACATTCAAAAACCAAGCCAAAGGCCTCCCGTTTTCATGCTTTGTACTTACAAGGACGAAAGAAAGAAAGACAAAGCCGGAGCCTGAGCCTAAGCCGGGTTTTAGAAAAGGCCCAAATATTCACGTTGGTGACCGTGACCAGAGCCATGCACATCACGTGTCACAAAATTCGAACCAATTACAAGCGCGCGTATCATGGCAACGGATGAAACCAATAGTTGGTCGGGACCGCCCAAGAAATGCAACCGTCCGAATTCAATGTTTGCAGACGCCGTAGGATTGACCAATTCCCAAAATGTTGGCACTAAATTTAGACACCTCGTCTTCTCCGTTATCATTATTTTTGCCATTATGGGTGGTTCCGGTATTTCAATGCGATATTCTGCCAGTTCTTGATTCCAGTGTTTAGCAGACAGCGGGGTTTTTCAGACTCTCCAAGAGATGGATGCCCTTCTCCACAACTGGCACAAGGTTCGGGTGGATGTAACCGAGTCAAAATTGTCAAACTTATTGAGTTATTTTCGTGCTTCATTGTAAGGTGGCAATAAAACACAGCAGGTATAAATATAAGCTCATTATTTTCAAGACAGGCGTTGAAGGTTATTGATTAATAAACATTTTCACGGCAGAAAAAAAGGTGATAATGTTTTTCTCCAAACCGCGCAGTTCTAGGGCAAACATTGACCCAATTTTACCAAAAATGACCAGAATTTGAGAGGCAATGTTGTTGGCCCGTCAAAATTTAACCAGCGTTCGTCAAAGTTTGACCAAGATTTGGCCTTCCAATGGATGACGATTGCCCTGCTTCCCTGCCTAACCAATCCAGCTAAAAACTTCACAGCCAGCCTGCACACAGCCATCTTGAACAGTGGTGGAAGTGTGGTATATTATAATTCATAATTCATAGATACATAAAATCACTGAGCAACTTGGCAACGAGCTTCTATCTATAATCTTCCTCCAATCAACCTTCATGCTACGAGTAAACTCATTTTACAAGTAAACTGTTGATGGCTTGTGAGATTGCTTGTCCCAAGCGCACACACACGTACCTATTCTCCACAGCATATTTCTTTAAGCATTATCTATTCATGCATGCAGACATACAATGCAGTCTGGCGTGTGTTATGCATTCAGTATAAAGTATGCGTATTCCCATGCAGTAAACCATTGATGTTTGCTATGCAGAGCTCCCAGTAACAACGCCAAGCATTCTTCGTGTCGTCAAGGAGGTCGCCTACATTAAAGGGTATTAATACCTCCTTAGTCTCGTCTTGCAGGCCGATAAGTAACTATCACTTCAAGTACCCCACCTCTGGCATCTTACATACATTCAGCATCAACCTGGTCATCATTGTACGACGTCTTAAGGTGAGCAAATAGGTGCATTTTGTAGACTCAGTCTAGATTTGACCGTGTACAGATTTCGGCCTCATAGCCTACGTACGTCTGCTGCGTTTTGTAATGGCAATCATCGACCTAACGAACTCGGTGGTATGTTTTGCTGCAGAGTGACCGTCATCATGGATGGTGAGCCTAGTCTTGATCTCAAGGCGCCGATGAGTCCCACCGCATATTTCAGCATGGGACTGGTGTTGACAATCGAAGGTAAAGTCATTGATTTATAAATGGTTGTGTAAACAAAATGCTGCGCTATGAAGAGACAGCTGGATATAAGAGTCTTTGTTTATTAGTGTAACTAATGACACATCATTCGTAAGATTTGTGACAATTTCATCGGTTTGCTGTTCAATTTATTCAATCAATAGAGAACAGGGTCTACATTTCGAAAACTGTCTGTACTCTAGACACTCATCCCCGTATTGAAACAAAGGTATTATCAAAAGGAAAGAACAATAGTCTCAGTTCACATATCACCTGTTTGATCCTTATATAAAATGTTTAGTGTACCACTAGCCATTGTAAACAAAACTACAAACAGCTCTGATCCCTTTTGATTAAAACTTATAAGTTGAACAGGATTGTCAATTCAAAGGATAAAGTCAATTTAAAGAAACCAGGGAACTATTAACCGCATGTAGAAATGGTTTGGCTTGGTAATAATATTACATAATATAATATAATAATATATCATATTGCCTCATGCAAAGGCTTCGTCACGTGGCTTAAGCTCTGGCTTTACCTTCCTCTATATATTTCTGAAAATCCATTTCAAATAATCAGATAGAACCAAATTCAATAACTTGACTGTGAATTTTACATTTTGAAACAGATTGTATTTCCAGCTGTTGGCCGATGAGACCCATGACGTTCATTGACCCTTGTGACCTTTGAACTTCATATCAAATCAAGATGGTGGCGGTAGCCTCTGCTCAAGCCTCAATGCCACTTTTAGTAAAACAGTTCGTCCCGTTTAGTTTGGATCACCTGTAAGAGGAAAATACACCAGTTGTCATAAACAATTAATCCTAGCTGGAAAGGATTTGAGCGAATAAAATTTTGGACCGAAATTGGATAAAAATGAAACTCCTTCATATTATACGAAATCTCGTGAAGACGAGCAGAGTACACTGTTCGAAACGTCAAGTTCCTCCGGTTCTTTTCAGAACCACACTTACTCACGAAAGATAAATTTGACATGGTGTCACCGCAAATCTACTCCTTGTGATACAATGTCACGGGTAACTGATTCCAAATAGTGCTAGATTTTATTCATGTTTTACCTCTTTGGGACAGAAGGAAGGAAGATCGAAAATGTTTCCAAACTCAGCCGGGTTGCTGACGACGCGGAAATTAGCGTAGTTCACCAAAGACACAAAGGTTTCTGCAAAGAAAACAAACAAAAAACGCGATGACAATGACGAATTAATTTAAGTTACAGTTTGTCACTGCCGTTGTCGTCATTGTCACAGTAATGTCACAGTCACTCTTGGCAATGTCAATGGCTGATTTTTAATGATAACATCTCAATTATATTACTGTGAGGTAAACTATTGCCACAAGCTTAGAATACCCGCAGCAATAGGACAATGGTGATAATATTGCCATATTATGTTAACCATGGTAACAGTAATGCTCCTCCTTGTCATTAAAGGCCCTATACAACATTGGTAAGGGTCATCATATTGCCACAGTTCGTGAGTTGAACCATTAAACATTCCAAAAAAGCAATACTGCGAAGGTTTTAGCTCAAATGGTGATCTGAGAAAGTAGAACAATGCAAAAAACCGTCACGGTTTACGCACCGTTCTGTAGTGAAATAAACAGTTTATTACTCGCGAGTGATAAACTATTTGTCGATGTTTGAGTGAAGATTTCTCGAGAAGTACAGTATCCCAGACCGTAAGATTTCAACATGAGGGTTCTATCATGACCATCTACAAACTGTGTAAATTAGAGTGACATCTATGGACATCGATGTTTTCAGATCTTCCCAATGCTCTATCGAGCCTTTAAGACTTACTGCCCGGCTCCATGTCAATCTTGAGGGAGTTGGACAGACTGCATCCTGGAGCAATGAAGAGCGTTTTCTCAAGACGCAGCCTGTCTCCTGGCTTAGCATCCTCAGGCCACAGGGACTGGCGACGTGCAATGGTCAAAGCATCTTTCTTGTACACACCGCCGAACCAGGTGTCGGTGTTGGCTGCAAAATCTTCAATTAATCAGACAAAAGGGAGACGTTTTCATTGAAAGGAAAGCCAAAAAATTCTCAAGAAAACAGCAAAGACAATTATTTGACTAGACCTAGACTCGAACCCGAGACATTGTTATTCGTAATACTAAAAAAGAGAGGAAGTGATCAGATCTAGAACTCAGTTCATGGACATTTTAACCTTCCTGGTGACGCAGACAATAGCAGTGTAAGTTTATCAGCTATGAGGAAATAGATGGGTAGCCTTTGGGAAATACTGCCTATTATTTGTGTGGTCCTAGTGAGAGTGAAAGGTTGTCTATACTAAGTAACACTTACCGGGTACGCAGTTTTGTATTGCCGATGCTTTCAATGCAGCAGTGCAGGTCTTTTCGTCATAAATCATCCAAGTTGTGAAATTCCCCTTCACCTGAGAGACAGAGATAAAGAAGTGTTTTCATACTGACCGGAAAATAGAAATCATACAGGCCTATAAAAGGGCTTTCTGTCCTGCCTGGATCGTCCTTAATCTGGCTTTTTGTTTCGATTCAAACTTTCTTGCCTTTTGAGGCGAAAGAGTGAGGTGAACGTGAGTTTCGTAGAAAGTATCTGTATCCGGACATAATTTTTAAGAGTGATATACAAAAATGTTGCAAACTGCTTACTGACTAAAATTACCAAAATACACATCTTAAAATTTAGTGGGCCTGACGTTTCGATCCTAGCAGGACCTTTCTCAACGGACCTTTCTCCAAATGTGTGAAAAGAGTGTGAAAATAGTGTGAAGAGGTCGTAGTCAATATTCGGCATGAAGTCAAGATTCAGTTGTTTTTTAGTGAGGTTCTGATGTGATGTCACCAGAAGGCAACCTCGTACCCAAGCCCTTGTCTCCCTTCTCGTCATTGTCATGATCGTTCCCACAGGCTTGTATAATAATGGCTTCTACCTACCCCTGGCGTGTACTTCTGCACTTTGCGCACGGTAGACAGGGCGCCAGTGCGGACATTGGTGAAGAACTTGGAGGAGCCTTGTAGACCATTGACTGTGTCCCGACCATAGGTTGCAGTCTCCGTGAATACCTGGTTGTCCTTGAAAACCAGACCGGCAACTGTTTACGCAAACAGATCAGTAAACAAGTAAATCAACAGTAATATACACAAATGTTGCAAACTGCTCTCTGTCTAAAATTACAGGAGTGCTCTGTCTTTGAAAACGGTCCTGCTAGGATCGAAACGTCAGGCTCACTAAATTTTGAGACGTAAATAAAAAAGTAAACAGAGATTTACTTTTCTATCCTAGCAGGAACTTTCTCATTAATTTTGAGAAAGGTCCTGCTGCTAGGAGCGAACCGGCCATCATGCCTAGCTCCTAATTTGTGATATTTGCATTTTGGTCATTTCAGTGAGTAAACAGTTTGCAACATTTGTGTTTATTACAAAGTCACAAGAGATTTCGCGCTAAGCAGACATTCACATAAAGTGAACTCAATGAAATCGGTTTCTGGTTAGTTGACTCTTGAATCCTGGGAGTAAAAAGTTTGGCAACAACATTATTTCTGGGAGATTTGGAGGGCCTGACGGGTGAAATAATCGAGCAGAACTTTTTCCAAAACGCAGACAATATTTTTACTAAATTGTTGGCGCTTACCTATGTCCGTGGTCCAACTTTCGTGAACTGGAAAACAGCATTCCTTGGGGATAGACTGGACCCCAACCACAATCGCCACCACCAGCAGTGCGATAGAATAGTATAACTTCATCATTGATGCTGCGGTACCAGACGACGACGATGTGAGGTGTTTAGACAGAGAAACTTATTTGACGGTCAGGAGAAGGAATCGCGTTTTTATAGTCAGGACTCCAATGGGCGTGTTGGGGCGGACTGCTACGTCATCTAGCAAATTCAAAATTGTCTTCACCCATCAAAAAACACTCCAAATGATGTACCCTCTCTTAAATTTAGTGACAATCCCACTGAAATCAGCCTACCAGTATTTTGTGTAACTGACTCCTAATGAGTTCTAAATAGACTCAGTATGTTTAATAGTGTCTTAGAGTGGCAATTTCCCTAATGGTTTTGAATTCAAGATGGTTGAGATATATGCGGGCCTTCTACCGGGTCTACCTCGGGATCCATTTTATTTCATGGCATCCGGTCAATCCTGGAAACCTTGCTTAATAAGCTGACGATAATCCTTCGAGAGCTTGGAGCTTCGTAAACTAGGCAATGGAAACATTTGTCATGCCACAGACGAGCAAGGGTGGTACAGTATAGTACGGGTACTTTCAGCAATTATATCATAGGACCCATCAGTAATGCTCAGTGTAACATTAACTCGAAATTCGGGAAGGTTCGCTATCGTCTGAAGTTTCATCATCGGAAATTCATTGTTTAAATCTTTACAGATCATACAAGTTATTATTTTTTTAATTAAAGGAAATTGAAATCAAAATGATAGATATTATCGTATGTCGTTGACGGACGAATAGAAAGGTAATCCGGCGGTAGGACAGTAATTCCACACAGTCAATTCAAATATGGTCATCTTGAAAAACTAATAATATTATTGATAATAATTTGATCATTTATATGACACTGATTCCATAACATTGTTCAGAAGCGCACCACAATTAAGATAATACAAGTTAAAGGAAAACAGAATATACACAAAATACAATAAAACCACCAGAAGTAAAACACATTAATATACATGTAGCATATTAATTGAGGTCTAGTGAATTAATTAATTACTGAACTCATGACGTCTCGGTGATTTAGATTATGCAAGAAATCTTGAAATCATTAATTGAATTTCACATTCATTTGAGCATATTTGGGAGAAAAAGTAATACTTGATTTTTTCCACGATTCGTCTTTTCATAACAATTTAAACAGACTCGAAAAAATAGTCTTTGGGCACCATGCGACGTCATCGTGACGTCATCAAAATACGCGATTATCCAACACACCTAAGGTCAATCGTCTCGTGGGAAATAGCGAATAGCTTGAATCATATACAAAATCTTTTGACTTAAAAACATGCGGACAAGCACTATGCTCTGTTGCAAACAGACATAGAAGCTGTAGTTGAACATGTTTTGATTCAAATTATTTTAGTCTCACGCAACAATAATTATACCCGAGGCAATTCAACCTCATGTGAGGAACATACATTTGATTGGAGTCATGCTCTTTAACGAACAAACACGGTCTGTGGTTCAGCTGTAACAAGACCTGAATAATTAATTGTCCCACCCATTATATAATCTCACGGACACCATGGTAGTTATGTAAGTTCATTCTGAATACGGGACAAGGTCTTAATGAAGCATGTCCTACCAGTACCAGCATATATCTCATGTCCATATAATTAACAGATAATCCTTTGTATACATCCGTCCCTAGACAGATCCTAGCATTATGACACGGCACATAATATATAGGCTGATGTCTTCTCGACATTTGTAAGTGTCATAATTATACCCGATAGTGTTATCGTATAAGAAACGTTTGTAGTCATGGCATCGATTTTCTTCATCAAATTTGAGATTTGTTTCCTTTGTACTCTCCTCGATATTTGGGGGTTTCATCAAGTTAGATTCAGTTTTTCTATTCTAAATGTAATCTATATCTATTTTGGTGATATACAAAAATGTTGCAAACTGCTTACTGACTAAAATAACCAAAATGCAAATCTTAAAATTTAGTGGGCCTGACGTTTCGATCCTAGCAGGACCTTTCTCAAAGGCAGAGTGAGAAATATATCTATTTTTTTTTAGAATGTCTGTATTACCGCCTTTTTACATATCAACATTAACGTTATACTCCATGCAAGTTCGAAATCTTTTGAGATTGTTTTCATTTTTTAGAATTCATTGTGCGTACAGTGGTCCTATGCAGTGTACACAATCTCTTTGGCAATGTGTTGAGCACAGATGATCGTGCGACGCACTCCATTAGCAGGCCACATGTGGCACAGTCCGATATGATCTGAGATAGATCTGATCAAAGCGGGTGCGCGTTAATTAAGGCCACTGTTAATCACGGGATGTTGATGAGGAATGTATTGCAAGGTATACGAGTCTTGTCTTCGTGTGGAATCCTACCGACTCGAATGATCATCAGAGCTATCACAACGACACTGCGTAGTTTATGCGGAGCAGACTAGACCGATTGCGCGACCAATGTTTGCATGTCATTACGTGACTTATAGTGGGTATTTTTGCATCTCATCTGGTGCAGAACGGGAGTGGAAATGAGCAAAGAAGACTATCATATTGTCCACATTCTTCTTTGTACATTTGTCTCGCTGCTCTGTGCCAAATGAGATGAAAAAATAACCCACTATAAGTCACATGATGACATGTAAACAGTGGTCGCGCAATCGCTATTACCTTGGTTAGTGTATTTAATGCATTATGGAAAATTCAATTGCTTCATTCCTGATGTTTTACATTCATAAAGCTGTATCTATTTTCATTTTCTGATATTTCAGGGGTTCTTGGGATGCTGTGTAATGGGTTCATCCTTGCGGTCATTCTGACCAGTGGTCATCTACGCAAACCAAGATCCATCCTAAACTTGTCACAGTCCACCGGAGACTTTGGTAAATGTTTTGATTTTTTTTTTTTTTCAAGTTTTGCCAAGAACATTTTGATTGCAACCGGACATGAAACCGTGACCTCTGACAGCACTCTTACAATATGAGCCCTAAACTGGCGGCCTTTCAGAATGCTCAAGTATTTTGGGCGCCAGTCAGAAGCATTTTAACCATTTATCGTATGGTCGTTTTCAAAATGAAGGCTTAGGCTCGGGCTTAAGCTTCGGTCATATGTATCTTACGGGTTATAATATCACAGGCATCTAAAAACAAGCGTTTGGCCCCAGTTTCTCGGGGAATACCCTGTATACGTATCAAGACAACAAACCTTCGAATTCGGAAACAAACCACAACCTGGATTTTCAGGTTTTGTCAGACGGAGACGAAGCCTGAGCCCGAGCCTAAACCTTCATTTCGAAAACTGCCTGTATCTCCAGGAATCACCCCACCCCTCGTGTTCAATGTCGTCCATTGTGCCGTCGGTTCTGTTGTCTGCAGGGATCGCGGCCATGTGTCCGTTTGCTGCATTAGCAAGCTTCAAGGAAGAATGGATCTTCGGCGATCAGGGCTGTCAGCTCTATGCCTTCCTCGGGATGTTCTTTGGTACAGTCAGTATAACATCATTGGCTGCCCTTGCTGTTGATAAATACTACAGCGCCACCAACGGCCAAAGGGGTGAGTTCCTCATAAGCTAAGGTTTGACCACATCACCAATGTTAACGTCGGAAGTTTCGAAAACAAAGGTTGTCATGCTTGCAATTAAATGTTGGTCTAATGCAGAAAATAATTATGGTACGCTTCGAGTGACAGTTGAGAACAAAACGCCCTCTATAGAGTGAAATGAGGCAGTTAGATGTTTCTACATCTGAACAACAAGATTAATGTCATAAGCAATTAATTCAGATCTTTTAAAAATGTTTTTTTAGGAGAGGAAATGTCTGAGTTCCCCTGAGTTTGAGTTTTGATTATTTTTTTCATTTCTAACTTTATCGTGTCCCTATAGGCAGTGACAGTAGACCCTACGTCATGGTGACGTCAGCTATCTGGTTGAATGCCGCCCTCTGGGCCACGACTCCCCTTAGTCCCATCGCGTGGGGGCGCTATTCCATCGAGCCGCCCAAAACCACGTGCATGCTGGACTTCGGCGACCACAGCGTCTCGTATGTGACGTACCTGGTCGCCATGATGGGCGTGGTCTTTGTCGCACCCATTACGTTCGTCCTGAGATGCTTGGCCAAACTTTGGATGGGAGGGGAGGAGGAGGAGGAGGGGGAGGGACAGAAGGCCGACAAGAACAAAGCATTTGTGGTGAGGAGCATTTTCTTACTCGATAACTGATACATTTCTGTGCTATTTTTGTTTACTATTTCCTCGTCATCACTTTTCCTTCCCGTAGTTTATTTGACCGAGATCCTGCTCGGATCTAAATGGCTTTTAAACTTCTTTTTATATATTTTGTAAATGTTTGTGGCGAGGGATAATAATTTGGATGGACTGACAGGAATCAAACTAGTAACATTTCTAGGACAGATGAGTCATAAACATCGGTTGTGAATATCTTCTGTCGTTGACTTGATATTGCCAAAATGTTTGTTTCAAATCTTTCGAATGTATATCTTTGTCCTCGTTCAGATGTGTATTGTGGTGCTGACGTCACTGGTCGTATACTGGGGCGCGTACGGTATTGTAGCAGTCTACGCAGCCGCAGGTGACATCACGAACGTCCCCATCCTACTGGTTGCCATAGCACCCATCCTGGCCAAAATCTGCCCAATAGGAAACGCCGTCTTGCAAGTGCTGACCAATCAGGAGCTGCTGGGTGTGACGTCACCAGCCATCGCTGAGAAGCAGAAGTGAGGACGGTTTTGAAACGCCGTGCCTGACCTTTGACCTGAAAGGATTCAGTTTACCAGCACCCGACAGTAATCGAACTCTTAAGTGTGTTCGATTATCTTTCCTCGATAAACCCTGCTTAACCCACAAGTGACCCTGCTCTCACCCGGGTTACCCGGGGCTTATGACGTCAGGGTGACGTCACAGGATTAACCGAGGGACGGTAATCCTCATTTGAATGATTCCATGATTCAGTCTTTTCATTGTACTTTGATGGACCGATATTAGTTTTTCTCTTTGTCCTTTTCACAAAAAGTCACTTGAGTTTTGCTGTTCACACATTCTGCACTGCATCAGTTATGGATAAAAAACCTAATAGTGCACGATCTTAATGGGATTATTTCACATAAAATAATGATGTATCATGATGTAAACAATGCGAACACGCTATTGGCACAATAAATATAATATAATTCACTGAAATAATAGAAATCGAAGTCAAAGTGTTCTTCTTTAATTTTATTTCATTTCGTCACCAACATGCTTTGCTGTTCAGCCAGAAAAGGAAAAAAAATCCCTCAACCATAGCGAAGAAAAGCAAAAAGAAAATGCATTATTTTATAACCAAAGAACCAAAGACAACATTAATTTTGTCAAACATCGCCATTATTATCTAGTACCGCTATCGTCGTCATGCACCGCTGTCTTAGTTGATCACTCTCATCTCTGTCCATTAGTTTTGATACTTGAATTAATTCAATTCATTCGGCATGAAACGATTTACTGGCCCGTTCAGTGCGTCGACAGGCAGGGAGCAAGGGTAGCGTCTCTGAACGCGCTCGATGAGGGCGCTAGTCTCCTGCGTCACAGCGCCCTCAGTGTTGATACCTTGAGTGCTGAAGCCGCCATTCGTAGACTTGGCGAAGATGAAGTAGCTCTGTTCCTTCACCACATCGCCCGTGGGACACGTGCCTCCATCACTGCCGAAGTTGGTGACCGTGACGCTGTTGGGCACGCGGGTCCCTCCGTGCTTGTAGACGCACTCCACGTCGAAGGTGGCTCCGTACAGACCCAGGAAGCCCGATGGAGGAGCGTCGTGAAGCTGTGTGACTTTACCTCTGAAGACGATGTCCGCTTCTTTCATCCGCTTGAGAAATCCCATGGGTTGCCATGGGAACGGCAGGGAGCAAGCTGTACACGAACCAGCAACGAGTGACAGGATCACGGCAAGGGTAGCCAAGCCCTTCATGTTTGCTTCTAGATCAATATAAGTATTCAAGACAAGCAAGGATAAAAGTCATAGATCAAGCTAGGAGTGATAGGTTTGCGGTGACATCATACAAAGTTCTCTTCTGTGAGTACATGTGTGGTTCTGAATTATGCCGGAGGAACTCGACGTTTCGAACAGTATGCTCTGTTCGTCTTTAGGAGACTGAAGGGTGACTAAATCTATCTGACACTCCACGCACCCTCAAAACGCCACAATCGAGGGTGGTTTTGAGGCTTGGCTTGGTCGAACTTCTCGAAAAGATGAACTTAAATGTTCTATTTCTGAGACAAATCAAATCCCAAGAGTACTATCGATAGACAAAGGATGCAGATGGGTTAGATTTAAGATTCGTAGTCATGAACAGTCTCCCTAGTTTCGAGAATGGAGCTGCCGGCTCATTTCAGAGCCACACTCAATCTCAATAGGTATGGCGTATGCATTGTGTCTCCGAGAACTTTCCACTAAATCGAAGACGCATCTCTTTCCAACTCTCTTCTCTCTCTCCACCTCTCTATCACTATCATTCCTTTCTCCCATCCCTCCCTCCCTCTCTCTTTCTCTATCTCATACTCTCTCTCAGTGACTCTCACACACACTCCCTCTTTTGGATCCCCCTCTCTCTCTCACTCTCTCTCCCTTTATTTCTCTCTCTCTATCTCTCTCTCCCTCTATCTCTCTCTCTCTCTCACTCTCTCTCCCTCTCTCTCTCTCTCTCTCTCTCTCTCTCTCTCTCTCTCTCTCTCTCTATATATATATCTCTCTCTCTCCCTCTATCTCTCTCTCTCTCTCTCTCTCTATCTCTCTCTCCCTCTATCTCTCTCTCTCTCTCTCTCTATCTCTCTCTCCCTCTATCTCTCTCTCACACACGCATGTTGGGGCACGTTCACCCACTGTAAAACCGTTTAGCCAATTCGTGTTCTCAACACTTTGCCCAACATCAGAAAATAGTAGGAGATATTTAGTCAATGTTGACAGACGCAATCTAACAGTGGCTCTTACCACTGCAACCATGCAATGGTTTACTCACCGGAATATCGCGATGGACGATGAGACTGCGCTTGAGTAGTTATGGTCTCTGTGAGGGTATCTCTCTGTCTGAACATCCAACTCGTTTATATAGGGATGGAGACAGAACTAATACACACTACCATCTGGTTTGGGAAACTGATCGCCTGAAATACAACCCCGACCTAACAAGGGACTGGGCGGACAGCCATCAAGAGAATTCCTGTCCTGAAAGAGTTTAATTACCTTCCGTCTGACATCTGCTTTAATTGATCCAATCCAATTAAATTTTGATCTGTTTTTGGCGATTCGTCGGCAGCTGCAGGAAACCTCACGCTATCCCGATGTCACAATCCTGAATTTCAAGTGATTTTCCTCATGAAAAAAGACACAAGAAACGGTGTATAGTTTTGGATGCTAGAGTTAGTTTATTGCGTTCCCATCACCAGCTTTCTTCTCACTTTACTCGAAAGGAAAACATTTGTCCACACAGAGTAGAACTAAGGACGAACAATCACTTTCTTTGTCCTTTAAGAAAGAAATTTCAAGTGTGCATGCAATCATATTGTCACGTCGTATGATAATAACATAGTTAATAGTAGATTAAAGGAATTTTTAAGACAGAGCACATTGTTAGAAATGATGCGAGTAGCATTTTGCATAGAAAAGTTTTCAAAAGTTAGAAACGTGAGGTAAGATTTGTCTGAACCCAAGGTGAATGAACGATGTCAGCTCGGGTTTTTGCTTCGTCGGGAAATAACCCCCATCTCTGTCACAATCACAGGACAAACTGCAAACATTGAAACGATTCTTAGCAGGAACATAACCATGACGATTCTCTGAAATAATTGTATCTAGTTGTTTAGCTGAGGAAGCAAGCTTGTGCCCGCTGACTATCAAGCATCAGAAAATGTCAAGTATTATTTTGACTTGAGATGGGTGATAATGATTGTATCTTTAAATCTGACGGATGATCATCTTGGTCTATAACAGTAATCTAGAGTCAATTATTACTATCACACTTTTAGCTTGGATACATTAGTTTGTCATTTGTTAATCCTAGTTGAATGCGGTCCGTTCTTGAGGTACGATGGATAGAGGGTTGTATGCCGGTCGGGATGCAATGAGCCTACAGGACCGATTTGAAATGAGTGAATTTGAAATTAGCAGGACGGCAGGCGAAGCGATCCTCCAGACGAGCCTTGAGCTTCGGCGTCTGGACAGGCGAAGCTCCCTGGATATCCCTCACCACCAGACGATCACCGACCATGTCGGCGAAGATGATGTAGGTCTCGCCTAACTCCAGGTCGTTGGTAGGGCAGGTGAAGTCGCCGATGTACTTGTAGACCGCTTCCACCTGACCGAAGCTGTAGCCGCTGTTCTTGTAGACGCACTCCACGCCGAAGGTGACCCAGGTGTCGATGGAGCTGGAGTGGCGGAGGTAGCCGTGTGAGGCTACGTTCACGGTGCCGCTGAAGACGATGGGGGCTTGCTCCATTCTGTTGAAGATGCCCACTAGAGGGCCACATGCCATTGAGGAGCCCGCCATCAGGCTGAGAACCAAGGCGAGGGTAGCAACGGCCTTCATGATTGATTCTAAAAAGAACAAGAAAATAAAGAGAAGAAAGAAAATCAAGAATTACTAATAACACAAATTGTCATCTGATTACTTATTTCAACGACCAAGAAGCAAATCTATATAGATAAAGAGCCTGGTATTTCGAACCTTACACCTTTCCCAAAGGCACAATGCTAAAATTTGAAAATACAAGAACATAATGAACACTGCAAATAATGAAATACGAAGGTGAAGTTAATACAAAAAACTGTTGCAAACTGCTCACTGACTAAAATGACCTGCATTTCATGAATCTCAAAAGTTAGATCTTTGTATTTTCTCAAAAGTTAGAGGGCCTGACGTTTCGATCCTAGCAGGACCTTTAAAGGTCCTGCTAGGATCGAAACGTCAGGCCCTCTAACTTTTGAGAACATACAAAGTTGTAAGTCACAATCAGAGTTTGTTAACCTTTATTTTTTTCAAAATTTGCTTCCTTTGTCTTCCAGCCTTCTAACAATTTGCCCGAAAACAAAAAGTACAGATTTTTGCTCTACATCTTGTCTGTTATCGCCCTTTTAATCTCTCAAAAGCTCGAGTTTCGACATCAACTCGATAGTAAAAATAGCCCCCAAAACACCTCAATTGGCTTCGGTTTTAGAATCAAATCTGTTTAATGTTGTAATGCAATTAAATGAGGGTTTGCCCAAGGAGGTATTAGTTGTCCAACTCGACGTACTAAGGCCTCTTGTCATTATAGATCATCGGTTGGGTATTGATTTGACCCGTCCGATGTCGTTTCCACCGGATAGCCATCGTGAATTTTTCACCCCAGAGTTCAGTACAATCGGCTTTCTACCGGGGGAAATTTTATCGGTCGGATGAATTCAACCGGCACTCAACCGATGATCTTTTTGACAAGAGACCTATAAAAGCACTTTGTGCTCAGTGCTTTGACAATTCCTGCTTTACCAAATTGATACAGGCAGGTCTGGCGGCAGGATTCGAAACCCCCGCGAATCATTTCATATCTTGGATGTTTGTAATAGAAATACGGTCAGCAATTCGAGGACAGAGATGAAGCCAGAGCTCTATCCCTATCCTTATAATCACGGTAATCACGCCAGTGGACGCGGGTGCAGTATATCATAGAACTGGTTATTCACCAGTAATTGGCTTAGAACATGGCTAACAATGCAAGCCACTGCTCCCAAGTCAAACGCAAAAGGCAGTGAGTGACGGCATGGACCTTTTTTTCCAAATCCCGGCTTAGGCTTCGGCTCCGGCTTCGTCTCTGTTATCCAAAAGCTGAAAAACAAATGTTTGGGTTTTTGGTTGCAGTTGAAGCTTTGAAATCTTTTTCAAAATGCAGTGCAACATTCAAAAACGAAGCTAAAAGACTCCCGTTTTCATGCCTTGTACTTCAAAATGGATGGAAGAGAGAAAGACAAAGCCGGAGCCTGAGCCTAAGCCGGGTTTTGGAAAAGGGCCATAGTATGAGGCATATGAATATGCATGACCGGACTGCACGGCCGTCGTAGAGGGCGCATCAAACAAACCTTATCACTAACGACACTACATGACAGAATAGTAAAACACAGACAAAAAGCCTTAGTGATATATGGTTGACTGGTATGGAAGCTCCTTCAGAGGTCAGAGACCTTCCTCCCGAATTGTTTTCATCAATGACGATGCTAGGACTGAGACATAGCATCGTCATAATAGGATGAATTGTGACAGAGATGGCTATAGAAGCTCGTGGGTTGAGTCACGATGAAAGACAATGAACCAGTATTATTAATTGGTATGCAAACCACAACGACTGAAAACATGTTCAAAACTGGCAGTTGGCGAGCCACGACCATGAGTCTGAATTTCAGCACACGGACAGACCTCCGAGTCGGATACCTCCCCACTCGCTGCAAATCGACCGGCACCAGACCATTCTGGGAAGGTTGCAGCCTTTACGTGTGGTTGACAAGTCTTCTATATAAGAATAATCACCAATCGACCTCCGTGCGGATTACACTATCGGCTTGTGACAAGGCCCCAGCTCGTCAAAGCCAAGGGGGTCTAGGATAACCGATGACAAGAGATCTAACCTACACACACGAATGTCAGTAGAGTACTCACCTGTATCGGAGGAGTTGATTGCGGTGTGCATCGTCACTCAGCGTGTTAGCTTCGGAATATGCCTCTGACAAGACTTCCACCTTGTATTTATAGATAGCTGACAGAAATCATATACACCGCCATCTGGCCTGAACATTTTAACCTGAAAAACAACTCCGACTCACAGAAAGACTAAGAGACCTGAGGGAGGGATTCAGAGGAAACTCGAGCACATAATTTCTTTTTAATTCGCTAACTCCCTGACATATGCACACGCCATCATTCTCCGATAACATTCGTATCGGATTTTTACTTTTAAAACGAGAAAATCACGCCTCGGACACCAATTTAACAACCGAAAAAAATCCGAAAGCAATGAGCGATATTCAGTTAATACTGACGACAGACTGATCAGATAAGAGTCCTAAGCCTCTTGCTATATACTTTTACATTCTACACCATAAATATTGCCATCCTTTGAGATTAATTTATTTAAAATTATAATTATTAACGGTCGGATACACCATTTCCTTAGGTCAAAGAATCGTTCCCTTACTTCCATACTGCACGGAGCGACTGTTTGAAACTCAACAAATTTCCTCTTTTCTCGAAAAAAAGAAAGGCTCAAAAATTTCATGGAATGTTTTCATACCATTACAAGCCTCCTGATGATTTATGAAATACATTCACAAATTTGGAACGTCCGGAAATTGGGCACTTTTGCAAAATGGTACAGCCTTCATTTAAGATATCATCGTAACAGTAACACCTAGGCGATGTCACGTGATGCTTGCCCCCCCCCCCATGCCGTCAGCCCATCCATCAATCCCTGTATTTCCGACAAGCGTGTCGTCTACGGTTTCATGGGCAGATGGTTAGCGGGGAATCTTATCGCTCAGATAAGCAGATCGTGGTCTATAAAAGACCTTCACATCTGCGAACCTCGTCACAAAGCTCTGCTCATCGCAAACCATTCGTATCACGTACTTCTGACTAGGTGAGTATGAACTGCATTTATTCAACTGTTAAATTTCTTTTCCGTTCTCTTCCGGGTTTTTTTTGGGGAAATACAATCTTTTTGGAGGGTATTGGCTTGTTATTATTGAAAACCAAAGTGCTCGTGAAGAATTTAAGTCGGACGTGTCAGTAGTTTAGGGTCTGACACAAGTTCGACGGTGACAAACATGAATGTGTACATCACTGCCGTGTTATGGCCTCTGTGGAGTGGTATATAGATAGATCGTTTGCGCGATGTCATCACGTAGCTTATATATTAAGTGGGTATTCCGGTAAGGTCTCAGGTACAAACTCTTGATTATTCTTCATAGATTTCGAGAAAGAAAAGCCTTGATCGAACAAACTAGTGCAACAATCATCGTAAATGTTACAACAGCGGCACCTTGATATGGGGGACGCCATGTTTGGGGATTGCTTGATACCCACTATAGGTCACCTGACCTATAGGGGGCAATTCATTTCAGATCGTTTCCACAAAAGAGAAGTCAGGAGTGTGGAACTCCACTTGTTACAAATGAATGGACGACGATAGAACAGGCTGCATAACGACTCATATAAACTAGCTTGCCGAAAACCTCTGAGATCGTCCAAAACAAGGCTGGAAAGCCACTCAAGGTTAAGGGCTAAGGAAAGAAGGAGATAGAGGGGGACTCAGGAAGGCTGGAGATAGGAACTGACATTCCTTTTAAAAGGGCAAGATCGTAGGCTGGGGAAAATGAACTAGGAAGGGAATTCCAGGAAGAGGCTAAACGAGGGAAGAAGCTATTCCGATACCACTCCGTTCTACACCTAGGGATCCGGATAGATAAATATCCAGTTCAGACTGTGGACAGTATTCAACATTTTGGCCAACACTTTTACCAAAATTATGGGGAAAATTGCTTGCGAACCTGAAGTGTGTGCTGTGGAAATGCTTGGAGGTTATTGGGGTGCATTAGAGATACCTCCCCATAAACAAGGTCAAAGTTATGTGTCTCCCTATTTGATTAAACCATAGGGACAGAGATAAGTAGATTTGTGAGTGGAAAGTAAAATAATAATTATTTCGAACAGTGGAATGGTCCCAGGTAAGTCCAGTCAAGTTCTAGACCATTGATGTGTATTGATGCACAGTACTGTGGAGGATATCACCTTTTTTACCTTTTGGGAGTAATTTGTGTTCATAACTAATTGTATTTCTATACAGATTCTCAAGATGTCTGGACGTTTCAGCGTATTGATGCTGGTAATGTTAGTGGGTGCATGTACTGCCTGTACATACATACCCAGGCCCATGCAAAGCGTCGCTGAACGTATGGACAACGACTACGTAGGCGTGGCTTTCCTTGGCAACGCAACCCGCACTAGGAACATCATGGGCTTCGCGCCGTTCAACATCTACGAGGTCACCTTCGATGTAGCGTGCGTGTTCAAGTCACAAGATGGCATCGGCCTCGGGTCCTCGGTCACCGTCAGTGGCTTCGGTAACAATGGCGGGATGTGCATCGGAGCGTACGTGAGCGTGGGTGAGATGTACGTCATCCTGGCCTCCGATAGTTTAAACGTGGCCAACGTCAACATACAGAGTGGTGCCATTGCAGCCACTAGTCACCTGATCAACGAAATCAACCTGGACAAGAACACTGTTTGCTCCATGCAAACTACCGCCTGAGAACGATGCTTCTAATCCCTTCAAACTCCACCAATAATTCCACTCAATTGCTGGCCCACAATATACCGTTACCATATGGCTACACATCAGTTCGTACAGCTGAACTATGTATAATTCATTATGCCATTTCTGGTTAAACTTGGTCAAATTTACGAAATTGATTTTCTGTTCAAAAAAGGACCTGACGTTTCAATCCTAGCAGGACCTTATTCAAGGGCAGACGTTCTCGTTTGCGCAAAATAGAGCCTCGAAATTTGATCGTTCTTAGGTTTTGCCACAAAAAGCTAAGAAACATCGTTCGAATGAGAAGCTGTGACGTCATCCTGCTGGCTCTCGTATCAATTATAACATGACAAATAAACAAAGGACGAGATAATTTTGTTTGATTTTTTGTTGTTTGAAAAATGAACATTTGAAAAATGTGCTCTTTCACAACACTGTGGTAACAGAGACTGTTTACTGCCAGATACCTGACGATTGGTCCCCGAAAAAACACGAACTGGCAGATATAGGGACATGATTTGAATACTATTTTTTCTTGTTATTAGTATGGTCAGTTTATCGACTCATGAATTTAAAGTTTGATTTCTGGAACTGTTCTGTAGGTGATACATGTACTATTAATTTGTCTGGGTTTATGGTAGAGGAAGGGCGCCCTCATTAGGTGAGAAATAATATGTTCCTGGTGTTTTCATTGATGTGGAGTTAAATGCATGAAATAAAGATATTAAGAGCATGGAATCTGTGTTGCCATGGTGACGTTGATGTGTTTTGTTTTCTTATTTGCGCGAAATAGAGCCCAGAAATTTGATTGTTCTTAGGTTTCCTACATGATTAAAAAAAAAAAACACCCTTCCAACGAGAAGCTGTGACGTCATCCTACTGGCTTCGGTGTCAAATAATGTGATCTACTCCCACAAAATAAGAGTAAAGTGTAATTTGCTAATTAGCCATTCAAAATCAAGATTTGCTTTTGTCTTGCAAATTGCTGGTCTTCATCAAACCACTGAACACCAACAATGAATTCAAACCACCACGTGCTATACAATAGGAAAGCTCTTTACACTGTTAGGACATGAACAGGAATTTTTTAACTTGACTTTTGCGAATTTAAGCTCATTTGGTCAGAGCGGTTCACATATAACACACGAAAAATAAAAACAAGGACGAGACAATGGGACTTGTAAACACTTTCATAGTTTTGTAATTCATTTTTTTCAAACACCTATACAGATGGTTAAAACACATGGTTGCTTTGATACGTAATACCTCAAACGCAAGGTGAGTGTTAGGATGAACCCAATCAATGGAGACTAATGGTCATGCAGGGATAACGACTTCAGTCCGATGCAACATCTTCCAACAATCGCGAACAGACTGAGGCAACGGAGGGTCAGAGCCAAACACCTGCTGCCAGGCACCTGCTGCCAGGCACCTGCTGCCAGGCACCTGCTGCAAGGCACCTGCTGCCAGGCACCTGCTGCCAGGCACCTGCTGCCAGGCACCTGCTGCCAGGCACCTGCTGCCAGGCACCTGCTGCCAGGCACCTGCTGCCAGGCACCTGCTGCCAGGCACCTGCTGCCAGGCACCTGCTGCCAGGCACCTGCTGCCAGGCACCTGCTGCCAGGCACCTGCTGCCAGGCACCTGCTGCCAGGCACCTGCTGCCAGGCACCTGCTGCCAGGCACCTACTGCCAGGCACCTGCTGCAAGGCACCTGCTGCAAGGCACCTGCTGTCAGGCACCTGCTGCCAGGCACCTGCTGCCAGGCACCTGCTGCCAGGCACCTGCTGCCACGCACCTACTGCCAGGCACCTGCTGCAAGGCACCTGCTGCAAGGCACCTGCTGCAAGGCACCTGCTGCCAGGCATCTGCTGCCAGGCACCTGCTGCAAGGCACCTGCTGCAAGGCACCTGCTGCAAGGCACCTGCTGCAAGGCTGCCACGCCCCCCGTATCGCTCTCTCCATCTCACCCTCTCACTCCTTACTGGAATTGGGAACGAAGACACGGTGCTCAACTTTAAACAGACATTCGTCAACTCTAAAAAATAAAAAGAAACTTTTTACATAGTTATACAAAATTACATTTTGCTCGGAATTTTGTTCAGTCGTAAAAGACACACTATTTTTTAGAATATTTAAACAAGCTTTTGCCATTATATGGAACCGATAACATCCCCATTATATGTCGGGAATTGACAAGTGTTGCGCTAGAAACCTTCAAATATTGACAGAATCTTCTCACTGTGCATTTGCGAAGCGAAAGGCAAATTCATTTACATACATGTATTGTGTTATAAGCCGATGAATAGAATATAACGCGTGGTAGATCTAGTCGTGTACCTGGACATCCCGGTCATTCAGATACTTCGTAAGAATAGTCAGTGGTGAGCAACAGACTAAGCGACACTTTTGACGTATAGATCGGTAACTTTCGGACGCTTTCGAGAACAAAATTTCCTCTTATTTTTGTGCGCGACATAAATTTATACAAGAACGGTTTCTCCGCGGCTTGTGACCAGACGAAGCAATGACCACGCGGCAAAGCAAAGAAATAAATGAAATGAATAAATAAAAAGACAGATGGGTGTACAGCGCCCTCATACGACCCTGTGTAGTTAGTGCGACGGGCTCGCCTCCTGTTGGCATGGTCATGGTCACGTGGTCAATTGATACATCGTTGATACGAGCCGACGAGGCGATAGGCTGCAGCTAAGCAACGCAGGAACACGTGACAAAGCTTCCATTTAAGTGCCGATACAAAAAAGCACAGTTAGCCGCTAAAACCGCGTCTGTCTCCCACCTCTACCTCTGTGTGAGACGAGTTCTGCTTATCCAGGAACATTGCAAAACACGACTTCTTTTCCTCAGTAGTTCTCTGTTATAGAGACCAGGATACACGATGCATGTATTTTGTGATAATGATTTAAAACAAACAAAAGCTTTTGCGGAGTAATATTGATAAAGGAAGGGAGTAATTTGGTAACTATCTTTTATACATGACTGTAGAATCCGGGCAGTGATATTAGCTTCATCTTACCCACCCTCTCGCCTTCCTCGGAATTCCTTCCCAATTATCTTCGTGACGTCACAATAAAACAACTATGTACACCCATCAGGATCAAACACGACACAAAGGTCCTTCTCGTATTTCAATATACATGTACAATATTATAAATTACAATGTTCGAAATTAATGCGTTCCTGTCAAAACTGTCTGTAGTATAGTACATGTACAATGCAAGAATACTGTAGTATTTTATGTTTGTTTTAGCACTGAACTAACGGTTCAAAAGTCTCTCGAAATTCACGACCGTCGTTTTGTTTTTCCTTTGAAGCACTTAAGAAGAAGCACCCGAACCCCAAGAACCCTTCGTCATCGCAAACTGGTTGGGTTACATTTCAAGTCCTTGTTGGCGGGTCCAGTCAGGTATTAGAGCGCCCTCTTGTGACGCAACATAGCACCAGTCGCGGCTCTCTGTCTCTCACCACCGGCCCTCTATCGGTCCAAAGCGGCACACGGTCGTGCGGACCAAAATCTCCTGGTAGTCGTGCCCATAGCGTCCCACGCCTTGACCCTTCGGTTACCAGTTCGCCCGCGGTGTCTGGCCGTTCACTCGATAAGTACTATACAGAGGGCGCGGTTGTCTCCATGACAACCACGCGGATTAAGTTCGGGGTACCAACCAACCGAGATGGTTCCGCACGAATCAGCACAGCTTCTTGGTCGTGACTCTTGCGCTCCTGTACGCTAATGTTTGCTTGCCGAAGCTACTGACGTAAACATCAAAGACGTAGGAGGTTCCAGGCACGAGGCCATTGACTGTCTCGGTCATGACATCCCGCTCCACATCAGAGCCGCTGACCGGTCGACAGATGACCTTCTCAGTTCTTTTCCTCATCTCCGGCTCAAGACACTGCGTGTTGCTCCCGTCTCTGGAGTTCTTTCTGCTGCGTTTCTTCTGCTTGTCCACGCGCTTGTAGAGACAATACTGGGACACCTCCTTGGTGCTCAGCCAGGCAAGGGTGACAGAGTCACACTGCCGGAGATTCTCAAAGACCTTGATGCGCTTGTCGGCAGGCAGGCGAGGGAAGGGATACTTGTTGGGTCTGGTGGTGGCGAAGACCCGGAAGTGCGTGGAGCCACGACGGAGGCTCTTCACCCTGACCTGCACGTCGCCCGTCACCTCGCGGATCCGGAAGTCTTTCAGGTCGCGGATGTTGGAGCTCCTGATCTTGGCGCCGTCTCGCCACACCTCGGCCGTAACGGACTCTATGCAGGGCTGCACTGAGACGAGAACATCCTTGACAGTCTCACCCACGCTGAAGTTGAAGGTCTTGACCGGTGAGGACTTACGCACAGACGAGGTACGGAGGTTACCATCTTTGAGGGTGATGTGCTTGCGCGTCTCCGGTCCAGGACGGGTGATGATAGACGTCCCGATGTAAGCCACGCTGCGGTTGTTGGTCTCATCCACGGCGAAGAGGTCGAAGTAGTACCTCTTGGCCGGTTCCAGATTGGTGAAGGTGTGCAGCGTCTTCTTGCCGACGCACTCCACGATGAACTCGCCGTCGTTGGCTCCGTTGCGAGATCTGCCGCCGTTACCACGACGCCTTTCCTCCCGCTGCTGTCTCCTCTCCGCCCGCTCGCTCTCGAAGCCGAATCCGCTGTTGGGTGGACGCGGTGGCGGCTGGTCCCCGTACAGACACGACTGCACGCTGCACCACGTGTGGTAATTCTGCCGTGGGTTGAGGGCCACGCAGTACACAATGGGCTCTCGGTACAGCACATCAGAAGGACTGGGCTTCCAGGCTAGGGACACCTTATTCTTCCGGAACGAGGTGATGTCCAGCCTAGGGTCGGTCGGCAGCTCCGGGTACAGGTGATCCGAGTCGGGCGTGGTGGTCGCGTAGATGCGCACACTCGTACTCTTCTCCGGACTCTTGATCTCCAGCGTGTATATGCCGGCTGGGGAATTGTAGGTGACGTAGGTGCTGACGTCATAGCCGACGTAGGTCTTGACGACCGTGCCCATCCTGGAGTTCGGGTGACGGCGAGGGCGCTGTTCACTCAACTGATCATCACCTACAAACAAGCAGAGTGGAGATGAATAGATGTTAGTCCTTCCCCTATTTCAATACGATCTTGATAAATGCCATTGGAAGTAACTTGAAAGGACAAACTAACGAATCAAAAATCAATCTTTCAAGGATAAAACATTTTAGACATCTTTGGCATTAAAGATATTGTATTACTTAATTTCCGTCGATGAGAAAGGCCACTGTATTGTATTGCTCGGTGCTTTGCCTAATTGTCTGCTCAAGCTTTGTATTTTTGACATTGGTCCACAATTTCTCTAGAGAAGAAAATCCATGGAACTTACTTGATCCACTGCCGTCCTCGGGTAAATCCATGAGGGACAGGGTCCAGTCTAATTGGGCAGCACACGGGGTGACCGTGATAGCAACGGGGGCACTGTCTTCCTCCACCACGAAATAAAAACTGCAGACAAGAAAGACAGAACAAAGAATCGTGAATCAAACTGCACACGAACTTCAACGACCAAATTGCAAATCTGAAATGCCATATTGAGCCTGACATCCTGATTACGGGACGGGCTTTCTCTGAGGATTCCTCTGTCTTTGAGAAAGGTCCTGCTACTGGCATTACTGTATGTGATCGAATGCAGTGAAACAATGAGATTTCTTGTGGTGATATCAATTGAGCCTCACTCTATCTGAAAAGATATCAGTTTTGTGTCACCACAAAACTGTCCACTTTTATATAGGGACTTGCAATTTGCTTCGTGAATCGTGAAGAAGTATTAGGTCTTTTGATTATAGGGTTTATTTGTAGTTCACTGTGCATTTATGCGATGGAGACCCGCATTGTATTTGCGCACGCGTGTCTTACTCCAGGCCACGACCTAGCACGAGGACGAGACTACGTACGGGCGCACGACCCCATGACGTCAGGATCATCTTGCCTCCACAAATTCGGACAAATTGGCCGTGGCGATGCGGGGACCCCTGAGCCCTGGGCACCAGACCCCGACTGCCGGTCCGAGCACGAACTGCCGTCACATGGGTCGGCACAAGCACGCACGCATCTCTCACATCAGCGGAGCGCAAACAGGGGGAAAGTGCAATGTGTGAGTGCGCGACCCCCACCCCCCGGTGCGGGCAAAATAGTTGGCGTGGTTAGTGCCGGGGTCTGTCGGTGCGTTGGCGCTAGCTGGCCGACCTTGCCTGTGCAGTGGGCGCCGAGACACGGGGCTTACCAGCGACCGGTCCCCTCGATCGCTCAGCGACCGTGGGTCACCGGCGATGATCACAGCGCCGACATAGACGGCTCAGACTGGCTGATAACATCTTTGTTGGCACCGATTTGCTGGATAGCGTATCGAAGTCAGAGCTGACTAGCTTAGGACATTTTAAGAGAGCAACTATGGGCTGTGTGCCTTCTCTCACCCGTAAACTCTAGGTGTAGAACAAAGTGGTATCAGAACAGCTTCTTCCCTCGTTCAGCCTCTCTCTAGAATTCCCTTCCTGGTTCATGTTTTACAGCCTACGATCTTGCCCTTTTTAAAAGGAATGTCAATTCCTATCTCCAGCCTTCCTGAGACCCTCTCCATCTCCTTCTTTCCTTAGCCCTCAACCTTGAGTGGCTCTCATGGCCTTGATCTGAGCGAATTTGCCCGTTTTATTTGAGGATTTCTAAATCTTACGAAGTATGTCTTTGACCATGAACAAACTTATAGAAAGCATGGCATGCTAGCGTTTGACTGCATTCGACTTAACGGGAAACAAATAATTTTCTGAACAATAGTGAGGAGATCACCTCAGTCCAAACTTGAGATTGAGATTTGACCAGCGTGTCCGTCCACAGGTAGGGGTCAGTCGCGCAGCTGAGCGGTCATTCCGGCCCTTACTGCTGGCCGCGGACATCGCACTCATGACCGGATTACTTCAAATCACAGAACAAACAAAGACCCGAGCAGCTAGACAGGACAAGCCTTTCAGGTCCCCTATAGGCCGGCCCCTAGACCACACCCTGACTGCCGCACCCTATGCCCTGATGACTCCGGGGAGAATGGTAGGGGATAGAGGAACAGAGATCGTGCCTTTTGGGTTTCAAACCCCCCCCCCTCCCTCGTCTCTCTCTCCCCTCTCTCACCCTCTCTCTCACCCTCTCTCTCTCTCTCTCTCACTCTCCCCCTCTCTCCCGTATCACTCTCTCACTCTCTCCATCGTCTCTCTCCTCTCTATATACCTACCTCTCTCTCTCTCTCTCTCTCTCTCCCTCTTTCTCTCCACCTCCCTATCTCCCTCTCTCTCGCTCTCCTTCTCTCCCCCATCACTCTCTCACTCTCTCCCTCGTATATCTCTCACTCTCTCCATCGTCTCTCTCCTCCCTATATCCCCATGCCCTCTCTCTCCCTCTTTCTCTCAATGTCTCTCTCCCCATCTCTCTCTCTCTCTCTCCCTCTCTCTCCCCATCTCTCTCCTCTCCCTCTCTCCTCTCCTCTCTCCCTCTCTCTCCTCTCCTCCCTCTCTCTCCTCTCCTCTCCCTCTCTCTCCTCTCCTCTCTCTCTCTCTCCCCCTCTCTCTCCTCTCTCTCCCCCTCTCTCTCCTCTCCTCTCTCTCCCCCTCTCTCTCATCTCCTCTCTCTCCATCTCTCTCTCTCTCTCCCTCTCTCTCCTCTCCCCTCTCTCTCTCTCTCTCTCTCTCTCTCTCTCTCTCTCCCTCTCTCTCCTCTCCTCTCTCTCCATCTCTCTCTCTACCCCTCCTTTAACGCAAACATGTACTGCGCCCCTGGCACGCTACGGGACGTGTTGAAGATGCAGAACTGCAAGCGTGGGTAAATAAACAGAGCGTCGGGAACGATCTACAACCTCGAACTCCCTTGAGCCTATGACCCCAAGAGAAGTCAAAGCGGTCCATGACATCATTTTTATTTCCCGGTACAACGCCAAGAGTAGACGCCTATTGACCCTCGGGGTCAGGGTATGTGGGAGTGGTACGCCAGCTACGGTACCCATCCGTGCTACAGTCGCTCTCAACCAACTCAACCAACTGTATGTGTCCATGCCATTGCATCCACGTCACAGGGACTTTGCAATGTCTGGTCAACTGATATCTATACCAATGTGGACAGTGTATAGTCCACGAAAGTTTCACAACAAATCTGGGTCTCCAATTCATCCCTCACATGTAGAAAGTGTAGACTACTGTCTCAGCTCTGTGCAATGCCATGATTTATAAGCCATGGACTTGAGGTCTACTATTATAGAAAAAAAAACCTGAGCGTTGGTTTGGTAAAGAAAATGACCGAGACGAATTATCCAGTATCCACGCCGATAGAATTCCACCTAAACCATGAGCCTGAAAACCAGACTATTCACACGATAAACACATGCCAAGCAAATGGGTCCAACGCCAGTCCCGCTAGCTCACTCGAAAACCCAGAAGAAATTTTTTTTTATTCAATTCGTCCTCACGCTATGAAGCCGAGCATTCGTGCGCATGCGTACCAGAGGTAGACTCACCCATTCAGGTCAAGGCGGGGTTAAAGACAATATTTTCCTTGGTACCTGGGCCCATGGGGAGGGGGTTGGAATGCAGTCCACTACCAACCTGACGTTGTTTACCCACATCGATTTTTCTTCTACTCCTAATCCGCTGAAGTTATTTTGGGTTCGCCACAGAACAAAACGTCAAGGTCAGGGATGGTTGATCAGCCAAAAATATGTACAGTAGCAATTGCCTAGAACTAGAATCGCTGGTACCCGCGCATCGTTACATAAGGCGAAGATCGTTCATTTTGGTATGGCTTTTTCGGTAAGAAGCTGACTATACAGAGATACGAAATAGCAGAATGCAGAATCGATGTGTGCGAGTTATTGCTCACTTCACGTTTTCGGTTAAGGGGGGGGGGTATTCAATTGATTCTTAGTCTTCATTCAAGTCAGTATTTTCATGATACACCTCAGGATAAAACTTACAATTTGCGAGAATCCTTAAAAACGTAGCCTTTAGTCTCAGCCCCGTCTGGGAGCACCTTTGTGTCCGCCACCGACTCTGGGTTGGCCATCTGAAGCATGAAGACTTCCTCGTCTCGCGTGGGCAGCTGCTGACACAAGGCCAGCCTGGAGAAGGAGACTATGAGGAGAGGGAGGATGAGCGCCATCCTGACGATAGAGGGCGTGACATGGGGATGCATTCTTCTGTACGTGTTAAGCGCTAACCACGCAACCTGTCAACGAAAAAGACAAAATAAGCGAATTACGAACAGCGTTTGACACAATCATAATATTCGCAATGATTACAAGATTTATTGTACATATTGTTGAGCGTGTAGAGTTCCATAAGACCCAGGAAGTGGAAATAAATCACTAGAAACAAAATGTCAGATTAACTGAAAACTGCTTAAGAACTATTATCTTTCCATCCATCTTGTATTAACGAAACACAGCAGCTTTTCCTATGTGTTCATGATTAAGAGCCTGTGGTCGATAAGTGTACTTGGCTATGTGAAGTGAATATGAAGAGTAATCTCTCAGTGCTTGGAGTCTAAACAGAGGTATATCAGAGGAAAAACTCTGCACACATTCAACTGAAAGCGACTGGTTAGGAGGCTACCAATAGCCCACACTAAACTGCTTTGATAAAGCATCCACCTACACGTAGTTCGACGATTCAACACAAACTATTACATCTTTCCCGAAGGCCAGGCCAATTATTATGAAATTACTGATCAGAAATAAGCCTGGTATGTGCATGGTAAGCATACAAGAATCGGACAATAAAATGGGAAAGTAACGACACAGACTGTAGCATTGAAGACGATGAGAGTACATCTTTGAATGTCGCTTTTAGAATCTGCCATTTTCTATTATTATGAACGGTCACAAATCGCATGAAGATGGTTATGATAACGGAAGCCATTCACGTACCATAATCCCCCAAAATGCAAAAAAAAAATCTATCATAATTTCGCTTGAAACATTTAAACCAAAGGCCACATAATATATGCATGAATTTTACCCACATCGAATAATCAATGTCATAAAGTATTGAGAAAGAGCCACTGAATCAGTAAATAACCTCATTTAAAAATTCAACTTTTCCAGCAATTTCGTTTAGTCACGCCATTCAGCCATAGTATCCTCTAAACAACGCATTCGCAGCATATTATGAAATGCTTTATAGAGAGCACGCACTTTTTAACATTACGCAAGAATAAAAAAGCTGGAAGGATCTGTTTATGGAAGGCAAATATAATAAGACAAACAAACAAACTGACAAACAAACAAGGAAACGAATCGACATACCCAGGCAGCCTTCAGCCACGTGGAGAGTCAAGGGCCTTACCAGCACGTGCGATACCAATCAACCAATCATAACCACAAAATGAGCTCACAAAAAGAGCGACAGATTGCTACAAAGTGACGCATTAGTCCACGGCCCCTCCACTGTGTCATGCATGACATCCCTTGTATACCAGTAACACCAAGCACTGGGCAGTATGAGCACCGTAGTAAAGATCCTCCATGTCCCTAATCCATTCCTTCCCGGTCAAGGCAAGGCATTTCCGGTTCAGTTCTACACTTCCGGTTGTCATACCTAGGAATCTATGGCCGTTTTCGAAATGAAGGCTTAGGCTCGGGCTTAGACTTCGGTCATATTGATCTTACTCGTTATAATATCACAGGCATCTAAAATCAAGCGTTTGGCCCCAGTTTCTTGGTGAATACCCTGTACCTATCAAGCCAACAAACCTTCAATTTCGGAAACAAACCACTACCTGGAATTTCAGGTTTCAGTTCACTTCAGTTCATTTTATTTCCACTTACACGGTAAATAAAGTACAATACTAGAATATTAGAATTTTATAATGGGTTTGCAGTAAGTGGAGGAGGTCTCCAAGAAGCAGAGCTTGTAAGGCGGAGACGAAGAGCCCGAGCCTAAGCCTTCATTTCGTAAACGGCCTATGCCGTCTTCGGGTAAAGTGTAACGGGCCTTCATTCCTCAAAGGAAACGAGTCAGTGTTTTGCAATAAATTCTGGAATACGAACGAGAAACCCGACATTAATTTAAACAAACCCAAAACAAACTTGTCATAATTCTACTTTCATCATATGACGACTCTTGTACTGGAATGGATATATTTGACCATGGTGATTTAGTACATTCAATGGCAAAGATATCGGACAAAGTTTTGTTGATTTTTTAATAATTGGGGAAAGAAAATACCACCCAGGAATCCGTCCCCTTTGATTTATTTCAAATCAAATACTGATATCCCTCAGGTGGCATTTTCCTTACTCGGAATCAAGCAGCAGACAATTAGAACGAATTACAGCAAGACTGGATGGCCGGACGTCCATCTCAGGACCAGAAGCAACCAGCAGGGCAGACAACCCCACGACCTCACGGCCCGAACATCAACCCATACCTACTCCGTAATCAGTACCGACGCCACAGACGCTTACCCGATACACTAGGACAACTTACTCAGTTTCGCCGAAATGTTTGTCTGTTTGAATATCCAACGATATCCGTCCCGTGTGGCCTTGAACCTTTGGCAATGCCAGACTCGTGCGGAGGAGGGAAGAGGGTGAAGGTGATTAAGGAGCGGGACTCCAAGGAGCCCAGGAAGACCGGACCGATTGCCTGGCGGTGCCCCTTGGTGGTAAGAGAGAGCTTCGTGATGAGGTAAGGGACAAGCAACGACACCTTGAACACAGCTCTCCAAACGATGCCGTCTATACTCGATATTCAATGCTGTATTTCCAATAAGGACTCTAATAATTGATAGCGAAGATCTGATGAGCTCTTTATCTTCGCTGAGATTCCAAGTGGAGGAGAATATTCCCAAGTCCAACGAATCCACGCTGTAAGACAGTCCAGTCAACTTGTGCTACGACCACGCTGTTGAATAGTCCGCACTGTGCCGGCCAAGTCCCGGAATGGTCACACTACACGATGGTGCCTGGTTATTTAAGAGCTTCGTATCATAACGTGCGGCTGGGCTCTCCCTGGTATGTCGCGTGGATTATCAACCACACATCGGGCACGCAGATCCCACTCCTTCCTCCGAAATGGGGGGGGGAGCAGAAACAAGGGAAGTCAAGACTTCCGGAGGGTTGTGGCCGAGCAGGCAACCCCCGTCCGGGAACATCCGGACAATCCCGACCACGATGCAGAAAGCGGAACGCCTGGCTCGCAAAAACGTGGACGAGACGAGACAGAAACCAGAGCAACTGGACTAGACTTGACCGTAGACTGGACTTAACTATAGATGAAGAGAGGGGGTGAGGGGGAGGAATTGAGGGATGGAGGAAGGTCGGAGGGAGGGATTTAGGGAGGGATGGAGGAGGGAGTGAGAGAGGGAGGGAGGGAGGGAGGGGATGGAGGGAGGGGGAAATGGGAGGGAGGGACGGAGAGACGGAGGTGGGATTGAGGTAGGGAGGGAGGGGATGGAGGAGGGAGGAGAGAGTGAGGGGTAGGAGGGAGGGATGGGAGGGAGGGGAGGGAGGGGAGGGAGGGAGTGACGGAGGTGGGAGGGAGGTAGGGAGGGAGGGAGAGAGGGAGGGGAGGCACGGAGGGGGAGAGAGGGAGGGATGAGGGGGCGGGAGGTGGGGAGGGACGAAGGGAGAGAGGGAGGGAGGGAAAGAGGGAGGTTGGACGGTCCTTAGCAGACATACCGACTACAGGCCAGCCCATACTCAGCACGGATCACGCTAAATGGCCTGTGCTAGAGACAGTCCGCTAACTAGACCCGACATCTCCCGCCGTCAGCCCATGTGTGCTGCGGGCAGGAGACCAGCATGAGGCCTGCACTACTCCAATTCGTCAAAAGATATTACGACATACGTCACCATAGAACCAAAATGATCTTACCAAAATCACAATCACCAGTGATTGAATTTAATGAATAAATGCCCACTGATACAAAAGAGGTACTGCAATATCACACAGGTGTGAATATTCGTCCGATCCTTGTGGGAGTGAGAAATATAATCTCTTCAGTTGGGTTCTGCAAGTGGAAACATCCCGGCCACAGACTGACCACTATAGGTAGCGTGTCGAGTCGACTTGCCAGCGGGCAGACAGCGTTCCGACCCAGGCCAAGGCTCAGCGTCACCGTGTCGCCTGGCGTACCGGAGGCTTCCCGGGCAGCCCCATGCCGAACACCGCTGTGTTAGCGTCGAGTGTCTTCACGTCCCCGTGTGCACGGAAACCTTCACATGTCCCCACGCAAAGCGACGTCATCACCGGTTCAGTTCAACTCATCCTTGGCCCAACATATGAGGACAACATGTTGCCTAATATCGCGAGACAACAGACCTGTTGCTCTAATTGATCGAAGTAGGATCACAGCGGAAGCGAGGAGGTACAGGCGACAGGAAGTAATATATAAAACACAACAATGACAATGCGATCAAACAATGACGAATGCTGAAGCTTTCTTATCGGTGAAATGTGGCGAAGGAATCATACCTCAAAAAAGGCGATTTGTAGCGAGTCCCAGCCTCTTTCTGCCAAGGTGAAGCCGACGGAAAATTGCGAGGGAAACAAGATCCTCTCATGGCACTTTGCAGTTCATTAAACAACTCGTAATTCACAACCACTGTCTCCAAACCCCTCTCCAAAAAATGCAGTCCGTGCCGGTATTCGATTACAACCTCTAGTCTAGGCCCGCTATTCCCAGCCCGAATCTAGGGCCCTGGTTCTGCCTCTGTCATCCAGCGTGATCGCAAAGGAGTCGAGCTTACCCCGCGTACCACCTTCCCAGTCCTCGAAGCTGGATCCGGCCACGAAGCCTGTTTATCATTACCTCGTCTGGCCAGTAAATTGCCGGTAACGTTTTCGGCGTTGGGCTAAATTACAGGGGCTAGGGGCCCGACCAATCCATCAAACACTCGGCCAAAAATCATTCAAGAAATACGCCGCTTTCATTCCTACGGGATTTAAATGGGTCGCTGCACATCCGAGCAGGCGCAAAACAAAAATGCACGCTGAACCCCGATTTGGAATTAGTTAACATTTTAGTAATCATTTCAATGCATAAACCTTCACCCCATTAGCAAGAGGAATGGGACACACGTGACTGGCAGTTTCAGGAATGAAAGGAAGGATGAAGGAAAGCTACAAGTAGTCGACTCTCGAGAAAGTGGATTTTAATGATCTATTGCTTCTTTTCTGCGCAGCCGAGCACCTTGGTTGACCCTCCATAGTTGACCCTCCATGGTTGACCCCCATGGTTGACCCTCCATGGTTGACCCCCATGGTTGACCCTCCATGGTTGACCCCCATGGTTGACCCTCCATGGTTGACCCCCATGGTTGACCCTCCATGGTTGACCCCATGGTTGACCCTCCATGGTTGACCCTCCATGGTTGACCCTCCATGGTTGACCCTCCATGGTTGACCCTCCATGGTTGACCCTCCATGGTTGACCCTCCATGGTTGACCGTGTTTCCCTGCTCGTGAACTTGCCACACGCTGAGGTGCTGGTAAGTGACAGCTCACTGCCACGTTCCCTGATGGAGCGCCTGAGAGTTCCGGAAGTGTATCCGGTCTAGAACCCTCCCTGCGTTCACGTGTACACACATGGCGCAGTAAAGCGTGCAGGTGCACAGCGCAAGGGTCTACAGGTGTTAACCTGCGCCCTGTCCAGCTTCTGTAAGCAAGCTGTCAGTGTGTTATGTCTCTTGTGGGTGGGTGGGAGGGGTAGGGGGTAGGGTGAGGGGGGCAGGCTGTTTCTTTGACAGTAGCCAAAAGGCCACGTTGGGTGAAGGTCTCCCATAATCTGTCAGTTCACACGTAAGGTGCAGATGTGTTTCGTCGGGGTCAAAGCAAAACATTTGGTGGATTTTTGGTTTCATCGGTAATTTTGTGTCCCTGTTCCATCGCATCTCATACCCACCGTTGCAATGGATAAAGATTCAAGATAATTATTATCAGGAATTTCATTTTTGATTTATCTGACCTTTGACTTTGTATGCAAAACAAACAAGCTTTACTTCTGACTCTGAGAAAGGTTCTACAAGGATGGAAAGTAAGGTTTTAGGCCCTACATTTTTCGATCATTATAAAGTTTCTGAAATCCTTACACAGACGGATTTCTGAGGTTGCTAGAAACAGGATTGGCTGACCGTGGTCATGTCCAAACCAGCACAGTCCATTTTAGGAGGAGGGTGTCAAGACAATGCATTCGAGGTGGAGTTGTTAGCTCAACTGCCGAGCTGACAGACCTGTACATTCATGTAAGCAAGCATGCTAGCAATTCGCAGTGACACGACACAGTCACGACCGTGGAGTCATCCTGTGGTTTCAACTCCCCCCTCACCCTCCCATCCCCGCCCCGCCCCCTCCATGGGTAGAATGGAAGAGTCACCTGCAGACGGTGGATAAACCCGTGGTTCGGGGATGGGGCGGATATTCACCGTTAATATAAGTCACACCTTTGCACTGGACCTGCCTCTTTATAACCCAATGGCTGGGCTAGTGACGTGCTCTATACCCGTAGTCTTGTCTCATGCCCAATGAGGTGATATCTAGTGAATGGTACCTCGCTCTGTGGTTGGCGGAACGAACCGTGCATGATAACCACGGTTTGCTTCGGAAATTCGACTCTTTTGAGGTTAATGCGCATGTGCGTTACTAGGTCGCAGAATTAGGTCGAGCTCGATTGGCATTGACCTCTCCAATAGGGCCTACGCCTATTGGACGATGAAATGAAACCAGGTTATCGATTGAAACAATACTATACAGTAATTCTATGCAGTAGTATGCAGTAGTATGCAGTAGTATACAGTAGTATGCTGTGGTATGCAGAAGTGTACAGTAGTATACAGTAGTACACAGTAGTATACAGTAGTACACAGTAGTATACACTATACAGTAGTATACAGAAGTGTACAGTATTATACAGTCGAACAAAGTATAGTAGTGTACAGTAGTATATAATAGTATCATGGTAGTATATAGTAGTATACAGTTGTATAGTAGTTTACAGTAGTATACACTATACAGTAGTATACAAAAGTGTACATTACCATACAATCGAACTAGTATACAGTAGGGTGCAGTAGTGCACAGTAGTATAGTAGTAACATGGTAGTATACTGGTACAGTGGTAGTATACACTATACAGTAGTATACAGTAGTATAGAATAATATACAGTAGTATACAGTAACAGTATACACTATACAGTAGTATACAGTAACAGTATACACTATACAGTAGTATACAGTAGTATAGAATAATATACAGTAGTATACAGTAACACTATACAGTAGTATACATACAGTGTTTATAGTCGCCATATTGGGCTATATTATTATTAATAATAGGCCCATATGGCGATCACAAACACTGCCTCGATGATCAACGCGTAGAGAGAATGAATCCAATAGCCGCCATATTGGTACGTCAAAAAACTACTGCAGTGGCTTCATGGACTAGCAACAGCCTCCTATGAGTAATAGAGGGCAAGAGGGTAATTTCCTTGGCACCAGACTAAAAGGAAAACCTACACCGTACCACTCCCCCCCCCTCCCCCTCCAACCCCCCCCCCCCCCCTCCACTCCCCTACAAAACTCCCAGAAGCCAAGAAGCATGCCAGTATTCAGGCACCACTCGTCTGTTCTTCCATGGTTCTTCCTTGTGGTCAGACTTGTAAATGTGAGACGGATTAATGACGGTTGGAGGGTGGTAGACCGGATGGCGGAAGTTATTAGCATAAAATGCAGGCGCGTGCCTCTGATATTGGCAGAGCAGGGAACTAGATGGGCAGTCAGAGAGTCATTGAAAGAATGTCATCAAATCATGATCATGGATCGCTGGGAAATCTGGAAACGGCTTTGCATCTTACTAACCGATCAACCTCGCTAATAATTGATTTCCTTGAAGAATCGGAACTAAATACAACAAAATGCTCACTGACTAAAATGAACTGCAAAAACAAAAATCTCAAAAGTTAGAGGGCCTGACGTTTCGATCCCAGCAGGACCTTTCTCAAAGGCAAAGCGCCTTTAAGCATCAATCAAACTTGAAACGCTACAACATTTTCATAGACTGTTCACTGGCATAACCAAAGTCGCAAACATGTCACAAAACTACAGGGCGACTGCACCCAACGAGATCTTTTCCCTTTGACGAAAAGGTCCTGCAAGGATAGACACGTATGTCCGTTTGAATGTTCGAGATGTTCAATTATACTGTGAAATTCACTCATCGATAAGGAAAAGGCTGGATGTGGTTAATTAATGCATTAATTAAACCAATGAGTTTACCCGAGCAGTTACATGTTCATTGTTTAGAGGAATAAGCACCGCGCTGACATGGACAGAAAATACAATGCATTTTCAAATGAAGAGGATTGATATAAAATGCCTGTTTAGTTGACTGAAGTCGCCAGTAATAAAACAAAACACCTGTCATTATTCATTAATATTCATAGTCCAGGCATTTTTGACGAGAAGCCAATTTCGTACAAGGCGAATTTATTTCCACACACCCACACACAAAGCAGGTAGATAGGTACAAAGTGAGTAGAAGAATTTGTGATATTTTTTTTCAGTAGCTCATCCAAAATTGAGCAGAGCTAGTTGAATGGGCACCAGGTGCATTTGGAATCACTCAACAGGGCGACAATCGGTCTGTTATGTGCAGCTTTGACCCGAGGGAGTAATCGCTCCGTCTGAAATTAACAAAGTCTACAATTATACCACTATTGGTAGTGTGTATCTATCCCATGATGAATAGGGTCGCATGGACAATCACTAAGTGTTGAGGTATGGGCTGTTCATTGAGCTTTCTGCTAATGCATTTACACAAAAGTTTAAAGGCACGATACAAACAAGTGTTCAATCAACACTTTCATATAAGGACGCAGAATATCCATCTAACATATATAGGCGTGACATGATATTTTGCGGTGAATTATCATCATTTTCCCCTTGTCCCGTGTACTATCATTAAGAATGAAGAATCATAAAAATGGTTTAGAATTCAGATAGATGAGGTTTCTGAGAAGCATAGCAAAAAGCTCTTACCGATGATCAGAGGAGAGTGACGCTGCAAAAAGTCCTATCAAAGCAAAGCATCCAAGACAAGTCAGGGTCGCATTTGTTCGCTGTTTCCACAAATGCGTCAACTGACGGGCTCCAGCAGTGGGCCTCTCATGAACGGATTGGGTGAGGACTGGATCGGAAGGCGGGAAACTGTACGACTAAACCCTGACACAATGCAGTCCCCATGGTACCATGTCCTGGCGGTGAGAATAAGCACTGCATCCGACGTGCGAACCTTGAATGGCCGATGCAGTAACCTCTCACAGGACACAGTCTCCAACGCGGACTCCCTTCATTTCATCCTTCAGGGATGTGAACGAACCCCGTGTGATCTCAACCAGCGTCTCGCTTCGTGCAAGACGGGAGCGACGTATGTTTTTTCTTGGTGGGCCTTACATCAACAAATAAACACCAGGGCCTGGGCCTAGGATCAGCGAGCCAGCTGGGGGAAGAGATGGGGGCACAGTCCCGCATACAACCGTCACAGTCACACGGTGGGAGAAGTAAGATTGTCTATACAGGGTCAGGAATCACGGCTAAACTGCCATTTCCCTCGGTCAGGGAGAGGATCTCACACTACTCCACAAATTAAAGCGGGAGTGAGATGAGCCGGGTAAAGGATTGCTATTGATTTACGGGACTCTTGCACTTGTCACGAGTGATCAGGATTGTTGACGGCGAGGGTTCTGATGGCGAATTCCGGAGATTTTGTCTAAGCTGGTATTCAAGGCATATCATACCCGATAGAATGCCGTTCCTAACGATCTGAGGCTGGTGCTGCACTGCCAACACTGCATGTCACCGACAGCTTAGCGTGTGAAGGACCATACAGTAGAATACATGCACACAAATACATATCACAAGAGGAACACTCACCAGCGTGACGTTGATGTTGACAAATTCAGAAGAATCGATAACTGTCGATGTAACTCGCCATGAATCGATACACTCAGGTATCGTCAGTGCGTCAGTCAACCAAGGCCATAAATGACGTTTTAGCGCGCTGACGAGATAACCGCCCTGCTAGAGTCACCTATTAAAAAAATGATCTTCGCGTTCATGTTGGGAAACGTCCGAAGCTGGAATGGTTAGCGAATCAATGTGACTTCCTTCCATTGCTGACGGGCTGAAGTCCAGATCAATTAGTATCGACAGCATAAGGGATATATGTCCGGCGAAGTCAGCCTAACATTTTGGTGGGATATTGACGACTGTCTACAGCGAAATATCAAAGGTTGAACAGGGCGGACCAGACAGCTATGAAAATCGAATAATCTAATCAACCGAATCAACAGCCATTTACACCTCTTAATAGGTTCTGCCTCATTTTAAAACGAGGGATGGGGCTGCAGGGATCGAGTTTTATCATCACATTTGCTCAGGAATTGATGAACAGAAAAAAAAATCTTGTCAGGATTTGAGGCGAGCGAGCCACATCGCAGAGACCGACCTTATCAGGCCCTTCATTTCACGCATTTATAAAAACACACTTTACCTGCCACCTATCTGATACAGATCTAACGACTGCGTCACAGCTGTGACGTCAAACGAAACGGGGAATATCATTAAATCGACTTTTGAAAATCTACAATCTCATGGGATGTGCAAGAACCGCCAATCCAATTCAAATGAGAAGAGTTCACACAAGAAGGAAAAACATACATTTGGTTGCGTGATATATAGGTAGACACTTTCTCGAACACCTTTAAAAAAGGATAGAATCGACCGACGGATTGCACCTTTAAAGCTGTTAATATAATCGCCTTGCATATTCAAGACTTCCCTGTAATGAAACTGTTTATTGTGCCAACACTTTTTAAAAGGGAATGGTGTAATAAGTCAACAGTGGGTCGGTAGGGGTGACATAGTCGTCTGATAACCGCTTATCGTTGGACCGCAAGGCTGCCCGGACAATTTTTGAAATACTTCTTTGGCCTGTCATAGTTTCAAGTTGCTGACAATCAATCCGTCTATGGGTGCTTCTGACGATAGAAAATCGGCTTCCAGTTTTTGACGATAAGTCATATTATCAGCTACTTCGTAGGCGATCAAACTCAAAGAGAATGACACCCATTTTGCAAAAGTGATTAATAAAATTTCCACAATGTCAAAAATCGAGAGAACTCAACGTTTCGATCACAGCAGGATCTTTCCGAGAGGTCCTACTCGGAGTGAAACGTCGGGCCCTCGTAAATATTGAGAGAATGGAAATATTCTATACAATCATCCGGAAAATGGATCGTATTGAGCAAGGATAACAAGTCATGATTTGAGGGTCCCAATCGCGTGGATTTTCCTTTCAACAACGGGATGAATCTTGAATAAATCAAAATACAAATGGCGGACAAAAAGATGAGTTGAAGAGTTGAAAAGCTGATCGAATCTGATCAGAGACAAATGAATGGAATAAGATATTTTGCGAAAAACCAGGAAATCAGCCAGGAAATCTTAGTGAAACGGGTCACAAAAATAGAGCTTGTATCACGACCAAATACAGTACATCTTTTCAGCAGCCATTCATTCGTATCACAGCTACAATACAACACCACGCAGAATCCTTTCACGTCAACACAGAAATATTTAATATCACGGCTTGTCCTCGCCAGGGCGAGTCACGTGACCGAGAGACCGCATTATCGTAATGGACCACAGATGTGACGAACGACATATTTGATTGGACACGACGTGCCGGAAGTCCCGCGAGGTAAGCCAATAGGAAACGCGCTTATATACGAAAAAATAGAGAAATGAAAAGGGGAGAGAAGAGGTCATGAGGTCAGGGAAAAAAATGAGGCTGGAAAATAAAGGACTCTGCTATTTGTCCATCAGCGGATTTGGGGAAGTCTTCAGGATTATCTATGCGGTCTAGACTCCTGACGATATACACTATTATTATAAAGGGGCTCTAATTAATCACCAGCCTTGGCTGGTATCCGGCGGCCGGCTGTGATACAAATTAAACAGTCGTCTGATGGCAATCAATTGCCATTAGTGTCTACGCGGGTACTCGACGGCAGTTTCAGTCAGCTCCCTGTCACCCAGACGCTCCCTATTAACATAATTCCCGCTCTCATCAGCCTCCCTGCAGTTTCAAATCAAATTTCTCGGATGTGTGCGTCCATTGTCGGTGGTAACCTCTTCTCCTGTATTGAGTGAGTGTCGTGCAGGGTCGCACTCCCTGAATGTATAGGAATCTTTTGAGCAGAAACGAGACCAGATGACGCAAAATGTGCTTGATTCACCAGCGGCAAAAGCTGTCAATGCAATCTACCCGCGTAGCTGCCTGTTTGAAGAGAAGTCTCAACTTGCCAATTTGGATCAATGTTCTTATTTCCTAATCAAATAGTGGACATGGTTGAAATACCCGATTGAATTTGATAACTCCACAAGGTTAGCGCCATGGCAACCGGGGTCAACTCTCGGTCACGGCGTCCCGCTGGCGGATGATTAAAGGGGCGCGCGTGTTCCACGAAGCCGCTCCATAGACCACACGTCACCTTTAATGTCTCGTTTGAACCGAAACTGTCCGTTTAAGATAAAAGAAATACAAAATAGGGGTAACTCGCGGTTAAAATTAGGTGTCTCAACTCGCCATTAAAAATTAAAAATCGACGACGATCAGGAAGGCTTACAGTACTAAAATATTAAATGCTACACACCTCGTGATGTTGAGCTTGAAGTAAGGTATGAGAGAAGCAGTGATATTCGTGCAGCGCGGCCCGAGGCAAAGGAGCTAGCAGGTGACTTCCTGTTCATGTTCGACACGAGCGGCTGAAATTTCATCCGAGGGACTCGAGCCTTGGGCCGGGGGGTCGTGGGTGGTAGAGGGAAAGGGGGAGGGGTGACGAAGTACCCCCTCTTTATAAAGTAGCAGCCAATCACGTGGCAGGGATAGATTGATTGACAGGTGGCAAAGCACATGTGACAGGCGAGGGGAGTGCGTCTGTCAGGGAAACACATGCACGCAAGTTGATTATGACTCCATTCTCAGTCACAAGTGGCAACAAGCTGTTCCAATACCATGAACTGTCGACTTCAGATTCATTTGGATAGCTGTGTACACTCTGACATCTTTCAATAGCTCTCCATGATCTCCAAACGTCTCTAGTGTCTTCGTACCGAACCCTTCCGCTATAGTTCATCCACGTGACAGAGCGGTTCCATTCTGTGCAATTACATAGAAAGCAAGCATCGAGGGTTGTTCTCTCATCACAGGTTCTGCATCATCCTGAACCATATGGCTGACATGCACCGCTGATCTTTCCGAGAACCAATCAGGCTGTAGCTACTATCTACACAGGTGCATTTCTTTGACCAATTATACCTGTTACAGGTGGCTTCCAACAAACCAATACTCGTTTGTAAAGAGGATGGTGCTTCCAGATTCAGTCACTCCGCCTCTCTGGTGACCCGTGGAACACAAAATGTACGAGACACTTTAGGACCACTTGCCGTGTTCTTTGCTATATTCCATAGTTGGTTTTAGCCGGTTTAACCATAAAGAAAGAACCTTGCTATATGCATTGGCTACGGTTGGTTAATATAGCAGGCCATAAGATCATCGGTGCTCGCAGGGTTATTGAGACTAGGGACGCTAAGACTAGGGTAAGACTGCGCCTGCGCGTTGACCGCGTCCCAACGCCCACGCATGCGCACTTAGCAGCGACACAAACACGTCACGTGATTCCACTAATTCCCTACTCGTTATTAGAAACACGGTCAGGCGCATCGCCGCGTTTATCGAACTGCTGCCACACATTCATCATTCTACCAATAAAATATTGTAGCACACGTGTACGATAACTCGAGTTCCGAGGCTGTGCACTCGATGAATACATCACGGCGATGTCCAGAGCCAAGGGAAATAAACACGAGGCCAGGATACCTCTACCAGGTTCATAAATTAAGGTATCCTTCTCCGAATGCCAAGTGCCTTAGTGTCAACAAGAGTTGCGATCATTTGACAGATGGAAAGAGCAAAATATCATCTACCAAGGGTTACCGTAGGAACTCAATCCGAATGATTGCTAGATTGCTGAGAGTCGAAGATGAACATAAGACCAAACTGCCTCGTACTCTCGCCAAAAAGAGACCCCATCTAAACCACACCAACCTATACCAATAAAATGACCATGAAAAACCACACCTAAATATGTCATACCAAGAGTAGCAAGCATACAAGCTGATTTGAAGCATAGACAATCTACTGAATCACTGTATGCTGTATCTACATGTACTTGGTGATAGATCGTAAATGTGCTGTGTGTGTGTGTGGGTAAACGAACGTACCCGAGGCAGTGAAGGCAAGTGTGTGTCGGGTGTCTGTGATTAGACTTACCGTGAGAATTGACGAGAATGCTGGTTTGTATCTGGGCGGTCGGATTGAAGTCCGTACAGTGCAATGCTGAATTAGTATCAAGACTCAATTCTCCATCGGACTAATGTACAAAAGCACAGATGGAAAACTTGCAATAAATCCGACAGCGTGCGAACTGGGGCTGAGACGCAGCAGACTGCGGAGTAGCGGCTCCCAGCTCCCTAGATCACATCCACTGCAGGGAGAAACGGCTCCTCAAGTGGCGACGTGCACTGCCTGAGGGGACTTGTCCGAACGAGGGGCTCACGACCGCAGGAGGATGGGAAGTAAGGAAAGGTCTGTCCGTAGCTGGTTACTCCTGGAATGAGAGATGGATAGTGCATCGTCAGTTCAGACGCATTAATCATCTAGCATTGCAGCCATCGTCAAACAGGATAAACTCAGCTACATATCTATCATTCTTCTCGGATCTCTTCTTGTTAGCCGGAGAGTGCTCTAGGAGAATACCTCGGCATGAACATCTGTGCTGAGGACGGGCGTCTGCGGAGGAGAGCAGAAGGATGCGAGCTGAGAGTGGGGGGAGATCACCGCTAGACGCGGCGGGGAGATCGGCGCCTGCTGCCCCGTAGACTGGCCCCGTCACACCCGCCCACGAGCCTACCTCTCGCGGGCACTAATGGCGTTCTAATGAAATTTCCCCCGGATGCAAACAAAAAAGAGAGAGGAGGGGAGAGGAGGAGGGGTAGGGGGTTGAGGCGACAGCCAGCTGCACTCGATGATGAAATGATAATGTGAAATACACACACTGCATGGTGGGGGGTTTTAACGCACACAGAACAGATATGAATGCATGTATGTATCAAACATGCATGAACCCTTACAGTGATGTAAAACATTGCTTGGCATTCAATACGAAGCTCTGATAATCCTTTCTCCTTAATCACACACCTTCGAGATTCCACACCCAAATCGACACTGTCCAATTCTTCTGCTCGTTCATTAATTTTACCACAGTGTCCTAATATCCTAGCATTCCAGAACAGGATAGTTGAAGAGGCCGACAAAAAAAAAGAAATCAATCAAAAACTGAGATTGGCTTTGAGTTGACAGGGTCCGTAAGCAAAGGCCTGGTTGACTTGGAACGAGTGCATCCGTAGTGGAGGAGCGTGCACATTGAGTCACTTGCTAACTTCCATCTTAATTGGTCAGGAGGGACGGTGAGGGGGAGGGGGAGGGGAGGGGGAGGGGGAGGGGGATGTGGAGGGGACCCAGAGGTGAAGCAAGCCTGAAAGTACAGCCGACTACAACCCAGAATGTGGGAAGGTAACAGGAGCACCAATTCCTGGCGTCTTACAAACAGGACGTTACTAATCCTAAATGTTTCTGCAGTTTGTCCGAAAACAAATGAAGAAAATGTGCCGAAAGATTGCCCTGCCTTTTAAGACACGCCAGGGGCTCGCAAATTACCCAGGGAGGGGATGGCTAGTCTCGACTTCAAGGCGTCCAAGAGAGCGTTTATGGATGCGGGGCTGCGCTATTTTTAGACAGACGGAGTAATTGTGACAAATTGTATTACTTGCACTCGCGGTGCGATGCAACGCTGGTTGCCGTATGCATTTCGTCGATTGTATATGTAAGGGCTTTTTCGCCATCTTCTGGAAAGACCTAATTTGGACTCTAAACCCTACAAGATATTACCAATAAAGATTAATACATTAGGAAGGAAAATATCAGGAATTATTGAAGACATCACAGGACGAAAACAAACGGTCAGAAGGAAATATATCCAGGAACGTGTGACCCGTTCCTGAGGAAGGATAATAACGGTTCTATTGATAACTGAAGTCGTTTTCCTGTGGGGATTACCAGCCATGTATGCATACAGATCCTATGTGGTCCTGAGTCGATTACCAGCGACCTGGTTCGAGTAAACACCGCCATGGATTACTCAGCTCGTCTGTAACTAGATCCCTAAATATCTGCCGCCATAATTCCATCGTTTACGCCTGATTACATTCCACAGCATTCTGTGGGTCTGGTAGGAGGCTGGTGCGATCGAATTGGAACGCCGGCAAATCAAATTACGGAACCTACGAGAGGCGCGGAAGCCAAGGCGAAACTGTATATAGCCGGCACTGTGCATTGTTTGCATAGAAACTGGCTCTAGCCTACAGGCCCCCACTGCGCATGCGTGTGAGGAGGCCAGCGGCCCGGATTGAAATCTACCCGATCCCGATCTGCGGGTTACTGGGGGACCCTCGATACAGGGCTACGTCATAGACGTGGTATGACGTCACCGATCGTAATGCACATACCAATGGCAGGCGGGTTTCTTAGAATGTCACGTGATCGTCGAAATTTGATTCAGCGGAACAAAAAAAAACCTCGATTGATCGAGCAGGAGTTCTTAGCCACCCCTTCGTTCATGAGATTCCATCCCTGCTGGGACGGCTTTGTGCTTATAGACAATCTTATAGACTCTCTTTGTCGTACATCCTGACAAATTGAGGCGGCGCATGCTGAGACGCTTCTAAGACAACGACACACAAGATGCGACTGAGGAATGCAGACACAGGCGAATGCTAGCATCGACAGGATGCGATTGAGGGACGAAGACTGCGCCCATCACGAGGCCACGTCAGTCCACTGACAGCCTGGAACAAGTCTGGACCATGTCTACAAGTCTTTCCATGGACTTCATGGCAATAGCTTGACCGGGACCGGTGCAGCGCTCTACTTCAGTCTGATGAATAGCAAAAAAGTACGGGTCTGGTTATGAAACTCGTTTTGCGAAGAATAGACAGAAACGAAGACGTCTGGGCAATTTACGAGGATAAGGCAGAGTCCTGCGAGACATGAATTCATTCGGCACGTAGCTAGCAGGCTAGAAGAGTGGCGACAAAGCACTTCAACAGTCGCTCCATCAACTCCCTCATGTCTGTCTCTCCGATTCCTTCTAGCTACGTCTCAAAGAGTGACTGCTTCTACGCCTTGGGAGGAGTCTACGTCAATAGGCAAACGCTTCCGGCACTGCGTAGTCTTGAAAAGAGACGGCGAAGTCTTTCTATTATAATGCCATTAATATATGCCGTCCAATCAAACGATCTCACGGTAACGAGACTACGGGCTTAATCCGGCTTTTCAGCAGGTTCTTGGTATTGTGGAAATCGTAATCAGCTGATGGTCAGCCTACATCCAACTAGCCTCTATGCAGTGACTTAATAAGGCTGCGGTCCAATCACGGAGCGGGTTTGAATAGATGTTGCCATGGGATTCCTCAGAGGCTCTCATGTCCATCTCCCCCTAGACCTGCTCCTCCTCACTGTCCCACCCCCTCACTGCCCCAACCCCTCACATCGCTGCCTGAATGACTGATTAGGCCAGAGTCCAGCAGGTGATGAAAGGAGCATTTCTGGTTGCCTTGGTAACGGTCATTTGCCGTCGGGTTGAGAGAAGGTCAGTAGCAGTCATTGCTGCCTTGTACCTTCACCTCTCATTCTCCGTCCAAACGAACCCTTTCCTCCGATCTGATTCAAATTCTCGAGAAAGAGAGTTGTCACTTCACACGGCCAATTGCCTTTGCCGATGACAGTGGTATAACGCGTTGAGTCAGCGGCCAGCATTTCCTCCAACGTGGAGAGATTAGCTAAAAACAGACGTGTTTTCGGCACCTTTCAAAGCCGTCTAGCCAAAGCGTCATTGATGTTTCCTTTACTTATAACGAACTTGTAATGACACGAAGCAAAAACAAGCACATGACATGAAATGTACGGAAAACAAACATGTGAAAATAATATTTTTGAAGAGGTGATCATTCCAGAACCGCTTAGACTACGGGGGATTATTCTACAGGGGTAGTCTGCCAAAACAAGTTAACGACGTGTTTTATTGATTTCGATGATGAAACTAAAATTACGAACTAAACCTGGGTCGGGTTTCAAGTCTTAAGGTATACGGCGTAAGGTGACATTATCTACGCGACGCCAGTAATGTCTAGCCAATTAGGCACTGCGACACAATTGGTCACACCTATCGTACGAGCGGTCATCAGTATTTGTTTGTATCTCTCCCTCAATAGACAGAGGAAACTCGCTGTGGCATTTCACGAAAACATGTTATTCGTCCTTAGACCAGCTGCGAAGGGACATGCGATGATGAAAGGCCACTTTCCCCGTGAACTCTCTCTCTCTCTCTCCTTGGTCTCTCTCTCCTGCTCAAATACACCCCCTTCCTTACAGGTCAAACAAAGATTATTCTTACGACAAGTGCAGGCGACCTCTGCCGACGAAGCTGTGGATGCTTGTAGGGAGGAAGAGAGGGAGGAGGCGGACATCCAATCCCAGTACTAGACCAAGGTTCGCAGGGCCTCCTTTGGCGTCGTTGTCTCTAACTCCTTGTTCCGATGCGGGAGCGCCGCTCGAGAAAAACAGGAAAACACAGTTCGACTTCTCATCAGCGCACGCACCGTGCACCGCGCGAGGGAGAAACACAAGTTGCAAGTGTCACAACACAGCGGTAGCGCCGAGAATTATTGATGACTTCTTTTCGGGCCAATATGGATCGATATCCGGAGGGTGCTAACATCGCCCATTGAAAGAGCCGAGCGTTGGAAACAAGTCAATTCTCCGCCTAAGGTTTTACCGTCAAAAATGTCTGAAATAATGACGGGATTCTACCTGAACTATCCTCATTTTCACAGAACTTAGGAGTGTATCTAATCACGCGTTGTCTCCGTATAGTCTGGTACAAGTGGCGTTTCATTTGTGCCTTCTTAGGGCGTGCAGCAAGCAGCGATGTGGGCGTGGTCGGGGACTTGTCTTCCCACTCTAACCATCATTCATAAATCATGAGATTCACCTGCTAATAACCGCCACCAACCCTCTCTCGTCTGCGCTGTCTATATACGGCCCGTATGCACGAGCCGTGACAGTGAACAGGCGACTATGCAGTCGTTCTGTGAGGCTAAAATGCTGAGCAACTTGGCGGTATTTCGAATAAATCACGGGGTATTTTTACATCCCTGTGGACCAGGCCTGGATGTGTCCCTTTCCACACTCTCACCATCACTCATGCTACCCTGTCCTCCCACTTTCACCTCCCTTACGGTAATCTTTCAAACTACCAACATATTCTGATCTGGGTAGGGTCATAGACACCGCCAGGAGTTTCCCCTCCCCAAATTCCATTTCCTTATCGGTTTTTGAAAGTCATTCCCAAGGAGTCGTAAAACGTTCAGAGCTCTGCGCTGGGGTCTTATTTAAGGTAAGCGAGAGAGACAGGTTTGTAAGGTACAGCCAGTTGGTCATAGAGCGGTGGATTTCACGCCTTACATTGTGCCATAACTCGGTAACAATAACACCTGCTATGAATAGAATGAGCGGAATACAATGTAAGCAGACGACAGGTACATGGAGATGGGAAGCGCGATAGTCAAAGTGAATGTTTTTTTAAAGGATACATAGCCAGGTTGCGTGGTGATGATGGAATCACGCCAAGGTCATCACTCAACATGGAACTGACATGCAAGACCTTGTGGACAGGTTAATAGAGCGATTGCAAAAAGATTTCATCAAGGTTATTCAGGTTCCTGTACGTGAACGTTCAACTCACGATAAACCTGCAGTATCAAACAATGCTTTATCCATAAACCTCTTTCAATTCCCTTTCACTCTTCACCTTTCCTCCGTCCCTTTCTCCTTTACCTTCTAACCATCTTCCTCCTCCTCTCCTCTCCTCTCTATCCCCACACTAATCCTCCTTCCTTTCCACATTATCATCATCACCAGTTGACATGCAAACCGATGTCAACTCACATCCTCAAAATCGTATATTGCGTGTAATGTATACGCTGTGTAGAAACATACATCCAATGCGACTGCGTCAGTTTTACTTTAATCTTCGCGACAGTCCTGGCTTCCAAAGTCGTTCTACGACCTAGAGGATACCACCAACCTGTCAACACGGGCATCAAGCCTGTATCCAAGGCAACGGGACGATACATCTCATAAAACCAGGGCGATATGCTCAATGACTAACCAAACTGGTGTATGATCGTCCGTTGATGTCGGGGACATTTTCTTAAGACTTTGTGTCAACACGAACATAGTCGGGGCGTCTATCTACGGGTAACCAGTTTAATTAATTTACCGGGTAGGAAATACGGCCGAGAAATCTACTTCCTGAAAGGGTTTCCTCTCCCGTGATCAGATCGATAATTCGTATACCGATGGCCCCTTCTTACAATTGTGTACAAGCTATGAATGGGGCGGAGCTTATACATACACTGCGATCCTAGTGTATTATCTCAGGCTTGCAGAGCGCCATCCACGTCCGATTCAGACAATTACGTCACTTAGCGCAAAGAGAAGCCAGATGCCGGTGCAGCCACGTGAAGCATCTGCACTTTTGCTCGACCTGTGAATCAACAACGCCACACAGATGCAACTGCCATTCTACATTATGCCTACGGTACTAATTCCTTTACAATAGTAGCTTGGTATGACAGAATTATGTGACCTCAAGACCTCTAAATTACAACGTTCTATTTATGTATCTCCATACAATCGCAGATGCTGCTTCAATTCAATCATGGAGGTTTGTTTGTAGATGCATCTTCTTGCACGCATCTTTTCTGGCTTGAATTCGCTGCGCCACAGCGCATCCAGGCTACGTCACGTTTCACCTTTAGCAGTGGGAAGGATTCCGGGCCATTTTACACGGCTCATTTCTCACGCAGACATCCATGAGTGCGCAGCGAGCATGCGCGTTAGTCACGCTCGGGTAACTTTCCCCTCATGAAACACAGTGCTTTAGAGCACGGCTCTGGTAGAGAGGAGAGACAGTGGCGTTAAGAGCGTCACTCAGCACAACGGTCGCCTCGTTCTCCACCGATCCTAGCCGAGCAAGAACTTGCTTGGTATGATGGATTAGAACATCTCGGATTTGAAGGTCCCTGAAGGTCATGTCCACGTGAAAATCCTCCTGCAAGGTCTTCGTTAATCTCAGCCCTCACTGCTACTTCCGAAGGTGAACATCTGTCGTGTTACTGACCGACCGAATCCAATCGTCACAGGACTTAACATTTCATAAAACAGGGATGCTCCGTTGGAGAAAATTACCCGAGGTGCTTAAAACAATTGCCGTCAATTAAAGGTTAGTTGGCGCAGGATGTCTTTGAAAGACCAAGGTAATCTGACAGCCTTGTTATAAGCAGGTATCAATGCGGTAACACGTCCCTAATATTAGCCCCCGGGCTAAGGTCACCCTTAGGCCCAGTTTGAAGTGAGCAAGCCTTAGCTTACGGCAAAGGAGCTTACAATCTTGTTATCATCAACCTCCAAGCCTGTTACCATGACAACCCTTCCCTGTAGATATCAATCGGTTACCGCGGGACAGACACACGCCAACCATGACCAAACGACCCTCGAAAATAGCACGAGCAAAGTGGTGTACAACCCACGCTAATGTATACCAAGCTGGCCCATAGCGTAGCTCCATGCCCATACAGTCCCACAACGAATGCATACCCACATGCATGTACACATAATACAAAGTGCCAAGCCATTGGCTATATCCTATGCACAATCCAATATCCCTGTCATCCTTCCGGGGTGAGTTGTACTTTCTCCCACCCCATCCAATGCATGCTTCGTAGACTTGCACCCACATCCTCCATGCACATATCCTGGCTCCATCTCACACACACACACACACACTTTTTTCCAACGAATTCCGTGGAGTCAATTCGGCCCGACATACTTAAGTGAGCAGGTGCCCTCTGGACGGCCCGCACAATGTGCGATGTAGGATAGGCACGCCGGGAAAAAATAACATTAACGACGGCTGAATGTATGGAGAGCAGAAAGGTACAACACGCGGAAGTTTCACATGGATAACATCTGAAATTCTCATTGAAAGCGCGGTTTAGGAAACCACACATCTGGAATTCCAGCATGGTTATGCCAAGGAGGTATTAGGCGATTTATGCGTAGTGTAGTGCTGCAAGGCTGCACCACGCACTGGTAGGACTGGTGCAAGTTGATGGAAATCACCTGACCTGCTGACATTGACTTTGCCTGGTGGTAATTCCGGGTCTAATCCGGACCGCGCGCTAGTAGAAATCCTATTCGTTCCACGTGTTCATTTAGCACGCGTGCATCACTGTGATAGCTAAATCTACATACAGCATGCCCAATCCCATAGACCATGGCTAATTCGATTGTAATTACCAATCCTGCGGTTTGTACACAGTCCATATTTATGTTTATAATTACATCCAGGTCGCTCGTGCTATTCATCCAAAGAGGAAGTGACCGACTTGTCCGGAGACTAGGTTTGGCATGGATCAAGGATCGTGACGTGCAGCAGGCCTTTAAAGGGCATGCGCTGTAGTCTCCTATCACACTACGTATGCACGGACTAAACTGACAGCGTAATGCTACTATATTATACCTGCAATCACGCGGGTAACGTTGGCGGTCTGTTGGAATGAAACTTTAATTTCAATCAGTTAAATAAACTGAAATATTGGCAAAGAAAAACTTTAACTGAGTTAAATAAACTGTTACAAAATTCTGACCAATCAATTATTAATTGAATTCAGCCCATTCTGATACTTCAAATAATTAACTTTCATTAGAATCCAATACATAATCAATCTTTTATTCAATCTTAACCTCATGTTCGTCATTAGATCGTATTAGAACGTATTATGATTGCATCCAATTGATCCAATTTTAGATTTGCGATAAGCGACAACAATCTCATAGCTTCTACAATGCCAGTACGACCATCGTGTAATTCAAGGAAACAGCACGATACCCATATGTGATACGTACAGTGACCTAGTATCCAGTTGTAAGAGCGCTGGGTAGTTTAGATAGGAGGTATTACCCTAAGGGCGTCGGGGTACAGGCCACCCACCATCCATGGCTATGCCGAGGGCCATGCTACGCTCCCCCACACAGCTAGGAGCCTCAACCCGAACAGGCCGCTCCCCACTGGAAAGCCAGAGGAAATGGAGTCAAGCTCCAAGAGGTCCATCAGGGTCTTGGGAGGTATGCTATACCCCTAATACCTCCTTGGTTATACCAAGGAGGTATTTGTTATACCACGGAGGTAGTACCTTGCTCTATGGGTGTACAGGTTGTACAGCCAGACTGACAACCCAGTTATAACCGAGCTGATTGCAAACGAGAGAGTGGATTAGCTCATTCCTGTCTCCCCAATAAGCCGTCCATTACGCCGGGATCATGTCATAATTCGATTGACAAAAGAGAAGGTTCGAGTAATTTGGAGTAAATAAAATAACCTGCGCAGTTCGGCCAAAATGTATAATACAATGGAACGTCGGTATAACGAACATCCCGGGATCCCCGTATACTGTACATCCTTAGCAGAAAATAGCAATGAAGAAATGACCTTTTAGATCAAGATGCAGAGAAATTGCCTTCATGTCATATCCGATTATTGACAATAATAATTATCCACATATATCTGCATTTTTTCCTATGGGGCAACGTGATTGGCTGGCTGTGACTACGTCACGTCATGTGCAGGGTTCAGGCCTAGGCTTGGATCTCACCGCGTCGAATTAAACAAATTAATTGAAGCCAGGAAACAACAGACAGGTCCGTGATGTGGTCTCGACTCGACAACAGGATGGCAGGGTCGCATGTAAGAGGGCAGGAGTAGAGGTAGGGGTCGATGAACTATGCCCCCTAGGTCTGTTCCTCTCCCATCTCCATCCCCCTGACAAACAGACAAATAAATCATCCACAAATCAGAAGAAGACAGAGCAGAAAATGACGAGGAGAGTGAGAGAGAGAAGACAGAGAGGGGGGGGGAGACAGAAAGAAATATAAAGAGAGGGGAGAGAGGGGAGAGAGAGAAAGAGAGAGAGAGCGAAACAGGGAGAGAGAGGGAAAAGAGAGAGAGAGAACGAGAAGGAGGAGAAAGGGGAGAGCGGGAAGGGGAGTGGGAGAGGGAGAGAGAAAGTGAGGGGAGAATGGAGGGAGAGACAGAGAGGGGAGGGAGAAAGAGAAAAACGTGAGGGGAGACTGTGGAGGGAAGACAGACAGAGTGGGAAGGAGAGACAGAGAGGGAAGGGAGGGGGGAGGGGGCAGAGGAAGAAAAGGGAGACGGGAGGGAGATAAAAGAGAGGGAGAGAAAGAGAGGGGAGGGGGAGGGAGGAATAGAGGAGAAAAGGGGAGGTAGAGAGACGGACAGAGGGGAAGGGAGAGAGAGAGAGAAAGGCCGGGGAGAAATAGACAGAGGAGAGGGGAGATGGGGAGAGCGGCAGAGGGGAGAGGGAGGGAGTAGAGAAAAAGAAGAAATTCTAGGTCAGTCAACTTCATTTGGAAACGGCCAAAAAACAAGTCCAGTTTAATCAAGCATTTACCTCTTGATGTGATTTGTCCTGAGAGCACCTCCAGCGGCCAACGTCATTAGCCTATATTTTCCTCTCATTTTTTCTCTCTTCTCGTGGAGGGGGAAAGCACAGAGCGCCAAAGGGTGCATTATTGCGTTTTGGCGCGGGCAGCTTCATTGCGAGTGCTGCTCTATAGGTAGCCAGTAATTGGCCAGTGCGTTGCCTGGTAGACCGCGAGACAGTTGATTGAGTGATTGTTCCGTTTCAGAAACCCGACCCCGGCCGACCAATCATACAAGCCCAGCAATCACGATTATAATAAAGGAATGAGTTCGGGACTTGGATGGAAGATAAGCATTAGAGAATGTAACCTGCGGGCGGAATTGAAGTGAGAGGGGGGATGCCGGGAGGTGCGTTGGACAATCTTCAGGCGGCTTGCTCGGAATTCCGATGCGGCATCTAGCCTCTCCGAAGTGATCTCGACTTCGTATGCCATTCCAGCTACAACTTTGGCAGCCATCCCCCAGAAATCCAGCAACAGGACGCGGGCACGAAATGAGAGATAAAAACAGGGGTATTGTCCCAAACAGCTGAGGGCACACTCGGCTGTCAAGATTGCCAGAATACAAGTCGACACACGATAATAACAGACAATGCCCAGCCGTTCTCACATCGGTACAAAGTAAATCTGATAGCCTGTCGGTCTGTGTCATACCAAGCACGTCTCAATGTCATCAGTGATCTGGTGTGCGGTCCGTGTGACATTGACTCACCCTTCTGTGCCCCCTGCTCCAAACCTTCCCCTGGTCTACTTCCAGCAGGAACACATGGAACCTTCAGCAAGTGACGAGACATGCTTAATTGCTTACCCATCATTAGCTCACTGGTGCCTGTATGTATCACTGGTAGAGAAGTACAGCGACCTTACATATCGCAATGACGCCCAAAGAGACCACATTCACACATCGACAATTCTTTTTTTGAAACCAAGACCTGCCAACTGCCAAGATTATCTCGTCGGTAACACCGAATACATTTTCTTTTCGTCCTATAAAAGTCGAATTATCGGACTGCTTTCAACACTCTCCACGATGACAAGAAAAAGGCAACTAATATGAGATGACATGATCTTTTTTTCTTTCAAGAAATTCAATTAGGAAACAAAATATGCTTGTTTGCCTGGATAAGCCGCAATGATTCATAGCAATTTTTTCTGCCGAAATTGTTATTCGATAAAAATGCAAGCGAAGAAACGAATTAACGAACGTTCCCCGTGTGGGTGGGCACAGAAGGGCTTGAACGTTAAGCCCAACCTCGGCTGGCAGATGCTCAAGGGACAGACATATCAGTCTGGCCATCGATTTTCCCGCCATTTTTGAAGCGTAGACTCGGAGGAAGGAAGGAGAGTGGTGGGGAGGGGTGGAGGGCTAGAGGTAGGGGTTAGGGACGGAGGAGATTCCCAACCTTGGTAGGTTGCAGTTACCGTCGGGGGCATTACCGGGTTTGTGTCACTCATCGCTCGCCCCAACCTCGTCATCCACTTCAGGAATACACGGAGCACTTCATAGTGCATCCACCCCACCGTCAAGTCCCGACTTAGTCGTGAGCGCAGGGTCCTGGCACACGCAAGCCGTAGTGCGGCCACTTGTGGCGCTTCGCTCCCAACGATCTGGTATCTTCAACATTGGCTACACATGATGGATGTAACAGACATGTGCAACGGTGTGTGATTCCAATTACTCAGTTTCCATCGTTCGTATCGTATAGTCACACCCATAACCGCAGTTGACAGACTATCTGTTGTAGGCTTTTTTTTGTCGTCTGCGTCATACCACAAATCCAGGATTCACTTGCTGCCTTCACGACCATCGTTATAGACAGCAAAGTCACCTTCAATTCTATCTTCACGACCGTCAACTATTCATAATCGGCCTCGAGGCCTTGGGATGATATGAAACTGGTTCAGGTTTGCTTCCTGCCACTGTCTCGAACAAGCCCGGTGTCCGTTAAAAGTTCTTAAAAGGGGGAAGCGGTCCCTTAACCGCAGTGAGCGTAGACTTAACGCCTGCTACAAACGCGTATCAATATACCAACAGGCAAGCACGTGTAATCTCCCTTACCGTGCGCCTGACAAGATCTACGGTCGGGATTGATCACGGGAAGCAATTAATGAAAGCTACGATTGAATCGGCCGCCTTTACCCCCTTCCTAAAAGTGTCTAAAAACCCTCCACCAGAGGTCCCTCAGTCACCCTTCTCAAAAAAAATCTCTCTTTTTTTTCTTCAGAAGAGGTTAGCTCGGCAGCAGTTCTACTAGGGAGCGGCGACATAGGTGGTATCGGGCCAAGAGGGCCCTCGTAAGCTGTACAAAGCCAGGAATATGGTAGCTTGGAATTAATGTCAACACGGTGCATGGGGAGACGAGGGGCAACAAAAGCGGAGCGTTGAAAAGAGGCCCTAAGCCTAGCTTACACAACGGGGAGCAGACCCCAGCTCACCAGAACGGCCCTGCGTCACCCCGGGGCGCTACCCCGAGTCCGTTAACCAGATCGATGCAGGATATTCATTCAGAGGAGACAAGCTCGGAGGACGAGGAGGACGAGGAGAATGGAGCGAGCCTGCCTCCTTACAATGGCACTTAGCAGGGGGCTTACACATCGTCCCCCTTTCCCAAGCTAGGTGGGGCCAAAATTCAATGATGTAATGACTTATCGATTGGCTCCGTCTTCGAATTGTCAGCGCGTTCCGAGCACTGACTAACGGTGTAGCAATATTGGTCCAGTGTGGGCAAACAGACCTAACATGGTCAAGCGGATTTGCGGGCGATTAGCGCTAATCCGCCGATTATCCGAAAAAGGTACAGCGCAGTGGGATAGGCCCAACAATGAGCAATAGAGGACTATCCATGATCGCGGTCACGTGACTCGCTTGGTATCATCAAAGCTAAATATCACAATAATTTTTGTTAATCCTCAACCAAAACCTGTTCCTGTATTCATATGACAACAGCTTCCTAACTTATCACTTGGCATGATCAGCCTTCGCGAATACAGCAATCTAATCCTAAACCACTTGAGTCAGTTCGTCCATTTCATTTCGCTTGGACACGATACTTGTTCATGACGTCCTTCCTCGTTCGGTCACAGTGTCGCTCACTTCTAGCATCTGAACATTCACAGATGAAACAGTCGCCGGGTTCAGTCGATGGAATCAAAGGTACACCATGACCAGTTTCGGCATCGTTGTTATCAGAATTCATTATTTGCTGTTTTTAAAGAAATGCTTCTGGAAACAACGACGCTATTTACAAATGATACCACACAGACGGATAAGAGAATGGGTTTATTTTGGCTAAGGCGATGTGTGATCTTCTTATAAGAAAAACGGGGAGAACCTTTGGTAACCTGAATCTTATCAGGTCCGACCGACTCATGGGGTTTATCTGCTCAACATTCTCGGTCAACATGACAATGGTTGCATTCAAAGCGTGGATTTGTTTCTGGGTTTTGTTGGGTGTTTCCATGTACAACAACCTCGAAGCTTACAAACGACAATATCCTCGCATCCGATGCTATCTGGTGAGGTAGAAACAGAGGGATTCCGGTTTAGATAACCCGGGATTGGCATCGTTAGATTAGTGAAATTATCGGTCGTCTGATCACGAATTCCCGCCAAAATATCAAGTCTGTATTGACACAAAACATCAGCGACCGTTATTGATTAAAGTCACCTTGATCAGTTAATCTCGACACACATTCATCTCAGACGAAAAGAATCGTCCGTATCAGAGAATCGACGAAGACAATGTTCGTAAAGGATTGCGATGGTATGTTGCCTTCGGGTTTGTAACATCGGATAATGTTTTGACCGTTGAGGGCAGTGTCGAGTAGGTCATCAACACACCCTCTCCCTATCTCTGATTGGTCGATTAAAGAGGCCGAGTGCTCCCGAAGCGGACTAAACTGGCATGTACCGATCCAGTAGACATAAGAGTCTGACAAAAGGCACATTGAGATAGACGGTAGGACCCAGCCCAGCGATCAGAATGCCCCAAGGATCCACCCTGGCTCCATGCTCTCTGCAATCGATGATCAGGCTTGCCAAACAATGCTACCATCGCGTTGCTACCCCGCTAAAGGACAAGCGATTCCAAAAAGTACGACTAGTTACAATGCTTACAATCTTCGCCAGTATTATAATGCCAGACGATGTGGAACAATGCCTGGGCTGATTCAAGAATCTGACCAAGAAGATATCGATGAATTTTTGTTTGCTTTCTATGAAAAATATTGACACGTCCGAACACTGGCAAAGAAATGCAAATCATGCCTCAGCAGGCGGTCGGTATAGGGTGGGACGATAACCACTCTTTCCTAAGACTCACTGGTATGCAACAAAGACATCACCAAGAAACCGAGTAACTCGCTCACGAAATGAGTCTTCTTTCGGGTAATGGTTATCCCTAACGTCGGTGACCATGGTAACAGTAATAAAAGCGACTGAGAGAGATAACGATGGCCATTTGCAATATTGAAAGACCCTTTGCGGAATCTCGACCATAATTATTTTGACGGTAATATTCTGAAATATCCTACCCAAAACCCCAACAAGTCAAAAGAAACAATGACATCGGAAACAAGCCACCAAGTTTAAGGTATAGCTATCAATATCAATTGCGGCATAAGAGTAAGACGGCCAGTCGGCTTCTCTATACATAGATCATCGTAGCAGTGACATGCCTTCAGCTCAATTGGAATGATTTCTGGACAGAAGCCAAGAGGTTCACGGAGCACAGTAACGGAGTCTGTCTCCCTGCGCGTTCCTCGACCAAGAGGTCGCAAAAAGTGCGGGCTACATTCTGGAAACAACGCCCCGAAATATCTTGGAGGGACAAAGGGTAGGGCAGGGTCACCCGAGTGTACTGTCCCGACCCAATCTGATCAAGTGTCGACAGGGATACGACGACTGCCGCGATGCAGGTGCCGTGTGGATGACAGAGTGTCTTCCGAACCCGCCTGCAAGGTGCGCTAATGAGCCCTTTGCACATTTTACCCAAACCCCCAAACCAGTTTCCTCTGCTTGTCGTGTGTCTGCTGTAAGTGCAAGATCCTAAAAGTTTATAGGGAGGTTTTCGGGCGCATCGGGTTACTACAGCGACGCCATTCATAAAACACATTGTCAGCACACAGCTGCGACCATGAACAGACTATTGTACAAAAAGATGCTTAGATATCTTTGCATACATCCCCACACAAACCTGAAACATCCATGCTGCTCGGAAATCCAACGCTACCATCTTCCCATTCGCCCATGGATCACCACCTCTTAGCGTTAGCATGCAGCTTGCTGCCTATACTAGGTCCGTTACTTGAAATCCGCCAGCAACGGAGCTTGTACTTTTGGGCAATGTTTGGTCACTACTTGAGGCCGAGTCAGCTGCACTTTCCCGTACCCCCAAGACGATACTTTGACCCTTCGGTGTTCGGAGCGGCCTACCTCCCAAGAAAACGCCAAGGAGATTGAGTCAGAAGAACCCCGAGGGACGATTACACATCTTGACTCGGTATCGAGTATACAAGTCCTTAGAGATACGTCTAATCCTACTCCCGATGTCCTACAAGAAAGCAGAGCATGAGAACCTACACGACTCTTGAGTGAGGGAGATAAGCCACGACTAGGAGAAGCAAGCAAGTAACACACCACTCCATTATGGAAATCAGACAAGAATAGTGCTCAACAAATCATACAATTGCAAACCAGAAACAGGACGTCCCAGGTTAATAGAGTCGGTCTCTATGTTTAGTTCGACACAAACCACAGACCGCATTGTTTCAAAACAAAGTATATCTTTAGAACGGCGATTCCCGTGGCTCGTATATACGATCTATCTCAGAAGCAGACATGACAACAGTGCGGTCGTGGGATGCGGTGGAGATTTGCAATCCCTCCCAGGAGGCAGACGGTATTTGAATTAACGCCCAAACCGAGCGTGGCAAAACTCACACGCATTACAGCGTCTGTGGAAGGCTTGTTTGATATGAGTATCCTGAGGGCGAAGGTCTCCGACACATCTCCCCTCACCTCTGCGTCGGGCGATGGGCTCGGGCCAACGACCTGAGAGCGGGGACATGATCTGAACGGGGACACCGGCATCACAGACCCAGGCGCCTATCAGGCCTCTATTAAAGTCCCCACATTGAGGGCTAGCTCTAACAGCTCACTGATGAGCCAAGCAGATGGCCAATGAACAGAGTCTGTCTCTAATCAATGATTTCCTGTTCTCATCATCACTGCAGTGGGACTGACAATAGAGACAGTCCGGAATTAAGACGGCCAGTCAGAAGGAGGAACGGTAAGGGAGTGGGTTGTATACCATAAGATTCCCCTGCTTTAATAAAATAGCCACACAATGATAGTTCTTCTACAAGTTGTAAGTGAACCAGTTCTGCAAAACACGTCGTACATCAAGGCCGAGTGCTTCTTCAAGCCCGCTTGGTCTCCTGCGCCGTACCGATACGCTGGTGTTGAGAAGCAGGGTCTTAAAGAGTAGACAGAGATTTCCAGCAAGCACTACTGTGGGTTTTCCTGACAGTCTACACGAGTCCGTGCCATATTTGACCCCGGAGTAACCCATGACGAAGACTTATCAATCACCTGACACGCAAAGCGTCCTACATCAGTCAGGTGTTACCGAGGAGTGCACATCCTGGGCCCAAGGAACTGTGCATAACTAAGGCCATTTACGAAATGAAGGCTTGTAGGCTTGGCCTCAGGATTCCTCTCCGTCTGACAAAACCTGAAAATCCAGGTTGTGGTTTGTTTCCGAATTTGAAGGTTTGTTGGCTTGATAGGTACAGAGTATTCCCCAAGAAACTGGAGCCAAACGCTTGTTTTTAGATGCCTGTGATATTATAACGAGCAAGAGAAATATGACCGAAGCCTAAGCCCGAGCCTAAGCCTTCATTTCGTAAACAGCCTCAGTATAACTATCTCATCGAGTCACTGCCGTCTAGTTCCCTGATGCCACATGACATGACAATCATGATAGAAACGCGATAAGGCACCACACTGACATTGTTTGAGACATGAACAGAGACGATAGTTTCTAGGGGAGATGAACATTAAATTCTTTGCCTGGTTACAAATTCAGGCTCACCAGAATCCAAACCGAAAATGAGATGAATATGTCAATGCAGGTAAAAACATTTGTCGTCACTTTGTGTATTTCCTTGACTTCTCATAACCTCACACGGCTGTGGTATCTTTGAAAGGTTTAGATTTGTATATTTTTTTTCGATAAACGCGTACATAAATTATGCTACAACATGTATATCCAATTTAATTGGCCTTGATCACTTCATTTAGTTTTCAACGACCACAGCAAATTGTTCAAGTATAAGTATAATATTTGATGGAGGCCTTTGTAGTTCCCTTGTAAGTTTGGCTATGAATCAAGATTTTTCGGCTCGAATTCATATTTTGTCCTTGGCTGGTTGGAGCGGAAGGGATTGGTTTGGCATCAACAGGCTCGTTTTCACCGTGACTGCGTGAACGTCTTTAAAATGACATAAATCAGCTGTAGATGAGTCTACCAGATCACAACGAATGAGGGGAGACAGAGAGAGGGGGAGAGGCAGAGAGAGGGGGAGAGAGAGGGGGAGAGAGGGGGAGAGAGAGGGAGAGAGAGAGGGAGGGAGCGGAGAGAGGGAGAGAGAGACATTTGGGATAGGAGAGAGAGAGGGGAAGAGAGGGGGGAGAGGGGGAGTGAGGGGGAGATGAAGAGAGAGATGGAGGGAGGGAGAGAGAGCAGGGGAAGGGAGAGAGAGAAGGGAGAGAGAGGGGAAGAGAGAGGGAGGGAGAGAGAGGGAGGGAGAGATGGGGAGAAAGAGAGGGAAGAGGGGAGGGAGAGAGGGAGGGGGAAGTGGGAGACAGAGGGAGAGAGAGAGGGGGAAGAGGTCAAGACAGAGGAGGAGGAGAGAGAGAGAGGGGGGAGGGAGGGAGAGATAGAGGGAGAGAGAGGGAGGGAGAGATGGGGGAGATAGAGAGGGAGGAGAGGAGGGAGAGAGAGGGGGAAGTGGGAGAGAGAGGGGGAGAGGTAAAGACAGAGGAGGAGGAGAGAGAGAGGGGGGGAGAGAGGGGAAGAGAGGGAGAAAGAGATAGAGGGAGAGAGAGGGAGATAGAGAAAGATAGATAGAGAGGTAGGGAGGGCGGGGGAGAGAGGAGGGGCGAGGGGAAAGAGAGAGGAGAGATATACGGAGAGAGAGAGAGGGAAGCTAAAGGCGGTTATGTGCATAGCAAGGCCATAGTACCTCAGGTGATCGTCAGCCAGCCAGCCTGTAATAGTTACCATTCACAACTCATAATGCCGGAAACTCAGTCAGTGCAGTGCCTTATACAAACGGCAATCATTGGTGCAAGGTTGACCATAGCGTGAACCAGCTTCTCCCATATCTCATTTAACCCAGCCTTCAACAACACGTGTCTTTCAGAGAAACGGAAATACTCTTCACATGTGCCTTATGGTAATAGTTTAAAGTGCAATTCGAGCGACTGTGTAACTATATCAAGCGGAAATAGTGAGTGTAAATCTCTTCCAAGGAACTGCATCCATCAAACAAGCGTCCAAAACAAATTATGATTTGCCATTGGATAGCAATATGCCATTTGGACTTCATCTGAATAAAGAGCGAATTCATGAGCTTGCATCAAATTCTACTCTTTATACGATGTAGAAATGGTTCAATTGATGACGTCATAGCTGACGAATGAGTCTGGCATGAGACACGTGGTCTCGTGGATGTCACGTTCGACCTGGACTTGCACGCAAACGTTCAGACACCGCATTGCGTGTGCAGCCCCTTGTCACGTCACCGACTCCTGACAAGGTTAATGCTGCGGATCAAGGCAGCTAGCCGGCACCAGACGATTCGCAGGGTTTGTAGGACTAGAGCTCGATCCAAAATGGCGGACGTCCTTGGACCGAGCTCCGGGCTGAATTTCCTAGAAGCTCTCACCGATCACCGAGGACTAAACCACGAAGAGGGTAGCAACATGTCAAGGCAATTCCCTGCACTTTTTTTATATCGTGGTTAAATGCTCATGACTGGCGTGGCAGCACAATCCCCGTAAACACGAGTTGACTATTTGGGAAGGCCGCCATCTAAGAGCTGAATACCTCAAGTGGTAAGAGCGCTGCTACGCAAAACCAGAGGTCTCTGGTTCAAATCCCAGTCTAGTCAAAATTTGCTTTGCCATTTTTTTTCTCTAAATATTGTTCAAAAGTTCCCAGTAAGCTTTTCCCTTATTTCTTTGGGAAAATGACAACGCAAAAAAAAAGAGCGGCAGAAATTCAGGGTTCTTTTTTTTTTCAATGATCGAGCTATTTTACACGGCAGGATCAAAGAGTAAGTCGGCCGTGTGTCAAGGCGCATTAATCGCTCCAGCGCCACATGGATTGGCTGGTCAGATCGCGGAGGTCGTGACCACGCTGGCTGTTTATGCCAAACCAAATAATCTATATGGATAGACTATAGAGCAAGGACACCGCCCGAAACGGCTCTTTGGGCGTATCTGCCTGCGAGGATCGGGCGACGAAATAAAAAGGCAGCAATCGGACAAAGGAGAGACGTATTGATGTGTTGGAGGAATTGAGAGCGACGGAAATGGGAGGAGGACTGGGTGGAGATGTTGATTTAAGGACTTTCGCTCTGTAAAAACATCCCGGTGTATGGTTCAATAACCACCAGGGTGATCTCATCACCATGTCCACCAACACCACACTGACCCCTAGGCATCCTCAACTTGCTGTAAGACCTTCGCATCTCTCACCAGGAAGAAGATGCTCACATCATGGCCTGGGATGAGATGAGGAGCCTAGACGATACATGGATGGCCTTGGACGGGACTCAAGCATCCTACCCTCTCCCTAAACACGCATCCAGCATCTCAAGGACTGGTCAAATTCAGAAGATAATGACACGGTGTTCATCACGTCGAGAAAAGGCAAAACCTCATTGAATTACATTCTTCTTGACGCAAAAATAACCATCATGTTATATCTGTGATAACGACACACATTGCCCTGTAAGTGCTATCCATGAAGTTGCAAACTTGACAAGACCAACGTGCAAACCTCAAAACCCCGTACAGGGCCTGATGTTTCGCTCCTTGTAGCAGAAGCTTTCTCCAAGACATAAGAATCCCGATGAAGTAAATACAAACAAACTATTGCAAACTGCTCACTGACTAAAAACGACCGTGCAATACATACATCTCAAAAGTTAGAGGGCCTGACGTTTCAATCCTAGCACTAGCAGGACCTTTCTCAAAGGCAAACTGCTCACTGACTAAATGACCTGCAATCTCAAAAGTTAGAGGGCCTTACGTTTCGATCCTAGCAGGACCTTTCTCAAAAGAAAACTGCTCACTGACTAAAATGACCTGCAATACATACATCTCAAAAGTTAGAGGGCCTGACGTTTCGATCCTAGCAGGACCTTTCTCAAAGCCTTTGAGAAAGGTCCTGCTAGTGCTAGGATCGAAACGTCAGGCCGATGGTTAGCAGCGACTGCGAGACGTCCCAAGAGCTACCGCTTATTTCTACCCGCCCACACGATCGATAGGCAATCCGTTTACAATCACTTCCCTCATCCCTTCAACTGGCTCTACCACACAACTGAGAGGTTGTTGTTGTCGTCCCATCGGAGGGGAAACAGAAGCCACAAATGTGAGATCAGTTTGGACCTCTAGTCTAAGCAGCCTTTGTGCTTCTCGCTCGGTCCTACCATGCAGCCCTGGTAATTGTGGCCGCTGACAAAACACACTTGACTGGACGGTGGTGTAAACACCATGTAAATAACGCAACCAACAAAGCCAAGATCGTGTCCTATCTGAGAGAGTCATGGAACAAGCAAAGGTTTCTGTGTGTCATTGACAGTCATTAGCGATAAGCAGATTGCGGTCAGACCTCCCTGGTCAGACCGGACCGCCGCGGAAGCCACGCAAACAAGTGCGGGCCGGGCCACGATGCTGGGTCCGGCGATAGGGCTGCGTGTAACTTCCGGAACCAGTTCTTACGATCCCTCTCGCAGGAATTTTCGAATCGATATGCGAAGGCGACCACCGGGTTCGTTGCCTAATCAAGCGGAATTAGTCTGGTGCCTTAGAAAATGAATGGCGACAATGCCACATTCATGTTGTTTACCACAAAGTATTTCAATCTACAAGTAACGCGCAACATTGTGGTATGACAAGATTCAGCTGTTTCCTTCAAGTTCAAGAAGTCGTAAATTTTCCTGAACGAAGTGTGAGGCTAACCGCCCACGTTCTATGGTTCAACAAACCGTCAATTCCAAAATTTAGTGGGCCTGACGTTTCGAAACGTCAGGCCCACAACATTTTGAGATTTGCATTTTGGTAATTTTAGTCAGTAAGCAGTTTGCAACATTTTTTGTATATCAAACCGTAAATTAATTTGAACACGTTCAGCAGAACATAGCGTTGAGTACGACCCGATAAAATCTATTACAATAAGGTTCCTTTCTCCGTTTTTTCTTTCTTTCTGGGTTAAACTTTAAAAAGGCTAATATCGCACAGTCAAAACTCAATAACGACCTTAGCTTGGTCATAAATGAACTCAAAAAGAGAGGACTGATAAAATGCCCCAAACTGAATTTGTTTGGGGAAACATCATCCGACATTCTAACCACAAAAAACCCGGAAAGCATTTAGAGGTTTGTGTCGTGCTTGGACCAGATTTGTGTTTTCTGTCAGAACAAGGAATGCCGCCTCGCAAACACGAAGCAGAGCCCACCCTCATGCAGTTCCTCAAGGCATCTTAAAGTTCCCCGCAGTACCCCTAGGGCTAGAAAGAGGTCGGATGTAGCCCTAATAGCAATAAACATCAGCCTCCAAAGACCGCCATTCCAACCGAAATGCCCAAATCAGGAGGCAGAGAAGAGAAGAAAAAAACCCCATAAGCGCCATAAAAAAATGAAAGGTTTATGATTGACGTCCTAAATTGCCGCTGACCCTTGACCTGAGACTGACCGGGTCATCGGTGGGTGCCGGGGGGGGGTCTTGTCAGGAGCTGGGGCCAGTGGGGTCAGGCCCGCTACCGTTATCTTACACCGTCTTGACTCTGTGCTACAGCACGACCACCACCGTGTGGAGAATGAATTAGGACTCTTTGAACTCACTTCATGGACGTCTTAATAGTGTGCTTGGGCTGGGGCTGAGATTCCACTGAGAAGGGGTCTAAGTACAGTCTGAGTGAGAGTGGATGGTTACTACTATGGCCTTACACTGACATATGACAAGGACGCGCCTGGTGGACCAACATGTAGCGCTGATGCACGGACTAGTATCAAACGGGTTCACCAACTTATCTGACTCACGATGAAGCACTGATCTATGCGGAATGTCCAGTCAATGGGTGATAATGAAAATATTGAGAACAAAACACAAAATCCTTCATAAACGCATTACCTTCGGGTTCATGAGTGCAAGTTATCAACTTTCTATCCTTCAATAAATCAGTTGAGCTTGGGATAACGGGCAGCGTACACAAACAAGATTACCTTGGTCATGATCTGATGTCGCTGTTTCTGAGTTGATTTTATTCCAGGAGTTGAAGTCTGTCCTCCCTCAGTAGTCAGGAGAGAAATGGAACTGCTTTGCGTATGGTTACTCGGCTGAAAGCGGCTCACCAATCGCATATACCTTGTTCATTGTTTAACCAAGAGAAGGAGAGGGTCACGTCCCTTGATCACCTCCATTCTCTGTCCGGTCGATCCTAATTGCACACGGGTAATTAACTCCTAGACTTATCGATAACTGTACCACCGCGTGTCTTGCCCTGCCATCCATGCAGCCCTTAGCGTACCGGTCTCTGCATCACACTCAAGGGGACATAGGGCAATCATTGACTCGCCTCGGATCTCTTGAGAATACTCTAAGATCGATGGATGAAGATACGGAAGAGTAGACGAGAAAGACATCCAGTGAAGGCAGAACAAAATCGCCCACATCTTAATGATTGGGAGGGGATATTCTACCAAATCAATCTCCATATCAAAACCCTGGAAAGTAAACCTATAATTCCTTCAGTTATGCAGGGAATCTTCCGTCTGATTACTGACAATGTTCTTGTTATCTGTCAAAATAACACGATCGTTATGGGTTTACATCATCGAAAATGAAGATGGCCTAATTTCCATCGAAAAGTCAGACCCTCCTACTTTTTGATATTTGCCTTTTGGTCATTTTAATTAGTAAGCAATTTGCAGCATTTAAGTCAAGTAGGCATACCAGAGCGAAGGTGATTAAAGTATTTGCATGCGCTATGATAACTATGAAACAGCAAATTATATAATCAGTGTAGTCACATATAATATTCATGACGTCACCATAATTTGATTGGTAATGAAAAACAAGACTGAAAGGATATCTCGGAGTGTGATGTAATCGATTATTTAAACAAAATTATCATTTTACAGGAATGAGTTGATTTTTGGTTTCATTCCAAAGGCGACAGGTTTTCAATGTGGCAATACATTTCCCTTGGTACAACAGGTTGTCCGAACTATGGCGTTTATCAGCCGTGACTGATAAGCTCAGCGATCTTCGAATCCTATATAACTCCTACGAAATTATACACAGTTTTCTTATGTGATATTCCTGACTGCATATCCAGTGAACCAAAGAACAAAATGTCAGAGGGATGGGGGTCGCTGCAAGTCAAATGGCGCTTTTAATGGGACTTCCGGGCCCAACGTCAATGATTTAATAATGGTTGTTTTCCTTGCAATTCCCAGGCATGCCTCTTTGTCATGAGTGACATGGGTTGGCATAGGGATATGGATGTGGTTAACTTGACCCGATACGATGGCGGGGCCCTAACGTGTAAGGTGTCGGCGCATTGAACAGACGGCATATCTATCACAGGCAGTGCTGTGAGCAAGCATGGGAGAGGAGGCGATGGATTGCACTAATGGACGGCAGGGCCGCTGCTTCAACGATCCGCTCATAAAAACCAACCATAGCAATAATTAAACCATGCCAAGACCTCTATCGTGCCGATGAAAAGAGTGGAGGACATATGTCGAGACCAGAGAGGAACTCAAACGCTGAAATGTTAAACCTGAACGTCCTAAAATATGGAAGAGTTTTCTTCGAAGATTTTTAGATTATAGCAGTTCCAGCCATCCTGGGTTGGGTATATGATTGGAATTGATCTTACTGATTTCCTTTGATCTGTTTTCTCGAAAATGCCCGAGGATCGACTGTAAATCGGTTAATATAAGAATTTCAGGAAGACTAAAACGGCCTAAGGATATCCTCTTCATCTTGTCTTTCATCTTTGACGGACTTATCCTCCATAACGGCTCTTTCTCAGAAGAAAGATTTGTGTAACCAAAACCAGAGTCCGCAGCGCCGCCATTTTCACGGAAAGGAGCAGCCCAACGTTTCCCTCTTCACTTTCCAATAATCTGCCGACATCGAATCTACACTGTAGCTACAATAAAGTAATTATATACTTGAGTTATTGCCAGAGGTAACCATCCGTTAATTGCAGTCAGACAGAGCTTCGTGACACGCGCCTGTCCACATGCACTTCACTGCTTCTCAAAGGAACCGTGACGGTCTGAGAATACGCCGATAATGCATGTGTGGTGTGTATACACACATGCAGTTTTACCATCAGACATGCAGCGTAGCAGATAGTTACACGAATGGTGAGGCTGATGGCCTACGTCTGAGGGTTCTGAGACGCAAGGCCCTTCGCTAACAGCTGCCCTATTTAACTGCCATCAAGTTAATTAGGCCACACAAACAGCTACTGGAGGAGGTCCCTCTCCTAAGAACCTTGAGATCTGGTCACAGTAGACCCTCCCAGCCCTGCAGTTTTACCTTAGCCCAGCCTCACACAAATCACAAGAACAAAGTGCACAGTGACGCCAATACTATAGTCTACAGCATTCATAGCAGAGGAATACGAATACTCTCAAGTTATATACCAAATGGCTTGCCGGTACTTACCCCGTTCATCTCAAATAATTTTAGCAGTGAGCTAGGATTCCGCACTCGACGGGGTTACCCTCGACCTCAACAGTACACGAGCAATCATCAGCTTGGTATACGACCATATAACCGCACGTAAGCGTGCTCCTAAAAAAACCTGGGCAGTGCAGATGACATAGATTGCTTCCCTCGGGAAAGCCTCGATCCGACGAAGATCTTACAGAAGGCACCAAAGCGTGAATGATGGCTGCAGAATGCAGTCAGCTATCGATGCAACTGTGAAGCTGAGAGCTAGAGCCCGTGTACAGTCATATTCCCCGTAGGTTCCTGCTGCGTTGTGACTTCGCCGAGCCGAGCAGTCAATTTTTTTCCCAGGTCTATCGCGTGTATGTACATGTACATGTACTGCATGCCTTGCAATGGCAGTGTAAGAATTCCCACACACAGCACACATGCACCCGTACCCGGAGAGATGTGCGTGATCCTACGTATACGAGCACTGCACGTACGGCACGCGATCACCCACTTCGGAGCCAGAAATCTCGCCTACTGCAGAACCCTGACTTTCCAACGCGAAGGAGCGCCAAGACAGTATAATGTCCGCGTCGTGTAGAGTCCCTTGTCACAACGATGACATGTTAGGGTCCGTGAAGAGATAAGCTGTCACGGTGAGGACTGGACGGATATTTAGCCGTGCCCGTGAACGTGTATAAGCTCCCGCTTATCGAACACGTGACCGTCGATTTGAAACCGTGGCGTATAGGGGAAATAGTTGAACGAGTGTGGTGCTGTTTGGCAGATTGACTTGAAGCATGAGGTTGAGAGCGAACGCTTGTAAGAGTACACTGCACCAAAGCACACGCAGCTGTTGGGACGATCGCGACTTTGCCTAATGGTACCAACAACTTGACTCCTTTTGACCTCAAACTGGGGTCAGAATGTGCGGCTAGCCAAACTGCCATCTACATGCATTTCCTCCTATATACCAACGCCACAGGAAATACCATCCCTGGCAAATGGTTTGAACCACAAAACAATAAAACATCAGGATTAAAGTATCGGGACTATGACTCCTGTGGTTTTGTAAAAAGGGCATTTTGAGGACGTGAAATATCATCTGCAATAACAAAGAGGCTTATCTAGGTTACCGTTTTTTGGTCATGTTTAGATGGTCATACTAAGGTGTGTCAAGGGGTGAATAGTCACACGCTTGCAGCGTTGATGGCCAAGTTATGCTGAGCGCTTATTTGGGAAAGACGGATCGATCGGAACTGCGCGCCTAGAGCAAGATTTCTCCTTTGTATCTCTCTAACTTCCGCTTGGTTGCTCGGACGAACCTTAACGCGCTGGCCTGTCCCTGCAGAACTATCGAGTTATTAAGCGCGGAAGAGTGACGATTTGCGGCCATCGGCAGAGGGGAAAAGACGGCGAATAATGGATGGGAAGATGCAGAGGTTGCCATTTGAAGGAAGAGGAGGGAAAAGGGGGGAGTTGGAGGAGGCGGGGGAGAAGAAGAGATGAGAATGAAAAGGAGGAGGAAGAGATGGGGAAGAGGAGAGGGAAGGATGAGGTGTAGGGGGAGAAAGAAATGACGGAACAAAAGGAGGACGGGAATCAGAGAGGAGGAGGAAGAGGAGAAGGAGGATGAAGAGGAGGAGAAGGAGGAGAAGGAGAAGGAGGAGGAGGAAGAGGAAGAGGAGGAGAAGGAGCAGGAGCAGGAGAAGCGGAGGAGGAAGAGGAATAGTAGAAGGAGAAGCGGATGAGGAAGAGGAGAAGGAGAAAGGGGAGGAGGGGAAAGAAGAGGAGGAGGAGGAGGAGGAGAAGGAGAAGGAGGAAGAGGACGACGACGAGGAGGAGGAGGACGAGGGCGAGAAGATGAATGATAGGATATGAATGTTATTTGACGGCCAGGCTATCAATCCTGGGCAGGGAGAGAGTGGCTGTCTTCAGAGCCTGGGACTCATGGCTACATCATTTCAGCAGGTGCGTGTCTGTGGCCATAACGGTAACAGGGGTCATCTCCCAGCCAGCCAGGCGATCCAATTAGCCTTTGCAACACGGGAGCTTCAAACCGTTGCCAACTAAAGTCGACATTTCATTAGACGGCCAGGCCTCACGCGGCTCCAGCAAGCCACGGAATAAAAGGGGACTCCTTACCTTTCGCTCTCTCGTTTTAATTCCCAGTCAGCTCAGTCAGTGTGGATGTCATATGCTATCCTCATCAGGCTCAGAGTTTACTGCAATCGTGGAAGGTCAACACCGCTGCATATCCGTCCCGTAGAAGCGCTGCAGTTAGTGTGTCAAGTTCTGCCTGTCTATCTCCTCGACCTCCTCGCCTCTCTCTTTCTCTCTCTCCCTCCCTCTGTCAACTGAATCCGTTTAGCTTGTCCAAATCGACCCAGTATGCAAATAGCGTCCCCTGGTAGCCGAGCTAGAAAGTCCTGCAGCCAGCCAACTGTTTGGTTTCTGGGAGTGGATCCCCCGGTGTTGGGCAGTGAGTAGTCCCTGTTGAACAGACCTACCTCAGACTGACGACCAAGCGTTACTTGACTACGATTCTTGAAGCGTGGTGTTCACAGTGGCGCGCAGACGACTAATTGCTCGGCGGCAACTGAGGACACCGTGAGCGATGCAGTGCACGGGCTAAGTTCACTTCAAGTCGCTGGCCAAGATGAGCCGAGACTTTCGAATTTTTATGGACGAGTCCCAGAGCTGAGAAGGCATGAGTGACACCATTACGCCATCATTAGATCGAGAGCCAATCATAATGGCTCTCATCAGTGCCCGCTGTGTCCATTGGTCGATAAAGAATCGACCAGCTTCGCATGAGAAGCAGGCTTGGTGTTGGGTAGTTCTATCTCCGGTTGTCACTGCTTCTTCTATAGTCAACCAACCCTACAGCCTACATCTCCTTGTTGCTCTACTGTTTGGTTGCCTGGAGCTTGGAGGAGGTTAGAGGGATAAGCGAACAATACACTGGACCTCAACACTCTGTAATCGTTAGCTGTGCGCACTAAGCACTTGCCCTGGGTTGGTTGGATCACATGCGAGGTCGGATCGTGAAATCATCAACCCAATCACGATGAGAAAACGGAAACGCTTATACTCTCAGCATTCTGCAGATGAACGAAGTGACATCGTTTTGGTGCATTGATTGAAAGGCCTATCTGTGGTTTATTAAGCAATTCGTATGCTCAGCTGAATATTATCCTGCATAAATAATATTATATTTCTTCTCCTTCCCCACAAGAAAGTCGAGACAGCCCTATCACAGAGAGAAGGAATGTCGCATGCCTTTGGAGATCGTAAATAACCCTCGTCAGTTCTCTCCAAGGAACCTATAGATGTCAAAAATGAGGCTCCCCCAAAAAAAGAAAAACGAAAAAAAAAGAACAAGGTTATAGAACGTCAATGAATCATGACTCCATTATAAATCCACAAGGGTTTGACTTTAACTGAATCAATTTCAAGGAATGTTGTTTGGATTTCGAATGCAAAGGACTCGAAGCATTATCATCTTACAAATTAAACTGGAGTAGGAAGTAATCAGCATGGAATTTTTCAGTTTTCGATTGCTGTTCAACAACGGTAGTACGGTTAACGGTGCCATTCATACCATTCAATATATTGATATACATTTCATTCTGAATTACATTTCAATTTCTGGTAGGGCCTAATGTGATTTGCCAACTGAAGTTTTAAGGCGCGAAACAGGAGTATAGGCCAATATGAAGAGATAACGAGTGCAAGGTATACTTGGGGAAAGACAATGGAAAATGCTGGAAAGACAATCATATGGAAAATGCTGGAAAGACAATGGAAAATGCTGGAATGACAATGGAAAATGCTGGAAAGACAATGGGAAATGCTGGAAAGACAATGGGAAATGCTGGAAAGACAATGGGAAATGCTGGAAAGACAATGGGAAATGCTGGAAAGACAGTGGGAAATACTGGAAAGACAATGGGAAATGCTGGAAAGACAATGGGAAATGCTGGAAAGACAGTGGGAAATATTGGAAAGACAATGGAAAATGCTGGATAGACAATGGAGAATGATGGAAAGACAATGGAAAACGATGGAAAGACAATGGAAAATAGTGGAATGTTTACTCCAAAGATTGACGTCACTTCCTGACCGGAACATTCAAATATTCGCACGCGTCATTCTACAAAAATGTCTTCAAGACATTTCATGTAGGCCTAACTACTTTGACTCATTTCCATTAATCTTCCGCAGCCACATGGCTGGTCGAACATTTCACTTGTTCTCCTTTTCCGGCTTGAAATTCCGGACATTTCGCGCCTTTTGTTCTTACCCCTCCCGCCCTCATCCCTTCTAACCCCCCCCCCCATCTTGTGGGTCTATAAGCCACGCCCATAACTCCTCCAGCCACCTGGGTCGGGATCGCAGATCGATCTCCAAACAGGAAGTCTCAGACGACAGGAAGCGATCGACGTCCATCTAAAATATCTCCTGATTGCTGGATTAATTTGCCACATTATATCGAGCGTTAGGAGCGGACGCATTTTGCTCACATCCGTTTATAGACAGGTTTCTAATACGAGGTCAGTGTATCGATATTATCTGACTGCACTTTGGGCGATTACAATACGTCTGCATCCTATTACATCATCTAGTGCCCGAGATTAATCTCAGTACAATACAGCGCATTAAGAAGACTTCTAAACTGGCACGAATTCCATCGCAGATATTCAGAGGTATTCAAAATGGGCCCTGAATTAAACAGGCATGAATCCATTCGAAATGCAATGACAGTTAGGTTGGAATAATGATCATGGCTAGATTCGATCTACGGGCCAGCAGTTTCATTGCAGTCTTCTCATCCAATCATCAATCTCACGGACACATGCCATCAATGATTGTCATCCCACACACCCGCACTGTCCACTCACTGAATCCCATAATCCTGATCTGGTGACTTATACCTCACCACTTTCTGATAGCGAGGATGTGGTTTACACGCGAAATAACACCTATATCAAATCTTCCAATTTTGTATCGGTCTAACTCTAAGTATAGACGACCAAGTCCAAAATCTATCCGAGTAAATAAGAAGTGAAGTTGCAAGTCAAGATAGTTGTTCCAGACCTAGTTCAAACGATAGTAAGCTACGGCCAAATCCACATTGAATGACTACACAAGTTATTTACTTCACAGCCGATGTAGTCATCTCACTAAACCGTTCGTCCCTTAATTGTTATTGTCCCGGTAGTCCTAATTACTGGTCAAGTTACCAACGATGATCTCCTGAGTGTCGCCATGTAGAACACGATGTCGACTCTAACCACCACAAAAGGCAGCATCACCACACAGGCCTGTTTACAACTTGCCCACCAACAAAAACCGTGTTGTACCAGCAAATGCCTTTCTTTAAGAAGCCCCTTCAGTCTTAATAACATCCACTTCCGAGCTGGGAGTACACCCTCCTTTCAGTCATTATCGCAAAGCTCATTGGCTTAGCATTTCACAAGTGCGAGTACACGGTGGCCTTGCTTTGAACCGGGCCACTATTAGAGAAGATAATCTTGTAATCCGGTGGAAACCCGATGTGCTATTGCCTGTAATCCACGGCAGTATGTTGCGGGCTGTGGGTAACCCAGCATAGATGGAGTAAGACATCCTTTGTGGGTACTTTTGGGGTGGATAATTTGTTTAGTTCCTTCTGTCTTCTTTTCAGCGAGCGTTAGACTTTTAAAGGGGAAAGAACCACAAGGAATTCCTTCGCCTCTATTATCGATGATCAAGATCGTTGTCAGAGACACGAATTAGTCACCCGCTTAATACACGCGTCGGTTCCGGTGTTCAAGAACTTGTTCCGGATTTGTGTACGGCACTTACCTGATCGTCATCATTAAACGATTTGAACGTGGCACGAAAAACTTGTTCAGTAATCACAAGGTCGATGAATATTTTCTGAGGCTTGGTGACAAAAAAAAAAGTTTCGTAACGAATGAATTTATAGAAAGTAATGCTTCCACAGTGGTGAATTGCATTTTTACAAGTGTTGATTTCCATTTCGACTGGGACTTGAGTCTTTTAATTTCTGTCCCCATTTTTTCGACCGAAAGTAGGCCAAGGGTTCTGGGGCCACCCCGTATCATACTTTGAGCTGTACCGATGACAAGTTGCCCAAAATCCCGGCAGAAAAAAAAGTGCAGGGAAAACTTTCGAAAGGACATCTCACCCTAGATTTTTTACAAAGATTACTCGCACATTCATTCCACGTGGACCCGGAAATAATCCCGCGGGAATGGCAATGGAAATATCGTTCGGATTCAGCGATTAATGAGCAAATTTACTAGCTTTTTTTTTGGGGGGGGGCCTTCATTGACTCATTCTTGTATGACTCAGTGTCATTCGGAACTTGGAAAAGGTCTTACTGTTATGTTGTCCTTTCTAAGCGAGCTTTCAGCGAAGGTTAATCATTCTAGATCGTTGAAACTGACTATAGCACAATTAAGACTTTTTTTAATGATCCAATAGCCTTTCCAAATGCAATCTTCTGTGAAATTTAAATATCACAACGACGGGTAACTTCGATTTACACGAAGCCAAGGCATGGATGAACGTGGATATGAATTTTAGGAAAGTGAAAGTCAGAAATTGGCATAGAGGGCGCTATGAACGACAAACAACTCAGCAGAACGCAGTCCAGACGATATTTTGAACAGCAAAACACGAAACCCGTGTGAGCGGTGCATACCGGTACATGTTTATGAAAACTCAATCTTGCATCTAAGATGATTACTCTTGAGAAAGCAAAGGTATGTCATTTGATACAATTACTTTAGCCCTGTGTGTACTTGGCTATTTTGCTCCCATAAATTATTGGAGAGGGGGGAGGATGGAGTTTCGAGGCCTCCCATTGCTCTCACACACGCAATGTCCGATGAACTTGGAAATAGTCGTGCGATAGATTTGCATGTGCTGAATCCGATTGAATGATTGATTTTTATCAAAATTTTGTGCAAATCTTTTAATAATTGAAAATTAATCATTCATAAAGAAGATTCAAAGTATTTTTTTAAAAATATTTTGATAATTTTAACAAAGTATGAAAACTTGAGGAAATGTGTTAAAATCTAGGATGTTTCCCAGATAAGAAATGATTCAGTTCTGATGTAATTACATGCACATGGTACAGCTAAAACTCAATTTCCCCGTCACAAAAAAAACATTATTTTCATGTGTTTTTTTTAATTTATGTTTGTTTTTTGTTATTGTTTATATTTCTTCTGATATTTCCAAACTCCGACTAGTTCCCCTCAGAACTATACAAATTACGGAAGCATAAAATCAATGCAAACAATTCCTGAACATGATTCATGAAAAATGGCACGCCACTGTCTAACATAATTGTACATACAATAATCATAAGCAGTGATGAGCAAGTTGAATGGCATGGGTATCCTCATTGACATGTTACACTAGACAGGTATGTCCGATATGGACAAACCAAGTAGGTTTCAAAACGTGACTGTCCGAGGGGGGGGGGGGGGGGCTGAAACGAGATTTCGAAAATCGCAGCGGTCGACTCGAGGTGCAGTAAACAAAAAGATAGAAGGGGCCTCCCAGTGCAGATAGGGGCCAGTCATTTCATAAATTAACAGGACAATACAGAGAAGTTGGTGTCAATTGCCGGGTACACAGGCCAGGCCAGAAATAAGAAGCATCCCATGAAGATTTTGAACAATTAATGAAAGGAAGACAGCGGATTAACCAAGGCAATAAGGAAGACGACATAAGATCACAGACAAAGAGTCCAAGAATCCAGATGTTGAATTTGTTTAATGTCTACAGAACCTGTTTTGGTTTGTTTTATTGTTCTAACAACGCAACTCAATAAAGCACATATGGTATCATTACCCATTAGCAGGATTCAGGGTTGATATTAATCACCTATAGGCTGCTTCAAGGACAGTTCCATATCCTTCCGATCATCTTAATAAGATGCTACCCCAGTCCTGCCCGGAGAGATATCCAGAGGGGTGACTGGGTTCAACACCTTCATGAAAGGAATCCAAGAGTCTTGTAATCTGGGCATTCTCCTGGTCTATGCCGTCTCGTAAGACACCCAGGTCTGCCTTCAAGTGTAACCCAGCTGGCGTGAGTTAGTTGCTTGTTGGAGTAGCTCCTGGTCACATTGAGATGCCTGTATCCTGATAGGGATCAGGTATGGACAACACGAAGACTACTCCACCCAGAGCCCGTGACCTACATGGTTAGTCTTTCGTAGACACTCCCAAGGGTCTACGATTCCCATTTGTAGGAAAAGAATCAACCTGTTATGACAAGAACAATAATGAAACAATACAGCCGCTCTTAGCTGACCGACACTTCCAAAAAATATGTTGACGTGTATTCAAAACATGCGTATTGTTTGAAAAAAAGGTACAAAAATAATAACAAAAAAATTAACAATAAGATCAACAATTACAAAAAGGACTAAGTTTTGAGGTCCGAACAGACTAGCAATTCAATACTGTGATGTTTAATGAAGGACTTATCGACCGACTGACTCAAGTAACTTGTACGGGTGAGGATAGTCGTTCGTGTCTCATAAACAACATCTGAAACAGGTGCATCGTTCAACCTGGGGTTTTTTTTACGAAACCTCCGGTGAACTAGGCGAATATGTCCCACTGATCCCATACAAGGTAGCTTGGACATTTTCTTTCAGCAGCTTTGTGAAAGCATCGAACAATTTATAGATTGGGTCGAGAACAGGCAACATTTTTGTTTACTACATCAGAAAATAACACAAGGGGTATTCGTTACAAAAGAAAATTACTAAGATCGTTAGGCATTTGGTAAGCTTAAGACAGTTAACATAAGAAACGAATGTTAAATGATTCAAGTTTTCCCAAATAAGGTAAAGCACGGAATGTCAAGGCATAGAATCCTGTAGTCTACAGAATATTCTTTGTTCAACCAACTTTTGTTTTTTTCGTTACTTCTTCATTTTTATAATCTGTTAAAGAAATGTACAATTATTAAATATTAAAAGTTGGTAACGTTTCTTTACGCGATCAGGATTGGACATACCACGCCAGATATACTATTCCGTGCTTGTTAAATTTTAACCTCCAAGAATTACTCCTTAGAACTCACATTTTTGTTTTTCTTTCTGTTTCAGAATTAAGAACGGACTAGGCTCAATCGGAACTTTGAGCAAAAACATTTACGATAAACGACAACTGGGATAACATGGCGCCTTCACCAACTGCGGCCAATCCCGCATCCACGTCACAAACTTCAGATAAAGTGGCATCAATCTGAAGCCGATTGGCCGATGACGATTCTCAAGCGGCCAATGGCCAATCAGCGCGTCTGACGTCACGGGACGCTGTTGTCACGTGACGGGATGCGCGCTCACCGAGTCGGGAAGCAACCAGTTAGACTTGACCCCAGCACAGACAGAGGACGTTAATTGGTTACTCTCAACTCAAAACGAGCCGGTTGCACGTTTTTGTCGGGGAACGATGCAGACAAGACCCCTTCGTCTGTATCTTCAAACACGCTACTCAAAAACTGCTCCTACTCGTTAAATATTCACGTCCAAATGCGAGGGATTCTGAGAAATACTGACTGAAGCTAGCGGCACATTGATGTACAAGAATTCGACATCACGCACCACTGATAGCTATTTGTGCATGCACTATGGTAGGATTTGCATACATGTATCTCCTAATCTTTAACCAGCAAAGGTTTTCATTTAAAAAAAATCAGGGAAAAGCTAAGGCTTCCCGACAAAACAATGCAACCGGCCATTAGCAAGTCATCCTCCCCTTTCAATTGCAGACGTTTTGGTTTTCCCCAAAACACAGCAAATGTTCGACACAATAATAAGTGAGTGTGGTGGACCATCTCCATGGGGTTCACGACTCTTCCCATGGACGTAACACACCCACCACATCCCCCTTAGCTACATGTAACTCAAGCTTGGTGTACATCACATCGACTGGATACGAACGAAAGAGAACGTAACAACTAAGACAAGCAACCAGACATATGTACAGAAGACGGTGACGACAGATCCGAGTTGAAGAAGTGCAACTACATGTTGGCATAAATACTCTCGTCTTCCCTACCCTCATCCCTACCCTCACAAAAAAAAGACATGTACTCATCCCACCTCCCCACAAAAAAACCCATAGCAACCGTCACGTCCCGATTGACAAATATCCCCCTTTATTTTTTTTTCGTTTATTTTTTATTTTTATTTTTTACAAAAAAAAAATCAAGCATGAACAAGACAAACACTAAAGGCAAAAAAAAAAAGCAGGAACAGAAATTCAACCCTCTGAAAATCAAAAACAAAAAATAATCTGCCGACTCAACACCTGCCCCTCCCTCAATCTCAGCTTGATCCACTGGTCAATAGCAACATCTAACCATGATGAAAAAACAGAAGATGGCTGGATAACATCAACATTTAACCAGCTTGAAACCCCCCCCCCAAAAAAAAAAAAAAACATTTCACGACATTTTGTAAAAATTCAAGTGTCGTTGTCGGTGTACACAATACCAGTATGTCTACTTGCCCCTGACACTCCCACAAGAGCCCTTTACATAGAGAATGAGCGACCTCTGTCTAATGACATTAAGAATGGCCTATGGTTAGTTCAACTATGTCTAAACAGCTTAATTCCGCACCTTTTTTTGTTTATCTATGAGACAAAGAGTATCCCATAGTTACTTCATCATAACACTGATAACCAACGTGATGCTAATCACATCCCCCCGCCAAAAAAAAAAAAAAAAATGAGGTAAAATAAATGCAGAAGCGAAAATTTTGAAAACAGTGGCTTCTGTAACTTCAAAATTGATTGAAGTCTACAAGCTAACAGTTCCTAAACACCTGTAAGTATCTGAAATATCAGGACGAGTTAGAAGACAGACCAGGGGAGAAACAGGACAGACAATTGAGACAGCTTCCAGATAACCTTGGAGACTGCTTGGGGAAAAATGGAGATGAACGTTAGACTAGGTTGACCAAAGACTCAAGTCTACACACCAGGTCAGTAACAATGACTTGTGTCCATCTTGGACAAAGCAAAAGGTCCATCGAGCATCTTGAAGAGTTTTCAGCGCTCCGAGGGGAGTTGAGAAGGAATGGTGAAGCCTAGATAAATGCGACTGTCAAAAACTGCCGTAGTTTGCATATAATTACAAGATTCAGGCCCGACTCTACATCCCCTCTGAACATAAAAAAACAAACATTTCTTCAGAGCCCCAAAACTGTTTGGACACAAACCCTCAAGAAACCGCAACTTGATTAGACACGCAATCCCGCAGGATAGTGACTACATGTGGTTGGTTAGAAAAGATGAAACTTGCATATTAAAAACAAAGAGGTGAAATCATGCTACCTACGAGTCACATTCATGTTCTAGTTAAAGAACATGAAATGGTGTAAAAAAGTCGACTTTTGTGAGCACGGATATGACCAGCTACAACATGGCTCGAATGTACGGATAAGACTAGACACACGTGTAGAATGTATGTGGAGTGTACAATGTACAGGTAGTCACTCCCACATAGACACATGCATTATTAATGGTCTATCCAATGGGTTTGGTATAACTGAACACCAATGTGGACACTGGACATCATAGTATTAGTAAGGATGGGTTAACTCCTGCAGATTCATGGTTTTCCATTCTCTGCAGACCATTACAACCCACATTTCTGATACATACTGTATATACAAACCACGGAATCTCATCAAGTACATGCAATGGTATCACATTACTTGTACTTGCTACAAACACAGTCAGCCATAGAGAAAGTCATCTCAGATAGGCCGAGAAAATCTAATCATATCGAGCGCTCTTAAGGGTCTAGCGAGATTAGCTAATAAGCAGGCATATCACCACACAATCTCCTACAGCAACATGTCACCAAATTTGCATTTTACAGTACAAAAAAAACCTCTCAAAATGGTTTCGAGTTAATGGACGTTAACTCCATTGGGCCTGCTCTCCAGAAAAAAATGATTGTCAGAATAAAAACAAAAATAAACCGTTTTGTCAAACTATTTAGTACCTGCCAATAATTGTACATCAGATGGTAGCAGGTAGTAAATGACGTCAGGTATTTCCAGTTATTATGTCCTGCTCTCTGTATTAATGTATGTACGTCTGTGAACTGAATCGCAATTGATTCAGTTATCATGTAATACTATATGTGAATGAAGGCACTGAAATAACATACAAGTATCAGGGCATGCACTTTGCACAAACATCATTGAGTCTTAAACCCCCCCCGAGGGAAACCCCACATCTCCACGCCCACAAAACCTCCCCTCCAAGACTAACACACCGATTGCGGACAATCTTAACTTAAGTACCAATGTCATATTACCCTAGTACACCTGTTGGATACACAAGGGTGGATTCCTAGGTTCAAACTCAGGCAGGTGTACGCATTATTAAAGAGGACTCAAAGGAAATGGACACAGCTTTGGGGTCAAAAATGCTTCTACGGTTTCAAGGACTGCATCAGGATTACTGAAACCTTGCAGCTTCTTGCAGTGTTTGGTTTCATATTAGTTTTCTTTCTTTATTTTACTCATTTTCTTTTTTATTTCTTTTGGCCCAAGATAGAACAGGACAGGAAGGGATGGAACCCCATGTATGTGTTCTAGTACAAGGCCTACTATGTTACAAGTCATTTTGTCACACAGGAAAGGGTACAAGTCCAAGCAGCACTGAAATGGACAGAGTAGAAATGGCAAAGCTCTAGTTTATTTTCAGGGATTAGATAAGACTCGCATCAACTTTCTTACTTACATGAATGCAAACTATCTCATCCCTAAGAGCCATCTCTAAAACCACAGCTTCAATGCCATTCCTCTTGTCCCTTTGCAAGTAAAATGCATGAAAATATCGACTCAAAGAAAAAAAAAAAAAAATCAACCACAGCTCACTCATACAAAGTGTATTTGAAGCTGTCGGTCGGAATCAATTAGTCGCCCTTCTGTGTGAGAGAAGTGGTGACAATCCTGTCTCACCCCCATCAACATGAACCTATTGTAATCCCAATTGATTTTGCATTGTTTCCATGACAATATGAGATGAGAGTCCCCCCACCCCCCCCTGAAGTCCCTTAGCACCCCTCCCGTCCCATTCTCCAGCCATCCAGCCAGTGGGTGATGGTCAATCAACGTCAGCCCTTAGCGCTGAGGGTTGAAACCACGTCCAGGGCCTCCTTTGTTCAGGCCACCTCCCAGGCCGCCTCTAGGGGCTCCTCTGCCTGAGGCTCCTCCCCTTGGCAGCCCCCCACTGCCTGGCCGAGTGCTGCGAGGACGGACATCCACCGCTCGCGCCTTCTTCTCCTCCACGTTCAGACGGTGTTCGTTCCTCAAGAGAATAGGCTGAAGACCCAAGCAAACAAGCCAACAAATATTCAGATGTAATATGCAAAAATGTTGCCAATTGGGGGGGGGGAAAAATTCCTGACAAAAATGAGCCAAAAGCAAAGGTCCTGCTAGGATCTAAACGTCAGGCCCTCCTAAATATTAAGATGCATTGAAATGCGATGCAAAGTTTAAACCAAACTACCTTAACTTTAAAAAATACCACCATGTATGATTTCTGAAATATAACTATCAAGATGATCTGCCTGTGAGAAAGGTCCTACTAGGATCAAAACATCAGGCACTCCTAATTAATGATGGTTAGGATGACCCTATGCCTATGGCGTTCTCTCGGTGACCCTAGCTTTACCTCAACCTTATAAATACCAGGAACTTGCTTTATTTCAGAAGTGTAAGTGCTAAGTGAACTTAGTTTAGGATAATCTACAATCTACATCCAGTTAGGATACTTCAAAAGTGAAATTCCTTCAAAGACTTCCCACATATCACAATGGTGCTGCTCAGTACCTTACTTAAGGCAAGGTCCTATCCAAGTTGATGGAAAGACTCATCTTGATCTTAAACCCTTCCCAAAGCTACCCTGAGCCACAATGAAATGACACCTCAGCTACCTTTGTTTAAAGCCTGAAGCTAGCACTAGTCACAAATGCAGGTCATGAAATGGTTGCTACTGGTTGACATACCCCTTTCCTCTTCTGTGCCAGAATCTTCTGCACAGGGGTTGGGTCTGAGAAGACGATGAAGCCAAAGTAGGGCAGAGGCTTGGGGCCTGGGTTTCTGTTGATGCGCATATCCAGCACGGTGCCAAAGGCTGATGAGGGAAGAGAAGAGATATCAAGTCAGCATTGACGTAGGATCCGTCGACGATTCTTATGTCGGGCTCTCTGGGGCCGTTTTCGAAATGGAAGGCTTAGGCTCGGGCTTAGGCTTCGGTCATATTTATCCTTCTCGATATAATATCACAGGCATCTAAAATCAAGCGTTTGGCCCCAGTTTCTTGGTGAATACCCTGTACCCAACGAGCAAACAAACCTTCCAATTTGGAAACAAACCACAACCTGGATTTTCAGGTTCTGTCAGATTGAGATGCTGGTAATTCTGTTTTTTCTTAAAGGTAGGCTACAGACATTTGAATACGTTTGGGATCAATCTGTCTAGCCTGTCATACAAAAATGGAAAATGAAATCATGCTAACAAACATAGAGGGCAGTATTTGTAAACCAAGCAACTCTGTTCCAAACGATCGTCCACAAATTATCTTTTGAAATCACACAAAGTTCCTCTTTAATAAAATGCGGCAGCTTTCAGTGCGCAACAAATTCACAGAATTTCTGACAATTTCAAACCCTTCCCAATGAGTAATTTTTTCAATTTGGAATGTCCGGAAATTGAGAACTTTGCAAATGGTGTACCTTCCCTTTGAGTCAAACAAATAAAGGATAAAAACAACTGGTATTTTATTTTGTTTATGTAGGCAGTTTTGTCTGCTCTAGACAAATCAAAATTGTCAGTGAAGACTTAAGACTCCTTTGTTACACCAGGAAATCATAATCTTTTGGAAACTCCAAATTACCACAGCAGTGTCTGATTTACAAAGAGTTAGGGTAACCCTAGGCTAACCCTACCACTTAGTAAATGGGTGGCAGATGAAGGAGAGGAGGGAGGTCAAGTAATGTCCACTTACTGGAGAAGAACTCGTTCAGCTCATCATTCTCCACATTCTGGGGTAGGTTGCCCACAAACAGCTGGTGGCTGTCAGGTACCTGGGGTGGGCGTGGTCGATTGCCCTGATCAGGCCCACCCTCCATTGGCCTCCGGTTACCGGTAGGGCGCCCTCGCATGGGCTCGCGTTCCCGATCCTTACGAGGCTCCCTCTGAGGCAGAGGATCGACGCCTGGGCCGGGACGAGGAGGCATGCCAGCCGTGTTGACCGAGGTCACGGGTTCAGAGGTGGGCTTCTGGGCAGCCGGCTGCTGTGCCTGTCACAAAAAGACAAGCAAGGCCATCAGGCTACAATCTGAAGAACATTTCTCTGGAAAAATCTCCCAACATGATCCCAACAAAACCAATTCAGCTAATGCTTGGGGTCCATGGTGTCCACCTCTTAGTTGGTCGTCCCTGGTAACTGGTCTCGTTCTTCTGATTGAGCCCAGGCGAATGTAAGAAGACGCTAATGCTTCATAGAAATTGTCAGCAATCTTAAAATGAATATTCTTACGTGACACGAACACAAGAACAAATTATATTTCCATGGAGCCCACCAAATTCTAGTCAAACAAATAAAGGAACTTTCAAACAATTTTGAAAAATTGGCAAAGAAAACTTTGACTGGACCAGGACTTGAATCTGAGACCTCTGGATTAACGTATCAGTGCTCTCCCATCCGAGCTATCCAGCACTTAGATGGTGGCCTTCCCTAATAGCCAACTAGTATTTACAGGGGTGGGGGCACCAGTCAGAAGCATTTAATTGCAGTACAGTGGAACGTCACTGTAACGAACATCCCGGGATCCATGAAAATTGTTCTGTATAGCGGTCGTTCGTTATAGCAGTTACTGCCACATATTTTGTACACAAAAATCGGGAGCCAAAGGGTATGTTAATTTCAGCCGAATGTTTGGTATATCGGCGTTTGTTATAGAGACGTTCCACTGTATATCTCCAGGGATGACACCCCCTATTTTCTACAAGCTCACGGCATTACCTGCATGGGAGGATAGCTGGAGCTGGGCATGGAGGATGCAGAGGTTGGAGCACTCCTAGCCTTGTCTGCCCAAGAGGGAACCTTAGGACCTAAACACAAGACAAGAACCATCCATTAGGAACACACATTGACTAAGACAAGCTCAACAACAGGTGATGAAAGAGATGATTGAGGCATCACCACAAACTAGAATGCCCAAAACAACTGTACTAGTATCTAAGTAGGAGGTTTACAGTGACACCGTGTACATCATCTCTTAAGAAAAGGAGTATGGCTCTGAAAAGAGCAAGTCACTCAACGTTTCGAGCAGTGGATACTCTACCCATCGTCAGGAGGAACCTGGAATGTGTTGTACAATGCTGGGTTAGGGTTAACCATCTTGTAAGGGTGTATCTTAAACATGTATGTGGCTCAACATGAAGCCCACAATACAGCCATGAACCGTAGAGGTCTTCAAGACACGCAGGAATATACTTTGCCCTTCCAACCCTAGAGTTTCAATTTGTTTTAACTTCAAAATGACAGAATATTTCAGATGACTGTCAAAGGTTTGGGCAACGTTTTGATTCAGCCTCTTGAGAAGCCTCCAGCTTGACTCACTCTTGTCCACAGGTTCCTCGTGTTCCGGCTGCTCTTCCTCCACCTCCACCTCGTGGTTCTCCAAGGCAGGGGCAGGAGGCTGGGCCACCTCTTCAGGGACGGCAGGCGCCGCCTCCTGGGTTATCTCCATGCCAACCTCGCTCATCTCCGCAGCCTTGCTGGGCAGGGTCTCCGGCGTTTCCAGATGAGCTGTACCATTGCTGCCAGAAAAGAAATTGAAGTCATGAAGGTCAAATGGGGGTGGTTTTATTACACATTTGTCCTACCTTAAAGCCCCTACACAACATTGGTAAGATCAAAAACAGAAATGTTCACAGATTTACATGAAACCTATACATTTTGAAGATGTTTACAGTAGAACCAGGCACTGAAATATTTCTGTCTAAAATGGTGTATTTTTGGAGAAAAGAGTAAAGAAATAGTGTACGTTTCACCCCTAGATCTAAATGATTTTTCAGAACAATTAGTTGAATGCTGCATTTTTGCAAAACAAATAAAGCGGTTTTTCACTATTTTCTCGAGACGCGGTTGGCGGATTGAGCTGACATTTTCACAGGCGTGCTATTTCATGCATATGTTGGATCAGGCAATGCAAGGTTACTATTCTTTGACCTCGACCATTGTTGATTATCCCTTTAAAGCTTTTTACACGAGCATGTGCGAAAATTGGCACCAGATGTCTGACACAATGGGTGCTTGTGATTTTAGCAACCGTGCAATGCCAACAAAAATCATTGCGAACATCGCATGGGTGCATTTACACGACCAGTCTCGGTGATTATCACACGGTCGAAGAGAAATTTTGGAGGTCTCGATCCCTGTCAAGAATGGCACGGGACCTCTGCGTTCTGGTGACGGATACACCTCTTCCATGACACAGTTTCCACGTGTTCTTGACATGGATGTGATTTCTTCTCACGGGACCCCTGTTTACAGCTCCCATGTAAAACGCTCATAATACACCTGTTCTATTTACATCTGTACTTGATACACCTGTTATAGGAACTCACCTAACGACCGCAGGGTGCGGCTCATAGTAAGCAGGTTCCTGCACCGTCATGTCAGATGCAAGAGGCTGCTCTGCAGTAGCTTCCTCACCATCAGACACTGCAGTCAATCACAATACATAGGACAACCATTGGATCACCACTCATCTTTAAAAGTGTGGTCAATCAATCCCTAATCATTACTATCAGTCCACTAAAGGCCTTTCTTAATATTTATGCAAATTTTACGCTGAGAGCTCAAAACAAAGCTATGGGTGATGCAGACACCCTTCAGTTTTTAGGGTTTTAACAGATAAAAATGAGCAATTTGAAATACCGGTTTGACATTAAAAAAAATCCCCCCATGAAATAAATGAATCAATCAATCACAAAAATAAAAATAAATAGCGACATTTCCAGAAATCCGGAAAAAAAAAGAAAAAAAAAATCAATACATTTCCGGAAATCTTGAAATTTAAGGAAGTCTTACATCCCTTAATCTTATTCCTTGATAGGAGTTTTTCAAGAGAGGATTTCATGGCCGACAACTCACCACTTCCACAGCCATCATTCTCCGGCTCCGAGTCAGTGTCATTAAAGACCTCATCCTGGTAGCGGAAGATGTCATTGCGGACGTAGTACTTCTTGGCCGACTGAGGGGCAAGTACAAAGGTCTGCATGAAGCGTCTCAACGGCTCACCATTGTTGGACAGTTCACCAGTCACCTGAAGGAGGAATAACGGAAAATTATCAATCAGTTTGATCTCAATCCTCCACAATCCACTGGAGTTTAAATATGACAACCTTCCTCAATCCTCCATGATATCATTTCAGCATGCTTCCTCAATCCTCCAGTGTAAATTTAACAACCTTCCTCAATCCTCCACAATCATCCAGTGTAAATTTAACAACCTTCCTCAATCCTCCACAATCCTCCAGTGTAAATTTAACAACCTTCCTCAATCCTCCACAATCCTCCAGTGTAAATTTTACAACCTTCCTCAATCCTCCAGTGTAAATTTTACAACCTTCCTCAATCCTCCAGTGTAAATTTAACAACCTTCCTCAATCCTCCAGTGTAAATTTTACAACCTTCCTCAATCCTCCACAATCCTCCAGTGTAAATTTTACAACCTTCCTCAATCCTCCAGTGTAAATTTTACAACCTTCCTCAATCCTCCAGTGTAAATTTAACAACCTTTCTCCAACAATCCTCCAACTGGAAATGTACATTCTTTCTTAAATCCTCCAACTCAACCCGGAGGATTATGGAGAATTGAGGTTAAAGTAATAAACAGACACCGCATCATCCAATCTTCAGTTTCCCGATGAAGGTTGGCAGTCCTAGCAACTGAAACATCGCTACCAGCAATGCGACATCGCGTAACTTTGATCACCTTTCTCCTTGCCTGTGCCACCGCGATGAACAACCCCTTCATTTCCAGATTAAAGTTCATGTTACAGATCCTTATGATACATCCACAATTACTGCCGTGTGGATATCCATTCCAGTAATTAACTGAACAACATCATCCATCATTGCCAATTGTCTCGTGACTAATTGAAAATCACAAACTTCTAAAATGCAGAGCCACAGAATGACCTCTGACCCAAGACATCTGATCTATGACCTCTGATCAGGGTCTGTTGATGGAGGCGTCATGTCCGCTCACCTGTACCACCACTCCGTCACCCAGGGTAGCGTGGCTATCCACCTGCCTGATCTTGGCGTGGCAGTCACGGAAGTTGAGAGACAGAATCTTCTCATTGATGTCCTGAACAGATACAAGTACACAAGGGGGGAAAAAAGTCATGCCAAACCATCATGAAGGAGGTCGTCTACTGATCAATCTTCAATACGAGCATCTTAACATAATCAACTCTTGTCTGATATTCCTAAGATGCTGAGCCACCGAATACATTTAGAAAATTAAAGAAAAAAGGGACGGCCCCTTAAGAGCCAAGCACAGGCACGGGAAGGGTACATGCCTGATTAGAATCCTGATGCATCACATAAGACTAATGGAGGGGGCAAAGGGGTTCACTCTGATTCCCCAAGATGGGGACAGAGAGGGAGGGAGTAGCAAGTGCCATGCTTTACAACAACAACAACAAGGCATGTAGGGGATGTGTGGGCGTCCATACGTAATGTACTGCCCTTGGCAAACTGCACAGGTACACAAGTGGGTCTGGTTTTGGGGTCTTGAGGCTGGAGATGGGAATGGAGGGGTGTATCTTCTAGGTACTTGAGACATGAAGCCTCTAGGATATCCTGCCCGTCTAAGACATTACCATTTGACCGTAGACAGGCTCCTCTGGGTTCCCAGCAGGGTCAACACCGCCATGAACAAATGACGAGTTATTCAGGTAAAACCTGAAAACAAAACAAGCACTTCATTTAGATACAACGCAAATCATTTGTGAAGGACAACTTTGTTTTTCAAATAAATAAAAACGGAAAACAAATTTGTTGAAAATCAATTGTGTAAATCCTTGAACACAACAATCAAATTAATATGCAAAAACATGAAAATGACCCAGTGACACTGACAGTGAAAAAATCCATAAAATCATAGAAAAGCCTGAATCTCTTCTGAAAAACAAAATGTAAACAAGCAATGAATCTGAATAATAAACTCAAAAGTGACATTATCAAGATGACATCTTGATCTGCTGCAAGACAAGATCATAAAATGACTCATTTTGAGGAACAAATTATGATTTTCAGATACTGCTGCACATTGTCATTAAATATTACAGGGAATATATAACATTAACATTTAATACATTACGTTCACATCAACATCGGCTGATAATAATAATATCCCCTGGATTTGCAAGATTTACACAAATTAAAGGTTTTACAATACACAAAGTCCCCTGTCATATTCCAAGACTAAACGAGGGGATTAAGTCAGTTCAATCCTCGAGTCCTTCAACCTGTAAGCATATACAGACGTCCTTCCGCAAAGCTTCCATATACCTCAGCAGAACTCTGTAAATTACAAAGTCCCAGGAGACCAGAGTGCAACAAATAGGATGTGGTGCGTTTCCTACTGTCTTCCTCCTGCTGCAAAATCAGCAACTTCCCTCCGTGTACTGTAGACTGGAGGGGACCACTGGTGCAGTGACTCAACCATTGGCGGTGACAACATGACAGACATCTACAGCCACACACTGGCTACACATGTACGTCCTTTTTCAATGTCTACCTTGTATTCCCAGAACACAGAAGGGCTTGCCTCAACAAACCAACATACCAATGTAATCTTTCCGGCTGTGAAATTATGTCCTTTTGTCATGTTTGTACAATTTTTTTAAGGTTTTACACTGAATTTGTAATAGGCACTTGGTAGTAGGCAGTAGGGGCTTGGTCATGTCAAGATCAGACATGGGAAAACAGGCAATCTGATAAATAATTACATTAGGCCTACAAACAAGCAGTTCTAATTGTAACCATAAAAATAAACTTTAACTAAAATAAAAAGCTCTTAAATTAAAGAGAAAAAGAGGAACAATAATTCAGCCTGTAATACTCCTTTGAAAATATTTTTTTTATTGCACAATCTGATAAAACCACTCATTGCTTCAGACAAAAGCATTTCAAAACCACTTACAGATTAACAGAATTAATGAATTAGTAATGAACTAATTAAACTATAAGAAAAAAAAGAGGTTTGTGAAACTATATATATGGCCAAGGTTTCCAGACATTACTTGACTAACAGTTACAAGACAAGCACTGGGACTATTCACACAGCATCTAAAGACAACTCTCTTTTCAGTAGATTAGATAAGATCTCAAGGTTTGTACGGTGGAAGTACAGAGGGGAACGTTTGGGGTGACACCATGCAAGTCATATCTTTGGAGATGAGGAGTGTGGATCTGAAATGAGCCAGTCACTCATCATTAGAGGCTGTGTGTACTCCTCCCGTTGTCAGGAGACAAGAGTGAATGGAATGAATTACCTGTGCAGATGCTCAGGCCCACGGTTCAACAGGGTGTAATACTGGCGCACAAACTCTCGGCCGACGGACTCGGGACTGACCACGGCGTTGTTGCCTGCGACACCGGCATCTACTGTAGAGGGCGCCGCAGTTCTCTGCACACTGGCAGGCGCAGCTGAGGGCGCAGACTGAGGATTGGTGGCCATTACCATGACTGGCTAACTGCACATGACAAAGCATACACAACACAATCCCAAAGTGAATACCAAAAACTGACCAAAATTACCTGCAATACATCAATCTCAAAAGTAAGAGGGCTAGACGTTTTGATACTCGCAGGACCTTTCTCAAAAGCAAAGCGCCTTTGAGAAAAGGTCCTGCTAGGATCGAAACATCAGGCCCTCTAACTTTTGAGAAAACACAATCCCATTATCATTTCATTCTCATTCAATGTCAACCAAGCACAGTGCAAGCTCTTAAGTTAACCCATCCTTCTCATCCAAGGAAAAGAAAATCACAATCAATATAAAATTGAGACGCTCCTAACATCAATGACCAATCATTGACAAGTTAGAGTGAATGAATTCCAAATAAATGACATTTTGCACAACAAAAAGCAGATTCTACATTTTAAAAAAAGGGAAAAAAAGGAATAAACAAAAACAAAATGCTTCTGACTGGCACAAGTGGTAAGTGGCATCCCCACTCTGGCAAAGAGTTGGGAAGGCCAACATCTAAGGGCTGGATAGCTCAGATAAAAGAGTACTGGTACGTTAATCCAGAGGTCTCAGGTTCAAGTCCCGGTCAGGTCCAAGTTTTCTTTGCCATTCTTCGCCAAAGAAGATTCTAAAGAAATCTGATCTTTCTTCAATATTTTATTGCCATGTGAATGACTTACTAGATCATTACACAAGTAACAAAAATACAGCTGAATGAGATTTGAAGAGCCATGAAATTACTGCACAAAATGACATAAAGACTGGGGGAAAAAATTGAAGGAAAAAATTGGCTTCCAAAGTATTCGCGATGCTCAGTCCAAGGTTCAAACAGTCAAAGCAAGTCCAACAATGATCTAGGTGAAATTAGAAATTGGTTGGTTGACTGATCACATCAATGCCACTTTATGAAGGTTTCCTTTTTCATAACTCTTCGCCGGAGGGCACGAGGAAGGTGATTTCAAAATAGGCTGGTGCCAAAGCAACAAAGCTTGAATGCATTTGTAGGATCAGACGTGTCTAGGGGACATGACCGGGAGGTTTGACTGATGGTAATGAGAGGGGAAGTCCAGCCATATTTGGCCATGCACTCTTACTGACCCTTATTATGCCACTCCACTGAGTGAACTCTTCACATGTCTACGGCAGTCCCAATTCAGACAGTGCAGGGCATTTCCACGAACAAATACACCAGCATAAGGCGGGTTTATGTATTCATGTGCACTTCAGGGTTATTACTAAAGCATGTGCAGGCATACAAGGATTTCAGAGAGGTTTTGGTTTGGGGACTGTCAGATTTTGCCATGAAATTGAAGAAATGTGTCCAGACTGATCTCGCGCCATTTTTACATGTCAATATCGGATACATATAAACATGGCTTTTTCATAAAAAAGCATCTTTCCAAAATGCTGACAAAGATGTAATATCTTTCTGAGTGCCATGAGCAGCCCCATGGAGAATATTCAGTAATATTCTGTAGAATTTCTCCAAATGCTTCTACACTGTACATGTGGCTTCAATAAAGTTGGTGTACATTTCAACATGCCAGATATGTTTGCATGCAAGTATTCCTCCATAATGATGCGAAACAGCGCAGCATTCCAGGCACATGTGCTTATATACGTGTCCTTCACATGTACTTATCTGAAGTCTTTACAGAGACAAAAACGCCTGTTATTCAAAATGATGACTCTACTGCACATGTAAACAAAAATTGTACAAATAAGAGGCAGAGGCACTACTTAAGAATCTTATATGTAAACCCATACATCATAGTCACGTCGATCAAGGGTAGATCAAGGTAAACAGCCCTACCAGGCTTACACAGTCAGGTCGTTTAGGAAGGGGAAGGCCACCACTCTATTTTGAGAACAAGTAAATGGAATGATAGGAATCATTCACTTTCTGAATCGTCATGTTGACAAGATGGATCTGAAAAGGATTTTACAAAACCACGATGCAATGTTAGCTTTCATCTGCTTGCCTTTCATGCTCAGCGGTGCTTAGTGGGAATTATAGAAGAAGATGATTTTTAGAGGAATTCACTATATTGAATGAATCTATAGTAACATGCAAATACCGACTACAATGACCAAAATCAATATATCAAAAATAAGGAGGGCCTGACATTTCAATCCTAGCAGGACATTTCTCAGGAGCTTGCCTTTGAGAAAGGTCCTGCTAGGATCAAAACATCAGGTCCTCCTAATTTGTGATAGATTCAATCTCACTGAAAAAAAATTCTGTCCTCTTCTGAGTTCATGAGTCATTACTGGTAAATAATTCTGTGTTTTCTTCCCCAGCTTGAAATTTAATCATATAATGGTCTTTTTTTTCAGAGAAATTGATGGAACGATGATTGATTTTTTTAAGAAACTATATTCCAACAGTTCTTTTCCTGGTTCAATCATATAAATGTGAATACTGGTGAATACAGTCTACTCCGAGTGGACAGTCATCCGATACGCACCTTGAAATGGACAAGGAATTCTGAACATGAGAAGAGAAAGAACGTAGGAGCCTAGCACAGACAACCGGGTCAGCCACTGAATAATTTCTTACAATTCTCACCAACATATGCTTCACCGAACCTCTATAGCATGTACCACAGACATTAAATTTCGCAGCCAAATCTACACCCATAAAACCGCAGGTTATGTTTGCCTTGTTCACCTCTCCATAGTCTACGAAACTTAACAAATAACTCCAACACTTCTTACACTGGCAGACCTGTATTATAAATACCCTAACTACTGGGGTAGTACATTTCACCTGCCTGGGAAAATATCTGACTGTACTTATTGAATTTGGTTAACCTAGGCCTCACCCTTCCCACATCCAACACACATCTCTTTAACATTAGAGGCATGGGTAGGTGAAAGTGTGAGTGCATTCACACTGCAGTTATCAATACATGGGCTAGGCTGATGGGACACGGGACCCTGGCACGTTAAATAATTGGCCTAGTATTTCAGCCAGGCATTGACCCTATGTAACACGGGGCTAGAAGTCGGGCAAATCCCTGGTTTTTATCATCTTTGGAATTTGAAGCTCAAACAATTCCAGTTTAAAGAAGAGAAAAGAGAAGACGCCAAACATAATCACGACAACAAACTAGTCTTTAAATCTAAAGACTGTGCAGAAATATAATTATGCAAAAATGTTGCAAACTGACTAAAATTACCAAAAAACAAATATCAAAAATTAGGAGGGCCTGACGTTTTGATCCTAGCATGACCCGAGAAAGGTCATGCTAGGATCACAATGCAAGGACCTCCTAATTTTTGAAGTTATTTAAGAGGCAGATGAAGACACCTTTAGCATTTTTCACAGACATTATTTGTTGCTTTTCCCCCTCCTAAATTCACTGTCAGCCCTGGATAAATTCTGAGCTAAGGGAGCCAAGAAATGAAATCAAAGTGCCTCTTCTTGTTCTCAATGTGAGCCAATGGTAGTGAGTCATTTACCCAAGCCACAAGGAATGACAGAGACTAGGGAGATGCTGGAAGGCAATGTTCATCACCTCCTTAAGCCCGGCCACTTTGGCATTTACTAAGGCCATATATGGAAGGCCAAGATAATAGACACAAGGACTAACATGTTAATGCTGATGAGAAAATAAAAGTAATATTTGCTGTGACTGTTTTCTCTACTGAAGCATTTCCTGTTTTTCAACATTTTCAATTTTTATTTAAATAGCCTAATTAGGGATTATTTTGGCAAAGCGTCTTACTTGTACTTGTAATTTCTCCATCTGAGGTGGCGTTAGCTCATCACACATCAACAATGATTTCATGTACCGGTACATGACATAATTTAGCTATGGGGGTTCAGTTCAGCCAAATTAGTCAGCAAAAGAGAAGACATTCTAGGGAAATGCTGCAGTCTGAAGCAGAATACCGGAATGTAATTATATATATATAAGCACTGACGCAATCAATATTTACACTTGAAACTGAAGACATCTGAGCAATGCCATGATCATGAAAAGTTAACTTTCAAAAGAACATTCCATCACTGCAAAATCATCATAAAATGTATGATAAGGCCAACGTCCTACACAATCTCACATCCATTTGAACATGATGAGGCTGATTAGAATTCAGAAGCTTTATCTTGACCACGTGTCATGGCCTTATCAATATGAATGTGATGCCATCCCATGTACGTACGGTAAACTAGTCTGACACTTGTTGCTGTCCTCAACTGCAATGTCAGTACTAAATGGGGTCTGTATTGTAGAAAAATAGTCGGTGAACACTGACCAAGTGACCATATTAAGCAACATACTCTCAGCTAGACTGCATTTGTCTACAATGACCACATGACTAGCCGCCTTCGACACAAGTCGTGGAGTTTTCAAGTTTTCATTTTTTTGTGTCAATGTCAAACGATTTGGAGACGACAAAGCCGAAATTCCACTGACGGTGATAAACAACAAAGCATCACATCAGTCATGTAGGTTTCCATCTAGCTTTCCACTTTTCTGCTGAACATTTGTTCATCATTTTATGTTTTGTAAATTTGGTTGCAAGGACTCCTCTGCTGCTCCAGTACAACACACACATCTTGCTTTGGAAACATATACGGCCGTGGTTTGCTCATCACTCCAGCCAAAATGTTTATCAAAGACGAGTTTTTTTCTGGGTTTTGTTTTTTTCATGGGATCGATTATAGATCAATTTATATAGTATAGATTCTTACACGTATATCAAGAACCTCAATTCCCTCAAACGCTTGAAAGAGGCAAAATCTACAAGGTTTTCTGTCAAACAAAGACAATCATGTGCATGTCAACAATAGACCTAAAATGATTCTCATACAAGCATGCAACTGCAAGTCATCTCGTAATCAGCCCTACACCTTTCTTTGACTTTGAGGTTTCAACGTGTTTCAGGAAAAATTGTTAACAGCTCACGAGTGTTACCCTGCTGAACTGAAGGACTTGGACCTATTATTACTAATACTTAAGTACTATCGCCCCCCCCAAAAAAAAATACAAAAAAAATCTTTCTTTTTTTAAGGCCGATTGCAAGGGTCAAAGTTACTCGGACTTCGTTGATCGAAATCTAAGGATTACCAGTACTCTCATTCTAAAGAACTACCAAGAACATTCCTAGCCACAAAACAACTGAATGTGTATTCTGGAATTGAGACAAAAGTAACGCAATGAAAGCATGGCCATGATGCAACAAGCATCAATCAATGTGAAACAAACTTTGGTTAAATTCTATTGTTGATATCAAGGGGCCTACACAGAAAAACATGACATGTTCTGACATTCTTTTAACATTCTTTTAGAAAAAAATCTAAATAAATATCTCATTAAGAAGAGTAAGACAGTACATAGTGGATACCTATGAATCACATGTGACTTCCTCTATGCTTTCTGTAATTATTTACAGGCTTACTCAAAATTACGGTCAGAGTCAATTTTACATGGCGTGATGGAGTCAAAGGTTATCAGGACTATATACAAAGGAAAATGGCCGGCCAACTAGGGGTCCTTGTCGACATTTGGCTCTGAAATTGATCGATATGAGAGAGGGGTTCACAGTAAAAGAACCAAAAACCAGTCAGGAATGAGAAAAGAAAAGCCAACAAACGCACATTGAATGGAAGCGTGTGCTCAAACAAAAATGCGCCCACGGAAATCCTCAGGAAAAAACCCTCGACAAACTACGTCACAAACTTACAGAAAATAACCCATTATAGCTCACAAATGGCACTGAAAACAACATGGCTTTTAAGTACTCCTCTCCTGGGTTTATAGACGAGTCGTGGAGGGAGATTTCTAAGTAAATATCACAGAAGAATTTCCCCGGGAAAATTCCATGTCCATGCAAATAAAATAAAAAAAAGTACGAAGTTATTCGCGTTACGTAGCACGCCTTGTCTACAATCGATTGTCTTTTTGTTAAAAGTCGTGCACGAAACACGCCCGGAAAACACTCCAAATCGCCTCGGAGGACCGCCACCTACCTTGCACAAGAAAATCAGGTCCTTCTTTCCCCCTACTGTTTTAAAAATTCATCAGCAACGGAGGAGAAGTCTTCTTTTAAAAGGATGTAAAAAAAGGCAAGTGTAGGGTTAGCACGGTGTCTGAGTATGGTGCCGCGTGCGTGCATGTGCACACAGAATAGCAGGACATGCACGATGTCCCATGTCAACCACAATCGCAATACGTTGTGCGCAGTTATGCTCCTGAGGGTTACTCCAGGAAACCCGGCTCTCAATAGCGCCCTCTATCCAAGCGAGAGCGACAATCATGAACCATCACTGATGAGTTGTTCACCTTTTATGATACAAAAAATGAATCATTATAAACTATGATTAACTAATGACTCATAAGAATAAAATGTATGTTCTTAAAAATCACACCTTCCTAACTCGTTGTCAAGTTGAACTTAAACAAAACAAAATGGCCGATGCACGGGTCATAATTTTCACCCAATCTTTTAAGAATCAATCAACTCATTTTTTTGGTAGCGAGCTTGAATTTTTACTGTACGTATTACGTAACCTTTTTAAAGTAATTAAAAACACCAATATTTTAGAATTCGAATGATGATGGTAGTTAAAAGAGCACCCCCTGCCAAAAGCAACAACCAACCGATCCTTTTTTATCCCCAGACTGGGTAGGTGCCAGTACGAAGGTCAACATTAGTTTGCTTGATTGCAGTATGGCCACAGTTATTTTTGATAATTATTTATAAAAACATCATTACCCTTTTCCTTTCTGACTCAATACAGGACGAAGTTCACTGCACGCATCGCATTACAAACATTTTTTGAAATGAGGGACTCAACAATAAAAAATAATGTATTCCGAATACTTTGGAGGCACGTCAGAGAGATCTGCAAATGGCGGGAAAACGTACGGCCAATAAATTATAAAAAATTAACCAATTACTTCATCGAGCCTCGACCTCCTCCATGATCGACTTTTGTATCAGGTTTTCCTGCTATGCAAGTTTGCAACAAAGCTGATGCAAAGGGCTAACCAATCTTTTTATTATTTATTTTCTTTTTTAAATTTATACCCAGACTAATGCTGTTGTCCGGGGTTGCTCTTTTTTCAGGCTGGGAGATTCATGGCTAATTGATCTGACAAGAATGTTTAATTCCATGTAAATGTTCATGAATGAAATAATATTATTCCCTAATCAAACCATGATCAAACCAGACAATTTTAATTTAGTTATCTGCTGAACTTGGCCGACAGCACCATGGCCGGCACGTCCCCTTACTGTCAATCACTTTATTTTTTACTTCGGTAGAAATTATCTTTGAAAGTGTTCTTTGCCAAAGACATTAAGAGGTCACTGGGTGTCCTATGCTTATCTCCAGGATGTAGGGAGTATTGTCGGGACATGACGCACATGGAAAAATAATAATCCTTTTGTCACAGAGTAAAACTACAAGTTTTTGCACGCGTACTGGCTTTATCAAAACCCGGCTTAGGCTCAGGCTCCGGCTCTGCATCGGTCTAGTGTTGCTTTCTTTCGTCCATTTCAAAGTAAAATGCATGCAAATGGGAGGCCTTTGTTTCTGAATGTTACAATTATTGCGTTTTGAAAATAATCCACAGCTTCATCTTTGAAGTTTGAGCTTTGGGATAATTATCAGAGACGAAGCCGGAGCCGAAGCCTAAGTCGCATTTTGGAAAACACACACAGTATTACTGAAGGGCGACCTCTAGCACGTCTTACATTATGAAAAACGCGTAGTTAGTGACATTATTTCTAACGTTATATTTTCTTTCTAGTGAATATAATATCTGGTTTTAAATCCCAGAGAACCTTTATTTTATTGTATGTGGTATTGAAAGTGTCATAGCCAGATGCATAATTAATATTTACGATGATTTAAAAAGTTTTGTTATTTCGACATGTACTGTACGTTACAAAACATCATCGTGGTTACCATAGCAGTGGCTTGTGCGGTAGACTATACGCTGATGCCGCAAACTCGCTGTCGCTTGATGCAAACTTGGGCCTTAGTTACTTTCCCATTTTAGTGAAAAAGTCTTGACTTTGCAGAATTCACTTTCCTCCGAGAGGTTGTTGGACGAGAATTCTTCAGAATGAGTCAAATGGCGTATCACTGGGAGGCGAGGTTCAGGCAGCGTCAAGTTGACAAAGTCATCGCGGCAAGAGATCGCCTCGCTCAGCAAGAGGTAAGCCATGTTATTGTTAGTAATAATAAAGGTTACTACTTACTAAAGTACTACTACTAGTAGTACTACTAGTACTAGTACTACTGTCTGAGTACTAGTACTACTACAAAGTACTAGTACTACTACTTACTAGTACTAGTACTACTACTACAGTACTAGTACAAAACAAAAGTAGTAGTAGTACTTAGTAGTAGTAGTAGTAGTACTACTACAACTACAAGTAGTACTACTACTGTTGTAGTAGTAGTAGTACTTCAGTAATACTAATACTAATAGTAATAGTAACTATAACTTGTACTTTGTAGTAGTACTACTACTAGTACTAGTAGTACTAGTACTACTACTAAGTACTAGTACTACTCTTTAAGTACTAGTAGTACTACTAGTACTAGTAGTACTACTACTACTACTAGTACTAGTACTGTGTAGTGGTACAGACACTGAGAGTGAGACAGACTACAAACTAAATAATAGTAAATAATAGTAATACAGACAGACTACAGACAGACAGACTACGAAAATACTACGATTACGAAGCATCAGTGCAAGGATCGAAGCATCAGGACCAATGCGAGTTATTTTGTTTGATGCTTCTCATTGACGTCTGTAACCTTAAGCAGTCTTGCACACTCAGATCACCTTGTTGATGATATTCCTTCTCGTCTTGGCAGGCGGAGAGGGAGGCAGCGAGGAGTGAGATGGCAGCTAAGGAAGCCCTCTTACGACAGGAGAAGGAAGCTGGCCGTCGGAAGGCACTGGAGGATCAGATCCGCACACGGGATAAGAGTGGAATGAAGAAGACATACAGCGAGCGCGAAAAGTAAGAACCATCAATTCATAACCCCTGATGATCCACCACAGAAACCCACCAAATCATACTAACGAGTAACCACCAATTAACTGTGCAGACACTTAGATCCTACTGTAACCAGGCAGAAGGCAAATGAGGTTGCAAAAGTGAAATGCGAAATTGTAAATGGAGTGGACGTATAAAATGACCAAAATTTTCAAGGGAGTATAAAACAACCAAAATTGTCACACTATTGTTGCCAATAAGGATCTGAAACAAAAGATTCATCGCAATGTTTTGCATCACAATAATCACATATAGCACCAGTTTCTGCCTTCACAAATAGTTAATAAGCCAACCACAACACAGATTGATTTAAGAAGCACAATCACGCTTACTCCAGAAAGCCACTTTCACCTTTTCAGGAGCATATCTTGGTAGAAGGGATTACCTTATCTTCACCCCCATCAATGCCTACCCATTCACCCACTCACCCACCCTCCACCCACTGTGTTCTTCTCTCTTTTCTTCCTTTCTCTCTCTGTCTCTGTCACCTTCTCATTCCTTGTAGGTCTACCCCAACCAAACAGACGTACCACTATCAACAAGGCCACAGGTCATTGACAGTGGAGATGTAGCCCGAACGAGAAAGTCACCAAGGATGGAAACATCAAAAAACTTTGACTAAAAAACCCAGAAAAGAACACAAAAATGAGATAGATATGAAGATAGTTTCAACTTAATTCCTTCCCAATGATGACAACAAATATTTGACAATCATTTACTTTCTATCTTGTATTGTTTGCACAATCACTTTTGCTTCCAGAAATCAATGTGTAAACATCTCATTTAATTGCTTGTAAAATATCGATGTATTTTTTTTTTGCTTTAGGGGTAAACCCTTAACTACCATAGATTTATTGGTGGAGACCTTTGCACTATTTAATTGAAAATTAATCCTATGGTGATTGACGACCCACCTTTTTGTAAATACATGTACATTCTTAATATTTTTATAAACTTTTTGAATCCTATTAGTTTTGAGTTAATCAGTATTAAAATAAGTAGCATTTAACGTGAATACAAAAAGCTCATGGCATCAAAACATTTTCATCTTCAACTCAGAAACATGAAAGAAATCTAATTTTAAGTTTCTCCAGTAATCAAACACATTCAGTTTAATCCAATAAATATTCCATTCTATTCATGTTAAACATTGAGTGGTGAAAAGAGTTATTTGATTGTTGCTGTTTAATTGTTGTAATTTTGTTTTTACACTTTCACCATTGCACCCACACCAACCACAAAAGAATCAAAGTTCAAAAACATTTGTAGGTGAGTGTCTCTGTACGTGTGTCTCCTTTTCTATCTTTTTCTTTCGATTTTCATCTCATTTGAGATTGTAACTTCTCCTAAATCCTGTTTTTGCCATTGTACACGTACACACATTCGTGTGTAACCACGCCGCTTACTAATCTCTTCTTGTGATAAGTTGTATTTACAACATTTAAGATTTGTCACAACATACCAAAATTTACAACCATGCAGCTTACTAATCTCTTCTTTTGATAAGTTGTTCTTTCAACATTAGCATTTCTTAATCATGATTCCCAAGATGGTGTCTTTACAATGTGCTATGCGCTTATAAATGATAGAGTGCTTACATTCTCAATTTTGTTTTAACCCCTCGACCCGTTTTCCAGACAACTGCAGCGACTACTGCAGGAGCGTCGTTGGCACAACACCATGGTCAATCAGATGGAGAAGGAGGAACAGCAGCAACTGCGGACTGATGCCCTGCGTGATCACAAGAGCAAGTCCAAAACCCTCCGTGATCATGGCCTCTACCGCGGAGACTCCTCCTTCTTTTTAGACTCTGAATATTCATGAGTGGGTGCGGCCTAGTGTGACCCGCATCACTGATGAATATTCAGTAGGTGTGGTTGATGAGGAGGGATTGAATCTTTGCAATTCAAAACCTAAGTTGTATTTTCTTCCCCCTGGTTGTAAAAGCTGTGGTTAATTCATGTCTGTGGTTTTTCCAGGCAAGATACTGGCATAGTGTGTGGTCGTATTCCTAATGAGTTTTGTTTGTTGTGCATTGTTCAGCATTAAATTGTGCACTTTTGTTATCTCACAGCGTCATTGATTATGTGTTATGTTTCTGAATCGAATAGACCAATTGCACGACCACTACACAGTGCCATCATGTGACTTATAGTGGGTTTATTTTCATCTCATTTGGCACAGCAGTAATGGAAGCATACAGAGAAGAATGTAGACAATATTATGATAGTCTTCTTTGCTCTTTTCCACTCCTGTTCTGCACCAAATGAGATGTAAAAATACCCCTATAAGTCACATGATGGTATGTAAACATTGGTCTTGCAATCTGTTAATTGTTCCTACCTCAGGAATAAGCGTTTCCTCCCACAAAACAGTTTCCTTGGTTTTACTCTTGTACATTATATTAAAAAAACTTCTATTGTATAAAGCAATTTTCTCAGCTCATGCCTATCAATAAAGATCTATCTTTTGGGTGTTTAACATTATTTCATTTTTAAGGTAGAATGCAAAAATGTTGCAAACTGTTTACTGAGTAAAATGACCAAAAAAATATAAAATTAGGAGGAGGTAACATTTTGATCATAGCAGGACTTTTGCCTTTGAGAAAGGTCCTCCTAGGTATGAAATATCAGGCCATCCTTTTTTTGATGTCTTATTTTTGGTAAGGCCACCATCTAAAGGCTGGATAGCTACGATGGTAAGAGAGCTGATAAGCAAAACCAGAGGTCTCAGGTTCAAGTCCTGGTCCAGTCATATTTTTTTATTTCTGCAATTTTTCAATGTTTATTATTTTGCGTATCCCATTCACTGCTTTGATTGAATCTACAAACATCCACTGAATTGAACAAAATGATGATTCCAATCATCTTCAGGAATATTCTGCCCATATTTTCTTCATGTTATATCGTTGTTGTATAAGGCGTGCTTGTATGGGGATTGATTTTGGGCATTAGTAATATGAGTAGTATTAGTGCTTTGTCTTGTAGTACTTAGACATTTTTTCTACGCAACATTATCTTATCTTTATCCACTTTGCAAGATTGACTTTGCTTCTTAGGAGGAAATTATTGATTATTTTTAATCAACTTTTGTCACAACTTCACCATAATCTGTTTTTACTCTATTTGTGTAGATTTAATTCTAATCACAAGTCACATTATTTAACCCTTGTTTTTTGATGTTCCAATGATTTTTAAAACATGATAATTCTGTGTGATGTAAATTTGTAAAAAATTCTGCCAAATATTTGTATTCTGCAATAGTCTGTACTCTCAAATTCTTAAATGCACTAGAAGCGTTTTGAATTTTGAATAAAATGCTTGCAATTGTACTTCTTGTTTTGTCTAGTGTCAGGTTTTCATTTGTCTAATATAATTATTAGTGTTTTTTCTGTCTTTCCCTGCCCTCCCCTGCCCTGCCCTTCCCTGCCCTATCTTGTCTTGCCCTGCCCTAGGATGCCCTGCCCTGCCCTAGGCTGCCCTGCTCTATCTTGTCTTGCCCTGCTCTATCTTGTCTTGCCCTGCCCTATATATGCTGCCCTGCCCTGCCCTAGCCTGCCCTGCCCTGCTCTAGCCTGCCCTGCCCTGCCCAGCTATCTTGCCCTGCCCTGCCCTAGGCTGCCCTGCCCTATCTTGCCCTGCCCTGCCCCAGGCTGCCCTGCCCTATCTTGCCCTGCCCTGCCCCAGGCTGCCCTGCCCTGCCCTGCCCTGATAATAGTGTAAACAACTTATATTATGGATGAGCGAATTTCAAATTCAAAATAATTCAGTTAATTCACGGAAGAGTGTTATAGCGCCACCAAGGATTTCCAAGGTCAAAACCAAAGATTTTGCGAGCTATAACATCTTTAATAAGATCTTTGGTCACAATGTTCACGGTATTTTCAATGGACCTCTCAATGATTGGTGGTAAGTATGGCCATGTGCCAAATTTCATGAATAATGAATAATTATTGAGGGTAACGCCCCCAGGAAACGACCAATCGCATTATGTAACTACGATATACGTCATTGGCTGATTGTACTTTAGACGTATTTGCAAAATGGAATTTGATTACAAATCAACAAACACCTTGAAAATATAGAATAGTATAGCAGGATATTTTAGAACAAATATGCTTTATTTCAAACTTAATAGATTTGTGATTACCATTCATCAACATTTTCTGGTTTAATTATTAAAAAACATCTATCCAATCAAATATCTCGTTATTTGGAAACGTCAGGTTATAAAATCCCCAAAACGAAAACAAGAGCACGTGATAGTGACGACCAATTATTTGTTTCCCACTTACAGTGCGGGCCGAGTGATAGCGCCTCGTAAAACCCACGCACGAAGATCACGTGAATTTCAGTCTTCATTGTATTGTAAAGATGTCTGGTCATGAATCATACGCAAATAATGTCATTATGTGCTGAATTCAGATGAACTTTGGTCACACTCACAGCATCACGTGAATTTGGTTTGCAAGGCCATATCATGAGATATCGATAATCCTCTCAGTCCACAACACTCATCAGTAGGAGTAGGAGGCAACATCTGACGCGTCCGAATCGTTATCGTCAACAAAACCAGCGAGTTTTCAACCCGAGAATGAGGGTCTTCATTCTACTCTGTGCTTTCCTGGCCGCTGGTGAGTTCATTTCATAACATTGACAAGCAGTTGAAACACCCCTTCCTTTTAATAAGTATAAACGAGGGCGCTTACTAAAGTTCAAGAAAAGGATAGGCAAGGTTTTATTATCCTACTTCTTGTTCTGCTTTGGCGTCTAAACAATGGCCAAAGTTCAGTTCAGTTCAGTCCGAGTAACATGTAGTAAAATCCGGTTTCTTTTTACATTTTGTCTTGAATTGGAACTCTTGTCCTTGAGACTCGGACAGTCAGACTTAGTTACCGATACATAGTTAGCACATGTATGATGTAGGACTTGTCAGTTGTCAATTATTCTAAGGTTGGACTGGAGTTCACTGTTTGTCACTTTCTGAAGCTAGCTTAAACTAAGTTAGTTACTCATAATATTAAAGTCATAATTATGATTAATCAATTCAATGTTGCTGTTGTTATGTTACTTAAAAATTAAGTTAAAGTTACTGTAGTGTTAATGTGTTATGTTAGTGTTAGTCAGTCTGTTACCATGCTGTTATTACTTGATTAGTGAGTAGTGTTACTGTGTTTGCCTAGTCCAAGTAACTTGGACCCTTACACTTGCAATTGCCCTTTTTTATTTTATTTTGAGGAGGTCAGGCGATAGCAGGGTCCAAGATTCTCAGTAAGGAAACACGACCAAACAACAATGTGTTAGACTCCATGACTACCCCCGACCGAAACCACCAGAATCTTGGACCCTAATACTACTATTACTATCGGCACATTGCCCGACCTCAAATCTTTTTAAAAAGGGCGATTGTAAGGGTCCAACTCCAAGTTACTCGGACTAGTGTTAGGCTAGTTGCGGTAACCGTAACCCTCATCCTCCCGAAGGTCTCCGACCTTCGGGAGGATGAGGGTTACGGTTACCGCAACTACTGTTACTGTTAGGCAGGAAATTTTAAATTGTTGATTTATAAATATTACCGAGGTTTACACTGCAAAACCAGCTCCATGGCAACACTTTTATTGTGATTGTAGATGTTTTATTGTGGTTTTATCTCTGGCCGAAATAAATAAAATGAAATGAAACAGTTGTCTGTAACTTAGTTACTGTATAGTGTTATGTTAGTACCCTGTACCCAGTAGTCTAGTATTAATTCAAGCATCGCAATGTTCAATAACAAAACTGAAAAACGTGGTAGAAAACTGTGATAGACCTTGGAAAGGATATAGATAAATGCATTACCAGAACCCGTTAATCCTTAATATTGCTGATTAGGCCAGTAGTGATCAAATATTTCCCCAATTATTTACTGATTGGCCAAAGTGATAAACGTTTTTATGTACATACTGTACATGTGTCCACATCTTGGATGTTTGACACGGATGACACTGAAAGAAATTTTCTTTTTATTAATTTTTTTTAAGCCTGTTATTTAAAGTCTAAAGATCAATTTGGCCAATTGCCACCCTGACATTTTTTAACTTTGGAGAAGTTAAAGGTTCACTCAAGCAGGCCTATACCTTCACAAACGGACAGCTTTGTGAACCATAAAAGGGCCAACACTAAAAATAGTCTTGTAACTTAAAAACCTGCACCATTGGGAAGCATTCCTCATAAATGAGACTAAGAGACGGACGTCAAAGTCGATGCTAACAGAGAAATATTCAAACTTTGGTTAAGATAAATGGTTCGGGAGAAACAAATTCAGAAATGATTATAAGTTCATTGGCTGTAAGAAAGACCTTTGAGAAAGGTCCTGTTATGAAACGTCAGGCCCACTAAATTTTGAGATATTTGCATTTTAGTCAGTAAGCAGTTTGCAACATTATTTAGTAGACTAACTACAGTGTGTAGTTGTAAGATGAGTATAAAAAAAGTGCCTTTGTCTTTGAGAAAGGTCCTGCTCAGATCGAAATGTCAGGCCCTCAAAATTTTGAGATGTGTTTGCAGGTCATTTTAGTCAGTGAGCAGTTTGCAACAGTTTGTTTTACATTGAGTAAAACATGTGACTGATAGGCCTAATTATTATAATGCGTTTTCTTTGCGTAACAATTTTCAGCCAGCGCAGCGTCTCTGGGATCAGAGCGCTGTCTGTGGGGACCAAGCTACTGGTGCGACCATCCACTCAAGGCTAAGCACTGCGGAGATGGTGCCACACAATACTGTATTGAGAACGACTGGGCACGAATCACAGCCAAGGTGAGTGATGGAATGCATGGTAGCTGACAGGGGTTGGGTAGGAGTGGAGAGAAGAGAACTGGCACGGAAGGATTACGTAACTTGATAAGGCCAGTTGCTGTTTCCGGATGTGGATTGCCTGCTCTTCTCAACTGTTTGCTTAAAAGTAGCTTTCTCGAGATTTCATTGAATAGTTTTTAGGAACATTCCTTAATAAAAGAAGCATTTGCAAAAGAAATTTCCTAAGTTAGGATGGAAGAATCTACCTAGGTTAGGAACGATTTTAGTCCCAAAATAGTTGTTTTATGAAATATGAAGTTCAGTTACAGAGTACACACTGCTCAAAACGTTGAGTCACCGGCTCTTTTCAGAACCACACTCAGTCTTGAAAGAGATGATACACATGGTGTCTTTGCAAACCAATTAATAATACTCTTCCTAAGTCGCTGAACCCATTCTTGTTTTATAGTTGTGTCCTATGCAAGGGTTATAGGCTATAAAAGCATTATCCAGTATCCTACGAGCCTACAAGGGCTGTACAATGGTAAGGAGACTGAGAGGCAGAATACATGTACATGTAGATAGGCCTACTGTTCCAACCAGACGACTTTCTTGAAAACATCTTGTAGAGGACTTATTCCCAGCAGTCAGCACCCGTTTTTTGTGAACAGGTTTCATGGGCAATCTTGATACTTAGGCTGTTACTAGGATAACTTAAGGATGCTGCTTGTTTCACTGGAAAAGTCTGGCAGCCTGGCAGGCTACACCCCTATTAGCCCCCTAATCATCTCTTTAAATGGTTGGTGCCAAAAGTGTCAAACAAAATACTGTTGAGCAACAACTCCTGGAGAAAGAAACTTGTTTTGCAAATTAATCAAGTTGTGGTGGTCATTTAAGCTTTAGTAGTAGTCCAGACAATTTTGTCATGTTGAGAAATGTGAATGCATATCAGTTATCACCAAACTTGCGCTGCACCGTATGTTATTTCTATCTTACAAGTACATTCTGCATTGGAAGGTATAGGAATGTATGCTTTAAAAAGTAGATCGTGATGAGGAAGTTCTAAAGAGGAAATGTGGTGCACTGTTGGAGCGGTTGATCCATTTACATCACATGACTAGGAAGCATAGCTACCCCTGCCTGTTACAAACATCCACGGGGACTTCTGGAAATCGGACCCTTTTGGAATGGGCCCAGGATTGGATTTTGCCATCCAGCACTTTACTTTGTGGTTATCTTGTTTGTTGGTTTGTTTGAGAGGACACATACATGTATTATAGAAACATAATCTTCTTGTCAAAAAAGAACACCACTCTCAAAACTATACTGTACGCAGCTCTCAAAACTGGACCGGTCGGGCATGGTTTCAATCAAGTTTATACATGAACAAACAGGTGATAAATCGAAACTGGTAGTTGTTCTTTTGTATAGCCTAGAGGAAACTACCTTTTAAATTTACGCCAACTGACTACTTTTTTGTCTTTTCTTAGTGAATTTCCTCCCACCTTGCTCCTATGAATCAATTTCATTTTTATTCAACCATTCACAAGCTCTTTTGATGTATACTGGGGGTACATGTATAATTGACATTCAGTTTTGGTGTTTTTATTTGAAATGAATTTTGCTATCTGTTTCCAATATCTCCAGAATTTATTTTCCAATTATAAAGCTCTATTCCACCGAAACTCTCTCCCTTAGTCTCTTTCAGTCGTTTTGTGGAGTGGTCGTTTTGCTGACTTTTGTCCAAACTATCTTTCATTTTCTATTTTCTACTCTCTGCAGGATGACACCATTTGTGATGACTGTGAGACATTTGTTGGCGATTTCCTCAACCTTCTGAACAATGCAGAGGTACAGGTATGTACATGTAGTCATGGGGAAAAAAAAGAGGCTTGTTCTTTTGCTTTTGATTGGCTGCACTGCACTACACCCGTCCAGTGCCGCACACACATCAAAGACCAAGGGCTCCGCTGCCAATTTCACAAAACTTCAAATGTTGCGTACGCAACATTTTGTTGTGTAACTTACGCCACAACGTTTGTAAGTTGCGTGACTTACGAAAATTTTCGTGAATTTGGCTGCAGGACTTTGAGGTCACCGAGTGATTAGGAATCTTAAAGCTGGGGAAAGATAGAGGTTTGATATTGGTGTATCAAACTCTACTGATGTATGTTAATCAATTGTAATATCTACCAAAAAGTACTATTGAAGTTTTGTGTAAAATCATCAAATAGGATTCTCACTTTGATGGTTGTATTAAATTAGAGAAAGCGATTGGCCTTTTTTATTTCGTGTCTGTATTTGAATCAAACATAAACAGGAAAAATTGACAGGAAACTTTTGAGCAATTTTGAAAAATGGCAACCAAAACTTTGAATGGACCGGGAGTTGAACCAGAGACCTCTGGTTTTGCGTACCAGCGCTCTCACCATCTCAACTATCCAGCCCTTAGATGGCAGCCTTCTCAAATACTCAACTAGTGTAGGCTGTACATTTAAAGTTAAAATTAGCTTTTTGCTATACAGTGGAATGTCGCTATAACGAACATCCCAGGATCCATGAAAATTGTTCGATATAGTGGTCGTTGGTTATAGCAGTTGTGGCCACATATTTTGTACACAAAAATCAGGAGCCAGATGGCATGTTTGTTGTAGCCGAATGTTGGGTATATCGGTGTTCGTTATAGCGACGTTCCACTGTACCAACCGTTGGTACAGAAAGACAACCATCGGTTACATTATAGTGCTATGAATTGATTATTCAGAAGACATGTTACTTCTTGCTATGTCCTTGCAGACAGACATCGTGAATGCTGTCAAAGACCTTTGCAATGACCTGAAGTCTGAAGCAACAGCCTGCCAGCTGGCTGTGGACATCTATGGCCTGAAATTCCTCCAAAAACTCATCACTGGTTTGGTAAGTTGCGGTGAAGGACTAGTCAAGGAATCCCAACGAGTTATATTTTAGTGAAGGACTAGTCAAGTAATCTTAACTAGTTATAATTCTAGTGAAGGACTAGTCAAGTAATCTTAACTAGTTATAATTGTAGTTAAGGACTAGTCAAGGAATCCCAACGAGTTATATTTTAGTGAAGGACTAGTCAAGTAATCTTAACTAGTTATAATTCTAGTGAAGGACTATTCAAGTAATCTTAACTAGTTATAATTGTAGTTAAGGACTAGTCAAGGAATCCCAACGAGTTATATTTTAGTGAAGGACTAGTCAAGTAATCTTAACTAGTTATAATTCTAGTGAAGGACTAGTCAAGTAATCTTAACTAGTTATAATTGTAGTTAAGGACTAGTCAAGGAATCCCAACGAGTTATATTTTAGTGAAGGACTAGTCAAGTAATCTTAACTAGTTATAATTCTAGTGAAGGACTAGTCAAGTAATCTTAACTAGTTATAATTGTAGTTAAGGACTAGTCAAGGAATCCTAGCTAGTTTTTATTCTAGTGAAGGACTAGTAAAAAAATGGCAAAGAAAATGTTGACTGGACCTGGATTTGAACCCGAGACCTCTGGTTTTGCGTACCAGCAGTCTTCCCATCTGAACTATCCTGCACTTAGTCGGTGGCCTTCCCAAATAGTCAACTAGTCTTTGTCGAGATGGGTGTGCCAGTCAGAAGCAATTCAACCATCAACAGCCGTATATCTCCAGGGATCACATCCCTGCTTTCATTCAGATGCAAACAACCAATTGTTGTAAACCTGGCTATGGCAGCTCGGGGATCACACAAAGTGGATGCATCTTTTTTCAATTCAAGTCAAACAAATCAATGAAAATCTGATTGGCCAGTGGCCACTTTTGAATAATTTAAACAAAAATGGCAAATTCAAGGATTATTTTAGCTTGTTTAAATTACAGTAGTTAAACCTATCACTAGTTATCTTATCCTTGCTTCCTTGAACTAATTTAGTGATCAGGAAAGATTAGTGAAGGCTTCTTAGCTAGTTGGTTTTGCCTTTGGTCACATTTAAGTTACAAATGTGGCTTGTTACGTTTTTAGATTATTTTAAGTTGAAGAAGAAGCTAAGGCATAGGCATTGCAATTTTCATCTCCATGTGGCATGTACATGTAGTTTGTGAAATTGTGAAATGGTAAAAATAAGTAAAGTTTTTCTCTACACTTTCATATCAAGGTCAAGGTTGATACATATCTACATTACTATAGATATGGCGTGTTCTGGGGATTTTTTTTGTGACCTTGACAAAAGTTGAATATCTTTAGAGATCAGAGTGCACAATGGATGTCATGTGATTTTGTTCCGCACGTGACTGAACGGCATTGATGCAGCTGCCTATTCAAAAGGCCTCGGCAAAAAAAACGCTCAGTGTCAATAGCAGAATTCTTTGTCAGACTTGAGTTTACCCTGTGCATGATAACAAATGGCCTTGTATCAAATGATTTATGCAAACTTTGCCGCCAAACAGCCAGCCCTTGCTGATATGGTAGTGGGGTGGTCGTACTTCCACAATGGTCCTATGATAGCAATATTTAACAGTGATTTGTCTGAGTGAATCCTTTAAAAAAAAAAATAATAATTGTTTTTTTTCTGATAAAAAAGGCCTTATATCAAATGATTTATGCAAACTTTGCTGCCCAAAAGCCAGCCCTTGCTGATATGGTAGTGGGGTGGTCGTACAACAATGTACTTCCACGGTGGTCTTATGATAGCAGTATTTAACAGTGATTTGTCTGAGGGAATCCTTTAAAAATAATATAAATAATTGTGTGTTTTTTTTCGATAAAGAAGGCCTTATATCAAATGATTTATGCAAACTTTGCTGCCCAAAAGCCAGCCCTTGCTGATATGGTAGTGGGGTGATCGTACAACAATGTACTTCCATGGTGGTCCTATGATAGCAGTATTTAACAGTGATTTGTCTGAGGGAATCCTTTAAATAAAATATAAATAATTGTTTTTTTCTGATAAAAAAGGCCTTATATCAAATGATTTATGCAAACTTTGCCGCCAAAAAGCCAGCCCTTGCTGATATGGTAGTGGGGTGGTCGTACAACAATGTACTTCCACGGTGGTCTTATGATAGCAGTTTGTGCCGGTGGTCTATCTGAGGGATTCCTTTAAAAAAAAATATAAATAATTGTTTTTTCTGATAAAAAAGGCCTAAATATGAAATGATTTATGCAAACTTTGCCGCCCAAAAGCCAGCCCTTGCTGATATGTTAGTGGGATGATGTTACTGCCATGGTGGTAAAACGCGACTCGGTAAAAAACACATCCGGCCCATGATATAACACATGCACTGTGCACAACATCTGCTTCGTGCCGTGCACTAAATGTACATTTTACATTGACCTACTTAACCATCATCTCGGTTAAAATTTAGTCCAGTGGAAACGCGGCTTAATATTCTCTTTCTAAAGGACAGAATTTATGAAGCAAAACAGAAAAGCAAGACCATGGATGAATGTATGAAACCTGTGCTTTGAACAGGAACCTTTTAGAAACTTCTCGAGTTTTGGTTTCAGGTAACGTTGTCACACATTTCTTGTGAAATGTATTGAAGGGCATCTCTCAATTCTTTGCAGGATTCCATCAAAGTCTGCTCTCTCCTAGATCTGTGTGCAAACTCTTCACCTGATGTGCCTCAGGTACCAAGTGAGCTTGTAGTTTTGGTACGTGAACTGTGGAAAACCAGTCTCAATTGATCATGTCAGCTTTTATATTATCAGTCTTTGAAAAAAGGTTCTACCAGAATTAAAACAGACTCTTGAAATGTATGAGTTCATCAGCTTTTAGACAATGTATTAAACTTGAAAAAACTACAGGTAAAGAGGCATTTCAGGCATTATTTTTTTTTTCACTTGACTTTCTTGTCCAAACTTTGCAGCATCGAAACAGCATCTTTCCTTTTGACAAAGATTACTCATATCTCGTTTGATTTAGAACGTGAACATAAAACTTGGACATTTGTTAAAAAAGATGTCAAGTTCTGATCAGATCTCCTAAATAGAGGTTGGCATTTCAATAGGCGGAGAAAACAACATGAAAGGTTGATTAAAAAAAAACCAAAGGAGGCTTTCAGGTTGATGTTGTTGGGTGCCTCTGTCTTGTGTTGAATCAGATTCCTAAAGCTACTGGAGATGTGTGCACGGAATGCAAGCAGATCTTCTCCGATATCCAGGACATCCTAGATAACCCATCAGTGCAGGTAAGCTCATTGACACCGTCTAACCTTCAATGCCATCATCCTTCACTCCAGAGCTCAAATCTCAGGATGTGCAAACTGAAACTCCGATCTTCCTCAACATTTTGGAAATTCTGGCTGAACCTAAACCCTTAATTTCCCTATATATCATCAGCATTTTCTCAAAGAGCTGATTCATTTTCAAATGTGAAAATTGTCTAAAACCATGCTTCAAATTTGTTTGAATTCATGTTGTTAACAAAACAGATCACTGCATCGCAAGACCACATTTAAACTGCTCATTAAAAAGATTAGCAAAAATGTGTATCAAAAACTGTTAGTAACTTTCAAAGGGCGATCTTTTACTCCTCTGGTTTTTCTTCCCGGCTCAGACCCAACTGTTTTCCACCTTGACCAAAGTCTGCCAGGATCTGGGCATTCCAGACAACATCTGTGAGGAAGGCATTGATCAGTTTGGTCCTTTGGCATTGCAGTATCTCGTCCCGTTGCTGGTGAGTGCTTCGCCTTCAGCCAACAACCAACAGTCAGTTTTTTTCTTGGTTTGTCTGACTCTAATTGAAAAAGCTGCATCCGCTTTGTGTGATCCCCGAGCTGCTGTAACCAGGTTTACAACAAATAGTTGTTTGCATCTGAATGAAAGCGGGGGTGTGATCCCTAGAGATATACGGCAGTTAATGGTTGAATTGCTTCTGACTGGCGCCCCCACCCCGCAAAAGACTAGTTGATTATTTTAGAAGGTCACCATCTAAGGGCTGGATAGGTCAGATTGTAAGAGTGCTGATTCGCAAAACCAGATGTCACGGGTTCAAATTTCAGTCCAGTTAAAATTGTTTTTTGCCATTTTTCAATAAAACAACAAAACAAACAACCAAATGAAGTCTGTTAGACTAAAATTGAACCACTCCAGATAGGAGATGTGGGATTGACTGTACTGAGAATATCAATATTATTTGGAGAAACCTTGAATAGTTTGAGCAACTAAGAGTCTAGAAAGCAAAAAAAAAAAGAGTGCTACAATTTATCCCATTGAAAATCATTTCAGAATGAATACATCGAGATTCATATCATTGGGATTCTTAGCATTCTGTTGTTAATGAAATTCAATTATTATAATCAAAATTCATTTATGTTCTTTATCTGTTTCTCAAATCAGTTTGAAAGATTGATATAAAGATTCTCTCTGGATGAAATTATGTCCTCCGGCTGATCTCCCATCTAATCACTAAGGCCAAAGATCAACCACAATCTGTATCTTTCAAACAAATCAAGTTTGTGTCTTTGTGTTTGGTTCAGGATGGTCCCACCATCTGCCCAGAAGCTCAGCTATGCGGGAAGGGAGCCTTCAGCAAATTTGGCCAAGTTGTTGCCAACATCAAGCAGGTATTCCTTCAGACACTCTCAGCATGTTGCTCAGCTGAACAACTATTGGCAGTGGAAGAAATGAAAGGGAAACTCATAAGGACATTTCCAACTATTGTCAAAAGCTGCGTCTTCTGTACTCTGTCTGATCACTAAGTTGCCGTAGCCAGGTTTACAACAATGTTGGTTGATTGCATCTGAATGAAAGCGGGGCGTGATCCATGGAGATATACGGCAGTTAATTGTTGAATTGCTTCTGACTGGCGCCCCCACCCCGGCAAAGACTAGTTGACCATTATTTTGGGAACGTCACCATCTAAGGGCTGGATAGCTCAGATGGTATGATCGCTGGTAATACACAGCAGTTAATGGTTGTACTGCTTCTGACTGGCGCCCCCACCCCGGCAAAGACTAGCTGACTATTAGGGAAGGCAACCATCCACGGGCTGGATAGCTCAGATGGTAAAAGTGCTGGTAAGCAAAACCAGAGGCCTCATGTTGCAGTCCCGGTCCAATGTTTTCTTCTTGTTGTCCGTCTGTGAAAGATTGCTGAAGGTAACGGGGACCCATGTGCTGAATGCAAGGAGAGTTTGCAAGACCTGGTAGACATCTTGAACAACGTGACAGTCCAGGTAAGTCTTGGGAAACTCTTGGAAGATGCTACAATAGGTCATGGAGAAAAGTACTGAATTCAGTCAATCAATTCAATCTCAGCCCAGATTTGGTTCTATATCAATCCTCATGCAACCATCATTCAGTATTTCCACCATGCAAACCTTCAAGTCCTATCCCTAGAGATGCGTTACATGGTATCACCGCAAACCTTCCACTTAGTATTTCCACCATGCAAATCTTCAAGTCTTATCCCTAGAGATGCATTACATGGTATCACCGCAAACCTTCCACTTAGTATTTCCACCATTCAAACCTTCAAGTCTTATCTGAAATGATATCTTACAAAATAACATTGATTCCCTGTTCTATAATTTATACACATTCCTGCAATTAAAATCATGGATATCACAACAAAATCTCAAACAAGATTTCATTGTTTTCAAACAGTTCAAGATTTCATTTTTTTTAATCAGTCCAAGAGTTAATTGATTTCATTGTGTGTTTTTTTTCATCTCCCAGAACAATATCTTGAAAGAGGCCAACATCATCTGTGGTTTGTTGGGGATTCCATCTGACTCTTGCAATATGTACATCAACGGTTATGGACCAATTGTGTTTGAAGTCCTCACCCAGTATCTGGTGAGTTCCTGGTTGTCTTTTGTCAATAATCTTACTCTTTCTCTGCCTGACTAGTGAGACTACCCAACAGATGGCCAAACTCACTCATAGACATCACTCATTGTCTCACGACATGATACCGTAATCTTCCGTACACTATTGGGACGTTGCCATCGTCTCAAATAAACACGATTATTTGGATTACGATTTGAAACACGATTCAAACTTCACTTTTTAGTTTGTGTTGACACAATAAAAGTGATAATTAGTGGGATTGGAATCGCTATATTCGTGAGAGTTTTCCAAATAATCGCATTGATTTACGACGCGATGTGTTGGGAAATACTCCGCTGAATAGCATCCTGTGTTTTTGTAATCCCACAATGCACCATTGCACTCTGATTGACAGGCCCACCATTTGACCACAACTGTTAACCACAATTGGCCCACGATTTTTTGCATCGCGATTTTTTGCATCGCGATTTTTTGCATCGCGATTTTTTGCATCGTGATTTTTTGCATCGCGATTTTTTGCATCGTGATTTTTTGCATGGCGATTTTTTGCATGGCGATTTTTTGCATCGCGATTCTTTGCATCGCGATTTTTTGCATCGCGATTTTTTGCATCGCGATTCTTTGCATCGCGATTTTTTGCATCGCGATTTCTTGCATCGCGATTTTTCGCATCGCGATTTTTCGCATCGCGATTTTTTAGCCTGACGACAATAGACCTGATCAACTGTCATCTTAACGCTGCCATTTAAAAATGAAAGAACATGCACTCTTTGGTACACAGGATTTGTTAATGAGCTATACTCAACCTGATTTGAATCTCAGACAAGGAAGCTCAAAGTCATTTGAGGGTATTTCTTCAGAAGGATGAGATCTGTGTTGATTTGTTTTGTCTGTCTGTCTCCAGACTCCTGAAATTTGTACTGATATCCAGCTGTGCTCTGGCCAGAGTAGAATCTTCTTTGTCAAGCCAGTCCCAGCCAATCAGGGAAAAGTGAGTTGTCATTGAGTGTCTTCTGGTCTTTATCTCTCTCTGTCTCTTTGTTTATCTATTTCTCTGTCTCTCTCTCTCTCTCTCTGTCTCTCTCAGTCTCTTCTGTCTTTCTGTCTCTCTGTCTTTCTGTTTCTCTATTTTTCTGTCTCTGTGTTTCTATTCCTCTGTCTCTCTGTCTGCCTCTCTGTCTCTGTTTATTTCTCTTCCTGTCTCTCTGCCTCTGTCTCTCTCTTCCTCTGTGTCACTGCCTCCCTGTCTGTCTCTCTCTTCCTCTGTGTCACTGCCTCCCTGTCTGTCTCTCTCTTCCTCTGTGTCACTGCCTCCCTGTCTGTCTCTCTCTTCCTCTGTGTCACTGCCTCCCTGTCTGTCTCTCTCTTCCTCTGTGTCACTGCCTCCCTGTCTGTCTCTCTCTTCCTCTGTGTCACTGCCTCCCTGTCTGTCTCTCTCTTCCTCTGTGTCACTGCCTCCCTGTCTGTCTCTCTAGCTCTCTCCCTCTTTGTCTGTCTCTGCCTTCATCTGTCTGTTTGTCTCTGCCTCTCTGCCTGTCTCTCTGCCTCTTTGTCTATCTCTCCCTCTGTCTGTCTCTCCCTCTATTTGTCTCCCCTCTGTCTCTGTTTCTCCTTTTGACTTTGTTTATCTATACTTCTCTTTCTCTTTTTTTCTCTGTCTCTCTTTGATTCCATTCCACGTGTCTGTCTCTCAGTCTCTGTGTCTTGGACACACCTGATTTTGAATGCACCCTTTCATTCTATAGTTGTCTGTAGTCAATGGCAATACCTGCGCTGAATGCAAGCAGATCTTCACTGACTTGGCTGACATCCTGAACAACCCATCTTTGCAGGTTAGACATTAAAATTATTGACACAATTGATTTTGACCAAGTAGCTCCAAATATGACCTTTGTCAGAGAAGCAGTGCTAATATTGAAGAGGCTCTGAATTGGCCTCTGACATGATTTGGATTGAAATCATATCTTATCCTCACATTCCCATTAGATTTTGAAATCAAGCTATAAGCCTCCATACATATACCCCTGTTGAAGGGTCAGGTAGTAGGTAGTCAATTGAACAGCAGAATGGCCTTAAAGACTGGGTTGGAGTAGAACCCTGGTGACAGTGATTGAAGTCAAGGTGTATTTCACTTTACCAACCGACTTCATCGAATATCCAAATCTTGCAATCTTTCCTGAAGACGCACGGCATCAATCATTTACTGAGGTGGAAAATTGGAGATGACACGATGTAAGTCATGTCTGTTGAGATGGCTCTGAGAAGAGCCGGTAACTGCAGGTATCCTGTGGTCAAGAGACTGATGTCTTACATGGTGTCAATGCAAACTTTCTACTAACTAGTGCCTTCAGCCTTCCACCATGTGAACTGCCAAATCACCAGTCTCCTGAAGACAGACAGAGCATACTGTTCCAAACATCGAGTTCCTCCAGTTCTTTTCAGAATCAGACATACTCACAAAAGAGAACTTTGCATGGTGTCACCGCAAACCTACCCCTTCTTGAAATCTTGTTTTTACTCAAGTCTTTAATCATCACCTTGTTCTCTTTCTTGCTCATCTGCAGAGCGAGATCTTCTCAGTTTTGACTCAGGAGTGTGAGACTCTTGGTCTCCCTGCTAACATTTGTGATCTCATCTCCACCTACGGACCTGAGGCTATTGGCATCATCACCTCTCTCCTGGTAAGACTTGCAGCCGTTGCCTAACACAAATGAAGACGGGATGTTGGTCAGTGCTCAGAAGATGTCCTAGCAGGACCTTTCTCAAATGCAGAAAGCTGCCTCTCTGCCTTTGGGAAAGGTCCTGCTAGAATCAAAACGTCAGGCTCTCTTAATTTCAGATATTTTCTCCACGTTACTTGCAATTTGTTTGGCTAATTGATGGTGGGAAGCAGATCTTGCAGCCGATGAAATGCAAGTCTTTTCAATGTGTACAGGATGGAGACAGCATTTGCCCTCAATTGCATCTGTGCGGCTCATCAGCTACCTTGGACAAGCTGCGGATTGTCGTCTCTCTCATGCAGGAGGTAAGTACCAGGGATGTAAGACCTCTGAAAAAATTCTAGCTTTCTGGAAATGGCGTGATTTTTTTTTTTTAATGTAAAACTTGTATCTCAAACTGCTCAATTTTATCTGTTAAAACCGTATATCACAGTCTATTTGTCCCAAGGTGTAGCATGGAGAGGTATCAGAACAGCTTCTTCCCTCGTTCAGCCTCTCTCTGGAATTCCATTCCTGGTTCTTGCTTTCCCCCTGCCTATGATCATGCCCTTTTTAAAAGGAATGTTAAAGCCTATCTCCGGCCTTCCTGAGTCCCTCTCTGTCTTCTGTTACTTGCCCTTAACCTTGAGTGGCTTTTCAGCCTTGTTTTGGCCGATCTTGCATAAAAAATAGAAATACAAATAAGACAATGGATTGCATCAATGACGGATTATATGGCCAACATCCGTATCAGTTCCTCCCCTCTGTCCCTTGTTTTCCATGGTAACCATCCTCGTGTGCTCTTACGCAGGTTTCCAAGGGCAACGGAGATATGTGCACTGAATGCAAAGAGATCTTCCAGGATTTGAATGACATTCTGGCTAATCAGACCGTTGAGGTATGACAAGATTACTGTGCCTTTTTTCTTTCAAGTTGATTTCATTTTTTGAGACTTTTCTTAGGCAGCAATTTGTGTTCTTTTTTCTGTTAGTGTTAACAAGCTTAGATAAGATTTGAAGGTTTGCACAGTGGAAGAACAAATTGGAAGGTTTGTGGTGACACCATGTACATGTACATCACCTCTTGTGAGATGAAGTATGGTTCTGAAAAGAGCCGGTAACTCTTAACAAGCTTCTTACAAATATATCTTTGTTTTTGTTATTGATAAAATCTTAGATATAATTTAGATTCTTAGAATGTAATTCAGTGACAGTTTGCCCTCAATGAATCCACCTGGACTGCCTGAGATTTCTCAGCAGATGATCGGGCAAAGCACTGAGCTTCTTATTACGTCAAGTAGGGCAAACCCTCACTGAGTTATTGATGAATTGTTGACGTTTCCTTGTCAGTGTTGCCATCGTTTGCTCGTTCTATTAAAACATGTAATTTGGATGAATTAAATGACAAAGAAATCTAGAGTGGGGGAAACCCTCCCCCATGGATGTGAATTGATTGTGAATGGTCTGGCCCTTCCACAGAATCTGATCTTGAAGGAACTGATCACCGTCTGTGTCAGTGTCGGTGTTCCTTCAGACACTTGTACCTCCATCCTGAACACCTACGCACCCGTGGTCTTCAATCTCATCCTGGGATATCTGGTTAGTGTCTCTCGCTGCATCATCCTCTTGATCCTAGGTCAGTGTGCAGTGTTCAGCTGCATTCGAGCTCGTCAGAATTCAAGAAAGGAAGGTGTTCATAGCATGATGTTATAACATAACGGGAAGGTGTTGACTAAGTTTGGTCAGCTTGGTTTACTGCAGGTTACTCAGCTTGGGCCGTGGTGTATCGGAGAAAAAGTTGGTGCTTTCATCCTTCTCCCATGTCCCTCTGACTGCTCACAGCACATAAACAGTGTTCCTGCCTAAGCCCCTATCACACTCAAACAATAAAAACATGCTTTACAAGAGAAAATTGTCAATGACAGCTTCCCCCAAAAATAAAACCAAACAAACTACATACAGTACCAGTAGAAAGAGTATGAAATTTACTTTATTATGACTATATATAATTATCATAATTTTACTTTAGTATTATTATAAACCATATCAACAGAACTGGGAATGGGATAACACCATCATTTTCACAAAACTACAAGTAGAACCCGCAATTTCACGTAGTCATGTAGTTCGGCGTTTGTAGCTTTTCAGCGTCCTACGGGAAATCCCGTAACTCGGCAGACAAGGGTTATAAGAAATGCAACGATTGACCTCTTGGATAAACCATCAATGCATTCAGGGGTTTCCAATACACAACTTGGTCCTGACAGGAACTCCAAAGAAAGGAGAATGTTGTTACATGGTGACTAGGGCAAACCCTCATTGAGTTAATACCTTACTGACCTATTTCAAAAATAAGTAGGGCCTGATATTTTGATCCTAGCAGGACTGTTCTCAAAGGCAGAAGGACCCTTTCTGCTTTTGAGAAAGGTCCTGCTAGGATCGAAACATCAGGCCTATCATGCAACATGGGTGCATATTACTGTGATCTAAATCCTGATATATCTAAAGTATCTTTCTATAGTGATCCTTATCCTGTGTAATTATAATGGCAGTATTAAAGATAGGATTATCTTCCTTCCATAGACCCCTGATGACTGCACCACACTGGGCGTCTGCATGTCTGAGGTGTCAATTCCTGCCCAAAGCCTTCTCAATGCCCTTCCTATGCAGGTGAGCTCACCAACCTTGATGTTTGTCTGTTTGTCAGCCTGTCTGTTTGTTTGTGGATTGCTAGTTAGCTAGGGAAACCTTTGCTGTGCGGTGCTTCTAAACAGATATTTTGCACTTCTATCTATTTGTACTTTTGTAAAATGGCAAAGAAAACTTTGACTAGACAGAGAATTGAACCTGAGAGCACTGGTTCTGTGTACCAGCAGTGGATTTCAAGAAAAGTTGCGTAAGTTACGCAACATGCACATGTTGCGTAAGTCTTGTGCCACAATGGCTCTTTTGTGCAGTATTTAGAAAAGCCAGCAAAATGTTGTGTAAGTTACGCAACATTTTAAGTTTTGTGAAGTTGGCAGCAGAGCTCTTACGACCTGAGCTATCCAGTCCTTGCATTGTGGCCTTCTCAAATAGTCAGCTATATAGGTTGGAATTTCCAGACAACTCTCAAGAGTCAACTCATCTTTTGCCGAGGTTTGAATAGCAGGGTATTCATATTTACTTCAATATTTCTTTCATCCAGATGCAAGCGCTTGAGCTCGTACCTGCCCTTCCTGTGTCAGGTAAGAGCCTTTTAATGAGAGTAAAGGAAAAAGAACAATTTTTGGCCATCTGTATCGTATGTGTGAGTGATGTTACCTGATAACTATGCTAAAAGGCTGGATCGAAACGTCAGGCCCTCTAAATTTTGAGTATTAGTAGTAAAATGGGAAGGAATACCCTACTCTGTTAAGGCTGTCACCTTGGTGATGTCTCTGTGTTTATTTTTGCCACGATGCTTTGTCCTTGCAGATGATGCTCCAAAGCCAAAGGTTTCCATCTCCGAATGTAGCATCTGTGAGCTTGTTGCCACTGAAATCCAGAGTTACCTGAAGGATGGAGGTACCCAGGTAAATGTTTCATCTTCTTGTCCCTTGCAATTTGATCAAGAGGGTTTAGAATGTTAGATTTTCCCAAATTCTGATGATGAAAGCATTCTCCTGTATTATTGTTTTTTGGGGGCTGCGTACTGGGGAAAAAAACCTGTAGTTGTTGAAATTTCTTCTGAAATGTTTACTGATTTCTCTCCTAAATCCCGCAATGTGACAATATCTTGGATTTTTTGACCAATTTGCTATCATCCACAAACTGAGTTTTGGGAAATCTTGTGATAATGATAACAGTGACATCTCTGACGGAAGATTTGCGTTTGTTTTGTGGTCCATGTAGGCTGGTATTGAGAATTTCCTGGACAAAGTGTGTTCCATTTTGCCGTCTGAATACGGGCAAGAGTGCGTGGATTTTATTGATGAGTACACACCTATGATCATTGAACTTCTGGAAACCATCCAGCCTGCGCAGATTTGCCAAACCTTGGGTCTCTGCTCCAGCTCTGAAGGTGAGTGAGAAGAGAGACCAAACTGCTCATGGACTAAAATGACCTGCAATACATGAATCTCGCCAGACATTTTGATCCTAGCAGGACTTTTCTCTTTGCAATTTGAGAAAGGTCCTCAGGCCCTCTAACTTTTGAGATTTAAACAGTCAAGGTGATAATCATTCCCCTTGTGGATATTTAGGCCATGTGGTTGAATCTTTCGGAGACGCTTCATCCACATTTTCTCTCGGCTCAAACTGAAATCATCACTGCAATGACCAATTGATTCTATGCCCAGTACACTCATACCTGATATAGAATTGTGACACACCTGACACACATCAGTGAGCACACACACTGTATACCCACAACTAGAATCCCGCCTTTAGAGTCCCCCGCCTTCACCCTTCACTGAGCTAATCCCCTCACCATGATCCCTCTCCATACTACATAAGCCCCACTCCCAGTTGGAATCCAGCAGTCTCCTGAAGACGAGCAGAGTACACTGTTGGAAACGTCAAGTTCCTCCGGTTCTTTTCAGAACCACACTTACTCACAAAAGAGAATTTACACGGTGTCACCGCAAACCTAATTATCCTGATATAGAATTGTTAGGGAGATTGAAGTGACACTCAGTAGGTGTATTGCTTGTGTAATTCATACAATTCTGATTTCATTTGGCTTTCTCTGATCAGCTCAACTTGCTGTCATGCCTGAGGTCAAAGTCAGTGATTCTGTAGAATGTACCGTCTGTAAATATGTGATGAACATTCTTGAACACGGACTCTCCAAGAACTCCACTGTGGTAAGTCTTCAATTCCAAGTCTGTCTTTGCACAGTCACATGGGCCGAAATAATCAAATCGGACAAAATAATCAGATTCATTAAATCCATTAAATCATTTGAATTTGATCGATTAAATCGATAAATTTGATCAAATCAATAAATTCATTCAAATTGATAGTTTGATTTTAATCAATGATATCACATTTATTCATATGAATTCTGTGTCTTATTTGTTGTTTAGGCTGAGATAGAGACAGCTTTGGAGAAAGTTTGTTCAATTCTCCCATCCTCAATTAGAAGTGACTGTGATTCCTTCATTACTGAGTACACTCCTGAGATCATTCAGCTGCTGGATAAGGTACCTCCGTCTCAGGTGTGTGGATATTTGAACCTCTGCTCTTCTGCCAAAGGTAAGCATTTCCACTCGCCGTGGTTCCCGTGTCAGTCCATTCACTATTTATTGTGCCTATTCATTCTTTGTGATGTACATTCTGTGATATGTGCATGTTATTGTTGATTGATGCTGTGGCGAAGAAATGAACTAAAATCTATACTAACTATATCCATCAAAGATTTGAAGCATCATTGTGATGAAATTCACATTGCTAAAAGATGTATTCATAGATTGAAACCTGATTGATCTGACATTGTTATTCAATTTGATCAGGACTTGAATGGATTAGGAGTGAAACCTGAGACCTCTTGTTCTGCGTACCAGTACCAGCGCTCTTACCATCTGAGCTATCCAGCCCTTAGATGATGGCCTTCTCAAAATAATAGTCAACTAGTCTTTGGCACACCAGCGCTCTTACCATCTGAGCTATCCAGCCCTTAGATGATGGCCTTCCCAAAATAATAGTCAACTAGTCTTTGGCACACCAGCGCTCTTACCATCTGAGCTATCCAGCCCTTAGATGATGGCCTTCTCAAAATAATAGTCAACTAGTCTTTGGCACACCAGCGCTCTTACCATCTGAGCTATCCAGCCCTTAGATGATGGCCTTCTCAAAATAATAGTCAACTAGTCTTTGGCACACCAGCGCTCTTACCATCTGAGCTATCCAGCCCTCAGATGATGGCCTTCCCTAATAGTCAACTAGTCTTTGGCACACCAGTGCTCTTACCATCTGAGCTATCCAGCCCTTAGATGATGGCCTTCTCAAAATAATAGTCAACTAGTCTTTGGCACACCAGCGCTCTTACCATCTGAGCTATCCAGCCCTTAGATGATGGCCTTCCCAAAATAATAGTCAACTAGTCTTTGGCACACCAGCGCTCTTACCATCTGAGCTATCCAGCCCTTAGATGATGGCCTTCTCAAAATAATAGTCAACTAGTCTTTGGCACACCAGCGCTCTTACCATCTGAGCTATCCAGCCCTTAGATGATGGCCTTCTCAAAATAATAGTCAACTAGTCTTTGGCACACCAGCGCTCTTACCATCTGAGCTATCCAGCCCTTAGATGATGGCCTTCCCAAAATAATAGGCAACTAGTCTTTGGCACACCAGCGCTCTTACCATCTGAGCTATCCAGCCCTTAGATGATGGCCTTCCCAAAATAATAGTCAACTAGTCTTTGGCACACCAGCGCTCTTACCATCTGAGCTACCCAGCCCTTAGATGATGGCCTTCTCAAAATAATAGTCAACTAGTCTTTGGCACACCAGCGCTCTTACCATCTGAGCTATCCAGCCCTTAGATGATGGCCTTCTCAAAATAATAGTCAACTAGTCTTTGGCACACCAGCACTCTTACCATCTGAGCTATCCAGCCCTTAGATGATGGCCTTCTCAAAATAATAGTCAACTAGTCTTTGGCACACCAGCGCTCTCACCATCTGAGCTATCCAGCCCTTAGATGATGGCCTTCTCAAAATAATAGTCAACTAGTCTTTGGCACACCAGCGCTCTTACCATCTGAGCTATCCAGCCCTTAGATGATGGCCTTCCCTAATAGTCAACTAGTCTTTGGCACACCAGTGCTCTTACCATCTGAGCTATCCAGCCCTTAGATGATGGCCTTCCCAAATAGTCAACTAGTCTTTGGCACACCAGCGCTCTTACCATCTGAGCTATCCAGCCCTTAGATGATGGCCTTCTCAAAATAATAGTCAACTAGGATGGAATATTAAGTCAACTTTCACCAAACCTTTTCAGAGCCAAAATGTCTTCCGATTGCATGCTGCAACTCCCAATTCTTGTGTTTTGGCTTTCATCGTACGGGCTGCTGAAATGAAAATTGAATTCATTTGCTTTCTTCTCCCTCAGGTAAACCTGCTCCCATGGCTGAGGTTGAAGTGAGTAATGCCGTAACCTGTGAAGTCTGTCAACTTGTGATGAACGAACTTGACCACATACTATTGGAGAACTCCACTGTTGTAAGTCATCAATACCATGCCTGTGACTTCAACCAAATAATGAAAGAGCAAATGTATTCATTTGATTCAATTAATTCCATCAATTCATGAAATTCAATTAAATTGATCATATAATAGGCCAATTGCACGTCTAATGTTTACATGCCGTCACGTGACTTATAGTTGGTATTTTTGCATCTCATTTGGTGCAGAACAGGACTGGAAATAAGCAAAGAAGACTATCATATTGTTTACATTCTTCTTTGTACATTTCCATCGCTGCTCTGTGCCAAATTAGATGCAAAAATACCCAGTATAAGTCACGTGATGGCATGTAAATAATGGTCACACAATTGGTCTATTAAATCAATTTTTATCATTTCTAATCATTTGGATTTTATAAGCACTTCAAGACCTTCATTGATTTTTTTTGTTTGTTTTTGGCTTTGTAGGCAGAGGTAGAGAAAGCCTTGGAGAAAGTGTGTTCAATTCTACCATCCACGTATAAAGCGGAATGCAATGCCCTCATTACTAAGTACGGTGATGGTATCATTAAGCTGCTTGAGTCTCTCTCTCCCTCAGAGGTCTGCAATGTCTTAGGTCTCTGCTCATCTGCAAAAGGTAAGCACTTCTGCCCTAAACAAGGCTAAAAAGCCACTCAAGGTTAATGGCTGAGGGAATAAGGCTATCATTCAGGTTCTTTTCAGAACCACACCTCTTCTTTAAGAGACCTTATACACGGTGTCACCGCAAACCCTCCTATAGAGTTATCACTCAGGTTCTTTTCAGAACCATACCTCTTCTTTAAGAGACCTTATACATGGTGTCACCGCAAACCCTCCTATAGAGTTATCACTCAGGTTCTTTTCAGAACCACACCTCTTCTTTAAGAGACCTTATACATGGTGTCACCGCAAACCCTCCTATAGAGTTATCACTCAGGTTCTTTTCAGAACCATACCTCTTCTTTAAGAGACCTTATACATGGTGTCACTGCAAACCCTCCTATATTGTTTTTTTTTCTGAATATTTGGTTGAGAACCCTAATTTTGTCTACCTCAAATAAAAGCCGATTTTTTTTGAATTTCTTGTTATCGAATTAGAAGCTTTGTCCTGTTAAAAATGACTACCCACTAACAAAATCCTACAAGTTCATAGGGCCTAATGTTTCAGTTGTAGAGAGACCTTTCTCAAAGGCATTGGTCCATAGGCCTGTGTGTAATGTCTGTTGCATTTCATGATCTAGCTGACACGAACCACAAAGGCAGGATTCAAGAAAGCTCTTAGTTTCTTAGAGTCCAGGATTGACATCATTTGTTAGTTTGTATTCGTTCCTTTTCACCCCCAGAAGTGAAAGGTGGTTCACTGTGCAGTGTATGTGACATAGTCTTTGGCATCATTGAGACACAGATTGAAAGCAACAAAACCCTAGTAAGTGGACAGGCTTGTTTGTTATATCATTGATAGCCGTTAACATCTGAGTAAAATCACAGAAATACATGTCTGGCAACGGCAATCAAGTAGCAGCCTTTCGTGTCATTGTCTCATTGGAATATAAAGTTATTACAAAAACTGTTGCAAACTGCTCACGGACTAAAATGACAATACATCAATCTTAAAAGTTAGAGGGCCTGACATTTCAATCCCAGCAGGACCTCTTTCAGAGGCCTTTGAGAAAGGTCCTGCTAGGATGGAAACGTCGGGCCTTGCAACTTTTGAGATCATTGGAATATATTTATGGATCATTATTTACAATTGGGCAAAACAACAGTCACAAAGTGACAGACTTGAAACGCACTTTTCTTAAAAAAATGTCTTGCGTGTGTGAGCGCAGATTCATCACTTACGACTCCTTCCCTATCCAATCTGTGACCCATGGAACCTCATCATAGCACATCCACGATGTACATGAACCCAAACCTATTTATGGTACTAAGCAAATCATTGGCTGTCACCCAGGGATGTAAGACTTCCGAGAAAAAAACGGGATTTTTGGTCAGATTTCCCTTTTTTTATTTTTTTATTTTATTTATTGTTATTATTTTTTATCAAATTTTTTTTTATTTTTTTTCAAAATGGTATCTAAAACTGCTCAATTTTATTTGTTAAAACCCTAAACACTGGAGGGCGCCTGCACTTCTGCCGTGAATCTCTCAGTCGCACAATTGATTGGCCTTCGGTAATTTTCAGGAAATGGCTTCATCGGTCACTTACAATACATCCCTGGTCACCTTAGACTCAAAAGTATCCAGGGCAACCCTGCAGGGGACATGGAATCTGAAGGCGTGCCTTAGGGTGAACTTACTACCATCGTCCTTGCGGGAAAGCTAATGAAATAAACGCTTACAAACTTGACGGGACATGACGACATGATCCCAGCGGGACCTTTCTCAGAGGCAGACTGACGGCCAACTCTTGTCCTCTCTCTGTCCTCCTGTACAGGATGAGATCACGGATCTGATTGAGAAGGTGTGCACTGTCCTGCCAGCTGATCTGGGCAAGCAGTGCAAGAGTTTCTTGGACTTGTATGGGCCCATGCTGCTCAAGCTGGTTGTGGACTCTGAGCTGAGTCCCAATGATATCTGCAAGGATCTCAAACTATGCACCTCATCAGGTAAGAACAAACTCACTCATGAAGCATTGGCTTCACAATGTTTTCCTCACAGTCTTAGAAAACTGCGTCTTTTTGAGTCAATCTGGTACCTATAAACATTTTCTTAAAGTAAGTTCACCAGTAAGTAAGTCAGTTCTGAGGTATCAGAACAGCTTCTTCCCTCGTTCAGCCTCTCTCTGGAATTCCCTTCCTGGTTCATGTTTTTCCCCACCCTACGATCTTGCCTTTTTTAAGAAGAATTCCTATCTCCAGTCTTCCTGAGTCCCTCTCTATCTCCTTCTTTCCTTAGCCCTTAACCATGAGTGGCTTTTTAGCCTTGTTTTGTGTGAATTTGTGTAAAAAACAACAATCAAAAACCACTCTTCGTACCAAAATCATCACAATTTTAATATTAAACGTGGTGATATTTATTTGATTATCGGAGATAACACTCCTTGTACCAAATTCATCACGATTTTAATAATGGGGTGATATTTATGTGATTATTGGACAGAGAATTTTGATAATTTTTTTAATATAAAGTGAGGGGCTGATATATTGGTTCTAGCAGGACCTTTTCTCAACTTGGATTGAAATGTCAGCCTCTCAAATTCGATCATATTTTCATTTTTGCTCATTCCTGGTCAGTCAGCAGTTTGCAGCTTTTTCATGTCTCTTCTAATTTGTGAACAGTGAACACTGAGTGTTATTCTGGTAAAGCTTTGCATTGTGAGTAGCGCTCAATCATGTTGATACGTGTGTAACCTTTGTGTCGCAGTGAAATCGTCGCCACTGCGAGTGCAGGGTGCTGAGGAGTGTGCCATCTGTAAGGAAGTCATCACCGTGCTGGACAATGAACTCAAGAACAACCAGGAAGAAATCCTGGCTGAGATCACTAAACTCTGCAGTCTCCTGCCCACTGCTGACCAGCAAACAGTAAGCCAACCAGCCGTCCATTTCATCAAACGCATCCTAACCCAAACTCATTGTACCTCAAACTTGTCGTAAATCAAACTTGTCGTAACTCAAACTTGTCGTAACTCAAACTTGTCGTAACTCAAACTTGTTGTAACTCAAACTTGTCGTAACTTTAACTTGTCGTAACTCAAACTCACCATAATCAAACTCATGGTTACTCAAGCTCATTGTAACTCAAAACTTATCCAGCTCGCATTGTTCATCGTGAGACGCTCTTACCATCTGAGCTATCCAGTCCTTAGATGACAGTCTTCCCAAATTGTCAACTGGTCTTTGCTCGGATGATGGCGTCAGTCACAAGCAATTCAACCGTTAAATGTCATATATCTCAAAGGATCACAACCCCATTTTCATTCAGATGCAAACAACCAATCCTTGTGGACCTAGTTACAGCACAGTCACACCAAGTTTTCTATTGTAAAGCCTTGATTGGCATTGTCACAAGATGTCTTAATCTCAACAACGCAGAGAGCCTGATATTTCCAGCCTAGCGGGACACCTCTTCCTTTGAGAAAAGTCCTGCTAGGATGGAAACGACAAGGCATCTTAGCCTTTGTAATTTTATAATTTTAGATTTTTATAATTTCGGATTTGTATAGTTTGGGGTTTGTATAATTTTGGATTTGTATAATTTTAGATTAATATAATATTATTTTGGATTTGTATAATTTTGGATATTGTATAATTTTGGATATTGTATAATTTGGGATTTGTATAATTTGGGATTTGTATAATTTGGGATTTGCATAATTTGGGATTTGTATAATTTGGGATTTTTTGTATAATTTTGAGTCAGTAATTAGGTAGTAGCATTTTGGGTCACTTTTAGACGCCATAATATGTAAATTTCTACTGTTATTCCTGTTATTGTTATTCCAGTGCAAGAACTACATCAGTGTGTATGGGTCCTACATTATTCAACTCATCCTTGAAGAAGTCCTGACTCCACAAAGCATCTGCACCGTAAGAACCATTACAAGTCTTCCTTCAATTACTTGCTTCCACTGGAGTTAGGAGTTGATGCTGTGGTTTATGTTGTTCAAACTAATCATGTCCATTTACCAGACAATATAATTGCATCTTTCCCTCTACCCCAAGGCCAATCCTCCCCTAAAGGACATCGTGAATCAATAGTTCATTCTCTCCCTCAATCCTAATGTCTCTGTGTCTCTGTGTCTCTCTGTCTGTCTCTCTATATCTTTATATATCTGTCTGTCTCTCTATATCTTTCTATATCTGTCTGTCTCTCTATATCTTTCTATATCTCTCTCTATCTCTCTCGCACCTTCTCTTACTTTCTCTCTCCCCCTCTCCCTTTCCCTCTCTCTCTCCCACTCCCTTTCTTTCTCCCTCCCCCGACTCACTCTCCCTCAATTTCTCTTAATCTCTCTCCCTCTCTCTCCCCTTCTCTCACTCCCCTTCTCTTTCACTTTCTCTCTCTCCCTCTCTCTCTCACTCTCTCACTCTCTTCCCTCCCTTTCTCTCTCTTTCCCTCCCTCCCTCTCCCTCCCTTACCCTCTCTCTCCTTCACTCTCTATCCCTCTCCCTCTGTCTCCTCCTCTGTCCCTCTCCATCCCTCTCTCTGTAACACTCCCTCTCTCTCTCTCTCTCTCTCTCTCCCCCCTCTCACTCTCTCACTGTCTCTCTCCCTCAGGATTTGAAGTTTTGCAGTGCATCCAACCCATGCCTTCAGGGTCCAGCATACTGGTGTGCCAACATGGACAATGCTAAACTCTGCAACGTAAGCAAAACTGACTCTTGTCTCATTCCACTCGTTTGTCATCTTCCAGAAATTGGGCCAATAGTTTCTTCATTCTGTAGATTTGCATCTCGTATCTCTCAGTTAGGAAGCAGATTGTAACATTGGTGTTGTACTTTGACTCAGCATTTGATACTCCTTAATCATCTGTGTCTATCTTTTCTTTACAGACCGTGGACCATTGTCGTCGCCATGCTTGGAACTAACGATGACAACGAAGCAACCATCTCCATTGTTTTTTTTTTCTATTTCTCAAAAAATCAACACATAATATTCCATATCACATATCTTAGTGGACTGATTAACAAATATATTAACAAACTAAACACTGTCTGTTGTGCAACTCCTGTGTGAGATACTTTATCGGATGAGATACACGATTGCTTAATTGGATAGTGGATTGTTGGCCATCTTAAGAATGAAGAAGGTTTCTTTCTTGACTTAATAAATATGGGTGCTTAAGTTGATACCAAATGGATGGTGTTTGTGTTCTTTGGACATATCTTGAATATCCATGTGCTCAGAATTGTTTTCTTTGCGGAGTGGAATAAAATATGGTGGCGTTTTGGTGTTGTTTTGTTTGACTTTATTTGCTACAAAGAAGAGTTCTTTTTTTGTAAGAGTTAGAGAGATGTGGAGTCGTGTAGATAGGATTCTGGTCAGCAAACCTTAGATGGCCGACCAGAGGTTATGATTTACTGACGTCCTTGTTCTTTTCTACAAGTAGACAAATAAAGACGAACAAGACGAAAATATGTGTGGAATCTTTTTGTAACTCTAAGAAAGTCGATTTCAGCATGTATAATTTGTTCACTTGATCGGCATGAGTATCTATACATTGGTTATTTTTTAAATCCTGAGGAATAGAGTACATTATATATATTTGCAAGTTAGTGTGAAAATAGATTGTATCGGTTGTGAAGTAATGTAAACATCTCTTTTTTTTCTTCTTTTATAATGTGGAAAAAGTTAAATACGAACCAACAGTGAATGCAGTTGATTGAATTTTAAATCAAATCTTGGCAGCTGTGGGTATAACATTAGTCAAAGCTGAACTGATTTCATGGTGATGGTTCCATCTATTACGTAATACTTTTATCATCCGCTAAATCAAGACTCGACCCTTATTTTGTTATGCATTTGCATCCTCGTGCATTTCGATCGAAATATTCATGTGCTGCTTGCAGGCACTGGTCTACCCGCAAGATTTGTTGAAGAAAACGTCACCGCTTGGAAGTTCTTGTGAAGTTCATCATCATAGCAGTGCCCACTATCGCGACGACTTTTTTTTTTTTTTTTTTACATAAAATACGGTTTCTCCCAGCTTCCCCTTGTGTTGGACTTTTGTGATTATAATCTTTTACGATGACAAATATTCTTTTCCCATCTGCAAACTGAAGCATAAAACAAATTAATTGCGAAATCGGATGTGCTTTGATAACCTGCTTGCGTAGCTTAATACATGTATTCACTTGTGATCTTAATAAACAGACCATGCTTAGAACAAAACTTGTCCTGCAACTTTTATAAAATTCATTTGATTTCCAACCACCAGACCCCAGTGGTCTTGGTAAAAATGAAGAAAGAACGCGTGTCATCAGTTCCATGTTTGAACTAAACGCGATCTTTCGGACTTAAAGGGATAACACAACATTGGTCGAGGTCAAAGAATAGCATCCATACGTTGTCTGATCTAACATATGCATGAAATAGTACACCGGAAATGCAGCATTCAACAAATTGTTCCGAAAAAATTGTTTAGATCTCGGTGAGACGTAAGCGATTTATTTTCTCTTTTCTCCAAATTTACAGCATTTTAGGCAGAAATATTTCAGTGCGAGGTTTCTACCATAACCATCTTCAAACTGTATAAGTTTCATGTAAATCTGTGAACATTTCTGTTTTTCAATCTAACCAATGTGGTGTAGGGACTTTAAGACTACAAAAAGTGTGCTTCGTTCAAAATCATTGAGAAATATGAGAATCGATTAAAATCTTGCCGATTCTATTGAATGATTGTATTTCATTGTGTGATGGAGGGGATTGAATTGTTTGCGGTTTTCTTTTTCTGTATTTCGCTGAAGGTGAAAATCATTTACCAGCATTAAATCCTCATGCGTTGATGAATCCAAGTCATTGTCACGTGGTATGAGATAGCTTCTTGTGGCTCTGCTGGTACCATTAGTGTCTGGACATGTATAGGTTAGGCTCACCGTTTTTTATCTGGTTTTTATGCAAACATTAGTTTTTATTGTAAATGTGAGGGTAGGATAGGAGTATATAAGCTGAGATTGCGAGTCCGAATTGGCTATTTTGTCTTCGGGTAGCAACCATGGCTGCCCTAAAGATTGGAGTCATCGTCTTGACGATCGCGGGATATCTGCTCGGTAAGATCATCGCCAGATTTCATTTATCCCAAAATTAGGAGTCCCTGACGTTTCGATCCTAGCAGGACCTTTCCCAAAGGTCCTGCTAGGACGAAACGTCAGGCCCTCCTGATACTCGCTTTTTGGTAATTTTAGTCAGTAAGCAGTTTGTAACGTGTTTGCATGTTAGGCCTACTGCCAATTTTATTTAGATAAATCACTCTCCCTCTTAGGAAGGCCCTGGTAGGATCGAAACTTCGGAATTGTTTTAAGAAGTTATCTGGCCTTTCTTGATATAAGCCATACTTATAAACAAAATGAAGTAATCGCTTGCCTAGATTACAGCAAGAATATTTCTCGCTAAAGAATTTAATCCATCGTGAACATGTGAACGACCATTCTCGGAGTGATTTCTTGTAAAATTTAGGAAGAGCGTTCAGTTGAATTTGGAACATTGAGGAGCGATATCGAGGTTGTCTTAACTCACTGTGTCCCTTACAATGTCGTGTGCAAGTTCTTTTGTCGTGCTTTGGCAAGAGCATTAGACGGAGCCCATTCTCTGTAATACAGTCTGTATTTTAGTGACTTTGATACATGTACATGTACATATCAACTGCCTCGCTATATCCTTCCCCGATTACAGACGCTTTTCCGCTTGAAACCGACGCGTGATGAAATCTCGATTCTGTATCTCTCCCAGAAAAACGGCTGTCTTTTTACCTAAGCCTTGCGCCGCAGGGATAACACACTTCCTTTCACTCTATCACGACTCCCCTTCTCGTTTTGTGTGAAAATAAATTGATATGAAGGGACACAGATGTAGATTTGGTCTGAAATTAAAGCTGTGTGTATTCAACTGTCTAAATTAATATCACAGCCAAGAAAACATGTTATTATGCATGTATTATATATTTCTGTAATGTTGAATCGCCCACTACCAGGCCCTAAATGCCACTCAAGGTGATGGCTAAGAAGGGAGGGGGAGGGGGAACTTACAAGGAGGAGATTAGAGGCTAGGATTGGGACAGGTATAGTAAGTGGGATCGAAACAGGATGGGGAGTGAATTGTGTAGTGTAGTTGTACTGTCTAAAAATACAAAAGAGTGAATAATCCACTCGCACAAAGAGTGAAATTTCCTCAAGAAAAGCCAAAACCGCTCAAAAAGAGTGAAAACCAGTGCTAGAGGTGTGGAAACCGCTAAGAATGAAGTCAAACAGCACTCTATAGAGGAGCCATATGGAGGACAACTCTTTGTCGAGTTGTCCTCAGTATGGCTCCTTACAAGAGTGGGATTTCACTACACAGCGTTTTTCACATCTTTTACATACATGTAGTTTTTCACTCTTCGAAGCGGTTGTGACTTTTTGGAGCGATTATCACTCCTTGAGAGAGTGAATTATTCATTATTGTGCATTTTAGAGAGTATAGTCAATGTTGTGGGTGTCTACCTGCGTGTTTTTCAGATTTTATTGTGAGCCTGACATTGCAGAAATCACTTTGATTTGTCCACGCATACCTGCTGTGCAACCGTCCTTATTCGGTTTCTGGTTTTTATGACCCAATTTAACTCCGACGAGAAATCTGCGGGCAGTTTGCACGAGTGCTACCGTCCCCTCATGAATATGTAATTCGACCGTACCTTAGTTGTTGAAATTTCAGGCTATTCGTGGGTGAATGTAGAAAGTCATAAATATTTTAAAAATTAAGAGGGTCTGACGTGTCCATCCTAGCAGGACCTTTCTCATAGGACTTTTCTTGAGATTTTAATTTTGGTCGTTAATTAGTCAGCAAGCATTTTGCAACAGGCCTATTTTGTGTACATGGATATTTCTAAAATCATAAATTGTCTCTTTGATGCGAAGAAATGTGCTGAGTAGAATTTACACAAACTCGAAGAAATAGATTATTTGTCTAGGCGCTGCTACTGCAATCTATCCTAGAATGTCTTCTCTTTTTCTTCAGACTAAATGCTGCATGCCTGTTCACTAACTCTGAAGCAAACCACACAACCACCCGATAGGTATAAGGCTCAACAATTAGGAGGGCCTGACGTGTCGATTCTAGCAGGGTCTCTCTCAAATGCAGAATTATGGTTTTACATGTAGCCTGTCTTTGGTCATTTTTAGTCAGGTAGCAGTCTAAAAAAGACCTCATATCTCTTAATTACGTCTTCTTTTCGTTGTCTTTCTTCAGCCGTCAGCTCAGCTCCATTTAACGTCCCTCTTGAACACCAAAATCTGGCCGATCTTGAGGAACTGGCGGAACTTCTTCGACAGCAGAACCTCTTAGATGAGCTGTACGCCAAGGAGAACGCTATCGGAGACGAGTTTCTATCCGAGACCGGCGGTCTGCAAGGACAGGTGTTCAAGTATGGAAAGGTGGCTGGTGAGGAGACTAACACTGGCCAGAGTGGAGGCAAAGTGATGCAGGAGGAAACCAAGTCAGCCAATGCTCACGCAGAGGACAGACCATTGATGTCAGATCATAAAGCGACTGCAGCCAAGACTAGCAGCGAGCGTGCAGCCTCAGACGAGACAGCTAGTCTCTACTCCAGCCTCGCACAGGGAATGGAGCGTCAGACCGCTCCCGAATCTGAAGCAGATCAAACGGGGGAGAGAGGTCGCTTTTACGCCTTCATGAGGGCGAGGATGCAGGAGTACTTCGCTGTGCAAAGTCAAAAGAACGAATTGGAAGGCTTGACCGATGAGGGAGATGAGAGTAGAATTGTGACGGCTGGAGAGGAGGCTACATCTAATGATATCAAGCAAACGGGAAAAGACAAAGCATCGGAAGAGGTTAAGGAAGAGGTTGTGGAGGAGGTAGAAACGGTTGCTAAGGCCCCAGCATCTGAAGAGGTCAAGGAAGAGGTTATGGAAAAGGAAGAAACGGTTGCTAAGGCCTCAGCATCTGAAGAGGTTTTGGTAGAGGTAGAAACGGTTGCTAAGGCCCCAGCATCTGAAGAGGTCAAGGAAGAGGTTGTGGAAGAGGAAGAAACGGTTGCTAAGGTCCCAGCATCTGAAGAGGTTTTGGTAGAGGTAGAAACGGTTGCTAAGGCCCCAGCATCTGAAGAGGTCAAGGAAGAGGTTGTGGAAGAGGAAGAAACGGTTGCTAAGGTCCCAGCATCTGAAGAGGTCAAGGAAGAGGTTGTGGAAGAGGTAGAAACGGTTGCTAAGGTCCCAGCATCTGAAGAGGTCAAGGAAGAGGTTGTGGAAGAGGTAGAAACGGTAGCTAAGGCCTCAGCATCTGAAGAGGTTAAGGAAGAGGTTTTGGAAGAGGTAGAAACGGTTGCTAAGGCCCCAGCATCTGAAGAGGTCAAGGAAGAGGTTGTGGAAGAGGAAGAAACGGTTGCTAAGGCCTCAGCATCTGAAGAGGTCAAGGAAGAGGTTGTGGAAGAGGAAGAAACGGTTGCTAAGGTCCCAGCATCTGAAGACGTCAAGGAAGAGGTTGTGGAAGAGGAAGAAGCGGTTGCTAAGGCCCCAGCATCTGAAGAGGTCAAGGAAGAGGTTGTGGAAGAGGAAGAAACGGTTGCTAAGGCCCCAGCATCTGTAGAGGTTAAGGAAGAGGTTGTGGAAGAGGAAGAAACGGTTGCTAAGGACCCAGCATCTGTGGAGGTCAAGGAAGAGGTTTTGGAAGAGGAAGAAACGGTTGCTAAGGTACTAGCATCTGAAGAGGTTAAGGAAGAGGTTGTGGAAGATGTAGAAACGGTTGCTAAGGCCCCAGCATCTGAAGAGGTTAAGGAAGAGGTTGTGGAAGAGGAAGAAGCGGTTGCTAAGGTCCCAGCATCTGAAGAGGTTAAGGAAGAGGTTTTGGAAGAGGAAGAAGCGGTTGCTAAGGCCCCAGCATCTGAAGAAGTCAAGGAAGAGGTTTTGGAAGAGGTAGAAACGGTTGCTAAGGTCCCAGCATCTGAAGAGGTCAAGGAAGAGGTTGTGGAAGAGGAAGAAACGGTTGCTAAGGCCCCAGCATCTGAAGAGGTCAAGGAAGAGGTTGTGGAAGAGGAAGAAACGGTTGCTAAGGTCCCAGCATCTGAAGAGGTCAAGGAAGAGGTTGTGGAAGAGGAAGAAACTGTTGCTAAGGTCCTAGCATCTGAAGAGGTCAAGGAAGAGGTTTTGGAAGAGGAAGAAACGGTTGCTAAGGCCCCAGCATCTGAAGAGGTCAAGGAAGAGGTTTTGGAAGAGGAAGAAACTGTTGCTAAGGTCCCAGCATCTGAAGAGGTCAAGGAGAAGGTTGCAGAAGAAGTTGCAGCATCTGAAGAAGATGCCAAACAATCACAATTTGATCTGAATTCAGATGTTGCTGGGGCAAAGCAAGTAGACAATGTAGAACCGAAAGCTGAGAATGACCACGACACAGTTGTGGAGATTCTTCACCTACTCGAGGAAATGAACCAAGTTCTAGATCAGTCACCGACCTTCGAGGAGTTCAGAGACGGTCTGAAAGTATTGAACGCGATGTCAGACTTCAAGGAGGATGTCGAGACTGGAGAGACGGACCAGGCGGGCCAAGCCCTCGATAAGACATCCCCCATGGGTGAGAACGAAGAGCAGAATGCCCACGCAGAGATTCTTGAGCTCCCAGAACCTTCTTTGGAACTTGGGGCAGTTGAGGAGGGGGCAAAGTCGCCAAGCAAATCAGAAGAACTGACAGCACATTCAGACGATTTGAAGACGAATGACGACGAAGATGCCTCGCGTGTTGGTGAGTTAAGCCCAGGAGAGACACAGAATGCCCTGGAGGAGACAGAGGAAGCCTTGAAGACCCAGGCTGACTCCCAAGATGCCGGTCTTAAGACACAAGACACCAACGTCGAGGGAGAAGCGCTCCTTGCTGATCAACTCGAAGAAATCGAAGACTCCGGAGCTTCTAAAGAATTCTCCCCGGCAGAGGCTGGCAGACCGCAGTCGGCCGCTGAACATCAAGGATCCGAGGAGGAGATTCAAGACACATCTGCCGACAAGGCTACTGGTACCACCATCAACGAACCCAGTCAGAACGCCGCCGTGAACGCAGACAAATCAGCCGTGGAAGATGCCTCTCTCACTGAACCCGAAAACGAGGTCAACAACCTTAAGCCCGAAGCCAACGAGGAGGAGAAAGCTGACGACGAAGCCACAGAAACAGAGGAAGCTCTCGATGAGGAAGAGGAAGACGCTCAAGATGCAATTGCGGGCCCTCAGTTATTGGTGAAGGAGGACTTGAGCAAAGATGAGGAAGGAGTAGGAATGGAGATAAAGGACAGTCCTCTCCTTGGAAACGTCGAGGAAGAAGAGGACAAGTCTGAGAAATTACTGGAGCAACTAAACGATGTCCAGATTTCCCAGACTGGCAACGAAGACACTGGAAACCTCGAAGAGCAGCTGAAGACCGCCGGTGCTGAAGACACCGAGCAATCTAATGAAGTGGACGGACTGGAGAAAGTCTACGATGTGAAGGTTGGTGATGCTGCTGATAATGACCTCCAGGATCAGCTGTCCGGCCTGCAGATGGGGGAAACTAAACAGGGCGCTCTTCACATGGACACCAAGAACGAGGAAACTGCTGAAGTGAGTCCATGGCATTGCTGGCGATCGAATAAAATCCGTACGACGTTGTGTTTGGAAAGTACATTTAGTTACTCTACTATCAAGTAATCTCATTATTTAGTTATTATGAGTCATTTTTGCTTTTTCCCTTTTCCCCTTATCATTTTGGCACAGACGACGGACGACAAGGAGTCTAATGGAGGCTTTGAATTTGCCGAGTGTAACATGCAGGCCAGCAAGTACACGGAGCGGTCTCTAGCAGACAGCAACCAAGTAACCGGACAACTTGTCTTCAGACAGCAGGTACATATTTGATTAACTCCTCCATTTAATGCTTCTTGTCCTTCATCTGTTTTCTTCCTCCTCCTCCCGTAAATCTAGATCCTCCTGTTCCTCTTTCCCTTCCCCTTCATCATCACTCTCACCTCCTCCCCTTTCTCCCCTTCTTCTTTTTCATCTTCTCCCTCCTACTTCTCCCATCCTCCTATTCATCCTCTTCATCCTTTTCCTCCTCATATTTCTCCTCTTCCTGCTCTCCCTCCTCTTCATCCTCTTCCTCTTCATCCTGTTCCTCCTGTTCCTCCTCTTCCTCCTCTTCCTCCTCTTCCTCCTCTTCCTCCTCTTCCTCCTCTTCCTCCTCTTCCTCCTCTTCCTCCTCTTCCTCCTCTTCCTCCTCTTCCTCCTCTTCCTCCTCTTCCTCCTCTTCCTCCTCTTACTCCTCTTCCTCTTCTTCCTCCTCTTCCTCCTCTTCCTCCTCTTCCTCCTCTTCCTCCTCTTCCTCCTCTTCCTCCCCCTCCTCCTCTTCCTCCTCTTCCTCCTCTTCCTCATCTTCCTCATCTTCCTCCTCTTACTCCTCTTCCTCCCCTTCCTCCTTTTTCTCCTCTTCCTCCTCTTCCTCCTCTTCCTCCTCTTCCTCCTCTTCCTCCTCTTACTCCTCTTCCTCCCCTTCCTCCTCTTCCTCTTCCTCCTCTTACTCCTCTTCCTCCTCTTCCTCCTCTTCCTCCTCTTCCTCCTTTTTCTCCTCTTCCTCCTCTTCCTCCTCTTCCTCCTCTTCCTCCTCTTACTCCTCTTATTCCTCTTCCTCCTCTTCCTCCTTTTTCTCCTCTTCCTCCTCTTCCTCCTCTTCCTCCTCTTCCTCATCTTCCTCCTCATCATCCTCACTCCCGATACGACCACAATCTCCATCCTTTGTTCCCTTTCTTTTCTTCATTCCTCGATACTTGACACATACAACGATGTCCTGGTCTTCCCGTGTTCTCCCTCCATTTTCACCATTTCTTCTCATTCCACCAACGTCTTAGTAACATTTCTATTCACCCCTTCTCCACTGAAGTCTGGCGGAGTCACGGACGTCTGGGCGACACTTGACGGTCTTAATGAGGGCAAGACGAAGGAACTATCTGCGAGTATTGGTGTAGATGAGACCAACAATGCCTGCAATCAGGAAACCTCCATCGACCTCAAGTCTTACTCGTTGCTATGGTAACTATCAAATTATCTCAGTAACCCTCTATGAATGTTACAGCCCTTAGACAACATTGGTAAGATAGAAATGTTCACAGATTTACATGAAACTTATACAGTTGGAAGATGGTTATAGTAGAAACCTCTCACTGAAATATCTCGGCCTAACATGTTGTATTATTTGATATCTTCATCACTTGGTAAATCCCGACCTGAATAAAAACACGTCTATGCTCGTCTTTACAAAGAAAATACCAAACCAAATGGACAGTAAAACGAGAAAGAAGCAATATAGATATGATCTTGATATACTACAACTATACAAAATGTTAACTGCAATATAATTATTTTCTTTTTAGGAATTCCATGATGGGTGGTCGAGCTAACAGTGGGCCGGATATGACCGGCAGACTTCTGGTCACGTGGTCTACAGACTCGCTAGGCCTGACGGGAGAGGACTCGATCCTTGGTCGTAGCATTGTGGTAAGCAACATCACACCATATATAGGACCCTGGCTACCAAAGCACCTGCACACAGCTATTGATTGAAGAGGCTGTGGGGAAATAGACCGGTCGTTACAGGTGTAACAAGCTGGCATAGTCTACTAGGCAAAGCCTAATTGTAGCAATAGTATATATTTACCGGTACTGGGGAAAATGTTGGACAGATAATGTGAGCGCCTTCCCAACAATTGCAATGTGTAGATCCATTCGTATAGCATCGGTCGTGTTTTCTCAAAATCGCCGTGAACTTGTGTCATAGATTTTGCGTCGATGAGAATACAATTCAGCGAGGGTTTTGTATGGTGGCGCAGAAGGGACATCGCCAATGGTGAATATCTGCCGAGAAAATATGCGATTTGCAAAATGTCACCGCAAATATTTGCGCCCAATTCTGCGACGAATTTTTGCGAGTTGCAAATAATGTGCGCAGAACTCTGCGAAGAAATTTGGTCGCAAATATTTGCGATCAAATTTGCAAATCGTAAATTTCTTCTCAGATTTCTCCTCAGATTTGTGATGTCCCTTCTGCGCCAATATAGGTTTTCCCTACTAATAATAAACACTGCATGCTAAGTACATCACCAGATTGCCTGTATACAGGCAACACACGGGCGGGATTCGAACCTGCGACGAACAAGTTCATTGAATACACTTTTTGATTTCGTATTCCCCTTTTTTTTTTGCTGCTCTGTCTCTGTTCAGGTTCATGGAGAGAGTGATGATGGAGGTCAAATGTCACCAAGAGGGATGATACTAGCCTGCTGCACTGTGACACGTGCCTCTGACGTCACGCTGTAGACTCGAAGAGTCTGGTCCCAGACTCATGTGCTCTTGAAACGTGTGCCTATGCAATGGAAACCAAACAGCCACCGACGAAATCATTATTTTATTTACCCACAGATTTAGTGAGTGGCAAGTTCGGTTCTATAGGCTATGTAAAGTAGGGGTGGTTTTATCTTCAAACATTTAGATTGAAATAAATGCATTAATTGGGTATTTTGTGAAACTCACCATATTATTATTCCGAGAAAAATTGCGTTTTGTTTATTTTGAATTAATCCAATGTAACAAGTAGCCTAACTTTTGATCTTTCTTTTTTTTCTTTTTAAGCAAACGTGTAATTATCATAGTGCAATGGTTGCTGTGTATAAATAAATGTATAGAGTATAAGGAGGTATTGCTTTGCCAACTCTAAGAGGAATATTAGGTACCAGACCCTTAACCTGTCATTGATTTGCCTTCAGTGAATTGCAAACCGCACAGTCTTACTGGTCGGCTTCAGTGGTTCTAGCCTGGGGCCTTGCAGGCGGTGTTGATAGCTTAGTTTACAGATTGACACTTTGGCGCCCAGTGTCTGCGATGGGTAGCCGTGGAAGTCTTACGTCAGGTATGACGTCATTCCACTCACGGTGGATTAGTCACTGCGATGTGTGAAGAAACCATATCTGTTGTCATGGTGACCGAATTGCTGATTCAACAATTACAAAAAGTTCATGTCTATTCAGTTGTTTTAAATAATTGTTTTATTTGTTTGTCCCTTACCCGATATTTCGAGTCTGACCTTTTCCTACTCGTTGCCCTACTTCAAAAAAACCCGACTGCCTCACACCGATAGTGCTTCGGTTGAACTTCGCCGAAATCAGACGAATGTAATCGAATCGGATCGAAGTGATCCTTCTTCGAAAAAATCTGTACCATGAAAACCGATCCAATCCGAACCAGGCCGAACGATACGTGTTGCATCGACTCCAATGTACTTTCATGTAATCCTGAAAGAACTCAGTCTCCACCTTAATCGTTCTGCACCGAATCAAGCCGATACGAACCGAACCGATCCGAACCGAACTTAGCCGAACACAGCTGAATCTAGCCGACGCCAGCCGAACCGGGCCGAACTGAACCGATCAGAACAGAATCGGCACGAACGGACCCAAATCCACTGGTGAAATGAAAATGATGCAATATTCAGCATTTCGTTCCAAACTAAACACATCGACTTGGAAGCCTAATGTGTACAGCCTGTGTACTGACAGTCCAAGATGTACTACTTCATCTAAGGTCGTACAGAAGCTCACGCCAGTACGTGATGTAGACCGTACCGCCTTCATCAGACACGGTGACAGTAGGAGTATAGAGAGACAGTATGTGTGTGCAGACCTGTCTACCTGGCCATTATCAGCGGCACAGGAAACCGGTTGGAAATGTGATTGATTTCCCGCCGGAACCTTGCAACGGTTAGCGATGGGACAGACGATGAGCAACTACAGCCATTCCATCAAGCGTCCACTCCTCCCTCCTTTCCTCACGCGGGCCTTAATGGGCCACATTACATGCACAACTGACAGGTATACAGGCGAAAGTGCGGGAGAAATTCGGGGAAAGAAAAAAAATGGTTTGTTTGAACAAACCTTCCTCACGACTCTTAAGGAAGGATGACATATGGTGGGAAATGTTTTGTTGACAAAATGAAAAATATCCCGAAGAATGTAATGTATTACTAACAAAATATATTCTTTGAAATAGGGGGGAGGCGATATTTAATAAAACTAGCGTGTGACAATCACATTTACGTATGGGCTGAAGTTTTCAAGAAACTCCATGTATGTACGACTTTTCTTTTTCGTTTTTTTTATGTCCGAACCGACACCTCTTTTGTCGCTTTCTTCAAAAGGTTTCGTTTCCTCTTGAGAATAAAGGAATTGGAGCGTGTCTCACTTTCTGTACTTGTTGAAGAGGGAGTAGTTTGTAATCAATTCTCAGAGGGAATATTTGACACCTGAGCGTACGTGCCTCCACACGTAGATGTCGCTCCAGGCGTATCCGTGTGGCTACATTCATTTCATCTGATGCTTTCATCTGAAATGCAGGGGCCCCAGGGGAGGCAGAGGGACTCAGTTATTATTGATAGCGGCTGGGAAAGAGTCTAGCACCTCGGCCAGGCCCCCCGCGAGGAAATACAATTAATTTGAATGAATGTTCTTGGCTGCCTGCTGAGTGCTTGACACGAGCCTACGGCCTCCTTGCCGACTGCCACTTCCTGTTGTGACGTCACTATGCTCAGGCATTCCGTAGCTAGCTAGGCATTGTTGTTTATGGTCTTTCGTTTGTAAGCCTACATTTGAGTTTGGGTAATCTTGAAGGAGAAATCACGTGTCTTTTCACGTTCTGTTCTGTTCTGTTTTGTTCTGTTCAGCCTATTTCGGTCCTCTGCTGGACGAAGGCCTCTTCACCAATTCTCCAAGCTAGTCTATCTTCAGCCAGTTGTTTCCACTCTATGCCACCGTGCTCCCTGATTTCATCTCGCCACCTTCTACATTGCCGTCCTCTTCCCCTTACATGTTACCTTGGTGTGCAGTCTGTTATTTTGTTGGTCCATCTTTTGTCATGTCTCCTAGCGAGGTGCCCTGCCCATCTAATTTTCTTGGTTTTTGATCTCCTTGATAACATCTTGAATGCCTGTTTTATCCCGTAGGTCTGTCCTTCTTGGTGACCCCTATCATTACCCTTTCCATTGCCCACACTAACTCTCGGCTTCTTCTCCACATTTGTTCTTGTTGCCATGGTCTCGGCTCCTTAAGACAAGACTTTTCACATATTGGTGAAATTCATCGGGAAAAAATTACCATTGAATGCTTTGGTATTGGGTTTTTCATCCCCGGCAGTGTCGTGTGTGCTTATAAATATCCCCGACACCCACGAAACCAAACATGGTCGTGGTATCTTGAAGGTTCGAGAAGTGTTACAAGCGAGCTATTTCATACCCAATGCTGAAATTTACTTTCCAACCGAGATGTACATCTTGTCTGCATCCTTGTCCAGGATTAAAAAAACACCTCTATTCGTGGAAGAAGACTAGAACGATGAAGCACTCACGAGGCTCAATCCAATAAAGTTGTTGGTTGTAAACTTGTTCATTCGGGCAACAGCTGTCTTCTTGTAAGATAAAGTCGGGGCTCGTCTAGATGCAAACCTTGCCGACGTTGCGGCCGACAGTATGGATGGATTGTCGTCTGTATCGGGCAATCTCGCCAGATGAGATGTTGGTCAGACCCATTGGGGAATGCTGGTTGGTAACTAGCTCATGTCTTCAAATCCAGACTCGCTTGGGTTCTGCATATATCCCCAGCTGTGTCGCTGCGAAAGATTCATCATTGTAGAAGCCGTGTCTTTTTTTCCAGAGTGAAGATAGATCATTTTCTTGGGTCGAGAGAGCGCGAGTGTACGTCCTTCGAGGGGAGAGGAAGGCGAGAGGATCCAATTACTTATCTGGGTTCATGCCAGAGGTCTTTGTCTTGAAATCTCTCGGTTTTTCTTATTAATACATTCGAATTTATTTGCTTTTAATTAGTACCCAATCATATCGGGATTGGGATTAGTATTATTTGCAACTATTTTGAATTGATTCGAGTCAAATTGGTTGTGAGCATTCGTTTCATATTCTTGTAGTTTTGGGGGTTTTAAAGTTTGCTTTTGAAGTTTGTTTGAGTTAGAGGAGTGGGGATTCGAACTTCGGTCTTTCGGACGTGAACTGAAGTGCGCTGTCATACTGAATTCGAACCCCTTGCCGTTTGGATCCGAGTTCCCAAATGCTTTAACTTCGAACTCTTGTCATTCTAGATTCGATGCCTTGCCAATTTGGGGTGTCGAACTTGCGCCCTCTCTAGCCGCAGTGTAATGTTAAACATTGCCAACAAAAATACTGAACGACACCATCCGTTATTGCCACGGTTGAAGATGTTGTGAATACCCCCTCCCTTCCCCTCAAGTTGACTCGTTTAGGAAGCTCAAGGCGAATGAAAGATCCCCACAAGGGCCGACCTTATCCCGTTCAAGTCTCCCCCTCCTCGAGATTAATACAGCGACCTGAGTGACCGCCACAGAAACCCGATCCTGCAATCAAGCCGTCATCCTATAGGTCCCAATCTTCTCCGCCAACCACTTCATTTCCATCTCCCTCGTCCCCATAACAATCAAGCCTGTGATAGGCGTAGACCAAGGCTGCTTCATCGGCCCACGCCTACCAAACAAGACGGCATTCTCTCGACTTTAATCCCGGTCCCTTTCTAGGGTAAGGTCTATTTTGTCGATGCCCAAATGACATAAGTCCACACGCATATGCCTTCACACGGTTGACACAAACCAACCGTGTTTGGAAGTCAGGGTTTTGCGTAAACATTGGGAGGAGAGATAGTGGAGGAGTAAAATTGTTGATCTGGGAAGACGGCCCTGAAACAAACATGGTAATTGATGGATCGTCCGACCAATTGTATAACCTTTCCTGACAAGCACCCTTTCAACTATATTGGGGTTTCAAGGTCAAGACGATAGATACAAATTCTGGAAATGGGAACACCTTGGTGTGTGTTATTTTAAACGAAAGTAAATGCAGACTTCGATTTCATCGATATGATTACTGAGATGACCATTTTCATAAAAAAATCAGCAAAAATTCTGACGTTTCGGATCTATCCTAGCAGAACCTTTCTCTGCCTTTGAGAAAGGTCTTGCTAGGATCCAAATATCGGGCTCTTTTAATTTTCTATGTTTGCATTTTGGTCATTTTAGTCAGTAAGCAGTTTGCAACAGTTTTGCAAATTTTTTGCCTTTTTGCGTCCTCCAAAAAATGTCTTCCTAGGTTCGAAACGTCAGACCCTCTAAAGTTTTCCAATAAAAGTGTAAAAAGACCCGATTTTATGAATTGATGTTGGAGATTTAATTCTGATCTTCAAAAACAACGATGAAGATAACTTTATTCTGCGAACAAAAGTCGAAATTCGAAACGGAAGCTTCATTTTGCGTTTAGATCCTTTTTTGATTGCTCATCTTCAAAAGTGAGTTTTTCTATAAACATCACATATCCCTTTAATGAGAAATTCCCGATTCGTGTTTTGCTTGGTGAAATCCCCGGTAATGCAGTGGTTGATCTTCTGAGAATGAAATGCTGCTGTGTTGTGTGTTTGTCTCTGATGCAGGATCTAGACACGATCCGGTGTGCATGCGCTTAGACACATGGGTACAGCGAGGCTATTTGTCCACGGTGTTCAGTAACCCTTTGCTATCAGAATACCCAGTCCATTTTGCTTTTAAAACAACATCCCCCGCCACCCACTGCCGTTTCCAAACAGACTTATTATCCAGGAGAAAGGTGATGTCTTCATCACGACCACGGACGTCTATAGGAGAACTATGAGTCACAATTTGGACGTGTAAACACCCTGGCCTGGAAATAGTCTGTGTGTTCAGGTTTCTGGTCAGATCTCGGCTCCCGCCCAGGCTGGGCTCGCTGGGCCAGCAGAGACCGCAGGAAGAGCATGCACTCACCGCCCCACGTGCTCGCCGCTCGTAATTGAACACGCTCGTGGGACGTCTGTTTCCCGCCAACCAATCATCCCGCAGCCTATTGTGTTACTTTTGGCGACGCAGGTGCCAGGCTATTATTGTCAGGTGTGCGAAATGGCCTCACGCCATAAAGATGCAATTGGTGATGTTATCGGTCCATCAATCATGCAGTGAGACTGGGAATACCAGACAAGGGAAACAGCACTGTACTATGACAGTTATATAGTTCCTGGCAAATCAGCGAATTCATTCACAAATGAATGCATTTCCAGCAGCGGGAAAAAAATCATTACACATGGGCTAGAGTGTGAATGAGTACAACTGGCCTCGAGTGAAATCTGGCGAAGTTTTGTGATCATAATTAGACCTGACGAGTTTGGTTAGGAGAGTGGCTGGAGAATGTCCCGGGAATATTTTTAAATCAAATTTTTTAAAATGCCCGTGGGTGGTCCATGCAGACTACTGTTAATAAATACGTAGATGGAGGGATCTGTTTGTATGTCACTTGTAGTCTGTTGTAATTATCATATTTAGGGATAGGCATATAAACGGCCAACGCGCTGAAAAACAACAACTAATACGATATCAGACATAGCCATGACAATTATCACAACCACGACCCCGACAACAAACACCGTCACAAAAATGACCATGGCCATGGTCGCAACCCCAACCATGACTACGTAGGTCAACGACCACGACCACGAAGACGACCACGACAACCGACAAGATCACGACCACGACCACGACCAACACCACGACCACGACCACGACCAACACCACGACCACGACCACGACCAACACCACGACCACGACCACGACCAACACCACGACCACGACCACGACCAACACCACGACCACGACCACGACCACGACCAACACCACGACCACGACCACGACCAACACCACGACTACGACCACGACCAACACCACGACCACGACCAACAACACGACCACGACCAAGATAACGACCATGACCACAAATAGAAATACGACCTCAATTATGACTATGACCTTGTCACAAACAACCCCACAAACATATGCTGCCACTCTAACTATAACCACATTCACTGTCACATAAGACAAGACAGAAATGCATTTTTTGATCAGTTATTTGATCCATGATTCATGCCTTATTATTTCCCCATGGGGAGCGATTGCTCTTATAGGGCGCCACCATCGGTCGAACTTACTCGTGACAGATTGTAATTGAAGTCATGGCACAGTTTCGTTTGGGGCATCTAATATTAGATTTGTAGAATAAAGAAGGAGGACCATCTCTTATCCCCCAAAAAACTGGCATATGGTGTATGAAGTATTCATCATCAATTTGTGTGCATAGTAATTGATTTCTGACAAATTCGAGTGCGTGAATTCACCGCTAGAGTCAAGAGTAACGAGGGCAATCATTGTTTACCGTAGATCATGTATGCGTGGACGTCGGGGTCCCATGCAGATTGACAGTTGTCATGGAAACGGATATGCTGGTTGCCGTTGTTGGAATACATAACGCGTTTCTGCGTTTGCACAATGTTGCATAATTTAGACGAATACAGACAAGATCGTTGCCCTATAATAATGCATTATTAGGTTACTACAGTTACAACGCTCTTTTTTATATGCATACAATTTTTCTCTACATTTTCCCCATTGTCTAATACTAGTCCAGCTAACCAAACATCAATGACTACAGTCTATACAGATCGATACTTCAGAGTGACAGGCCAGGAGTTGTTTCCTGGTAAGGAGTCTGAACTTGACGAGATGCGTGCGAATCTTGGGCAGCTTTCTGAGCCGCCCGTGTGACGTGAACGCATCCTTCGTCGGCTGACATGTTCTCCACGGGACGGTGTGAGAGCAGCGTGCGTGCGGAGACGCGTTGGTGGGGGAGAGACGCTCATCTCCCCCGCGTACATCAATCAGCAGGCCCGCTGCTGGCTCCCCAATCAATTTGTCTCCACGGTTCGCTATTACCGCGGAAACGAGAAAAGGGCGATCGGATAGGAGCGACTAGACTTTACATCGCTTTCAATTGATAGTCAGGGGAAAGACAAAAGGTCAGACTGGTGTTTTTGTTGGACGCTCTCTGTGTTTTATCGAGCTGTACTGAAATTTAATCTCAAACAAAGAAAACGAAAACCTTTGCCAATTTATCAAATTTAATCTCTGAGGAAAAATTACTAAACCTTTGGCCAACCCTGGTTTATCTATTGAATACATCGCTACAAGGCTTGGAGGTTAGGCCTATGCCAAACAGTAGCCACTTCTTAACCAAAAGTGACAAATCTGATTTAATAATTGATCCAGTTTATATTGGATTATAGAGTTGGATTAACATTTTGGGCATGTAGTTTATGTCGACACAGTTTCATAAGATAACTTTGCAGTGGGTTGAAAAGCTGATATTCCAAAGAAAAGAAATCGGTCTTTTTCTTCGGGAAACCCTTTAAAATTCCACAGAATCAGCATTTTGGAACAGGTTTTTGTTCTGACGTGGTAAATTGAGACCTCTTCCGAATCGATTTCGTCTAATTGGTCAGGCTCGTTCCTCGTGGCTATTTTTTTGTCGACGTGTGTGAATGTCGCCCAGGAGTAATAGTTTGAAAAATTGGATGGAAGATGTAACTTGAATACTTGACTGATAGTCCGCGTTTCATTTTAATTTGCGTTTCAGCAAGCCCCGGGGAAAAGCCTGAAATTTTATAATTGAAAAATTTTGGGAATCCGGCACTGGAGCTGTTACTTGCTTTGGGCTCTGAGAATTTCTGCTGGGTTGAGGGGAAAGTGACGTTTTTATCGCTGCTTCGCTGGTGCTCCGGGTAAGAAGGTGTTTATACCTGTGCGTGGGCGTTAGTGGAGTTTCCAAGGTTGCCTGGTTTTTATTTTGTACCTCGCGATATTGGTGGTCGAATTATGCGCGCTAATGTAGCATCAAGTAAAGAAATTACTGGCTAGCCATTCCAACCCGCTACTCGGCAAATCTCATTAGATCTTATGGGCTTATTTCATTTAAAATGCCGCTGGTAAATGGATCTCAGGGGGAAGGAGAGGAGGGGGGGGCTTCTCCTGGTTCGTCTACTCCCATCGCCAGACAAAGGTTCAAAGTACTTTGGCTGGGCTTCAAGATTATAGAACGTGAAATGGCCCATGTTTCGATGGCCGAATCCTTGCGAGAGAACCTCCGCGGTGCAATGCTGTGGCCAGCTGACATTTAACAGAGGATAGGGTTGCCCAGTCCTCGGACAATATAATGGCTAGGACTATACGCGCCAAGGGAAATTTGAGCTGGAAAAATAGGTGGGTAAAAACCCAGCACTTGCCTCGGGCACAGTCTCCTTTTACGATCCGCGCTGAAACAAAATTAAGATTTGAAAAGAAAAAAACACTTCAACTTGAGGCGGTCCCTTTGTTTTTGTTCTTGCAAGAGCGGTGGTTTAAGAAAACAGAAATGGAAAGGAGAAGGGGGAAAAGATAACTTCCTCTATTGTGGAATGTGCAAACACCTTCCTTGCCCTTAATCCAGGATTGAAGGCAACTGGGAAAACACCGAACTCATGTAGGAAGCCTAGCACAAACAAAGAGGTCCAAATTTCCCGATTTTCCCAACCGAACCGGATGCCATTCGCAGTGTTGATTATTTCTTCGTAGGTCTCGCTGTTAAAGCGGTGAAATCAATTGGTGTAGGGCCTTCAGGCAGTCTTATCGTTCTTACAAAACTGTGCCATGAAATGAGGTCGGTAAGGGGATGTTCAATCACTATTTATGGGTCGATAGGTAGGTCAGTTGGTCGTTTGGAGTCAAATCGTTCGCCCTAACCCTCTGACAACCGTCCACGACCCCTGACCTCTAGCTCATCCCTTCGTACGTTATCTGTACTTTCCTCCCATCGCATTGGCACCGTGAATATCCGCGTGGCGGTGGCTAGTCTAACCCAATCAAATTACAAGTCAAAGTCGCCTGTAAACAACTGCTAGGGAAATAAACAATGGATGCTAGCTCACGACAGGACTGATGCGTACTAGGAGACCCGTGGTATAGGTCGGAGGCTTGATTTGATTAGGCGTGGCAAGATGTCATCCATCAATTCCAAGTTGACAAGAAACAAGGCGGGAATAATTCATGGTATTATCATGGGACACGGAATGGGCGGCGTGATTCCTACCACAAAGTTCTGCCGTGCTTTTGCTTGTCTCTCCCTTGACAGATACATTGAAATATGTAACGGCTTAGGGTAGACCATGGGAAGACGGGTAGCTTGACGGCCCTCCAAACATGATGGTGAGGAGGTGGGTGAGGAAAGGAATTGTAAGGATGAGGAGGAGGGAGGAGGTGGGGTCGAGAATGAGGAGAATGTGGATGAGGGTGTCGATAATGATGATGAGAGGGAGGATGAGGTTGCAGATTGGGATATGGATGGGGAGGATGAGGAGGATTAGGAGAATAGGAAGGATGAGCAGGATGGGGAGGATGAGGAGAATGAGGGGGATGAGGGGGATAAGGAGAATGAGGAGGATGAGGAGAATGAGGGGGATGAGGGGGATGAGGGGGATGAGGGGGATAAGGAGAATGAGGAGGATGAGGAGAATGAGGGGGATGAGGGGGATTAGGAGAATGAGGAGGATAAGGAGAATGAGGAGGATGGGGAGGATGTGGAGGATGAGGAGGATGAATATGAGAAGGAGGAGGAGGAATAGAAATGTGAGGCAGACAATAAGCAGAAGCGTAGAATACTCAAGACAAAGATAAATGCCACAAGCCTTCACAACATGTATGCAAGGAACTGAAAGCCACTTCGCCTTTAAGACATCAATCTAGTCTTAAATGTCACGCGTGGGGCCAATTTCCAAGGGTCTGTATCACTTGAGATAATTGGTCTTCATGACTGATTTGATATCTGTACCAAGGCCTCATGCATAGAGGGGGGGGTTGTGGAAAGACGGCACATTGCATGCCCCGAGTCCTAAGTAGAAGAGACGGGCCGTGCGATGACAGACGTTTCCTTGGGGTCTCGGGGGACCTAAGGACCCCTCGGCGTGGCCTGTGTGAGACTATCCCTAAGGACCCGGTATTGCCCCTTAAAGACCTACACCTACACAGGCGCCACGGTGATGGAATATCCACCGGTATTGTAAGAACACAAATCTAATCAAGCAATCGATGGAACACTGCCACGCTTCCAAGTGGCTTATATTCGTCTAAAGATTTGCAGATGAACAAGTGAACGTAAAAGAAAACAAGGACAGTAGCAATGTCAATAACGACAACATGCGACGGTAGGACCGAGTAGACACTCACGACGACACGGCGACTATACGACCAATGCGAATTGTCACTTTGTCACGAGCAAATACCTCCAATTTAATGAGCTCTTTTTTTCATTTATATTCGTCGAGTTTCTTTAACCGTTGTTGTATAGCAGAAGCGTCAACTACTGGTGATTAGACAATTATTGGTAAAGATAATTGGTATCAACTCTGCGAAAGGTATCAGCTTACCCGAACGGTAATCACAGCGGGACCTTAGCTCGTGCGGGTGTTCGGTGTTTAAGGGCTTACAGGTCGCTAATATTTATCTATCTCAGCGTGGGTTCTAGCCTCAGCTATCACACACTACAGCTCCCTCTGAAATCGAACCGATTCCAAACAACTTAGGTTTCACCAACACGCATCGCCGGATACATCGGGGAATCGGCCTTTTTTTTTTAATTAACCAACCTTCATAGTTATCATTATTCTTGGAGCGAGGAACAAATTCGATACTAGGGAGGAAACTGATAAGCCCCTCCTTCCACGCCAAGCCACGCCCCTAAAGGTCAGTGATCGCGGCGAGCTTGTACTCTGATTGAGCCAGTCTACTGTCGTAGTCTCCTCATCCAGTCGCAATAGCGTCCATAAATTCACCTTAGTGAGATCCTTGAATTCAAAGCGCTGGAGGAAAGACTGAGCAGTTGATTATCGATATCAGCAATCCCTGTGGCGAGTCATCACACAACGTGCATAGAAACGAAATAACTGTGGACGTAATTAGTAAGGCCAATATCTTAAGCCAATAACCCTTATACCTAGATGATATCGCGTACGCAATAGACTCCAAAAATAAGTATTTGCATCCGAGACAGCGTCACGTTTCAAAGTTGATTTAACGGGGAGCTGTAACGACCCAGATATGGGTCGAGATGACCTCTTTCCGGGTCAAGATTAGCCCAAGAGGTTCGGTCGGTCGGACGCCGTATCGTTTTGTCAGACTGCGGCTGAAAACGCTGGGCATCTGGACTTGTATTGACAGACGGTGCTTTGAAGTTGTTGGCTGTCGGCTTCCTCGAGTCCTCTGTTTGGCTTTCTCGTCCTAGGTTTCATCCTCTCGGCATGAAAACAACCGCGCCGTTGATTTGGTAGAGAGGAAGAAAAAAATACTGGAGTTGCGAGCGAGAAGTTGATCTTACCTGGGCCCTTTTTCCAAAACCCGGCTTAGGCTTCGGCTCCGGCTTCGTCTCTGTTATCCAAAAGCTGAAAACACGGGTCGGAGTTCTTTGTTGAAGTTGAGGCTTTGGATTCCTTTTCAAAGCGCAGTGTAACATTCAAAACCAAAGCCAAAGGCTTTCGGTTTTCATGCCTTGTATTTGAAATGGATGGAAGGTTTTGGAAAAGACTCCTAGACTTACGCAAATACATTAATCATTGGTCGGTATCTGTGTGCATTGTAGTGCATTGTAGTTTTTGTCATTATTGGTGATAGATTTGGTCCCTCTTAAGCAACAATTTATCCTTAGCAATCACACTGAATAAATCCTCTCTAAATCGTCACCATTTTCGTACCATTTGTTCTCCAGCACATTGAATAACATGTTCCGTATGTGTCACAAGCACATGTTTTGATCATAAAACAGTATCCTGCTTTTGCACTTGTGTAACATGCCAAATATATCTCATGTCTTTATTCCCTGAAGAAATCACAATTTTACTTCGTTCGACATCCGTACGAAGCTGGACTGCCTGACTAAGGTAATATTAGCACGTGGCTTGTGTCTACCCGCCTCTCAACCAATTCCCTTTGTCGTTTCTGCGTCCGATGGAGTCATAGCGTATAGCATCTGCCAAGGTGTAATACTAATGAGTTTGTCCGTCAAAATATATCCAGTGCTCTTTCAGCCTGACAGTAGACCATCTGCTTGCTCAATCTCTCCTTCACCGACCTGCCAAACACTTCTCTTTTGTTTTAAAGCTACAATTGTGTTTTTTTTTTAATCAATTATTATTCTAGCTCCAATCTAATGCCATGTTTAATCAATATCTTATATTTCTTATTTCTTATTTATTAATCTCATCCAACAGCAAACAAAATGCCAGTTATAGGGAGATATATATAGATAAATAAAACACCAATTTGATAAATTAATTTACAATGAAATAGTTGAATAAATAATGGATATCATTCATAAAACCAACATACATTAAAACAAAAGAAGAGAAGTGCAATCTTACAAACAAAGGCCATACAAACAACAAACAAACAGACAACAAGCAAACAAGTACAACTATGCAAGAAGCAGAGATTCAAACCACAATATCATCAGCCTTAATCTGTAAATCTTTAAAAGAACTGAGCAATCGCGGTCCTGGTACTAAGCTACCACTTCCCAAATTGAAGGCTCATTTTGAAGGCTTCCTACATTTGTTCCCCTTAATTTTGGTCTGAGTTGCTATCAAAATATTACCAGCACCTTTGATGGATGGTTGTTCGTGATCATATCATGAGATTCGCCCACGCTCATGTATAGGTGTGCGCGGTTTATTCCACGCATGGCGACTGGTGCTAAATATCCAATTAAAAATCATAATCATAACCATACAGTCTAGCGTCCATGGATGAGCTAATTAGGTATGAAATAAGAGCTGCGGTCTACTGTTTACTCAGTCATTTCCAGTGCAGTGTAAACGAGTTGGACTGTCTGCCCTACTGTTTGGTAAACAATCTCCCCGAGACATGCAAAGGCACATTCATAAATCTTAATGGCTCCCTGCCATAATTCCAATCTGCAGTGAATCACAGAGAAAAGGTCACCTATCGCCTGCATGGGCTTGGGGGAAATCTGTCCACAGATTGACGTTCGTAGACCGAGCTAAACTAGATTGGGTAAAGTGTGTAGTAACACTCCTTGCATGCATCTACCGAATGATATCCGTCTGTGTCTGTGTGGGGGTGTGTGTGCATTCATGATATGAAATTCAAACAACCCAGGTATGTACAGCCTTGAACATTTGTTTCAACATTTGGCTATATAGGAAGGTTTGCGGTGACACCATGTAGGCCTATAAGGTCTCTTAAAGAAGAGGTGTGGTTCTGAAAAGAACCTGAGTGGTAACTCGACGTTTCGACCAGTATGCTCTGGCCGTCATCAGGAGAAATGTCGAGTTACCACTCAGGTTCTTTTCAGAACCATACCTCTTCTTTAAGAGACCTTATACATGGTGTCACCGCAAACCCTCCTATAGAGTTACCACTCGGGTTCTTTTCAGAACCACACCTCTTCTTTAAGAGACCTTATACATGGTATCACCGCAAACCCTCCTATATAGTTACCACTCAGGTTCTTTTCAGAACCACACCTCTTCTTTAAGAGACCTTATACATGGTGTCACTGCAAACGCTCCTATATTGTTTCACCCACCATGCAAAGCCTCAAGTCTTATTTAACATTTGCCTGTCAATATAATATATACGGATCGAGTCTTGGCTCCTTCAGGAACGCTTGGTGTGGATTTCACCAAGCCTTACGATATATAGTAACTCAACTTACGATTGATAAACCGTCTTAATTGTGTATGTGGTTTCTGCGCATCGTGGATTTGCGATTGATCGTAAGTTACGGTGACCGATGCTCTCTCTCGGGATCCATCCCTCGTTACAGAAAAAATCCTCAAAAATACAACTTGTAGTTTGTCGACTTGTTTGAAGGCTTTGAATTTGAAGGCTTGTTTTTTTTCTGGCTCCGTAAACAAAGGACTCCGTAACGGAGCAGAAGTCAATTCGTTGATACAAATGACATTAGAACGGATTGGTATAATGGGCCCATAGTGTCCCTAATAATAATCATAACCCCTCAATAGAACATGTCGTCAAGCTGAGAATAACGGTTACCGCTCAATTCTCCTCAATTCCTAAGTTAAAGCCAAGCATTTCCATACAAATCCGTACAAACCAATCACGGTATAATCCCCATGATTCAGCACCCCTCCTCTCTTCCATATCATCGACCCCCCCCCCCCCTACATAGTGGACAGCACCCCCAAGACCCCCGCGTCGCTCAGAGTCATCGCCCAATCGAAATGAAAGACAAATAAGAGAGTTTCACGCGATAGGACCAGCGTCCCTCCCTCCCAAATATATATATATATGGGGAGGATATATTGAGAAGCATATAATATATATATATATATACCAGCCTTTTATAGGGCCTAGCGTGAGCCCAAGTAGGCCCGGCGAGATCGTCTTTACCCTACTCGTTCCGGAGAGGTACACCCCCGGGGCACTGCGCATGCCCACTAGACCCCAACCCCTCCATCCCACCCGGAAGTGGGTGAAATCGAGCTTGGCGCGTTCGTTGGTGCCCTGCAGAGGCAGAGGCTGCGGGCTTGTCGGCTGTAACGAAGGACGAATTAAGTTGGAGGTGCGACACGCGAACGCCAAGACTCAAGTGCGCCCGAAGATGCAGCGCAAACCAAGCCAAGTTAAATATTGATACTTGATAAGTGTCTGGCGGGGCACTGAGTACCCAACAGAAATGACTTGGTGCCTCTCCGTCATGGGGATTTTCAAGCTTGATTAAATACTGACTCACATGCGAAAAATTACATTGATATTTATGTGAGCATGAACCATTCGTAACATTTTGTAAAATATAGAAATAGTTGCGCATTTGTTGTTACATCTAATTACGTTTTCCTCGTTTTTACCACATGTTCTCCTTCCTCCTATTTTCGGATTTGTTTTGATCAATCCCCGTACTGTTCTTTTCGGAGTATAATCCGCGGCTAGATATAATGTTTCTATTTGTCTCCGTTTGTGATATTCTGAATTATTTGGTACCCGTAAAGGTAGCCTCTTAATTTTGTTGTGATTAATTTCTGCCCCATTAGACCACGCACGGATTTCGAGGGCGAAACAAATTCAAAACTGCTTTGAAGTCCCAGTCGAAAATGAGTGGCGTTATTGCAGCCATACGTCCGTCTGAAGAGCCCAGATACATACCAGAATTCTTCCCCAAATGAAACCCAATAGGTAAAGACTGCCAACCTGTTTGTTTGTGTACCGTTCTGAGTCACTGCACGTGACTATGTCAGGTTGTGTCTCAGCATGGTGGCAAGGCAGGGCCTATATGAACCGGCTTACGCTTTAGCTCCTGTTTCACGACCCACAGATAGAAGATTTGTGATGGTGATAAACGATAATAACAGCTCTACTGAATTTCATTTTCCGTCGAGGACGAAAAGAACTCGCTTCTTAGAAATTTGCCATTTTATTTGACACGCCATTTCCGTCGCAAGAGGCCCTAAATCTAAGCATCGCGTTGTCTTTTCTATCTCTCACTCTCCCTCTCTCGCCCCCTCTCTCCCTCTCTCTCCCTCTCTCTCTCCCTCCCTCTCTCCCACTCTCCCTCTTTCTCCCCCTCTCTCCCTCCCTCTCTCTCACTCTTCCTCTCCCCCCTCTGTCTCTCCTCTCTCTCTTCCTCACTCTTTCTCACTCTCTCTATCCCTCTCCCCCCCTCCCTCTCTCTCACTCTCACTCTATCTATCTCTCCCTCTCTCTCCCCCTCTCCCTTCCCTCTCTCTCACTCTCCCTCTCTCTCCCCCTCTCTCTCTATCCCCTCTCTCTCTCTCTTCCTCACTCTTCCCCCCTCCCTCTCTCTCACTCCCTCACTCTCTCTCTCTCCCTCTTTCTTTTTCTCCCTCTCTCTTTCCCTTTCTGACTTGTACTGGCGTGAGATTATCGTCACCAGTTATCGAGCGATTCGTGAAGGCTCCAGAGTGATTGATGGACTGAAGAACCACATCCAGCCCAACCCCCCCCCTCCTCGACAAATCCTCTCCCCTCACGCTGTGTGACCGCATTCTAATTAATTAACCCGACCTGGCATTTCTAGAAAGAAGACGGGGGTGGGGAGGGAGACATCTGACGGCCTAGTGGTGTCCACACGGATCCCTCCGAGGGAAGTTTACAGGAGACAGTCTTCATCATCGCGGAGGTCTTCTGGGTGTTGCAATTGGGTCTTCAATTTATCTAACCAGATTAAGCTCCCTCCCAAATATATATCGAAGATGTGAACCGACACTACATCTTAAAAAGGGTAAACGTCCCTTCATATATTTACCAATACAAACTTCTGTCGAATCTAAGAAATTGTGTAATGTCAGTGATTATTGTTTTTATGAGGATATTGAAATTTAAAAGGATAGGTCTTTCTTGGTGTCTTCCGAACCGATTGTAAAATGATGCAAATTGATGCAATGTGAATTGTTGGGAAAAAATACATAAACGAAGACCAACTACCTGATTCAAGAATTATTCAACCAAAATCCTTTCACTCAAATCCCACTCATAATACAAAAAAGTAATTGAAATCTTCGACATTTTATGCATCCTCAAAAGATCAAAATTTTATCATCGGAATAAGGGGCTTCAGCGACTACCCTTTCTCGGGATGGCATCAATAAGGAATCGGATAAGCCGAGCTGAAGGGATTAGGATGATAACATAGGATTAATCCTCGTGACGTAGTCTGTCAGGGACTCGTCGGTTCTGTGGGGGTGGGGAGGTAAGGTTGGAATATGGCCGCGTCTTATAACGACACAGTTACTTACTTGTAGCCCAGAAGCCCTGAAAGATGTCCGCCAAGACTTGCTCCTCCTCTGTGCTCGGAGATATTGGCTGAAGATTTGGATTTGCATCTAGGCCTACTGACCTCCCAAGATAATCACAGATGTGACGGCGACACTGTACAATTGCTGACGTCACTGGGTATCTAGGTTACACATTATCTCACGATGTGAACATTTTTTCAGAATATGACGTCAGCCATTTCTTGCGTAATTTTGATATCTTAACAAACGACAATAACCACCTCAGTGTCTTCTTAAAAGATATAACTGTGGAATAAAAACGCTGGTATCTACCAAATGCCGCAACTTTTACAAAATGAGTAAGTACTGATGCGTACAATCCAACTGAAACTCCTTAAAACACGGAGTAAAAAAACACGATGGAATTCAGCACTAAATGAAAGATTATCTATGATTACATCTGGCATTTTAAGTTCAGTTTATTTTGGAGTGAGAAGCATATTGACTTTTCAAGTCATAATTTTAGGGTGAACCGAGTTTAGCCATCATGTATTTCAGGAGAGTCAATATTATTTTACAAGTGAGAACTCCGCTATACAGCCCCGAATTAACCTAACACCTCTCTAAAACGCCACGGTGGCTTGCGTTACCGTTACCAGAGAGGCAAGCAGCGCGCTCAAGTCATCGCTTAGAAAAACAGAGCAAGACAGGGAGACCAGTCGAGGCAGACCATGGGAATACTTGATCAGTCGGGTGTTCCTTCGCACGAGTCAGACCGAATCAAGGCCGGGATTGTCGACTATAAATCCATGGGAAGAGGATCGCTTCATTCCCAGTGTGCGTTTCTGCACCAAGAGTGCTCGTGGCTGGATCCGCCAGCCTCCCGCCAAATCACAAGAGTCGTATTATTAGCAGCAGATTTATGTCGGCTGCGTGTCCTGCACAAAATTGGATTAGCTTACAAACGAGGTTTGGCGCGTACGGTTTCAAAAGCCAATCAGGGGCTCTCCTTGGACTGTCCAACCCCCGCATCGACGGCTGTTTCGTGTCGGCTGTAATCTGCACCCGGTTTGTCCAACCTTGTAAAAGTATAACCAGTTGTTTTTACAATGACTGAGTATCAAAACAAATCCTTTGCATTTTGGAGTTCACTTTACCACTAATGTACGACATTGACCGAAATGACAGCAATTGATATGTAATCAGGCTAACGTTGAGTATAATCTAAAACACGATAATCATATTTACTTTTGCAAAATCAGATCCATTTTAATAATTCATTAGTGAGGTATCTTTAAAAGCTTTCATCTGTCCAACCAATGTTCAGTTTGTTGGACTGAGTGACCTTTGCAAAAGAAGTTTCACGCAACAGCCGTCTGTAGAATTAGGCGCCTGAATAAAACCCCCAAAGAGGCACTATATCCCCGTGAAATATAGGGACTATTTCCAGTCTGACCAGCAATCGATACAGTGGGCTGCATAAGGGCAATAAACCCTCGCGGTCGCAACGACTCTCACACAGCAAAGCGCCTAATTCAGACATTTCCATTGGACGTTCTTCCGTACGTCCTATATAATTTACGGTGGTTGGGGAAGTAGTCGTTATTGAAGCGTGTTTCATGAAGGTTCCACGCCGGGAGCCAGCGTCGTCTCCTCGGTACACAGTCGTGCGGAGACGCGCCTCGGAGCGAGGACTTTCTCGGTGGGGATAAAAAAAAACTACCGAAGGATTTAATTAGCAAAAGGGGAATGATTGTCGATATCCTTGTGGCGAGCGATCGACCGTGGCATCGAGCCGGCCAGGTATAACATCATGTGGGTGTGAGAAATTAATTCCCTGTAACTTGTGGGGTGGTTAAAGGTGACTCGAAACTTTGGATATTTACCCGGCAAAACTGTTTAGGCTAGGAATCATTTTAAGTCCGGGTTGGTGTGATGTATTCTGAGGTTTTGTTGACAGAAGAACCTTTCCAAATTAATTGTTTGAGAATGTCACATATCTTGTCAAAAGGAAGTCTTCACCAGATGAAGTACTATTTACGAGACGTTTGTTACAGCTACCCCTCTCAAATATATCTGTTTTTCCCCCTTTTTTATCTACCAATGATTCATAGTTGTAACTGTCCTTTTGTTCGCTGCGAGGGTTAAATCAAATTCCGGAAATTTGTACAAGATGACAATTTCCCTCTTCATTGAAAGAGGTGAGGCGTGATGTCCTGAGAGAGGGAGGGGGAGAGAGAGAGATAGAGAGGGGTGAGAAAGAGAGAGATAGAGAGAGAGTGAGAGATTGAGAGAGTGAGAGAGTGAGAGAGGGAGAGAAAGAGAGGGGGGTGAGAGAGTGAGAGAGAGTGAGAGTGAGAGAGTGAGAGAGAGTGAGAGTGAGAGAGTGAGAGAGAGAGGGAGAGAGGGGGGGGGGGAGGAAGTACCAGTCGACCTTCCCCTTGTCCATCCCAGCTCACTCAAGTCAGCTCTACTGGTCAGTTTAAGTCCAATCGCCGCAAGACGACCTCAAGGGTGGGCCGGCAGCTGAACGCTGACAAAACACGTCACCAGTGGTCCGTAGTTGTCTCGTCTCTCAGCTCAGGACAAGACGTTAACCTCCTGAGATTGGTCCACTTTTACACGGACAAGTGACTACCGTGTATTCAATCGACCCCCAGCTCGCGTTTCTTCGTTTTAGCGCGCGCACCACCAAAATGCATGCAAGTACACGTGTTTAATAGCGGCGTGCTTTGTTCGCTTTGAACAAAGTGCAGTGAACAACGACATTTTTTGCTTTTGAAGGAGAGGCGATCGCTGATTGGTCCTCCGCGTGTCACGTGGTTCTCCCGATGCATGCTGGGGATTCACTCGATTTGGCCGAGATGCTAGGATAGTGATGACGTGGATGTAATTGGATGCAGATCAGTCAACATTAGGAAGATGTTGCAGATGCGTTTCAAGGCGAAGTTCACTTCTTCTCTTCCATGCGTTCCTTGTGAATTACCTCTGAACATAATGTGACCCGGCACAGCATAATGAGGAATAACCCCCACTTTTGAGATTTTGAGATTTTCTTACGATGTGAAAGAGTATACCATAAGCTTTCAAATGATATCAAAATTATTTCCGTGTGAACTTGTTGTAAATAGTACAAGAGGACTTCGCTCGTTCATTTGATACCAGACACAATATAGCAGCACCATTCTAACTCCTCTAAAGCGGCCAAACAAAAAGGCAGGAACTTTACATTTTCATGAAAGCAGTACACAAACACTCCCCGGAAATCATCGTTTTTTCAACATTTAGAGACGGATTCCAGAAAAATCCTTTGAACATAATATCCTCCAATACATTAACTTTCCGAAAATCCAAAAAAACCAAAAATTGATATATTTTTTTATCGAAGTGAGAAGATACTTTGACTTCAGGCGTTGTTTACTCGAAAAGTGTTTTGGTGGGATATTCTTCATGTCGCTGTGCCGGGTCACAAATGTACTTTTTTCATCAGCTATAGGGCAAAGCACTGAACACTCGAGCAAGGCAAACCCTCATTGAATTACATTCTCCTCGACGCAAACATCATCTTATATCTACGATACTGAAATGTTTGCACACTACTTATTAAGCAGAATGATGTTTCAATCTTATCAAGACCTCCCTCAAAGAAAGGTGGATGTCTTAATCATTTCATCCCCATTCTTACGAAGATAAATATCAGATGATAGCAACCTATTCCACGCGCTGATACTAAACCTGACCAGTTTCTGAGGAAGAATCAAAGAATCAAAATGCATGTCTTGATAAAACAATCAGATATCCGTCACGAATCCTCATCCAATTTATAATTTAAATCATATGCCCGTAGGTACATCAATATAAGTTTACCTTCGAATAATTCTGGAGATATATTTGGAAAGACCTTCAGGAAACTGTAGTATTTTTCCCGAATCCAAAAGCGAAAATCTTAAAATATTCATTGCATTTTGTTGGTGTAATCTTAGTCGTTTCCCTTCTGACGTAGGATATTTGTCGTGCTTTGCCCATCGGGGTTAGATTCTTGCAAAGCTCAGGGAGGAACTCTAGTCCCCTGGTAGGAGGCAATCAGGCTGGGTTTAGAGGGGGGCTTTCAGACGTACGGGACGCTAGCTCGCCTCGGAAGCACATCCAGTATAGCTACAGGTTCCGGCGTTCTTACCCAACAACCCCCGGCCATTGTGTATCCGAAAAGACCCTCCCCTCCAAGAAACAGAAAAACACAGACAGTCCACGAAATTCGATTCCCGTACCATTCAAGACAATGCGGATGTGAAGATCTTCACCAAAGCCACTCGAAAACCAGCGCGTCCATCTGGCCAGGAGTCTAGGAAACCAAACTCGTGAAGGTTCATCCGTGGAGTGAGAAGCAATAACTGCGGTTCGGCCGACCACTCCTGAATTATATTACATTTTGATATACCATGGCGCCTTCTAGAAGGACGTGTGTATCTCCTCCAGCCTTTTATCGCCTCGATCTCCTCGTAAATGCTCGGACAAACGGACGCAGTGGTTGGGGAAGCTCTCTACTTGGGTTATTTCCACCTTGCTTGATAGGAACACTCCATCCTTCACCATCTGAGATACGACGACTCGTTGATGCCATGAAGTCGCCATTTACTTCAGAAAAAAGAGAGACTGTTATCCGGTCCGGTCACCCACGTGTTCTTAAGGTCAGAGGTCATTACAGATCCGAGTTCGGCTCTGTCGATGCTAGCAGGTCATCCGGCTGTTTCAAAAGTGTTCTTTCGTTTTGTACCGTCCGCTCTGTACGTTGAACCACTGACGATGAGTATTAAATCAAAATTCTGGGAAGATAAGTACATCCGCTCTAACCATCCAATCATGTGCGCTGCTATGACGACTCGGCGTTAATATTCATGAATATTCATGAATTAAATCTACTGAATTATACTGTTCGACACTGTAAGAACGGTTGGCAATAGGCTGCCACTATTTTGATCAACTTTGGGCACAATGTCAACTGGACTTACTAGTGTTCTTTCGTTTTGTTTCCGCTCTGTACGTTAAACCGTTGACGATGAGTATCCGATTAGAATTCTGGGAAGACAATACATCCGCTCTATTCAGAACCATCGTACAGGCTTCGTAGCACTTCGTCTTTTACAAAGTCATTGAAAGTCATGAAAAATCTGGAAAAGATCGTGGAAAGTCATCGAATAATGAAACGATGGTTAAATGAGCTCAGTGGTATTAAGGCCTATGTCAAAAATCATATAGCCGCTCTGTGTACTTTTTTCTTTCCCGAGCAAATGCACATTCATTTTAAGGCACGGTTTCGTTTTTGAAAGGGTGGGGGACGTATTAAGTCGCGAACCCCAAACACGACGGGTGGCGCTCTAACCTCCGACCCTTAAACTGAACAACTACAAATCGTGCCTCGCTTATATATCAGCTTGAATCGAGTGGTCTTCTAGCCATGGTTATCGATGGGAAGAAATCTAGTACGAATTTTAACATAGATCTGCGCAGGTTTTGTCAGACGGAGACGAAGCCTAAGCCTTCATTTCGAAAACGGCCCTAGTACCTCCTTGGTCTGACCATGGTGGTCTGACAAACACCTGCCGGTACGCGCTGAATCCACCTGCTATATCCAATCGTAGTCTTATCGCAAGTCGTCATAATAGTTGGAGAGGGCAGGTCTACTCTTGTATAGCCAGTGTTTCACTGCACTGACAGCATTGTATCTTTTATGAGAGAGAGCTTCGCCTCATTCCTTCGCCTAGCGTGTCTGACAACACCGAGTCAGTGGAGGCTGTAGCGTCGCTGCACGGCACTGATTTCATATCGCTCACGCCTCGATCCGAGGCAACGACAGATACCGCGAGCTCTTCTAACTTGCAGCGCCGCATCACGGACAAGACCTATGAATCAACACTGGATGACTGAGCCCCCCACCCCCCGCGACACACACCCTCACACGAACCCAGACGGACACCCACACTCATTGGATCCATCAAAAACAACCTGACTTGCCTGTCTGTTTGCCATATTCATTTCTGACCGGACCTGGACTGTCTTTTGCAGTCGCGATGAAACGCATTTGGCGAAAATCTTAGCAATGCGAGCCCATCGAAAAGTTCAGATGAATATATCGCTTCCTCATTAAAATGTTGAATTCCTTTATTATCCACTTAAAAACAAATCGGATGTTTAAAATTAATGATTATCTTCTATCGATGTGAACGGTCTTACAAGAAATAATACGTCGGGATTTCTCGCGTCCTAAGATTTAAGATTATCCGATTAAAAAAAAAATCCTGCTCATCACTCTGCAGTGCCATCTCAAACACCGACCGTCTTCAATTTAACTACGTTGATTTTGTGTATTTTCTCTCTAGAATGAAGGTGCTCTTGCCATTCGTATCGGTATCCTACACCGCCACGTAACGACCTCCTAACATAGGAACGTCATTGTATAAACCCTCTTCGTACATACCTTCTCATGTATAATAGTTGACGCGTATTTATCAACACCAAGTTTGTTATTGTGTCGGAATTAAAGCCAGTAAACCATGTCCAAATGAAAAAAAACACGGAGCCCTCTGACAGTACGATGACCAGAAAAGGTCGAATGAGAAGCCATTTATAAATGATGAAGGCAGTGGATTGTGCAATGATTAGATCGGTATAAGGAAACTAGAAATTGTGAAGTCACTGTGGTATTAAAACAACCTCTTTTAATATTTTCAGAATCAGCTGACGAACATCATATTCAGAAATATTCAGAATATTCTATTCTTCATTGTCATCTATATGTCCCTTTATTCCCTTCTCTCCACTTCTCTCTCTCCACCTCTCTCCTCTCTCCCCACCTCTCTCTTCTCTATATCCATCTCTCTCTATTTCCCCTCTCCACCTCTCTATAGCTCCACTCCTTTTACCCTCTACATGTATCTCTCTCCCTCCCTTTCTCTGTTTCTCTCTCCCCACCTCTTTCACTCCACCTCGATCTCCACCCCTTTATCCCCTCTCTCTCCCCTCTCTCCTCCTAGCTCTCTCCTCCCTCTCTCCCTCTCTCTCTCCCCCTCTCTCTCCCTCCCCCTCTCTCTCCCCTCTCTCTCCCCATCTCTCTCCCTCTCCCTTCTCCCCTCTCTCTCTCCCTCTCTCTCTCCATCTCTCTCCCCCTCCCTCTCTCTGTCTCATTTCCCCTCTCTTCCCCTCTCTCTCCACCTCTCTCCCCCTCTTTCTCTCTCTCTCTCTTTCTAAAACATAACATAACGCATAGCATAACACAATGCTGGCCTTGGGATAAGTGTTCCCATCCACAGAAAATGTCTGCTCTGAACGTCAAACTCCTTGAGTTCTTTTGTTACATCGCAACAACAGTGGGTTCCCTACTCCTTCCTCTCTCCTTCCTCTCTCCTCCCTGGCATGTTTTCCTCTTCCGTTGCCTCCTCTCCCCTCGCCCCAGGGCTTATAGGTTACTTAAACTTCCCCGTCTAAATTTATTCAAAACGCATCGTGATGCAGCAGGCTATATCAGCGGTCTTAGCCACAGGCATTTACCGACTGCATCGGGAGAAGGAAAAGGAAGAAGAGAGAGCAAGAGAGAGAGGGAGGGTGGGAGGGAAGGAGGGAGACAGAGAGAGGGTGGGAGGGGAGAGAGGGGAGGGAGGAAGGGAGGAAGGGAGGAAGGGAGACAGAGAGGGAGAGAGAGGGGGAGAGATAGAGACATGAGAGGGATAGAGAGGGAGAGGGGGAGATGGAGCGAGAGAGGGGAGAGGAGGGAGATAGAGAGAGGGAGAGAGAGGAGAGGGGATGGAGGAAGGGAGGAAGAGAGACAGAGAGGGAGAGAGAGGGAGAGGGGAGATGGAGCGAGAGAGGGGGAGAGAGAGGGCGATGGTGAGGGGGAGAGGGAGTGTGAGAGAGGGGGAGGGAGGGAGAGAGGGAGGGAGAAAAGAGAGAGGAGAGAGGAGAGAGAGGGAGGGAGGGAGAGAGGCAGGGAACTGGGGAGAGAGACTGAGGGAGAGGGAGGTAAAGAGAGGGAGGGGATAGGGGAGAGTGAGAGAGGCAGGGAGGGAGACAGAGAGGGAGAGGGAGGTAAAGAGAGGGAGGGGATAGGGGAGAGTGAGAGAGGCAGTGAGGGAGACAGAGAGGGAGACAGAGAGGGAGAGGGAGAGAGTGTGTGTGAGGCAGAGTGAGCATAGGTCTGAGTGAGAGTGTAAGGATCCATGCAGGTAGGGAATGCATAATGGTAGGACTCGCAGCACCAGACCAGACAAATGCAACTCCTGCCGTGTTTGACTTAGGCTCAAGATTTATGACGAGCCGTTGCATAATTCTCCCATAACCTTTCGGAGCACGACTTGGGGAATCTTGCAAGATGCCGTAGCGCCTTGAGGGATGCACAATGCCGATATGCTAGCGTCTTAAAGCGACTCTCACATCGAGGAGCCAGTACCTCAAGGGAACACGAAGAGAAATGACCGCATAAAATATTCCCCTATACAACACAGAAAAGGTGTTTAAATTTATATTTCCTAAACGCATATTCATCTATCAATAAATCGTTACAAAAATTAACAAAATGTAATAGGCCTACACAAATCTTCCAAACTCCTGACAAATCTTCCGAACTGCTCACAAATCTTGCGAACTGATTTAAGAGAAAGGTCCGTCTCGGATCGGAAGGTAAAGCACTCTGACCTGATTACTCTTTTGAAGATGGGAAGAGGATAAAGAACATTCTATTGGACCACCGCCTCCTGGTTTAAGATCTTGGCTGTTGCCATCTCTCTGGTTCATCCTGGCGGGGATTTTTTCCCCATGTTCCTAAGAAAGTAAGTCACACCAGGCAGTAAAACCTAACGTTCAGGAGCCTTTATGAGAAGCGGGCTTCGTAACTGCGGTCTAGGGACAGACGGCAGTAGACAGAGGTGGGGTAGATTACAGAAGTGACTGGCCAAAGATTGGATATGATACACCCCACGACGCTCTGAGAGAGAGAGGTGTAAGTGCGGTGTTGACGAACTCCTGGATAGACTATACGCCTTCTGTCGGAGGCAATGTCCTACAGCCTATCTGCAGCTCAGTCAAACTCAGAGTAGCGAGATGGGGTTCTGACTTCCCATTCACTTCGGTGGTTAAGCTTGATCGATGGGTGGAGTTGCTAGCCAGCCAGCCAGCAAACCAACCAGCCAGCCCTGGTCAAGCACCACGCATTCACGAACACCTCTCCCCCTCAACAAACTCCGATCATATCGGCAGGGGTACGTATGTGAGCCCCACCACAATCCAGGGTCCGCAAACTCGGCCTTAAATGGCGACATAAGTCACTTGGATTAAGGGCAATTCACAGTTGATTCTCGAGATGCGAGTGATTTTCAATTCTCCGCTTTGGCCGTCTCTCTCAAGCCGTGATTGATGCCGGCTTTGCTGTTTGACTTCGTGAATATTGGCCTGTAATGAATGTCGGGAAGTGCTCGTGTGTATACGCGCGACGCTTCGCAGGTATACTTCACAGCATCGAGGACTGTCTCAAAAACGCAGCCCTGGTATTCTACGCGTTGAGCCGGATCGCGCGCTAATTCCACGAGGACGTTTCGTGCGTTTGGGAGACGGATAATTTTCTCACTGCACGCGGTTTTTTTTTAAAAGACCGTCCACTGTTCGTGACACGCTTCCTTGATAATATTGTGTCTCAGAGAACGGTTAAATAGGCTAAGGACTTGAGATGGTTGTTGGAATGTAGACATTGGTAGATTTTAATCACAGCGGGAGAACGTACCTCCTTTCAGTGATTGATAGAAAACACGAACTGAGCACTACTATAACAAGAACCAACGGAACGGTATCATATGCTTTATACTTATACTAAATCCCTATAAAACTGCATGCAAAGGCAAGGAAAATTACTATTTTAAATACTTTTGAGAAAACAACCTCTTCCTTATTTTCATTTCAGAAAATTTAATTTCAAGTCAAACCAAATCAAGATCAGATTTGATCAAGTGAGGATTTCCCCAGCATTTTCTTTCCTCTTAACCAACGCAAGGCGAACAGACTGGCTATGGTAAAGGCCAGGTCTAGCCATTTGTATCCACACCGCTCCAACTACCTGAAAGTGAGGCAGGGAGGGGGATTAACTTGATCCGATTAAGCAGGATCCGATTAGTCCGCCCAATCCTAATTCATCTTAAGCCCGCCCACGGGCCACCTGAGATATTAATATAAAATAATTCAATCAGTTTCGTGTTCGATAGATCCCACGCACGCTGAGGTATCTCTCCAATCTCCGTGAAGGTTTTTTTTCGGGTTCACTTTCTTGCCGTCACAGCACCGACCCAACCATCTAATGGATACTTTAATATCCCACGCAGATAACCCCTGCCCTAATCTACAGACCCGCCCCCACCCCCTGTTCCAAATATTTCGAAAATAGGTCGTGGATCTTTGAAATGTTGCTTACATCAAATTGTTCAAGCAATCTTCTCTTGATACTTATGGTATTGTCCTAAACCTATATACCCAATGGCTTACCAATATATGCCCATATATATACCCATATATACATACAACCATATATGCCCATATATACCCATATATATATATCAATATATGCCCATATAAATACCCATATATATACACCCATATATGGCCATGTTTACCCATATATATACCCATCCTATATATACCCATATATTTCCTTTCTTCGTTTTCTTTTTTTCCTTTCTTCCATGTCTAGCCATAAATAGACAAAAGAATATATTGGTATATATTTAAGATAGTTTCTTTGATAGTGCCTTTGAGAAAATAATGTCCTGCCAGGATCGAAACGTCATGGCCCTCTAACTTTTGAGATATAATAATGATTGTTGTTTTTTTGGGGGCCAAACCAATACATGTGATAAGAGATTCACAACCCTCTGACGGAAAATGGAAAGAATGATGTGATATTGTAGAGTGTAGGGTTGTAGCTCAGGGAGAGAGACGAGAGAGGAAAAAGACAGCGAGACACGGACAGAGAGACAGGGGCAGATGGACTGATGAGAGACTGAGAGAGGAGAGAAAGAGAACGACAGAGGAGTAGGTATATAACAGTGACAGAGAGAGGGAGAGAGAGGGAGATAGAGGGAGGGAGAGAGGTAGAGAGGAAGAGAACGACAGAGGAGTAGGTATATAAAAGAGACAGAGAGAGAGGAAGAGAGAGAGAGAGAGAGAGAGAGAGAGAGAGAGAGAGGGGGAGAGAGAGGGGGGGAGAGAGAGGGAGAGAGAGGGAGGTAGAGAGGTAGAGGAAGAGAACGACAGAGGAGTAGATATATATAAGAGACAGAGAGAGAGGGAGAGAGAGAGGAAGAAAACGACAGAGGAGTAGGTATATAAAAGAGACAGAGAGAGGGAGAGAGAGGGAGAGAGAGGGAGAGAGAGAGGTAGAGAGAAAGAGACATATAGAGAGAGAGAGGCCGAGAGAGAGGTTGAAAATGGCAGAGAGATAAAGAGATAGACAGAGGGACGGATAAACAGGCTGGGACCAACCCAAAGTCATTTCAATTCTTACAGTATTATAGCTGCACTCCAGCATACATCACATGAGTGTCGTGCACCTCTACATCTGAATAGCAAGACAGCATCCTGAACCAGTCCCGTCAGGAAACATGAGCAACTTCTTCCCCCAGGGGGGATATTGGGAGAGACCAATGCATAGACAAAATGAAATCAATGGTAAGACATAGGACTGAGAGGTAGGATGACATCTCCTCCATGCTGGGCCGTGAAGACTCCTTGGAATAATATGCCTTGCTACATGGTGGCAGGAAGCATAAACCCCTTGTAATCCCAGATAATCCCAAATGTAGATTACACTAATCCCCAGTCCTTGCTCAATTCTGAAATGGGACGCAGCCTTAACGCACAGACCTAATTAGGTCACTCTTTCAATTTTGACAAACTTTAAAGATAATCTTGGACAGCTGCACCGATCTTAAAGGCCAATACAACATTGGGAAGATCGGGAAACATCGATGTCCACAGATTTCCTTCTTATTTACACAGTTTGTAGATGGTCATGATAGAATCCTCATGTTGAAATCTTACGGTCTGGGATGCTGTACTTCTCGAGAAATCTTCACTCAAACATCGACCAATAATTTATGACTGGCGAGTAATAAACTATTTATTACACTACAGAACGGTGCGAAAACCGTGACGGTTTTTTGCCTTTTTCTACTTTCTCAGATTACCATTTGAACTAAAACCTTCGCAATATTTCTTGTTTGGAATGTTTAATGGTTTAACAAACAATCTGTGGCAATCATGCGACCTTTACCAATGTTGTTTAGGGCCTTTAGGTGCCAATCATTACAGATTGCTCATAAAAAGAAACTATTTTTCTCCAGACTTTTTCATTTCAATTCCAATTTCACAAGCTATGACAATTGCTGGGTTTCGCATCCCGACCAGTCAAATCTTCTCAGCTTTTTTACTGAAGAACAAGATTCCCTGTCCTTTTGTTTTTGCTTGTCTGCATTGGTCAACATGAAGACCTGACATTTTGAACCTAGCAGGACCTTGCATGAAAGCAAAACTTTGCCTCTGACAAATCTGACAGCGCTCCATTCATATTTCCCTCTATCGAGGCCATCGAGCCGACCGTTTGTTTGTACATATCATCTTATTTCTTCTCTCGTGACAATGAGTCTTGGCTGTGAAAAGCAAACATGAGCTTTAAGTTACCCAGAGGAATCTTGGTGGAGACTTACATTACCAGACAACTGAACAGAGCCACGGAGGAAAGAGATGTGTTTTTTTTTTCTGCAGTTGACGGAGAAGACATCAAAAACACAGAGGAAGAGAAAGCCAACTCAATCAGGTTGAGATGAGAAGAACACGATCCTCGCGAGGGTGTACCTCGTGCCATCTGAACCTCCCATCCCTGGGGTGACACCCCTATGGAAAACCGAAACGACTCAAAGCTGACCTGTTGTCTGGTGCTCTCTCAAAAAAAGAAAAAATGTAATCTGAGCCGCCAAGGTGTAAACTCATCGTCCGTGACGTGTGAGCAGCGGCACTAGTTTGACAATCTGCCATCCCCCTTACCCCAACCCCTTCTCAAAACACCCACCACCCCGAGCGGCCCCGCTCAGTTAAAACAACCTGTTTATCTATAATTATAAGGACCGCGGCGTCTTTGATCGTGACTGTCTGGGTTACCGCCCTCCTCGTCGGTCCTTGAAGCAACCTTGAACGAGTGGCGAAGCCAAGGTTGGCATTTTGTAGCGCCCGATGAACACGCCCCTTTCTTATAAGCGTCGCGCTATCTCAATCACTTGGCGAGCCGACTAGCCCACGGTCTCAATCAAATCGGAGCAATTAGCTTTGGTTGGAAGGAGGGATGGGTGTAGCGACTGAGCAAGCATCCTCCTCAACCAAGAAGGACACTGAGATATGATTGATTGATGTCTGCTAGCGCGGTGAAGTCGGAGCGAGCCTCCTGAAATTAAAATTGAGCAGTTTGCACCTTTCGGGCAAAGGACTGGAAAGGACCCGGATGGCCACTTAAAATACTTGATTGCATTAACGCTTACTCTATATCAGAATCTTCCAAATTATTGTAAGACCTTCTCTAATTACTTGGTAAAATAGAAAGCCGTTTGGACTCAATTAGAAAAATCGATGCAATTGTTCGGATATGTTAATAGCTTCAGGGTTTTTTTCTTCTAAAATGCTGGAGCTCAAGGTGACTGTTCAAATCATGCTACTCACAATGAATATAATAGGATATCAGCCTCCCTCACTCCCTCTCTCCTTCTGTCTCCCCACCTCTCTCACTCCCTCTCTCCTTCTGTCTCCCCACCTCTCTCTCATCCCTCTCTCAATCCCTCTCTCTTACCCTCCCTCCGTCTCCTCTCTCTCTCCCTCTATCATCTCTCATCTCTCACTCTCTCCCTCTCTCACTATCTCTCTCTCCTTATCTCCCCCTCTCTCTCCCTATCCCTCTCTCCATATCTCCCCCTCTCTCCTCCTCCTGTCTCTCTCCCTCTCTCCCTATCTGTCTCTCCCCTCTCTCTCCTCCCCTCTCTATCTCTCCTCCCCTCTCTCTCTCCTCCTCCTCTCTCTCACTATCTCTCTCTCCCTATCTCCCCTATCTCCTCTCTCTCTCTCACTCTCTCCCTATCCCACTGTGCCCTCTCTCTCCCCCTTCTCCCTCTCTTTCTCCTTCTCGTCCTCTATCTATCTCTCTCTCCGACTACCACCATCTCATCTGAGTCGATATACAACCTTGGTTATTTGCCCATTAATCCACGAAACTGTACCTAACGACGCGAAACAATACAAAAAATACCCAAATAAATAAGAATGCTTAGCCACCAAGGGAATAGATGCTTTGTGCTTGTTTGTCAAAAACAATCAAAAGCACTTAGCACTAATTGCCAATTAGGACCGGTGGTCAAATAGATTTTATTGTCTTAGGCCCATTCGGGTATGTCTCGCTAAAGTGGGGTTGGGTAAATGGCTGTTGTACGTCGGCATTGTTCTTCGCCTATGCATACTATCCCGTGGTTGAGTAGGTATTACTTACCACGAGAGGGTATCGAGATGGTTTAAGATTCACTCCAGACTAACAACCTCCTTATACTTAAGAGACACCACGCCTCTCAAACAGAACACTAAATCTCATTATCCTTAGCCGACGGACAAATTCAACAATTCGATGTATCTGACCGGGAGTGGGAGCGAAGGAAAGTCTGTTCAACTGTGCCGGCATTCTTGGGGCGTGAACGCGGCAGAATTGGGAGAGAAGCGAAGCTAAAAGGATGTCACTGTTTGAAGCATTGAGGATTTCATTGAGGAAGCGATTCGATTTGCAGAACAGGTTTTCGTGAGAAGTTACTCCTTGAAAAAAAGAACAGAACAAATCGTGTCTCTCTTTCCCTTTCTCGTCGCAACGCTTCTCAAACTCCTCCCGAAGCCTCGTTTCAATCAATCCGTAAAAGGACACTACGGGCCGATGGGTCTTGGAAATCAAAACGGAATAGCGTTGCCGTGGAAACCACCAACGCTCAATTATTGAGAAGGGAGGGCCCTTAATCCCCGGGAAAGTATAAACCTAATTTCGAGCGGACGGGTGAATGCGTTCTCGGCCTTAACGAGAAGCACGCACTTCAGAGGCAGGAATCCGCCATGCAGGCACCGCAGGAAGGGGTCAATGTTCCCGCCTTCTTGGACCCCTGCCGTCTCTCTGTCCACCCTTGCCGTCTCTCTGTCCACTCTCAGTCCTCACCACAGTCTCGGTGGCGCTTTCTAAAACCAGGTCATAGCTGCCGCATTGCATGACGGGACGCCACGCGTCGCTGGGATGTGGTGTGGAGGGTACAGCGGGTAGTTATTACCGATCCCTGCTAATGGTCGGGTGAACCTACCCGATAATTCTATCGACATTGGGCTGGGTGTACGTAGACGCGATAGCCGCCCCCCCCCCACCCCAGCCACCTGTCTACCCCCAGTGCCGTTCCCAGACCCTGGGTCGTCACAGAAACCCCAAGACCACCATGTTTATCACACCGTGGCCTGTCCTCAAACCTAGCCTAATTATCCGCTCACGTCGGGCTTCGCATAAACGGAGCCGTGTCGTTTTACCGACGATACAAAGGGGAATATGACGGGCTTGTGTACATGCGTGGGTGCCTGGGATACTTCCACTGTGGCAATATTCATTCGGCGGTTCGCTTTAAAGTCTTTAAAGGCGTCTTAACACGCCGGCCGCGCTAGGCGATAAAACCTGTAGAAATGGAAAAGGTCACCATTTGATTAAACGCACAATGCTGAGACCAGTGTAGTGACATCACATGTGATTCTGCTCTGACACACTCTCTCCTCAACTCGAGAGGAGAAAAAATTGAGAAAAAAAAATGTCCCGCTACGCAACCATGTATGTAATCAATTACACTAACATGCGGTCTCGTAGACATTTCGGGGTAACTATAAAAAAGACTGAAAAGACTGAAAATGAATAGCTGGTGCCTTTTATCCTGAGCAGTAACTGGGACAAGGCGTCAGGGGTCCCACCAGGAGGGATAATCTAATCGGAGCAACGAAGCCTGAAAATTCCCTTGATTGGGTCCTGAAAGTGTCATAAAAAAAACCAAATCAGAAAAACCAACATTCTGTCGGGTTGTAAGGTTTAGTTAGCATTCGTGTGGATGCTTACAAATTATATAGTGGGTACTTTTATGCTTTGAATTTCTCGCACGGTTGTGAAGGGTTCACAGGAATATATGAGCGGTTTAAGTGCCGAGCGGCAATGGGATTTATAGGTGAGATTTTATTGGCTTATTTCCCCTCAAATAATGTCATAAAACACCCACACTTTACCTTAAAGGGGTCGCTTTGGTCATGTGGGTCACCACCCTCGCCACACACACACCCTCGAGGATATCAGTCGAAATTGAGGCACCAAGTCCATACATTTGACCCTCTTTGGTGACGTCATCAGATGTATGTGGCATAACAAGGTTGCTTTTTTTATTGACAGCAATTGGTGAAAGGATTCTCCACAATCCTGTCATCACCTCAGCGTCCCTTCTCCTTGCAGGAGGTCAGTCCCTATAATCTTATTTTTTGGCTCGGAAGGCGACAGCAAGGGTGAATGATTTCCTCTCCTGCTCGCAAAAATCGTTTCAACTTTTTTACAGGAAAAATCCTAGCCCTTTTGGTCACTCCGGCATAATCCAGTGCGATGTATCGTTTTTAAAAATGGTCTGTATTAATGGGCTAAATAAAATTGGGATTAAGATCATTTGGAAAACCTGGGTTTTGCGGGGAAAATGGAAGGGTAGAGGAGCAGAGGAAAGAGGTGACGTGGATGTGCATTCTGAATGACAGGTCGCAAGACAAAGGAATATTACATTAGGAGATGGACAGAGACAGGGGATGAGAGAGAGAGAAAGAGGAGAGAGAGAGAGAGAAAGAGGAGAGAGAGGGAGAGAGAGAGAGAGGGGAGAGGGAGAGAGAGGGAGAGAGAGGGAGAGGGAGAGAGAGAGAGCGAGAGAGAGAGGGGGAGAAGGAGTTAGACAGGGAGAGGTGGGGAGAGGGAGAGAGAGAGGGGGTAGAGAGAGGGAGAGAGAGAGGGATATAGAGAGATGGGGAGACGTAGTGAGACGGAAAGAGGGTGGAAATAGGGGAGAGAGAGGTGGAGAGAGGGAGAGAGAGAGATAGCGAGATGGGAGAAGGAGTGAGATGGAAAGAGGGGTGGCCAATGGGGGAGAGAGAGGGAGAGAGGGGGAAGATAGAAACAGAAAGAGGCAGATAAAGGCAGACAGGGAGACCGAGAAGGGAGTGGGAGAGAGAGAGGGAGAAAGAGAGAGAGAGAGAGAGGGGAACAGAGAGAGAGAGAGAGAGAGAGGGGGAGAGAGAGAGTGAGAGAAATAGACAGAGAGACTTATAGGCAGAGAGACAGATGTGGATTCATACAGAAAGAAGCAGAGAGAGGCAGAAAGATAGATAAATGATACATGTAATTCAAATATACATTGCATTGTTTGCGTGCAAGTGCTAGTGAGTCCCATGAGTGCTGGCCTATTTGCACAATACAGAAAGCTTCTGAGTGCGTTCCCAACGATTATGCTAATGATGTCTTCGATCGATCTACCAAGGCCATTATGAGATGACGTTACTGATCACGTGTCACACAATATTTAATGATCTGCCGTAGCGGGTCGGTGGCTTAATTAATGGCAAACAGACCGCCCCTCTAATTACTCGAGAGGTTGTCTGGCTCTATGCTCGCAATCTCTCTGGTATAGGATCTGTTACTCTCTTGCGAAGTGAAATGCGCAAGTTTCTCGCTGTTCCAAGTCAAGGTAATTGTCATGATAGCGTGGGAGAATATCCCATTCCTGAGAATGAGTGGTTTTGAAGGAGAATAGGAGACGTATTTACATGGTATCACCGCTAGCCAACCCTGACTGGCTACACCAAGAACAGGTTGATATCCGAGCTTTCCTGGTGTTCTCGTCTTAATGAGTTTGCTAGCTAATTTTCCTCCGTCCCAATCATCTTGAAGATGTTTTTAGCATTCTAAAGACGAGTGAAATAGTTTTAATTCCCGTTTTTGTCATATTATAGCAACCCTAATTCATTAATGGGTTAATTGATGCCCTGTCTTATTACTGAGAGAGTAAATTCGAGATGCCTCGAGTTCAGAAATCCAAACGTCTCGGTAAATTCCCGCCAAAATATTTGACTGAATCCCCGAGTCATTCTCCTGCTGTGAACGCGACATGAATGGTTCAGAATTCAGAAGAATTCAGAACCTTATAAATATTAGTCCAGAATAAAACACATTGCTCTAGTCCCGATTCCATCATCAATTGCTTTGCGTCTCCTGAAGTAAGACCAATCCTCTATGAACTAAGAAAAGGTCACAGTCAAGCGACTCAAGAGAGTTGATGGTCCTTAGGTTGAGCCAGTGAACCAAGGTCATCCCTGCAACCACTAGCTGTCCCTACCACATCAACGCCAGTAGCGGAAGCAAGCCGTCTCTGTCCAATTACCATCGCTGGGATTCGGTAAACAATGCAGTGGACATGTTCGCGATGCCTTGTTTTAATCTGATTGCACGCAGTGTTTATGAATCGTAGCCTCTGGGCCTGAGCCTGCATAATCTATCGCGGTTATACTTGCTTGGACCATGGAAGTAGAAGTGGGAGGGACACCATTGTCGTTGGAGACCTCAAAAGACGAAAATATAAACGTAACATCAGCATAAAGAATAGCTTGCCTTTCAAGGCCCAATACAACATTGGGAAGATCGGAAAACATCGATGTCCACAGATTTCCTTCTAATTTTACACAGTTTGTAGATGGTCATGATAGAATCCTCATGTTGAAATCTTACGGTCTGGGATGCTGTACTTTTCGAGAAATCTTCACTCAAACATCGATAAAAAGTTTATTACTCGCGAGTAATAAACTATTTCTTACATTACAGAATGGTGCAAAAAAAGTTTTTTTATCTTTTCTATTTTCCCAGATTATTTTGAGCTAAAACCTTCGCAGTACTGCTTTTTTGGATGTTTAACACACAAACTGTGGCAATCTTTTTACCTTTACCAATTTGGTATTGGGACTTTTAAGCTAGAATTACTTTAAGGGAGCCGTTTGCTCGTTCAAGATCCTACCATTGTTCATCTGAAGTCGTTACTGCAAATGACAAGTCAGTCTGAATTTCTGAAACTTGGCACGGCAACCACAATGAAGATTCATCAAGTAAAACGAGACCCGATACAGCGCAGCCGAACCTGTCTTGTGTAATGAACACGAGTCATAAAACTGACGGTGTGTTGTTGCGAATCGTCATCCGTTTGGTCATCGTGGGCCTATGCATCGTCACCCAGGCAAGCTTGTTGTCCGACTGTGTCTGATTGAACCCCAACCAAGACACTACCCAGACTCCGCGGACAGAGCAGCCATCTTGAAAGCCTGTCACGTGGTCATTGCTACAAGCTCGCACGCCACGTGTCTAACAGAATGGAATCGTTTTGTCTTCACCTTGTGAAATTTACCACAACCTGCAAAATATTGATTCATGTCTTTCCTCTACTTTCATTAATTAATTACTGTTTTCGCGGATATATACGATCGAATGTAGCTGGAATAACGTAATCATTCTCCTCCCGTGAACACAATTCTTGCTTAACTTGGAAAACCTTTTTTTTTAATTGTCCCTCTTCAATAATGTATTCACCGCATTTTGAGTTCATAAGAACTTTGTAGCGCATTGAACTGATAGCGTAGAAATGGATTTAAACAAAATTATGAATTAAGAGGTCAGCATATCAGTAGTTCGTCTTACCTGCAGGGTGAAAAAACCCACATTATATTCTTGATTTTGTTTTATAATAGCACGACTTCTTTTGCAGAAGTTAACAGCGGTGGAAGTAGCCTAATTTCTAAAATTGTATCAAATATTAGGAGAGCCGGACGTTTCGCAGGACATTTCTGGAAGGAAGGATCTTTCTTTCTGCCTTTGAGAAAGGTCCTGCTAGGATTGAAACGTCAGGCCCTTATTGAGATTCGCTTTTGGGTCATTTTAGTCAGAATTCAACATCATTGCATATTACTGTAGTCAATTCTAAGATTGGAATTCAACGATGAAGAACCATTTCAACACGGTCTTGTTTCTATAGTAACCCTTCAATGAGAAATCTGCCCTATTCTGTCATTGCCATGTACCTAACCCCTTTTGATATCCAAGTCTAATTTCACTTCCATTTTTGGTAGCGGAGGATTTCCCCGATCTCTCCCTCAGTCTTATCACGTGGTCTTTCATCTGCACCGAGCCTTCCTATCTGCCTCCACGTCTGTCGTCCCCATCGTTCAATCTCCCCCAGTCCAAACCCTTAATGACTATTTCGCAAAAAAAAAACCCCGGCCTTTCCCTGCTCGCTCGCGACCGAAGAAGGCGCACGACTCCTTGCTAGCAGCGCGTGGTGTCGGTTATACTCTCCACTGCGCACGCGCAGAATCTCCCCGGGCGACCGACACGTCGACCAATCAATAGGCTCCCCTGCCGGTCAATGGTCGAGGCTCGGACCAATAGCGAGGCCGTATATAGTTGCGTCAGACGTAAGGTGGTTGGACACACCACCAACACGCTGGTTGAGAGTAAGTCATTTATTTCATTCCTCTCCCGATTTTGTTTTCGTCTCGGTGTCGGGGAATCTGGCTGTCTTTTGGGTTTTCTGTTTCACACCGACAGCATTTGTTCTCAAAAAAAGGTAAGAATTTGTTGATATTTTAGCTCGTGTTTTAGTTTCTCTGCATGTATGGACCTAGTTATGGACCTGTCTAAGGATTAGGTAACTTAGATTTTAAACCGAGAACTGTTTTCTTCATTTTGAAATTTTACACCACTGAGAGTTAAATCTAAAAGAAAAAGGACGCTACCATATCTGAGACAGTGAGCGATCTCCCATCACTCATTTCATTTCACGATGTGTGAATAGGAAAGGGTAAAAAGGAAAGGATTGTGATCGGAATTCTTCACATCGCAGGAAATCGTGGCGCCTTGAAAAGCGAGCAATCTTTTGTCCCTCACGGAAACCTTGACGAACAAAGTTCATGGCGTTCGTCATTTTTCAGACGTGAGGTTTTGGGTCCAACGCGAGTCCCAGCACGCGCTCGATCACTTCCAACCATTGACCGGTCTCCACTGAAGGGTCACATCTAACTCTCCACAGAAATAAGCAAAAATCGGTCTCTGAAATCGCCGTGTCAAAGCGATTCCCATCCCAGATCTAGTTGGCAGTTCCTTTATTGTGGGCACGATTCGGTAACTCCTTCATCTGGCCCGTTCATATCGCCTTGTAGCGGTGCATATACCCTCTCACGTACTACCGTAGCCCCGTGTCAAATATACCTCTTACGAAACCCCTTGTCTCAATTCGTCCTCTTACTCCAGAAAATCATATGCGACGTAGAAAGCATGAATTTCATTTTGTCGGGCCGCACAGTGAGAGTTAAGAGGGGGGAGTGTTTGTCATTTGCTTCATGGGTTTCCCAGTCTTGTCGATGTATAAACACGAAGACAGTAGGTTTGCACTGATGAGAGTGGATTATCGCGTCTTGTCAATTGTCACGTAGTCGTGCCATGCCGCTGTTACGTTGCTGATAGACGGTGCCCATGGATTGCATCTGTGCACGGTTATTGCTTGAGATTTTGCCGACCGCCTGTCCCACTATAGGCAGACGTGATGACGCACATGAAACGGAATTGAAACCGAAAATTGAGTCCATAGCTATCACCCGGAATGACTGTATTCAGAAGACGAGGATTTACATAAATGCATCAAAAAAGTTAATTTCAACATTTTCTTATCTAAACGTTTTTTTTTCTTCAATTTATTTTGCTACAAAAATTATTTATGCTGAGACGAATTCACCGGAAATGAACCAGTTTAAAAATGTACGAAGAACGATATTTGAAATTGCAAAACATTTATTATCAAAGTCAAATTTCAATCGCAAGAATAAAATTCAAAAGGTCTTTTTTTCCCCCAGATTTTGTTAAAGGTAAAACAAGAACTGTGTGTTTTTTCACTTTTTCTCGAAATTGAGAATGTGCCATTATTTGTGCTATTCCCATGAGGTTGTTATTCCTGTCGATCAGTCTAAATGCGATTGCTGCAAGCGACTACTTCCACAGCTTTACCAATAAAGACTACTTCCTTTTGACAGGCCACACTCTACTAATGATTCGTGTACCTAAGGCTGTTCCCTTCTCGACAAAACGCGGCCACAAAACCCCCACTACACCCCTGTAACATCAACAGTTTACGGATCAGTGTGAGCCCCACGCCGTCTAAAAAGAAAAATTGATTTCTGTTGTCTCAGTAAACACGGTCATATCTGGGGGAAATCCCTAGAAATCCTTGACTGTATTTTGTCACCCTCTTCGCCTCCCCCTCCAACCCCCCTCCCCCTTGCTAAGATCGCTGCCTGTAGACCGTGGGGCGTGACGTGATGGGGTAGGCGCGGTGGGGAGGCAGGTAATGTCCGGTGTGTACCCGGCAAATCAAGCGGAACTGCTGTCGGGAAGGGACGCCATCGAACCGAAACGAGAAGAGAAGGACAAATTAAAAGACAAGGGAAGGCTGTGCCATACGGCCTCTAGCTCATCTCTCTCTCTCTTTCTTTACCTCTCTCTCTCTCTCTCTCTCTCTCTCTCTTCACCTGTCTCTCTCACTCCTAAGGAAATAAAATCTTGCTTCAGAATAATAGTCGGGATTTGAGTTCTGTAATACCCCTCTTCTTAGATAAACCTTAAACCAAGTACGGGATGAGGGGAGGATTACAATCACTCCCTTAAAAACCTAGACAAGCTGGGAAATAAATAAGATAAAAAAAGCAACTCAGTGCTCCCGTGGTGAAACTAGGCCGCATCGCGTATGAACCTCGCCGACATTTTCCGTCCGACTCCTGGCTGCATAGGCTTGCGATGCTTGGCAGTCCGACTGTCGCTTCTACGTCATGACAAGTTTGGTCGGGAAACGGACTCCTGTTATCAATCATGGCATTTATGAAAAGACTGTGGAGATGGGGGTACAGTCTGTAAATCCCCCGGGGGTGCACTGTTCGTTAGTGTAGACGACATAATCAGCAACATGGATGCAGGGCTGGTGATGTGCAGCAGTGTCTGAGCTGATTGGGTTGTGGTACGATTCATTGCAGTTGCTCACCTTCGTGGATGCATCGTGAATTGCATCCGGTGACGAAACAGTCAGATTGGGGCCCTGTCTGAGTTGTCTGGTTTTTTTCTACGGCGCCAATAAATTAAAAAAGTAGATTCCATCAAATCACTCAAACGCCAGGGACCTTAGTAAGGAATAATCTCTAGATCTTGGGCAACGATGTTTCGTCCCATTTTAATCACAGGTCTTATAACTCGCTTTTATCAACCGGATCAGGAAACAATTGATTCAAGATCATCTTTAAATCTGAACTTTAAGGATCGAGTTGGCGCTCGTTCGGCGCAAATCGATTCAGTAGAAGAGTGTTTGACTATGAATTCAGAGAGGTGTCGTTTTGCAGGTAATCTCGAGGAGTGTCCGTCTCTTCCCTCTCTTCCTTTTTTTTTGATCGCTTTTTATTTATGAATTGATTTCCTCTCATTTCGGGGCTCGGGGGCAGGCAGTCGTGACCCCGGCCACGGACGAGTCTCAAATTTCCAACGGATGCCGTTGTTTTGTATCCACGATCACACTTGGCCTTAGATGGGCCGAGTTGAACGAGGCCATGAGGATAGGGTGTAGGAATCAATGCCAGTGAGAGTTATACTGGAGTATCACCCCCCTCTCCAACCCCCCTACTCCCCCTCTCCCTCTCTCCCTCTCCCCCTGCCCCTACCCCCACGGCCGGAGATCCTATATCTTCGTTTCTTATACTCGAAACAAAATGCCTCGTTGCCGGTAGTGGGAACGGCCATGTCCCGTGCCTGTCCAACCTTCCCTCGTGGCAGCGGCGAGATTTCAAGCACCGTGAAGGGTATGCGGACGACACCTATGAATAAAACATCCCTCTCCTTTCCCTCCTGACTGCTGTGATGAAGGGCTGTAGTAAGATGCACCCCCACCCCACCCACTGCAGCCGAGAGCACTGAGGGACCCAGGTACAGGAGGACAGTAGCGGAGAAATCTTCGTCCGTTGGTGAGAACTTTCACACGGTACCCACGCGCCCGAGATTCCTGTACTACCCTAAGCCTTGTACTCCTAATGTCGACACAAGGATGGTGTCTAATAGCGCATGAATACAAGCATGCCAGTCCTAAAACCCATCTCAACACAAACACACATGCCTGCCTTTTCTCCGTCCTTCGACGTCCTCCGCTAAGAATGGAAATGAACGCCCTCGGGGCTAAAAGCGAGTAGGAAAAAAAAATCAGTTCAGCAGGCGTCATGAGTCCGGCACAGAATCTGTTTTCAAACTCCAGAACATGGTTTGTGTTATTTCATAGAAATGCGAGCTTAGATATGCGTTGCCGCTAGCGAACACATAGCCGGGCTGCTGCTTGAATTCCACGAAAGTGCTTTTCCTTGAGACATCTGATAGAATGCGTGCCTCCTTGTCTGTGTCTTGCAAAATTCAGAGCGTCTAAGATGCGACTCCCGAAAAGGTATCCCCGTTCCCTTCACCCCAAAGAATCTGGAAATGTCTTGCGCAATAGCGAACGTATCTAATGGTCTCTCACTGATGCTTTGCAAGCAAAACAGAGACGAGTAGAGTAGAGAGTGGTGTGAAAGTGTCCATGTTGGAGACACACTCTTGAACATCTCATGGTATGTACATGCATGCACGCCTGGTTAGAATTCGTGGGATATTGAGGCCCGAGTTGATTGAATTAAAGGGTGCAGGTGACGGGAAGGCCGACCGCTAAAAGGCTAAACAGATCAGGGACTGATCCGACCGATACACTGTGTATACGGCGTTGCCATGGTAATCTGACATTGTGTTATCGTAGAGCACGCAGCACGTCTCTCGATCGCTCACCTAGAAATTCTCTAATGTCGGGTTATTGGGGAGGGAGGTCTTTTCCTTGGCGTCGATTTCCGAGGCCGGCAGAATGTTTGTAATCAAAGCATATTTGCTCTTGGCTTGTGTGCCTTCTACTAAGACTTGCTCTCCCCACTCCTTCTCCCCACCCCCTGCCCCACCCCCAAGGTTTACAGCACCATTATCGGTCAGGATGATAAAGTGCAGGCAAACGGAAAGCCATTACCGGACAATAATCATCAATGAGAAGAATCAATGAGCGTTTATTATTTGCTTGGACGTCGGCTCATGGAGGAGCGACGATGAGCGAGGACCTCCACTCCACTGGCCCCGAGTAAACCCCGACCTAACAAAGACGTCCGTCTCTGTAATTGTGGGGAAGATAGAAGCGAGCGCTCCATCCACAATGGACGGGTTGTCTCGTCACTCTTAGTGAGGCATAGGGGAGGGGGGAATTCATAGAGAAATTACCGTGAATTATCGGCTTTGACTGAATATCTGACATGTGCTAGCACTTCCTGGAGGTAGTTGTGTCCAGGCGGAAGTGGAAGGCAGCTGGTTCAATGTGTGAGTATACAGCTGAGCTCTGTTTAACCGTCTACCAAGCGTTCAGGCTGATATAAAAAAACCAGCGAATTATTAATAAAAGACGTGATTAAACCCGGCAGTGTCAACCCACTTTCTTCAGGTTCCAATTGAGATCCTTCATCTCGAAAGGTAGAGGGACTGACGTGTCCATACTCGCAGTGCCTTTCTGAAAGACAGAGCGTCAACATTCTTCAAAGTTTATATCAGGAAACACTCATCTTTTCAAACAAGAAATGAAGTTTGAAATCCTTGAAGATTTGGACAAGCGCGCATCTTGCTTTGTTCTTAAGTGCGGTGTTTACATTTTTAATTTTCGATTCCATGACGCCATTAACTCCTTCCGTCCTCGTTTTCTCTGATTGCCATTCGTTCTTATTTGGTTCTTTTTGGACATCTATTTGATGGAATCTAACCTGCGCCTTAAGGAACCCGTTAGTCTTTCTCTGACTGATATCCCAGGACATGATTTGAGCATCCCTCGAGTATGCAGTCACAGTGCACTATCGCTCAACCATTTAATGTCCAAGCAAGAACAGGATCGCTGATCTGGCGGTGGTGCAAACACTTGAAAAGTGAGTAATTCTGGACACTTGAAGGCGTTTAGTCTCACTCCCTGCATGACAAGAAAAGACGGGTTTCAGTCTTTCTGACATTCTTGACCAACCCGAAAAATTACATTTTGTGATAATGCCAAAACCCAGGGTGATTTCTATCATATATTCCGTACAGGAAATTTCTAAATGTTAAAAATTGACAAAAAGGGGTTTTCTATGAGTCTTCCTTGGATTACAAAATCTAATTATGAATTGAATAGGTCCTATGTTTTACTGATTTCGAACTTTGAGCAAATTGGAAAAAAAATTATCAAAAATTTGAGCGTAGGTTTGGTGTTTTTCCAAGTGAGCGTTTGCCCCGTTTCATGAATATTCATTTTTGCCCGAGGTCGGAATGGGGAGTTTCAGTCCAACCGACTCGGATGTTCTTTTGTTTGTCTTTAGCAGCCTGGCTGCGTGTCACTGACCTCCGTCTGTTTAAACAGGTTCGTCACCATCCCTATCCGAAATCGATGCACCTGTCCAAATTCAATCAATTTCAGCAGTGCGCAGGTGCTTCGGGCCAGACCAAGACTCGAACCGGAGACGTTTCAAGTTATAGGCCCGCGTCACTGCCGTGATTTCCACAGCATTAAAAAAAGCGTTTTAGATCGGTGTAAATTCAGCCGGTAGATAGGGTCCCTTGACAATGTTGGTTGTGTGTTCGTACGGCAAATGTAGGATGGCAAGTTACTAGTGTACCTACTGACGCTAACAAATAACTGCTATTCTTTTGAGAAGTAAAATACAAACATCTTGAAAGCTTGATGATCTAGAAGATCTAGATGATCTTTTTTAGTTTCTGTCAGTCTTGGACAGGACCCTAAATAGCCGCGACTCATTATCATGATTGGCATCTGATACAGGGAGGGTTACGTTTCTGTTAATTAGTTTCATGAAGGAGTCAGAGACTGACAAGACGGCGTGCCTCCATCCTTCCCTCCTTAGCGGTGAGACCGAGTGACGCTATCGCTGTCTTTCTAGACGTGCAGCCTTCGTGATGTCCCGGCATCTCATCGGCTTGTTATTTCATTTCCTTAAAAGCAGCCAGCAATCCATGCGGCGGTCTAGAGAGGCCAATTTGGACATTTGCATTTCAACTCGCCCTGGGATTTACTCCTCTCTCTCCCCTCCCCCCCCCGCCAGGTTTTCAATCTTGACTGCTGAGTAAAATGTGGATACTTGGGCAGGGCTGTGCCGTGGGGGCAATGGTTGGCGGGAAATATGTGTGTATCTTAGACCTCTGGAAATTCAATACTCGTTGCATTTGCCTAAGTGGTCCGTTCCATGGCTCTTTGTTGGAACTCATCCCGTTTATTGTGCTGAAGGTTTGGGCCGACTCGTCATATCTAGTCCTGCGCTTTTTTTTTGATCGAATAAAACCCCATTGTTGTGCCGTGGAGTTATCAGAAACCATTAGGAAAGCTGATTGAATTATGACCGGTGTTGATTGTGTGCTTGTATTGCTCACACGGGCTTTATCATTTGTCTAACTTTTCAAGTCGGTAAGGGGCCTTTAATACTTGGATGTCATTCCTGGAGTCTTGCGATTTGGGGACAGGCTTGTCGTCAGAGACCAAGATCAGTACGTCGTTGGTGTCTGTCTTTAAGTTCATGGTGAAGATTTTTGACGGTTTCTAGGGAGCTTGGCAGGGACTGAGGGAGAGAGGAGGAGGGAGAGGGGATGAGGGAGAAGGAAGGAGGGAGAGGGAAGGAGGGAGAGGGAAGGAGAGAGAGGGGATGAGGGAGAAGGAAGGAGGAAGAGGGAAGGAGGGAGAGGGAAGTGGAGAGGGAAGGAGAGAGAGAGGAAGGAGAGAGAGAGGAAGGAGAGGGAAGGAGGGAGAGGGAAGAAGGGAGAGGGAAGGAGAGAGAGGGAAGGAGGGAGAGAGGAGGAGGGAGAGGGAAGGAGGGAGAGGGAAGGAGGAAGAGGGAAGGAGGGAGAGGGAAGGAGGGAGAGGGAAGGAGGAAGAGGGAAGGAGGGAGGGGGAAGGAGAGAGAGGGAAGGAGGGAGAGGGAAGGAGGGAGAGGGGACGAGGAAGGACATGTCAAGCAACTACAGCGCTAATGGTTTTACGGTCTCGTTTGCTTCCAGGCGGTGAAACGGGAGACCGTGAAATTCCCGCCCAAAAGAGAGATGTAGGGCAGACTGATGGGTGCGCTAACGCCGTGGAAGCGAGTCGCTAGAGGCGGGCTGGGTGGTGCGGAATGGGGGATGGGGTAGGTGGGTGGAAGAGAGGGGGAAGAGAGAGAGGGAGAGGGGGAATTTCTCGTCAGCTGTCAGCGCACAAATTGAGCGTACATCGTCCCGTCACGGGGGTACTGTTGCCGGGCCTATCCGACACTCCGGGCGCCGTTTTCAATCTTCAGGAAAACCATTCCCAGAGTGAGGCATCTTGAGAGATGGAGGGGAGGGGAGGGGAGGGGAGGGAGGGGATGGATGTGCCAGAATGGGACCATGTACTGCACGCAGGAGTGACTAATTTGGTAAGGGGAGACATCATCTTGAATCGTCAACGAGGTGTAAACGAAACCTCCTCAATTAGACCCCTGCAGATGCGTCTTAGCATAGCCCTGAGTTATAGTCTGCGGGAGACATGATATAACTGCCACTAGACTCGTCGGAGGCAAGTGAGATGGCTAATTGGGGAAGGTTCAGACACGGAGGAGAACTATCTTCAGAGAAACAAATGTAAGACGCTCCGATGATGAGGGATAAAGGCCTTTACGTGGCGGCATCACGTGACACCAATCATAGTGGAAGTGGGCAATCATACCCAACTATTAAATTCAATGAAAAACTGAAAAAAGGCGGCGGTGGGAGACAGAAGACTGGGTCCAAGTCGCTTTTTTTACAGCTGCAATATCAGAAGCGGCGCCGGGAATGACGTCACAGCCACGTGGCGGCAATAAGATATGAGAAGACTTGTCACTAGTCCTTTCCTCGTCCAAATCGAATGCCACATTTCGACGAGGGATGTGTAGGGCTGAGCGTTGAGCATGATGACGTACCAGATAATGTAAAAATAATAAACCGTTGATTGAATTTAATTCACGGTGTATTAAAACCAAGGTCGCTCTATCACAACACACGATCGGATAGCCCACTACCTGTGTTCCAATTATCCTAAGCAGTCGTTGATGAATTTGAAATTATTATTCCCTCCGATCATACTACTCCCCCAAAAATGCCACTAAAACTTTTGTTAATTCGCCAACGATTTTATTGAGCCAGGCTAAAAGCATCCTATTTATACAAGTTGCTGGACTTTGAAAAAAAAAAAACGAGGTTTGTGTCAACAGTGCATTGGAGCGAGCACTCGGAACTAAATGGCAGCGGTGGGATAGATTGTGTGTGTGCTATAATTTGATACCTAGTCAGGGACTGGGGGGGGGGGCATGGCCACCTTAGATCCTCAGGCTAGCGGGATCGGCCAACCACATTAGCCCCCCTGCCTCTAATGGAAACGTCTGCTGAGAATCAATGTTAATAAAGTGAATGATATCGATGCGCGGCGAGCCACCGCCTTATTAAGTTACGTCAGCAAATATTAATACTCAGGGAAGAAAAAAAAACGCGCCAAACTGCCGGGGTTAATTCGCACTCACGTGATAACGCTATGTATCGACTGGACTGCGTAATTATTTTAGCGCGCTGTCTACTTCGATGGCCACAACTGTTTCACGTGTGCTACGGGTGACATGGACTGTACGCCTTTTTTCTGGGTCAGTTCCTATAGTCTGAGGCCGTTTTCCAAATGAAGGCTTAGGCTCGGGCTCAAGCTTCGTCTCCGTCTGACAAAACCTGAAAATCCTGGATGCGGTTTGTCGTCGAATTTGAAGGTTTGGTGGCTTGATAGATACAGGGTAGTATTCACAAAGAAACTGGGGCCAAACGCTTATTTTTAGATGCCTATGATATTATAATGAGTAAGAGAAATATGTCCGAAGCCTAAGTCTTCATTTCGTAAACGGTCTCAGTATTCCGATACCAGTAGCCATTCTGTGTGAAGATTTCCGGCGTTCTCTCTTTAATAGCACACACGTGCGTTTGGGGTTTTTCTGAATTATATTAATTAGAGTGATTCGTCCCATCGGTGGGTCAAAGGTCACCGCAGGGCATTGGACACAGAGGCTGAGGGGGTCTCAAGGCAGTCACGTGATAGGAGTCTAACTAGCTGCGCTAGTACAAGGTCATGTCGTGACGGCAATGTCAAGCTAGGATCCCTAGGGTCTAAGAAAGTAGACGGGGTAGTTTAAGACATATCCCACATGAACTCGAGGAAGCAGGGCCATTTGGGTGTATTTTATATTTAGGCCGTTTTCGAAATGAAGGCTTAGGCTCGGGCTTAGGCTTCGGTCGTATTTCTCTTACTCGTTATAATATCACAGGCATCTAAAAACAAGCGTTTGGCCCAAGTTTCTTGGTGAATACCCTGTACCTATCAAGCCAACAAACCTTCAAATTCGGAAACAAACCACAACCTGGATTTTCAGGTTTTGTCAGACGGAGACGAAGCCTTAGTCCGAGCCTAAGCCTTCATTTCGAAAACAGGCTTAGTCCTATAAGGTTAAGAGTTTCAAATTTCAGTGTCTTGCAGAATTCAGTCAGCATTAAGCAACTGTGCTTGTTTGTCTTACAAAACAATCCTCCAAAAATTGCAAACTGTCTTTGAGAAGGGTCCAGTTACGATCGAAACATCTGGTCCTCTTTAAATTTTCTCAAATTTACTCGCGTAAATAAACAATCAGAAGTCATCGACGGTACTCGTTTGGACATTGTAATGATATCTAAAGTTGCAAAACGTTTCGATGTTGAGAAGTTGGGAACAAAAACCCAGATCATTTCAGCTGGCCATTCGTATTGCAGCATCATCTTGTTCAGGTTTCAAACTTGCGCGTTTCCAGCAGAAATCGATGACACGGCTGGCTAGTTTCAAAGAAGGCAAGCGATCGATCGCTGGCCTACCCCCCTGCACGGTCTCTACTTCCCCCCACTAGTCCTGGCAGGAGTCTCGGCAAATGAAGTCCACGATCGATAAGTCGGAATGAGATTAATTAGGAACAAACCTGGTCGTGCGAGGAGTAGTGTCGGCGGAGCACCGGTAATGTGCCGCCGTACCAGCGCCGCGTTCCACCCACTGCCTCGCCTCTCAGAATACGCTCCTGCTTTTTCGTTTTCACGGAGACGGAGAAGCAAGCCCCTAAGATCCAGTGTAACAAAAGACGGTTTGTTTGTTTCATTCTTAATGGCAACACGATATTTCTTGGTCTATGCCAACAAGAACTGTTTCATGGTTTCAATGCCGTCATGCTATACTCCGTAGATCCTACCCTGCGATCATTGGATTTCAACTCATTGCGCGGCCAATTTTCAGAAACAGGTTGAATTTCATCTTCCAACGCCAACAAAAAAAACACGAAAGAATATCGAAAGTGAGCTGATCGAATGTCCGACGGCTGCTCTTATTCTTGAACGGAATAAGTACAAATTTCAGCGCCCTCATTTTTTTCTCTCCTCCAAAACCCTCTTTTTTTATGTGTCGTGAAAAGTCGCTCGGATTGGTGACATAATTGGTGTGATGCGAACAGGTGAAATAACAAGGTGATACAATAGGCTGTGAAATGTGATTCCGTGCGGCAACGCAGGCCCATACTTAGAAGGGAGACGGGGTTCAAGTAGCTCCCTTTGGCCGAGTTTTGGCTCGAATCATACCACAAATGAATTCTAAGCGAGTTACGGATATCCTAAATCAATTGACCTTTTTTGTTGAATCAATAGACGGCATATGGCAGCACTACCAAAGTAGAAAGAACGAAAAAAAAAATCAAACATGTTTTTCTTTAAAACATAATTCTAATTACGGGCAGTATATCTTTAGTTGCACATTATGCATTTTGTTAAAAACTGGATGCTTTTTCTTCTTCATTGCTTTTATCGGTCTCCGTTATGTGGGTACTCGTCAATAAAGATGGCTTTAATTAGCGCGTCTCCAGCGCGTGGAACGCGGTATATACGGGGAGTTTTTAATAGGCTTACGTCATGCACCCCCCGTCCTTGAGAAATATCAATATGGACTGGTTTGTGAAACGTGACTCAACAACTGGCGTGACAAGCAGTCAGTCCAACCCACTCCTTGCTAAGAATCACTCCTTCAGAACAATTCCACTCCGGTTTTCCTTAATCTCCAAACTGCAATTTGTCACTATTTTCTGTATTCCACGCTCTATCGTAAAATCAATTCATTGCGCTACTCGAGGGAAATCAAATTGAATGAAGTAAGAACGTGTGACGAATTTAAAGAAGGCGTTTTAGATTTCTACCAGATATTAAACTTTCCCTGTTTCTACAATGTTAGTCCAAATTTCAATCAGAATGCAGATCTGTATGCGACAGGAACATATGTTTTGGTGTCGTTAATACGTAACGATTTTGCAAACAAAAGTGGTGACAATGTTGCGAAAACAGGAACACGTTAAAGATGAAAAAACCGAAAATGGTCGAACGGTCAATGGCTTGGCTATCGTGGCTAACCAAATCAATATCTAGAGAATGGACGAATAAATTCACCAATATGAATATCCAAAATGAGTAAATAATTTATCCGGAAGATGAATCAATTAACGAAACGGTAAAAATGGAATTAATCGATATGTTGCGGGAAAAATAAACCAAATTTTATTCCGTCCGGAACACAACCATAAATTATTCGTGGACAAGATACATATACCAAATAGTAACGACTGTGGATAAAGGACAGGATCGAGCAATGTACGAATATGTGAAGCAAACCGAGAGAATATGGAGTTGGTAAAATGTAAGGTCGTAAAATACCCAGCGGACATAGCGTAAGGGTAATGAAAGTCATTTATATTTAGGATAAGCAGTTAGGGTCGGAGAATATAGCCAGAGGGAGCGTCGTAGCGACGGTAATTAATGCAATAAAATGGCGGTCTCCTCGTAGCCTGAAACCGGAATCGTTTAGTGGACGTGTGCGATATTTGGCTGCTTGCTTTCAGCTGGTCAGGCAGCGTTAATTCCCATCCCTGCGACCTTCACAGTCCGAGGGCACAGGGAGGATTGGACCTTCATTCTTTGCCTTCAATGGAAAGGAGCAAAATGGATTTCTGAAGAATGAAAGATGACTGTGTTGGATCAGAGTAAGACGACCATCTGGGTTTTCAAAATGAATCAACCAGACCGACTTATAACTGTTAATAAATTGAATAAAATCTAACTCAAAAATAAGCTTTCATTGAGAAAATGAGAAAATTACAAGTAACATCTGGTTTAACTTTTTTCGATAATCTTCCTCCAGAAATTTATTCAAAGAAGAAATCCTGTGATGACTAATGAGTGAGTCATTAACTTAATTACCCTGATGACAATCGATGGCACGAGTGACTGCACGTCATTTAGGCGTTGAATATTCATGATCCGGAAGCCGATTGAAAATTATACTGAATTGCGACAAAACACGAACCGACGTCTAAGATAAACCCATGTGTCGGGGATGTGAGAAAGGAGTGTCGTCAGTATTTCCGGACATTTCAATCAAATCCAGACTGGTTATTGTCTTGTTTCCTCTGCCTCTCTGCCTACATGTAATATTCATGGCAACCATATGCAGGGCGTTGCGATTTCCTGGGAATAGTAGAATACAGGAACTTGTATTCACACGGCGTCAACCTCTAACCAGACACTTTTCACATCACACGTCTCCAATTCTGTTTAATGACCAGGTTTCGAACCCTTGTTTTTTTTTTATGCTCACCATAAAACAGAGAGAAAAAAATGGCATTTCCTGAAGAGCCTGTGGAGTTTTCCTGCAGACCGTGAGTGTAACAACTGGCCTCAGGAAATTACTCAGTAATCGCTTTGGTTGGCTTCTCTTCAACAACGAGAATCTTAGAAAAAAAAATCACCTTTCCAATTTGCCTTTCCATGCCTGGAGGTGGGCTGCTTGCGATTGTATAGGACGTGCAGCTTAGCGGCCGCTGTTGTAAATCACCAACCGTTTTATTTGGGGCTCTTACCGCTTTTCCCCAAACACTTGGCCTGCCAAGACAAACCCAGACGGTACTGGGCTCTTCAACTTGGCGATGGGTTTTCGATTCCCGCCCCTTTTTTTTGTCACTTTCCCATCGGGGACACCCCGACGGCTGTTGCATGAGGCAAACCCTTCTGCAGTCGCACCAGGTCGGCTGTTTCCACTCTGATGCAGTAAAACCTTAATATTTCCTGGACTAGAAATGCTTTTTTACTTTACCGCGCCGAAAAATAAAACTTACGTTAAAGGGGAATGCAATCCAAGAAATAAATTTAGCTTATCTGATTGGGTGTTGAATACAACCTACAACTACCTATGAGTTTCTCTCTTTATGAAAATCGTTCGTGAGTGACTCATAGGTAATTGAAGGTTGTTTTTAACACCCTATCAGATAAGCTAACTTTATTTCTTGGGTTGCATTCCCCTTTAAGATGGGAAGTTAAACCTTTATAAAGGCCCATTTTTAAGTGTTCGAAGATTGTCGGTACTCCTATCTTATAAAAGTTACCGCAGAAGTCGAACCAATATTATCAGTTTTCTTTTGGTGTCAAAAGAAATCCCTCCCTACTTGGCTGTACTTGAGCCGTGCTTTGTAAAGTAAAGAGACAGCTTCGGACGTGTTTTCGTTGACCGTCTTTAAGTTCGGCAAACGCCTGGAGGCGAAGACTAGACCTCGCGAACGAGTACCCGAGGTTCAAAGACAAAACTTCTAATTCCAATCAGGCTAACTGTAACCATATACGACACCGTGGGCTCCTAACACAATTTGCCGTCTCGCTTCTCAACCCTCTTCATATCGCTCCTGGATAGGTATCTCAAAACAAGGCCTAGAAGTCTGTGTGTGTGTGTGTGGTATGACTTTAAACAGCCGTAGGGTTGTGGAAACAATACACCTGTCCTGGCTTCACCTGTGCTGTGTTCTGGGTGCGCGGAGCTGCCCGTCCCAGCCCACACGGGGATTTCCGAGGCAGCTGCTGTTACACAGTTCCCCGTGTGTTTTCCCTCTCCTCGTCTATCTAATTATTATTGGGCGACCGGCGGCGAAACGAAGGCAGCGTGAAGCCAAGTCATATCGGGCCCTAGTAGCACTTTACGCCCAAAATGTCCGGTTGCTTTTCACTGACATCTAACTGAGTCATTGACACTGCTATAAATGCATGGCAACATATCCAATACACGCCCAACATGACATCATCAGTCGTTGGCTTAAAATCTCCAAATAACCAGTAACCAATGCCACACATCATAAGCGGCCCCTAAAGGCTTCGTCTGGTATAATCATGGAGGAATCAAAGCTAGAGATCGTTGTGTTTTATGCTTGGTAAATACAATTTTGTCAGATGCTAGTCGAATGATATGAACGTGAGATGCAAATTTACTCGCAATGTCTGTTCTGAAGAAGGTAGATGTTTCCTTGTGCTTGCTCTCTGACATTAGCTCAGCTACATTCATTATCATTGCTGTGTGTTTCCTGAATGGTGGAGCGATCCGTAAGGTCACCTCCGTCACTAAACACGATTTGATTTCTATTGTTGCCTGGTTGAGGCCATCGTGGCATTACCCAGGCTACACTAAAATGTTGTTTTTTTCGTCGATTCCACGATGGCCAAAAGAAATGGCTGCTTCATAATGCATTACCCATCCAAAACTGGTTACAGTATTCGTAATGCAATTAATCCTTTTGTGTAATACTCCTCCTATTGTTAAGTATCCGACTACTGAGGGGGCGTTTTGTTTTTTTATAAAACTTGGCATTTTACGGACAATAGCAGACGTTCCTCTGTCTTGTTTTGGGGGGCTTAGCATTCCATTTCTGCTCTTTGGGTTGGTACAGTCCTCTGTCATTCGCTTTTTTTTTGCTTTTTTTTTTGTCCATGCTTGGTTTATAATAGTTGAAAGGGCTTCCAGGATCCTAAATGCAAGTCAAGCGGTCACGTCGTGGTCTTACCCTAAGACAGAAATCCTCTGGAAAGAGAAACGGCCTGAATCTCTCTGACATTTCAAAACCCTTGTTAATATCATGCGTCTTCCCGACAAGAATGGAGCCCTTAATGGCGGAGATCGAGCTGCGATAGCGTTGCCTACAATTAAGTCTTGTTGCCATGCCTACTCAGTGGATTCTATTTCCAGGGCACTCTCAGTTTTGAAGTGGCTTTCCCTACAACTTATCAAGTTGAAGGTTCGGGTGAGGATAGAGTCATTTGACTGAGATACTTGACTGACGCAGTGCTCGTTTTTGTTTAGAAAGAAGGAGATCCAGTTTGACCCAAGTCCTGAGCATCGATTCAGACTAGTACGGTAGTGCTTGTCACGGCCGTTTTGCTACTAATTGTCCATTCACGCATGCGCGGGTTGACTTCCGTTCACTTAACCGTCGTCTTGGTGGCCTTTATGAAGCCGACCGTGCATTTAGATGCGCTGTCCTTTTTTGGTTGGGGTCCGGAATCCCACTGGACTTCATTAACCTCGCTTAATTAACTCCACTGAACTGGTGTTTGAATAGAAAACCATTCTCAGTGTCTGTACCGAGGGCGAACTGGACAGTTTTGGTTTTGTCTTAAACACTCATTAAGCGCCTCATTTCATTGGGCACTTTGACTGCGTCAAATTGAAAGACTGACAGTAGAACCAATGAATCTTAATCCTTTCACAGAAATATCAATTTTGATTTTCGTGAAATATATTGCCTCTTTTTACACGTTTTGCTTTAAAGGCCCAATACAACATTGGGAAGATCGGAAAACATCGTGTCCACAGATTTCCTTCTAATTTACACAGTTTGTAGATGGTCATGATAGAATCCTCATGTTGAAATCTTACGGTCTGGGATGCTGTACTTCCCTAAAAATCTTCACTCAAACATCGACAAATAGTCTATTACTCGCAAGTCATAAACTATTTCTCACACTACAGAATGGTGCAAAAACCGTGACGGTTTTTTAACCTTTTCTACTTTCTCAGATCACCATTTGAGCTCAAACCCTCACAGGATTGCTTTTTGGGGATGTTTAATGGGTTAACACAAAAACTGCATGTGGCAATATTTTGACATTTACCAATGTTGTATTGGGCCTTTAATTGGTAAATCATTTTAAGTACATTCAAGGAGAAAGGTGATCAAAGGTCGTCATAAGGTGATCAAAGTCATAAGTACAAGCTTCTACTTCTAGATTGTTTAGGCTTTTGCTGGTTGTAAAATATAACTTCGTAACTGGAAGTGAGCACATGGGTTGAGTGGTAGAACGAGAGGTCATTCCCCTCCTTTGACAATTCGGAAACATAAATTAACTTTTAATTAAGAAGGCACAAACGCGTCATTTCGAAGATGTATTTATCACCTTTAATTAGTCGTAATTTCCTAGGCAGCGGATGGACTTGGTTGAACACCTTGCAGTAAACTTCTAATTTCGATGACTAAAATCCACCCAGGCAATTTCATATGATGGAGTTTATTGTCCGCTGTCTTAAGTCTTAATTATCTGTGATCTATTGCTGGCAGTCGCTAAGATAGGTGACATAGTGTGACTGGAAATGAAATTTACTGTTAGTGTGTGGGACTTCGTCTCCCATCATGGTATAATTGATGGCCTGTGATGTAATTGATAATGCATTTGCACCGATAGACATCAGCGCAGTAACATAGCGAGGCTGAGTCACACCAATCACACTAGACTCATTAATTAAGGGAAACTCATAAGATCTTAGCCTAATTGCTTATTGGAACAATCACCCTTGCCTTGTCAACGGCTCCCCACTATCCATCATCACCACATCAATGTATTATGGAGGAATGACACACTGACTCGGACTATAATTCAAACTAAGACAAAAAAAGCAAGCTTGTGCATGATAGCCAGGCACATCGAGGTTGTTTCTAAGCTGTATGACATTTTCCCCAGTAGGTAGAGGCTAACAAGCAGGGAGTTACACTCTACCATTTGGTGATGATTGATATTTATGATGAATCGAACCGATAGGATTATATCTAATACAATCCGGCGTCCACCAACCGATGCAATAGAGATAGCCAGTGGCTCTGACGCTGCCCAACCCAAGGCGCAAATTACCCCGTCCCCCTCTCCAACTAATTCAATGCTTTCCCTCACTTGATATTCCACCGACGGAGGGGAAAAATTAGAGTCTTATTTTGGCGGGAAACTGCTCCAAGGGCTTGTGCACCTTGCAAGCCAGAGACTTTTTTCCCTTCCTAACTCAATTTGGTTCTGAACGCAATATCTACTGAGCAAACACTAGCCTATATTTCCTTTCTGGGGGGCAAGCACCAAGACCCCCTCTGTCGAATCCAGAGACGACTATGGACTCGTATTGATGACACCCTTTTTTCCGGCCTGAATTTCGCAAAACAAAACGCTCTTACAGATAAAGTCACCAAAATTGTGACCCGGCACAGCATAATGAGGAATAACCTTGCTTTTGAGATTTTGAGGTTTTCTAATGATGTGAAAGAGTATACTGTTAGCTTTCAAATGATATCAAAATATAATATCCTCTAATACTTAAAAATTTCCGAAAATAAACAAAAAGAAAATTGATTTATAATCGATTTGTGAAGATACTTTAACTTCAGGCGTTGTTTAATCAAAAAGTGTTTTGGAGGGTAATCCTCATGTCGTTGTGCCGGGTCACAAATGATGAACAGGTGGAAAGAGAGAGATTTAAAACCATAAGACAGCGACTCTCTAGAACAACCACGTTTTAAGAATTTGAATAAAACACTGGATAGAATAATGCTTATTTGATTATGAAATAATATTTCAAACAGTTTCAGATTTTGTATAAATGAGATGATTTGATCATAAATTAGGCGGGCCTGATGTTTCGATCCTAGCAGGATCCTAGCATGACCTTTCTGCCTTTGAGAAAGGTCATGCTATCGAATAGAAACGTCAGGCCCTCCTAATTTTTGATATTCGAATTATGGTAATTTTAGTCAGTAGAGTAGTTTGCATATTTCCGAGATGATTTTTATTTATTATGAGTACAACATTTCGACGCTCAGTGAAAAAAATATGGACAGATGTCAATGAAAATCGCAATTAGCTATAGACACCTTTCAGCGTTCAGTATACTGTCTCGGTAGCTGTGCAATTTGCCAGCATATAGGATACTCGTCATGTAAAAACACTTCACAGAAAGCACTCTGGATGTAGTCCAGCAATTCGTTTCAGAGGCAGTAAAAACAAGCTGAATTAAGCCGGACTAACCGGCCGCCTAACAAAGCCAGTTGGAACAGTGTGTAGCTGGTTTTACAGGTGACACTACAGGCCCGTTTAGTTTGTTTTATCAAGTCTCAATAGCTACTTCGGTGACCTGCTTTCTGTATAAAGTATCCTGGTGTACTGTGGAGCATAATGCCGCATAATTCTGTTCCATTTTCATTTCTGATGAGGAATTATTCGTGCTTTAATAAGCAGTGACGCTTCATTGACCTGTCTGCACGCCCACCTGTCTTGATGGGCCTTGCTATTTTTAACCCTCCGTTTCCTTGTGGTATTTACCTCTCTCTCTCCCGTCATGTCTCTCTCTCCCTCTCTCTCTAGGCATCAGCAATTGGATATTTTGCATGCACGAATTGAGTAAAGTTCAAATGGGGTTTTGGATCAGAAGGGCGCCCCCTTAATCTCGGTCGGATTTCGGATGGGATTTTTTTTCGTCTCTCCGAACGGGGAGAACTTTAAAAACCAGCAAGATTTTTAATCCCGAATCTTTCTCCCTTCTGTGTCGTTCTGCAGGTGCAAAATATCCATTGCCTGATGCCGAGCACGAGATTTGTGTAGGCCAATTGTGAGAGTACGTGTGCCTTCTCCGCATTCGTACCCTTACGAGACTTTAGAGCTGTATTTTTCAGACTTGATTCGAGTCTAGCATGCCTGAGAGCATCTCGTCTGTACCGGCTGCAGACGCCCGTCACGAAGATCGCAAAGTGGCAACTCGGGAATTTTACTCTTGACTTGAGATGCAGCAGCGTGCGTGATTGAATTTATCCCGAGTGGAGCTCACTGGATCATACCGAGTCATCAACCCATAGCTTGACCGCCCACCCACCCCTCAGGAAGAAGCAGAGGACAGACAAAGAGACTGACAGAAAATGGAGTCGGCCGAAGCAGCTAAGGAGAAGATGGAGAACGCCAAGGTGGCCGTGTCTGAGTTTATCGGGACGGCTAAGTCGCGAATCACGAACCCCGTCATCCAGCGACGCTTCATCCTGGTCATCGTCTGCGTAGCGTTGCTTCTGGATAACATGCTGTACATGGTCATCGTCCCCATCATCCCGGACTATCTGAGGTCCATCGATGCTTGGGACGTCATCATCGCAACGGCCGAGCCAGGTCTTGATAACATCACAAACCACACGACCAACACCACCGTAGAGCCCAACATCATCTACGAGAACGAGGACATCTACATCGGGTTTCTCTTCGCCTCGAAGGCCATCGTGCAGCTCCTGATCAACCCCTTCTCTGGGACAATGATCGACAAGATTGGTTACGATATACCCATGGTCTTCGGCCTGAGCGTTCTCTTCGTGGCCACCACCATCTTCGCGGTGGGGAGCTCTTACGGCGTCCTGTTCTTTGCTAGGAGTATGCAGGGCGTCGGTTCTGCTTTCGCCGATACTTCGGGCTTGGCTATGATCGCCGACCGGTTCAGTCACGAAAGCGAGCGCACGCGAGCTCTGGGCATCGCCCTGGCTTTTATATCCTTCGGCTGCCTGGTGGCGCCCCCATTCGGCGGGATCCTGTACGAGTTCGTAGGCAAGAAGATGCCCTTCGTGACCCTTGCCCTGATCGCTGTGTGCGATGGATTCTTGCTTCTTTTCGTCATCAAACCGTACAGCGAGCGCCGGTGGCAGATGCCACAAGGTACCCCTATCTACAAGCTGATCGTCGACCCGTACATCGCCGTGGCCGCTGGTGCCCTGTCCATGTCCAACGTGTCCCTGGCGTTCCTGGAGCCTACCATAGCCATCTGGATGGAGGATACCATGTCCGCCGTCAGCTGGCAGACGGGGATCATCTGGTTACCAGCTTTCGTCCCTCACGTCATAGGCGTCGTCATGACTGTCAAGTTCGCCTCTCGGTACCCTCATTACCAATGGCTGTACGCTGCTGTAGGACTCCTGGTCATTGGCATATGTACCTTCATCGTGCCAGTCTGTCAGACCTTCGGTGCTCTGATGATCCCTCTGTGCGGTATCTGCTACGGCGTGGCTCTGGTAGATACCTCTCTCCTACCAACCTTAGGCTTCTTGGTCGATGTCAGGCACGTCCCCGTCTACGGCAGCGTCTACGCCATCGCTGACATCTCCTACTGCCTAGCCTACGCCATCGGCCCCATCCTAGCCGGACAGATCGTTCAGAATCTAGGCTTCACCAACCTCAATGTCATCATTGGCATGATGAACATTGCCTACGCACCTGTCCTCATCATACTCCGTAAGGTGTATGACCTGAAACCAATGCAGTTTGAGGACACCGTCCTTCTAACCGACGAGCCGGCTACTGGTCTCTACGATACCATCAAAGCGGAGACGAAACGAGAGGCTAAGGAAGGTGATCGTTACTACGTCAACCACAACGCCTTCAGGATGCACAAGGTGAACGGGAATATCCCCAATGGTACCGTGGTGGACAGTGACGATGCTAGCTCCACCGATGGAAGGAACTATGGCATGGGGGTAGGAATGACGAGCGGCGCCACGCCCCTCGCAAGGGCTGATGATACTATCAGGCGAGTAGCGGCTCAACAACACGGCTACGGGTCCCTATCCGAACAAGAAGACTAACACACACCTACAGCCCGTACTAGACCTTATGCAAATGACGTCACTTTGAAAGGGCGCCCTCAAGAGGTCATTTGGGCAATACTGCGCGTTTTTCACTGATGGCGTCACGATGACGTAAGCGCGTAAGGTCCATGCCCTCCCTTACGTCATACTCGGTAGTCCGGAAGTAGGTTTGGTTCTCAAGATGTAGAATAAGTTAGATATAAGACATATTGGTTATTCACAAAAAAGCTGCAAGGTGTATTGTGAAATAGTAGGCGATACTAGAACAAGAAAACAAGTACTAAAATATGTATGGATATAAAAAAAACTCATCTTCTTTGGGAGAGAGTGGTGTATTGTTTTTGTATGACCTATTCTTTCGTTTCTTTCATTCGTTCCTTTGAGGAGAGAGTTAATTAGTTTTGGAGTGTAGAGGTTCGGCGCAACCTTCAATGTATAGATCCATGCCCCCGTCATGTACGCAAAAAAAAAACCATGTCACGTGACACCCTTCCTCGTTCCTCAGGCTCGCTCCTCCATCTTCGACTTCCATTCCTTCCTTTTTATTGGAAACACCTGAGCGTCCTTGCATCCTCCATGCCTCTCTACCGTTGCCATGGCAATATCTTAATCAGAGAAAGGGCACGCCGGTTGTTTATTTACCTGATAGAAAAGAGAGAGAGAGAGAAAGAAGAAGAAGAAAAAGAGAGGAAATGCGGGATCCGGTTCAAGAAAGAAGATTACCCTAAACCGTCTTCCAGGCATTAATATTGTCCCTTTGTTCTCCCGAAATCTGCCACAGACTATGGAGCCCACAATGGGTAGAAGTAATCCCACATGTAAGACCAGGTCCCAGCGACCATCTTCCTTTCAAATTAAGCCTCTCAAGGTTCCCTATAGTATCCATTTTATTAAGATGGCGCCCTTCGTGTTCTTCAAAAACACTCAATGAGCTGATTCTCGAATCCATGCAGCCACATCCAGTGTCTTCACCCGTTGTTGATGACTATGTTTTACATTGTTAATGGTTAAGAGAACAATTTATTTAAATGTTTCGTCGATATTAAATTGTGATGCAGAAACTTACAAAAGAAAAGAGTAATTGGTGTACTTCGGCTGGGTCTGCTATGCGGATTAACCCATATTTCAACAGAGCAATAATACAAAATGTAGAAGATATTTTTTGTATCAAATTTATAGTTGTATTTGTTTATTTAGCTTCTCCCTGCAGCTATAGAAAAATAAGATGAACAGAAAACCCTTCTTGATCATTTTGTGCAGATCCACAACAATGTCAGGTGTCAAAGGTCAGGTCAGGGGTCAGTAACTCTGACCTTTGTCTTTCCGTGTGCATCTGGCGTAACCGTCTGTGTGACCTCCCCTAAACTGTTTTCGAATATTTCCAATTATATTCTTGCCTATACTGACTAACGCCTGTATAATATGCGGCCTGATATTCATTGCATTGTTGATTTCGAAAGTGGACTTAACTAAGAAAAAAAATATTGTGTTCGGTGTTGACGTCGTTAAAACAAATCTGATTAGAATCAAACTTCCAAAGGCCAACGGATGGTGTAGATTTCATGATTTTTTGGTGAGAATACAAATAGCCATTATGACTGATTTTCGGCCACCGATATTTCTAGTTTGTTTACGTTTATTTTGTTTATTTTGTGAGAAATTAGATAAGCCCCATCTGTTTGTTTATATTCTGATTGGAACGTGTGTGATACCAGAGATAGATATAATCATTTTATGAAGAGTCTATGAAAAAGAAGAGAGTTATGTCATTGTATATGGACAGAGAAAGTCAATACGGAGTGCGCAACTGGAAGTCGATATTGAATCATGTGTTCAGGAATGTCTATGCTTAGTTTGGTAAGGTTGTTTTTCCCACTGGTAGATCCGAATACCCAAAAAGCAAAACTCCGACCAAGACCCTTGGAATATAAACGGAGAATAATCTAATTTTGTGTGTCAGAACGGTAGACGCGTTGTGACGATGTCTATCTGAAATCGACATCAAACAGAGAGGCAAGGTTATTTTTAAATAACGAGAAATATAACGACATCGATCTATTGACTGCCTGGATTGCAAGGACACTTGTGTTTTATAAAATGTTGAGGCAATGAGTTTGATCGTTCCAATTCCCACGACTATACAATAAAGTCCCCCTTCCATAATGTTACCTCCCGGGATAGTGCAATACAACACGTCATTGGCCGGCCATCGCCACCGACATGTAGGACAGCTACAATGTGAAGGCTCATGGATATGTCAGTGTATCCAATGGTGTCCTGTGCAATCCACTACACCACTTCCGGTCTATTCACGTGACCATCAATGACTATGAATGCTCATGAATATTCATGATCGATCCAGACTGACCAGAAAAAAACCACCAGCAAACTGCAATGCTTTTTCGTCTCAAAAAGGAAAGAAAAAAAATCCCAGATTTCAATGAAGAGATACAAAATTTGAAAAGACCTCTTATTGGTAATTTGCATAATTCTTCAGTAAAATCCCATCTTATTTGCTTTATTATGCTGATGATTTTGAAGTGATGTATTGTTATAGTAACTACCAAAGGCAATAAAGATAACCCATATAATGAAATAGAAAGCAAAGATCTCAAATTGAAGATATCCAGATGGCCCTGGTGGTTGGACCGATTCTCATTTTTTTTTGTGAGTGGAAACAAAAGAGAAATATCTAATAAATCTTCAAAAGTATGAATGCGATGTAAAAAATGTCTGCTATTCTGTAAAATAATTCCTTCTTGTCAATTGTTCTATTTAATTTTGTAAAATATATGGTTTTTAAAAGAAATTCATAGAAAGTATACATTTTTTATCAATAACAAGCCCGTCTTCTCATGACGGTAGATATTCTTCCGCAGCCACATCTAGGTCAAGCCATGATACTAACGGAACAAAACCACACAGAAGAACCATACGGTAACTATGGGTTCCCCGGAGCAACCATGCATTTGTCCCATAGTGTAACAACAATCACACCCAATTGTTTATTCAGGCCATTTTTGAAATCCAGGATCGTCATATCACTCGCGGGATATTCTTGGTAATATCCAGGTTGAGAGGGAGGGAGAGTGTCTAGAGGGACGACAGGAAGGGCCAGGAAGATAAAGAAAAAAAAAACCTCAAAGCGTGTCAGAAACATTCATGACATTCATTCTGGAAGGTTGCTGGGCTGAATATTAAGTGTTGACAAGGATTGAAGTGCCTCTTGAATCCCCTTCTACCTTTCTCCACCTTGGTCTGTGAGCGAAGTGAACTCTGCTTTGCCTTCGTCTGGGTGAGCCGTAGTCCCATATACTGGAGACAGTGCTGATGGAGACGATCTTAAAGGGACGCACACTTTTTGTTGACTTCCAACAAAGTTAGAGTGCTTTCTCAAAGCACCACTATTAAAATGCATGACACCTTTTATCGTGAAGAAAGGTCCTGCTCCGATGGCAACGTCGGGATCTGGAACCCTTTAATTTACGATTTGATAAAAAAAGCCAGGAATACTGGACTGGATCGGGACTTGAGCCCGAGACCTTTGGTTCAATGTACCAGCGCTCTCACCACCTGAGCTATACTTCATGTCATTCTAGAAAGCTATTAATTTGAGGGAGATTATCAAATAATGCTCGCTGATTTGTTCATCGTCTCGCCTCGACTCTGGTTTATGTAATGTTTTTTCAGCAGTATCCTGACGACGGGTAGAGTATACACACTGCCCGAAACGTTGAGTTACCGGCTCTTTTCAGAGCCGTACTCCTCGTAAGATATGATATACATGGTGTCACAGCAAACCTACTTCGTATTTCCACCATGCAAACCTTCGAATCTTATCATACTCCTTCTCTTAAGAGATGATGTACATGGTGTCAGCGCAAACCTCCTACTTGGTATTTCCACCTTGCAAATCTTCAGATCGATCCATTGTTAATGGATTCATTGCAAAATTGCCGATCCAACAATCTTCCCCGTTGGAACCGATTCGAGACGCAATGATTCGCCTTTCCACAGCGCAACCCTAGTTTGCCTCAAGCCTAGAAACACCAGTCCCCTTTCAAGCATCCAGTTTTGAAAATCGTTGGATACTCGACATTCGTTGTCCGTCCTATTTACCGTCCTATTTGACATCAATAAATCAACGTGTAAAAAAAAGAAGATATGAAACCACGTGTGTTTCGCCGGGACTGTAATGGGAGAGAAACGGCGTTGGCCGACGGCGTAATGGGTACAGTAGTCAGTGCGACACGGAATGCGATGAGAATTGCAAATAATATGTATCGTTGGCTCAGCTTCTTGTTAAGGTATGAGTTTTCGGGAAAGGGTGGGGAGAAACTGCATCCCTGTCCCAGCCAGTACAAAGGCCCTTAAATATCCTTCTGGATTTTTAAAATCTGAAAGAAAATGTGGCCATTAGAATTGGACATTATAGAAAAGAAAGAGAATATGGTAAGCTTTGAAGCCCTGCGTAGGTGATACAAAGGTAGAAGCTTTCCTCGCGAATTCGAAGAAATTGAAATGAAATCCTTATCAAGGTAGCTTCAAGGACTGGTCTGAATGCATCTAATAGAAGCTACAACTCGATTGGTAATAATGGGCTTTTACTGGGAAATGTAAATGAAGAGAAATTATGAGGTTGGTTTTTTGGTTTATTCATGGTGAGTAGAGGGACGAACCAGCTTCTATCCGACTAGCAGCAAGCTGTATGTGTTTTCATTTCTTACTTTGAAAACATTATCATGAAAAGGAGGAGGAATCACTCCAATAATCGTCTCTGCACGCATGCGCAGTTTCGAGCACCCTCCTGATAACTGACGGATCTTGTAAGACAGGGCTAGTCTCTTTTCAAGCACGAATTTGCACCGCCACAGCCAAAACACCCAGGCTGCAGTGTTCGATGACAAATATAACGCCTCCTGGAGAAACGGCCGCAGCGAATATCGATACCGATCGCGATCGAATAATTCCCTTGCGCCACTCACAGGCACGCCCTTCGCTGCCCTAATGGTCGGCCAGCTTGCAACGCGTGCGTCCCAACCAATAAACTATCGACAGAATCGATACTGAAATGCACTGCACGCTATAATATTGAGACTAGTTATTGTACAGCCCCTACGGGAAGGGAGTTTTCAAGTCATTTTTTATTTATTTTTTCAGATGCTTGCTGGAAGCTTGCCAAGGTTTGGTAGTCATGTAATGTAAGGGTTTCTTAGAGAGCGCACGTGCCTGACCATTCGTTGCTGAGGTCGTCCCTCGCCTGCACAAAATGTACAGGCGTTTTAAAAACCCTTGTTGGCACTAGTTCATTTCATCAAGGGCGGGACTCGACGAGAAATTGACTGACAGGCAAACCCACGAATTGACTTCAACTGGCAAAGTGGCGAAAGAGGATTCATCGATCCAGGCTCCAACCTTTTAAAGGAACACGGTCCAAAACGAAAGGAAGAAAGATTTGACCTCCGTTCTCTTTTTTCCCCTCTTCCCAGGCATCTTCCGTTCACGTGTCTTACGCTCTCATTTAGCATGTCGTATTGGTTGCTCGCTACGTGAGGTTCTCCTCAATTGAACGGGACACTTTGCGTCTAGGTTTAAGCTTGTTCCGATGTCGACACAAGTGGATTTACTCTCCCCCAGGAACTTCGCTTGAGATGTGCTTGGATCGGTGTGTTCCCTGTCCGAAGCGGTGTGCTAGGGAGAGAGGCGAGGAGACAGGGAGGCAGGGAGAGGGGAGGAAGGGAGGGAGAGAGGGGAGGGGAGGGAGAGGGAAGGACAGACGGAATAGGAAGAGAGGAGGAAGAAAGGGAGACTGAAAGAGATGGGGAAAGGGGGAATGAGGGGGGAAGGCAGGGAGGGAAGGAGGGAGAGGGGAGGGGAAGGGTGGGATAGGGAAGGACAAAAGAGATTGAAATGGAGGGAGGAGACATGGAGACAGAGAGGGATAGAGAAGGAGACAGTGAGGGGCATGTAGGGAGGGAGGGATAGTGGGAGGGAGAGGGGAAAGGTAGGAGATATATATATGGATGAAGGAGACACGGAGACATAGAGGGATGGGAAATGAGAGGGGATGAGAAAGGAAGGTAGGGAGGGTGAAGGAGGGCTATGAGAGGGTAAGGGAGGGAGAGGGGAACGACAAAAGGCATATAAAAGGGAGGAGGGAGGCAGATACACTGAAGGGAGGGAGGGAGGGGGGATGGAGAAAGGGTGAGAATGAGGAATGGAGGCAGGGAGGGAGTGAGAGAGAGGGATGGGGAAAGGGATAGAATGAGGAAGGGAGGCAGGGAGTGAGGGATAGGGGAGGGCAGATGGAGAGAGGCAGGGAGAGGGGAAGAACAGAAGGGATAGGAAGGGAGGAGGGATGCAGGGAGACAGAGAGGGTTTGGAGAAAGAGGGGGCGAGGCAGAGAGGAAGGGAAGAAGGAGGAATGAGGGAGGCTGACAGGGAGGGAGAGGGGAAAGGCCGGGAGGGAAGTATAGAGTCAGGACAAAGGCAAAGAACGAGTCAGGCAAGCAGACAGTCAGAAAGAAAGTGAAATGGACAGACAGACAGTCATCCACTCCTCAAACTCGGACACAGTTACATTTTCCAGGTCAGTTTCGGTCTGACATTACCCTGCCCTGCCCCACAGTGTCGTCAACCCTGGGGTTAAACCCTCCCGTTCATCGCAAATGTAATTAAGGGAAACTCTAAAAGGAGAAACCGAGTAAGAGGAGCCCGTCACTCAGTAAGGACATTACAGAATTCATCGCACGCTTCTATCTCAGCCCGACTGTGTAACGTCTCAGTCCCGATGCACTGCTTTTTAAAACTAAGACTGTTCAATGTTGACATTCGATGTTAACTTCATAACGCGTTGTTTGCCATTCAAGTGGAGTTTCTCCGTCCGTTTGTGTCTTCGTTTGTGGCTTGCCATTCGCCGAAATGCCCGGAAGGGCACCATTTTATCTGACTGCGCAGATACACAGGATGAAAGTGCATGGGAAGGTCGTCGGCATTAGCTATCAGAGCAACATTTCGACCCGTCCCAAGTTTCAAGTGCAAATGATAAATGTCCCTTCTCAAACACGGCTGGCGATGTAAGATATCTAGAGTGCTCGTGGATGGTGTGAGTGCTTATACATGGCAGGGAATATATGAGCGAGGCTGCTACCTATGGAGAGGGGACTTAGGCATAAGTGCAACAGGAAGGTGTTGAAGGAAGATGGATTTGTAGCGGCACCCCAATTCGGTATATCTTGTTTCTATCGGCGCTCCATACCCACACTTCAGGCGGCAAAGTTCACGGTTTGCAAAAGCGGTTTGCTCAGCAAAAACCAGTGAGCCAACACAATGCATATTATGAGTTTACAATAGTTCTGTATCCTTCATCGTTTAGCCACCATTATCTAGCACTTACTTCTTTGGAGTTTTTTTTTAAGTCAGAGTAATCTGTACTCTCACAATGTATCAAAAACTGACTGCCTTCCTTGCTCGTCGTGTATGTTTTGAGATCGTCACTTCGTCGTACTTTTTATGTCTTCAAATGTTCGTGTGTCTTGATGTTCATCTGATCTTCCTCGTCTTCGTTGGAAGGTTGTGAACCGTATAGGCCTATTCTCCCGGACAATTATTTTGAGCCAAGATGGTTTCAGTGGCAACCCTTGCAGGGCGGAGTACTATGCTCACCAACGAACCTAGCCACGGACTGAAACCAAGTCACTCTCACGATCATTATTGGTGACTCAATCCAACTGACTCTTCCTCATCGCGGAGATGCTGTTCACCGTTCAGTGTATAGATTGCATTGTACATACGTTCTGGGCATGGGAGGAGATGTTGCCTCTAGTGTAGTGACCCAACTCTCGGTAAATATACCAGGACTGGTTAAGGCATTGAGTAATGGAGTATGGCACGGGGACGTCTTGTAATAGACGACTGTTATCTTCTGATCGCACTCTGGCAAAGTAGACCCGACCTCTCTCGCGGACATGCTCTCTTTCTTGATTTCTAAGGGAAGACAGACAGACAGACAGACACAGAGAGGAAAGGATCGAGAGAGACAAACAGAAAATTGACAAAGAGGAAGAGAGAGACAGGCGGGAAAATACAGACAGATAGACAGGGAGAAAGGGGTGAGAGACAGAGGGACAGAGAGACAGAGAGACAGAGAGACAGAGAGACAGACAGACAGAGAGACAGAGAGACAGCGAGACAGAGAAACAGCGAGACATGGAGAGGGAGGGGAGCGAGAGGAGACTGGTGAAAATGAGGGGGGAGAGACAGACAGAGAGAGACAGAGAGACAGAGAGACATGGAGAGGGAGGGGAGCGAGGTAGGAACCAGGGAGAGAGAGACAGAAAGAGAGAGGGGTGCGGGTGGAGAAGACGGAAATGGAGTGAGAAACATTAACCAGAGAGATAAAGGCAGGGGAGATGGAGAGGCAGGAGAGGCAGAGAGAGAACATAAGAGAGGGTGAGAGATAGCGAGGAGAGGTGAGAGAGATAGAGAGGGAAGGAGATACATACCAAGGTAGAGAGTAAAAGAGACAAGGAGTATGACACGGAGTATGACAGGGAGAGGGAGAGAGAGGGGAAAAAACCTCGCTGCCATGCACATTTGCTTGATTTCCTTGAAAGGTGCGCAGTCATGCCATTCTTGAATTTGATGAACCGCTGGCCGCCTGACTAAGAGGTGATGGGACATGGCACGAGGTCCCAGCCTAGCAGTGCAGTGCACATGGATGCAGAGTGGGTCTCAAATTGTCAGACGAGGTGCCATCGGTCCAGTTTGCAAGACAGTGACCCGAACTCGACAGAGTTGAGGTTGCTCTCTTTTGGGCTGGGTATAGGAGGCAGTCGGTCATAGCCCTGGACGTCCCTCCGTTATCTCCTTGCATCATGCCGACAAGGCACCCGCACAGACTCCAGCCCCTTCTATCCGTATCATTGTGTGATGCCAAATCCATAGGCCAACGGGTTGCATGTCAAACTGTCATACATCATATACGCTATTGTATAATAACCTTAACTCTAATAATCCCAACTCACTCTCAAACTGTCGAAACAAAGAGTAACCGTTCTAGAACCTTGAAACTCATTAGTACTTGCCTTGCCAATTATTTTATTAAAGACATAAGACATAAGTTTCTCATTAATAATCATTAATAATAATCTCATTAATAAATCAGAGTAATATACAAAAATGTTGCAAACTGCTTACTGACTAATATTGACAAAATGAAAATATCAAAAATAAGGAGCACCTGACTTTTCTACCCTAGCAGGACCTTTTGCTCAAAGGCGAAATATTAGTATTAATCGATTAATTAGGCCTATTCAATTCGTAAAGATATCGGCAACGGGTTATTAATTGCTGGACCCAATCGGTAATGAAGCCAACGTGGTCGTAGTGAATGGTACGAGAAGATGATGTTTTCGGGGAAAGGAAAGTAAAAAAAAGACATGAGCACAAAATCGAAGAGATTCATTGAAGTAATGGCAACCTTTTCATGAACACTGAAAGGGCAAAGAGATGAGGAATTACTGACAGGTGCCCCTCCCATTCCCCTCTATTCCTCCTTGTCCCTTCCGTTGAGTAATTACTTAGAAGATTTCCAATTTGGAGAATGGTTAGGAGGAAGCGAGCCCAAATTCATCAACCTTACACTTCCCAATCCCTCCCTCCCTGTCTCCCTGCCTCCCCTCCCATACCTGCCTGACTGCCTGCCTGTCTGCCTGCCTGCCTGCCTCCCTCCCTGCCTCCCTCCCTGCCTCCCTCCCTGCCTCCCTCCCTGCCTGCCTCCCTGCCTGCCTGCCTCCCTGCCTGCCTCCCTGCCTCCCTGCCTCCCTTCCTGCCTGCCTCCCTCCCTCCCTCTCCCCCTCCCTCCCTCCCTCCCTTCCTCCCTCCCTCCCTCCCTCCCCTGCCCTCCCTCCCTCCCTCCCTCTCTCCCTCCCCATCCCCTCTCCCCCTCCCCCATCCCTCCCTCCCTCTCTCCCTCCCTCCCTCCCTCCCCATCCCTGCCTCCCTGCCTCCCTCCCTGCCTCCCTGCCTCCCTGCCTCCCTGCCTCCCTGCCTCCCTGCCTCCCTGCCTCCCTCTCTCCACCCATCCCACCAATCCGTCTTGTTTTACTTGCACAACAGAAAATAGGTTAACAAATATTGAACCACGCCGTTTTATAGCGCTGGGCAGCGTTGCCTGTCAAACCAAGCCTCATGATCGATTGTCGAAACAACCGCCATTAATCTTGAGGGCGCCCTCCAGGATTCTGACCGTTTTACCACTCTAAGTAGACGTCCTTTCGTCTCGTCTTCTTCGGAGGCCACGATTTGATTTTCAGATCGAGTGAAAATGAGAAAAATCGCCTGAAATCCCCCTGTAAGGGAAACTGTCACATTAGCGATTACCGAGCGAGGCGGGAATCAATCTTTACACACGGAGTAATAAGCGGACTCCCTTTTGAGACGGAACCAGACTAAACACGACGGTTCGAAGAGTAATCACGATGATTGTAGCAAAGAGATAAGATGGATTTAAGACAATCTAACGGAAATGACTACGACACAGTTGTCATGACAACAGTGTCTATATTCAATTAAATCTATCGGTACTTGTTCGGGAGTTGTCAATTTTATACTTTATTTCTGAGCAAAAGTATCTGGTTGGCTCATAACGTCCGCACTTATCTATTGTTGATGCAAACATCCCATTAAGAATTCTAATCGCATACTTCCTGCCGTCATTTTATTTCCGACTGATTTTTGGAATTTCTAAGGCTTCAGTCAATAGTGAATTATGTCCAAAAGCACTCTGATACAAACACACCTCATGCGATTGACGTGTAGTCTCGGCGAACATGCTGACAGGAACTTCAAGAAAACGTTGTCAGCCTTTGGTCTGTCTTGGGGTATGTTCACACGAGCTGCTAACTTCACTGCTAAAAAGAAAATCACTTCAGCTCGATTTCAGCTGAACTTCACGGAGCGTTCACACGAAATGTTCATGTGATCACCAATGTTCACCAACTGCATGCAGTTATAATATGTGCGAAGGTCACAACAAATGCACCTCCGTCCCCACTACTTCCTGCAAGGGCGCGCGCTTTTACAGTTTTCCCGCCATTACAGTGGAGTGTTAGTTTACGGTCGGTTCGAATTCCAATCATGGCTGTTAACAACTTTATAATGTTATGTTCATTCTCAGAAGACGAGTTTATGAGAACAGATAGAACAAACGAACCTCACGACAGCGAAAATGACAGTAAATTGATAGAATAATTTATTGTTACCGTAGCTTAAAATATCTATGTCAGGTCAGTTGAGTCCACACGGCGTTCCACGGCCGCTTATCGCTGCTAAAGTATCACATTTCACTGGTGTAAGTCCCTTAACAGCACGAATCTTTGCTGTCAACATTGCTGCTAACTTTGGAGCTAACTTTACTGCTACGTAGCAGTGAAGTTAGCGGCGAAGTTAGTTATACCAAGGACGTATCCTCGGCTGTACTCGTGTAAACGTACCCTCGGTGTGCTACACACGTGGCCAATCTCCGATGTCATACGAGAACACACGAGGGAAGCATATCAGCCTTCATCTACCAAACTCTGGGTTGTTTTACTACTTTTTTTCCCCCAACGGTTTCTCCGGAGTCTTTTCTCATCTTGGTCCAGCCTCTTTTGGGTCGATATGTCGGACTCATTCTGCCTCTCTCCGACCCCAAGTTAGAAACCTCGTTTCGCCCCCTCGCCCCCTCGACGGAGAGTCGGTGCTAGTTAAAAGTACACGACCCGCGTCTCCTACGCACGGCGGTCATTAGCAGCGAGATGCTAGTCTCCTCCTCGTGCCATCCTATCCGGGCACTCTTCCCCCGGAAGGCAACATCTCTGCGGCATCCGTTTACCGCTCTCTGGCGCCTCGGTATGACCGGACGAGGAGCGGGTGGGAGGAGGAGGAGGCAGGGCAAGACGATCCAGACAAAGCCGTGTGTTTTTGTAAGAGTAATGTCACGCGACTGACCGCACAGCCTAGCCCAGCCCAGCCTGGGCAATACACAATTAGCTACTTGAAACTAGCCGCATCCACCATCCTCGTTAGTGGGCTCCTTGGGAATGTGATCAGAGAGGACTGTGTTACTAGCCTTGCATGGATAAACCCCACACGGACCTACCCGACAGGATGAAATCAAGTGTACTTCAGTAGGTGGATTATGCATGGCATTAGCCAACAAACAACAAACAACAAATGACAAACGACAAACGACAAACGACAAACGACAAACGGCCAGCGACAAACGACAAACGACAAACAACAAACGACAAACGACAAACAAAACAATCAAACGACAAACAAAAACATCAAACAACAAAAGACAAACGACAAACGACAAACGACACACGACAAACGACAAACAACAAACAACAAACAAAATGTAATGACTAAATTACTGGTTTTGATAAATTTGCTCCAATATCTCGCTACAAACCAGGTTTTCCATGCTTTTTTACCTTGTTCTTGTCACGGGATTACGGGTATAGTAAGAATAGATTGGAATAGAAACCAGCTCTCATTGATTGTAATTAATGGCGACCTTTGCTTTGTCTTTGTTGAAGGCCACGGGACCACCCATTGAGAGGAGTCCTGTCACTGGTACCCTGCCCACATGTGCACACTGGTACCCGCCAGCCGCAGCCGACCCATGCCTGTCTCCAACGGGGTGAGCGCCGGGAACCAGCGGGAGGCACAGAAAGCACCCTCGGCGTACATGAACCACGTGGCCACGGACAGATTCGTGGCGAACGGTGACGTCATCGACGATGACATCCACAACCCAATTCAGCTGGTAAGCAGCCAATTCGATCTCCATATCCACAATCTATAGAAGGACTGACGCTTCGATCTTAGACGGACGTTTGTCAGAGACCTTCTGACTTTGAAAAACGGTTCTAGACTTTGAAAGGCCATATGCAACATTGGTAAAAGTCAAAAGATTGCCAAAGTTTGTGTGTTAATACCATTAAACATTTAAAAAAAAGCAATACTGCGAAGGTTTTAGCTCTAATGGTAAACTAAGAAAATATAAAAATTGCAAAAAACCGTCACGGTTTTTGCACCGTTCTGTAGTGTAAGAAATATTTTAATACTAGCAAGTAATAAACTATTTGTCGATGTTTGAGTGAAGATTTCTCGAGAAGTACAGCATCCCAGACCGTAAGATTTTAACATGAGGATTCTATCATGACCATCTACAAACTGTGTAAATTAGAATGAAATTTGTGGACATCGATGTTTTCCGATCTTCCCAATGTTGTATTGGGCCTTTACTAATAGGCCTACTGGGATCGAAACGTCAGACCGTCTGAAACATAATTCAGATTTGCAGTGAGCAGTTGATAGTATTCGTGGATTGCTTCCAGTTTTGATTAGATAAATCTTAATTAGATAAAATCTTAATGATATTGACGAAATGGCATCTGACTGACGCCACTTTCTTTACTTGCCTTCTTGACGATCTAGGTCCGAATCCCGCCGTCTTCGATGCGTCAATGTAGTGAAATATGTTGTCTTAATCACATATCAATCCGGACTAAAAGAATTGAAAAGCAATTTCCAATCTTTACCCTATTTTGAATAAGAACGATTTTTCCAAGAGAAAGGTTTCACAGTTTTTAGTCTTTTAGTCTTTTTAGTCTTTTACTCAACCTTTTTAGCTATTTTGATGGAAAGTGTCCACAAAGTAGGCCTATAGTATCTGAAACAGAAGACGATTGACTGCACAGAGGATAGTGACCCCGTGCAAGCGGTTTGAGTCTAGAGAGAATTACACGCATCTTAGACGATTGCTGTTTTGTTGTTTCAGTCCCTACGACGTCTGGGGAGATCGCATCGCTTAAGCGCCCGGTCATTGTAACGCTTCTCTGGCGCGAAAAAGTCAACACGCTCCATCGCGGTAGATTAGGCCTGGGCCTCTTCCAATGGAGGCCGCTATCAATTGGCTTCTAATTAAGCAGTCACCGTTAATTAGACACCACTTCAGTGTGGTGTAGCTCAACGCGTGTCACCCAAAACGGCCAGATTTGGCAAAGTGGGTTCGTTCGGTTGTGAAAACTATTACACAAGGTGGCGATCCATGAAGATTCCGTGATGTCCAAAGAGGTGGTTTCGTCATTCATCAACATAATATATATAAGTTATTTTTTTCGAACCAATTTGTAATTTTTGAATTTGATTGTAATTATGACAGAGTTACAATATCATTCCCGCTCAATCATAAAATATTTTAGTCACTCGTGGAACTGTTTAAACAACTTTCAAGCCTCAAACTGGAAACAAATCTTGTATATCTCTGAAATTTGGCGGTGAAAACATTCTCTTGAATTGCGAAATCTGAAGCATCTAAGAGCAGGCCCTCTGAAATTCTCAGATTCAATTGATAATCTGTCGAGGAATGGTATGGGGCCTACATGAGTGTCTTAGATGCTTCTAGTTTGTAGCCAGGAGTTTTACTAACAAAGACACTGTCTCGTCACCGGGCTCAGGGAGACGTACCGCGTCTGCATCGGCCTTACGCGACCGTGCCAACGCCGCGAATCACGGCGTGAAATGGCCGCCGTCTCCGCTAACTCGTCCTTGGCGGGAAGCGAGAATCCGATCTATGGGTCTCCTAATTGGATGTTAAATTCTGCTAAGAGGCAAGGGGAGTGAGAGAGAAAGAGGGGGAGAGAGAAAGAGGGGTGGGGAGAGTGAGAAGGGGGAAAAAGAGAGAGAGAGGGGGGGTGAGAGGGGGAGAGAGAGACAAGGGAGAGAGAGGCAGGGTGAGTGAGAGAGGGGAGAGAGAGAGGAGAGGGAGAGGAAAAGAAAGGGCAGGAAGAGAGAGAGAATTCGAAAGAGAGAGAGGGAGAGAAGGAGAGAGACAGGGTGAGTGAGAGAGGGAGAGTCAGAAGAAGTAGAGGAAGAGAAAGGGGAGAGAGAGGGGAGAGAAGGAGAGAGAGAGGAGAGAGATAAGAGAGAGGGAGAGAGAGTGAAGAGAGAGGGGGATAGAGAGGGGAAGAAAGAGATAGAGGCAGGGAGAGGGGAAAGACAGCTATAGCTTCTTAGCAGCAAGGTATGCCCGTTGTAATTAATACACCGTATACACTCAAGGTGTAAGTAGCAGATTTGCATGAGAAGACGCATGTACATCGGATGAGGACAGTGGTTTGGTGATGGGTGTTTTTCAGTGGTTGGTGCAGGCGTGTCGGGGGTATCTATGCGATCGAGAGTTGCTCTGGCCTTTGGTTGCTTTTAAAGCACATTTGTATTGCTGATGCTTTCTGTATGTCAATGCGTGATCGTTTATTCGTCCTTCTATATATCACATAATCATCATTATTCGTATATTGTTTATTGTCACTCAAAATGGCATCATAAAATACATTTCGTTATTGCGTGCTAGAAAAATAAATCCATGACTCATAAATTCATAATGGAAAAGATTTATACCAAACAATGTAGGCTACTAACAGCTAAGAAATCAAACAAATATCAATATAAATTGAAAAAAAATCTGATATTAAAATTAAAGAAGAAAAGTGATAAAGAAATATTCAGAGCATAACCGAATAATAATTCATTACTACCACAAGAGAGTTAGATCCACAAGTACGTAAATGTCGCTATAAGGAGTACAATCTGTGTAGTTTCCGATTAGATCCCGAGTTTTATTGAACGGCACCTATCATTTGATCGCATAGGCTGGAAGAGATTATAAGATGGATAAAAACATATCACCAATAATAAAGTAAACTCTCTTCTTAGCTCTAGACTAATACAGGTCATCTTCTAAACCGAAATTTCAAAGATACAAACATAAAATCCTTCGCTTTATAGTTTTGAGAAATCTAAGCCTGGGTCATCGGATCCCATTCCTCATCGAATTTCTATTTGTGGGAGGGCATATCCTTCCTCAACTCTTGCGAATCGCTTACATTCCACTACGACGTGATACTTCAACGACGTGATACAGCTATGCAAAGATTCTTTCGTATATGAACAACTGCTGGTTTTGTAGGCATGGTTTTTTCTTCGACGAGTTGTATCGCCACTTTCTGATCTTGTCATTATTTCAAGAGATCACTTGGTGATTATATGATTTCTAATCCCGATGGTTGTCGCACAAAATGGCCGCCCTATATGAAACAAGGAAGGAATATCCTTCTCATCATTGAACACAAATGATTTCACTACCTTCCGCTCATTCTCGATTTTCTCTACGGTCGGTAAATATTAAGATAAGCGGAGACTTGCCGGCGTACCTTGTCGACGGATAAGCGCCAGGGTTGGACTGGGCCGGGGGTCGGGTCCCGTGTAATGCATGGAAATTCAAACCACACTCTCTCCCCGCCGTTAAATCTCATTTCGGAAATTGCCAGATTCCGGGGACTGGGTGGGAGGAGGAAGATAAGGGGAGGGGGAGGGGGGTAGGTGGGTAGGAGGGAGGTGGCGATACATGAGGCTAGATCAATCGACGAGACCCGCTCAACTCCTCCATCTCATCCCCTCTCCCTCCCACCTCCTCCTCCTCTTCCTCCTCCTCCCTCCTTGCTCCACCGTGGGCGTTACTTTCCGTAAATCGAATCAGTGTCTCGCCGCCGCTCTGCGTAAGTCCGTAATCTTCGCCGCAGATAAGTGATGTTTCTTTCTTGCAAATGCCAGCTCCGTGACGTCACAGTCGATGAGCGCCGTCGCATGCAGCAGAGGTAGATCAAACTTTGTATACCTGCAGCGCCATATTTTCCATCATTTATATTTATAACTTGTACGCTACATGTATTTCATTTTCCGGGATATCACAAATAATGAATCACAAATAGTACAAATGCACACTGACAAATAAACATAACAGGTTACAATTAACAATACTCAATTAACTCCCGCAGGATTACCCAAAAGAAACAAGTTTCTGTTGAGGGGCTCTCCTAACTTATCGGACAAGATTTAGGATAAAACTCATTATTCAGAATTATTAAGATTAAGGAGTTATTCAAGTAAGATGAACAAACAATTGAAACAAAAAGGAATTATAAATAATTGCACAAATTAGATTAATGAGATTAAGTTCCACCAAAGAGTCCTTGCCAATCTGCCTGCGTTATTAGGTCCCCTTTTTTAGGGCGAATTGTTGTTGTTGTTGTTGTTGTTGTTGCTGTTGTTGTTGTTGTTGTTGTTGTTGTTGTTGTTGTTTTTGTTGTTGTTTTTGTTTTTGTTGTTGTTCTTGTTGTTGTTCTTGTCGTTCTTGTCTTGTTGTTTGTTGTTGTTTGTTGTTGTTCTTATTGTTGTTGTTATTGTTGTTGTTGTTGTTGTTGTTGTTGTTGTTGTTGTTGTTGTTGTTGTTTTCGTTGTTGTTTTTGTTTTCATTGTTGTTGTTTTCGTTGTATGACATTTGTACGTCTGGTTTTTTTTACAAGGGTTATTACATTCTGCCATCGAGCGAGAAGATGCTCTAGTATGATTGAAACGTCAGACCCTCTCAAATATTTGTTACCGCATGCCATCGATATTCAGTATTGCAACGGCTGCCTCATGAAGGAGTGTCTTTAAGATAATCACTCTCACCACCCTACGAGTCATTTAGCCTTCGGCTGTGCACGCGATGGCAAATTAAATTTTCATGGAAAGTGCCTCTCTGATGTCTCTAATACCAATTGCTATTCATATTCAATTTGGTGCCGATGCAACCACCAAGTCTAGTCCTGTTTGTGGTTCTATTTTTTTCAGAAGGCTTTTCTCCGCCAAAACACATTAACTAAATTGGATCACTACCGCCAGGGCATAGACTATCAACAAAAATAAACTGAGACCAAAATAAACAGCATTTAGTGCGACCGTTCCTACAACAGGTAGGCCCTATACGTCAACAATACAAGAACCACCACAGCAGTTTAGAAACCCAGGAATACCAATCGAAACGGTATTGATTTTTGTTCCTTTCCTAAACCGATCGATTGAAAAGAGTAGATAAATTGGAATGTCGTATCCACCCTTGAGCATCTTTCATATTGTCTTTATCTCACAGCATCGCATCTCTGAGGTTTTTATGAAATCGTCTTTGATTCGAACATTTCTTAAATCGATGCCTGCATGAAGAAGTTGAAGCGGTCTTAGATGGGAGCATCTTAAACCTTAAGAGTACTTAGATAGCATCGCCTTCTTGTGTGCCTCAGTGATGTACGCCCTGTCAGGAAAGAACCATTGCTGAAATAAAGAAGTACACGCTGTAGGGACAGCATTGCAAGGAGCCGTAAATCTAGGCTTCATGGTCGCGACACAAGCCCGTCTTCTCTTACCGATATGAGGACGTGACCTGACTGCACACGACGAGAGACAAACGTGAATATCGGAGCTATTCTTGCGTCCAAAATATGAAAACTCTAAAGGAGCCATTCTGGTCAAATGACTCGGCAGTTTCATGCAGTTAGTCTAGCTAATTGCTCTAATGTTTTGTATCCCTTCCCATTTCTCTTCCGACTGAATTCATTAGAAAACTGTTTTGGGCAATTTGTAGCTATTATGAAAGGGAAAATGACCCATTGAATAGACCGATGTCGTCTTGATGGACAAGCCACTGTCGTCCTATTGTCTGCTACTGTCGTGTTATCGAGAAAGCTTGGCAAAAGTCTAACATTACCCAGAATGCATTGAGTTTGGGTGTGGTTCCTTTTTGAAATGGTCGAGAGATTGCGTTCAATCCATCCTTATAAGGGTCTCAATATGCTTATACAATACACTTCTAGAGTGTCAGCATTACAAGAGGCGCTGCTCCTTAGAGGAAGTGTTGATGGGAGTGACTTGCCTCCCCTAATCCTCCAACCATCCACCCATCCAACCACCCAACATCAATCACCCCTTATTCTGTGTATGGTTGCACAGAGTCCCAGTTTACACCATTGGCTGATTTGGTGATGAATAGACTTTGACTTTTAAATGAGATTTGAAGGTTTGCATGGTGAGAATATCAGGATAAATAGGTTTGCGGAGACACCATGTAAATTCTCTTTTGTGAGTAAGTGTGACTTTTGTTACAAAGCAACGGTTGTAATTTTGATAATAAAGTACACACACAAACAGGAATTTTAATATTTTGCTAGCGAAACATCACATTTTTCTTTCCGACATGGCGTGGGATGTTCTCATTTGTCCCCGGGTTATTTTTCCTTGGAAATCAGCTCGCCCCGTGGACGGAAGAAGGTGATTAGGAAAGAATCGGGCAGCAGTTTGATCACTGAGGTAGAAGGAATGTCCTTAATGTCCTGAGTGGCTGATTGTAAACACTCAGTGCCTAACGCTTTACTATACGACTAACACCTTACTGGAGTCAGACACTGAATAACAGCGGTACGCACGATCTGTATACGCGGTACCTTTTGTGCATTAACTCAAGTGTCGTTTTCAGAAGAATTACTAATTCCTTTTAACAAAACTATCAATGAAAGTGGCACAATTTGCATAGTACTCACCTAATTCGACGCTCAATATGGCCTTTTTTTGCCCCCTAAAGTTACCAAATTGATTTTCATTACAAATTTGCTGTAATTCTACGGCCACGATAATTGTCTTTCCACCTGATCAGACTCTGTGTAAAAAACCTCTTCTCCGTACTCCTGCACATTTTCTGGATGACTGTAGATGGGTTTCTATGAGAGACAAATAGATGACATCCCAGGTGTCATCTCACGGCCCACTCACCCCTCAGAGGTCTACTGCACTTTCATCTCCCGCCAAAACAGGACGCGCCAACTTCCCATCCCACATTAGCCATACTTTAAAGAAAAAATCGATTCGAGTAGAAAAAAAAATAGCCTCAGTTGTGACATTTATTTCATGATGCTCTTTCTCTCTGTGTGTCTCTGAAGACAACTAGACGAGTATGAAATATAAATTTACAAAATCAATTTTGTAAAAATGTTGCTATGTTCGAAAAGCATAGGTCCTAAATGTTCCAGATTTTCCGGTACCTCTTTTTATAATGAAGATTCAATGACGTCATATCGTCTACCAAATAATATCTACTAAAAATATTGTCTAATAAATTAAACCTGGTTCAGATATTTTAATGATTGAAAGCCTAATTGCATTGGCACTGTTAGTGTCAGTAAGAGGTCAAGCCTTCGAAATCATTATGGGCTTGAAGGTGATTTTGTTGACTCACGAGCATTGACCTAATTAACAAGGGACCATAAACCTAGAGTAATTAAGAAAAACAAACCGAGCTGGTGTCATGGTACCGCTCTCAGAAACAGCAGACAAGAATACAATCCTAGCTCTGGTTGTCCGTCAAACCATAGCGCCCCGTCTTCCTGAGTGCGGCCTATACATAGGCAACTAATGAGGCAAAGAGTCAATTTTCTGACCAATTTAGTCGCAACCCTCGATCGCCTTTACCGTCGCTAGCCCGTGACGTCATTTCCAAGACACCCCATGCTTGGTTGAGTCGATAGTTCACGCAGTGTAGATACCATCGCATCTCCAAGACACCGTCTACAGCCCCCTCCATCTCACACCTTCCTTAATTGTGTTATTCCGTTCTCGACGGAAGCAAGTTACACTTTTTTTCATTCCGGATGACCGACAGACCGTGAGTTGCGGATCTATATTTTTTTCAAGATTTTTGTCTTTCATCAATGAACACATGAAGTGTCATATTAAGATTGCCCTCCTTTCTCTAGAACGCTGCAGAGAAATCGCAAATAGAAAGGATCAAATGAGATTTGAAGGTTTGCATGGTGAGAATAGCAGGATAAATAGGTTTGCGGTGACACCATGTAAATTCTCTTTTGTGAGTAACTAGGATCCTGTGCAGCATCCCTTGTTCCCGCCTTTACAGTTCCCGCCTTCACCCTTCACTGAGCTAATCCCCTCACCAGGATCCCTCTCCACACTACATAAGCCCCACTCCCAGTTGGAATACAGCAGTCTCCTGAAGACGAGCAGAGTACACTGTTCGAAACGTCGAGTTCCTCCGGTTCTTTTCAGAACCACACAAACTCACTAAAGATAATTTACATGGTGTCACCGCAAACCTATTTATCCAGAAAGGATCAAGTAAACCTTGGAAGAATGGACCATCAAATGAGACTTAAAACAAACGTGAAAATATGCCCTCTTTTACAAGATTTTTGGTAATATTTCATTTATCTTTCATTTATCATCAATTTGAGAGAAGAGATTCTTCTGAGTACTTGATTTGAGGCGGTTTGTGGCCTCGTTGCTGATGAGCGAGTGAAGTCGGTGTTGTTCTCTAGCCAATGAAAATTAAGATATTTGAGCACGTGACACAAACATGGCGGCCCCGACTCAACTTGTTTTCTTCTATACGGCCGTCCATCCAGGCGTGTGGTAGGTGCGTGCAGTGACTAGGTGTTCCAGTCCCTACGCACGCGTCACATGAACGCCCTCCGAAGCTCCATCAGATTATCGGTGGAAGGCAAGCGCTCGATCGGCCTAAGCAGTCGACAGAAATGTCACTTGCATCCGGATGTAAGCACACGGGCTTTATTTCATTATACTCGTCTGTAATTCCAAGGCGGCACTTCCAGGACTTTGCCGTAACTGCAATGAAGCCGAATCGAAGGCATACACAAACACGCAGACGACCAAATTGCCGCCAAAGTTATCGGGAACATTTTCCAAAATACCAAATCCAAGTTGATATACATTCAGTGCGGTATCCCTTTTTTTTCCTCCGGTAGTTTTACAACGTAAGATCTTAATAACTCCTCACCGCCGAAAAATGTTATATGATTAAGTGAAGTAAGACGAAACCGTGAGATTTACAAATACGCGGCTCACTCGGTCTTATTTCATTATACCAAGATACACACGAGTTAATTAATTTGCTAGCGGCTTGCAGTCGAAGCAAGGACGCGAGTAGGTAAGGTTTTTTTTCTCCCAGGGACTTCGTCGATAATGCTGAAGAAAGAAAAGGGAATATTGTATTTGACATGTGGCGCTTTTAAGGGAATCTATGTTTTAGGAAATGCCCTCTAATGTTACCAGCCCGCGTCCGAGCCGAGACTTGATATTGGTGTTGGGTTACCAGCGCCACGCCGGCTGTTAGGGGCTGGTAGCCGCGCGACGGTGTGTCGAGTTTCACTTGATAAAAACCCAATCGATAATCATAATGATATCAGCACATCATTGCCTAGAAATGCCAGTTAGTGGCGGGCCGCATTCCCGCTCCTCAGAAACTGGCAGGTTTCTGAAAGGTTTTGTCTCACAGGGGGAACCGAGGAGTATCATATATCAATTTGTCATTGCTACACTCAATAGCAATGCTGTAACTCTAAGGAGCTATCATAACCATTACTTATAATCCAGTGAACTTAATCATTGTAACTTAACAAAATGCATGACCGTGTTTACCGAAATACTCATATGTGTAAGATTTGTTTTGTTCTCAAAAAAATAATCTTGATAACCCCTAATTAACAGCAGGTAAATTCTTAAACGTTTCATACTACCTTCTGCTCAGACTCAATAGCATTCTACCCTTTCAGTAACGGTAATGTTAACTTCCATGGATTAAATAATATATCTGGTATAATTATTGTATTAAATATATTTGTATGATATAAACCATATCAAAATAGTATAATGGTCATAATGTATAATAGTATAAAGTATAATGGTCATTTCTTTGATTCTAATAACACAGCAGACGTTTAGATTTGCTGAAACACAAGAAATGAAAATTGAATATATGGTGTTCGTTCCAAATTGGGAAGAAACTGTTTATTTTTGTTTTAAAAATCAAGGACAATGCTAATTAAAACTGCAAATGTCAAAATTTAGTGGGCCTGACGTTTCGATCCTAGCAGGACCTTTGTCTGCCTTTGAGAAAAGTCCTGCTAGGATCAAAACGTCAGGCCCACTAAATTTTGAGATTTGCATTTTGGTAATTTTAGTCAGCAAGGAGTTTGCAACATTTTTGTATATCACTTTAAAACTGCAAATAATAATTGTCTCGTTTCCTTCATCCTCAGAAACCATTACCGAGACTTCCGGTCCCACCGTTGTTAAACACCCTGACCAGTTACTTACAGTCGCTACGGGCCACCGTGTCTCGGGCCCAGTATGAGAGGACCGAAGCATTGGTCAGGGAGTTCGCTAAGCCTGGAGGTCAGGGCGAACATCTGCACAAGAAACTCCTGGAATATGCAGAGACACAAGCCAATTGGGTAATGGAGAATCTTTCAAGGAAGAATTTCAGGTTATCTTTCTCCTTGTGCTCACTGTTGAGCTCGGTCTTTTTAACAGGCTCCGAGGTCTTGAAAGAGAAGAGATACATGGTGTCACCGCTAACCTTCTACTTAGTATTCCCACCATGCAAACCTTCAAGTCTTATCAAGGCACCTAGTATCTGAGATTTTACCCCCAAAAATTGTTATTTGATAGAATAATTAGCAGAACCATTCTTAAAACCATAATGCTGAATTAATTCTGTCTTTGAGAAAGGTCCTGCTAAGATCGAAACGTCAGGCCTTCCTTATTTTCGATATTCACCTTTGGTCAGTTTAGTCAGTAAGCAGTTTGCAACTTTTTTTCTGTTACTATATAACTATGCACAATGTAATAATTATTGATGTAGGCCTATGGTTTTACATGTTTCACTCTGTAAATTCAAATGTAATTCGACCTATGGGCCGCGAAGTTTGAATGTATAAAAAATACAAAAATATCAAATATAAAAAACGTAGGAAAACTATGTCGTAGATTTCCGCGCTGAGTGAAAATTATAAAATATCTCAGACAATCTTCTAGTGACCTGCTAATGTTCTTTTGAGACATATTTTACTCAGGAATGTTCGCGTTTCAATCCTAGCGGGACCTTCCTCAATGAAAGACAGATATTTCTACGCTTCTATAAACCTCTGTTAAAAAGTTTCAGTGTCATGGATACCTATACAAAATAATAAAGAATCATGTAGAAATTATTTTGTAACGTTTGAAAGGAGGCTGTGAGACAGAGACGACTGGCAACGGAAGTCTGGATTCACAAAACACAAATAAGCTAATCTGGAGTTGTAGAAAACAGAGCAAAAGGGGTTTCAATTGCCCGGCGATATTTGAGTGTTCTCAATTATACCACAGTGCGAGCTCTTTGATTATACTCTCCTCGTATTTATCTAACCAGTCAAACCGATGGTGGATGGACGACATGTACTTGTGCAACCACGTGCCACTACCACTCAACTCCAACCCTGGCATGGTGTTCCCAAAACAGCACTTCAGGGACGAGGGTCAGAGACTCAGGTAAGAGCCACCACTCCCCCCACCTTCCCTCACTCCCCCACCTTCCCTCACTCCTCCCCTCCCCATCCCCCCCGGTCCTGTCAACACTAGCCAGATGTCACGTGCTCAGTGCCGGAGTGGCCCGTGACGTCACACACCGTTAGTGTGACGATCCATTTCCAAGGCGGGACTTGAACCAATGCGAGTGCAGATGGCGTGAACCAATAAATATTTGCGACTTTGAAGTGGCAGACATCTGGTGATGCTCTCGATCTTTTCAGTCATTAATTGTCATTAATTAAAAACTGTTAATATCAAATGTTGAAGTACATTTTTATGTAAGACGAGGGCTGGAGTTAATTTTTTAAGCATGATGATGATATGGTTCATGTTTATGTTAATTCCAATAATTAATTAATTAGTTGTATTATGACTGAATGCAAACTGCAACACAAAAAAACATTCTGAATATACTCTCAACTGGACTGTTACCATCCAAAAGTTAAAACTCTTAGAATTCTATGAATGGTATGATGAATGTTGTTACTAACTTATACAGGTATAGGTGAAATTCTAAAAAACCCTGGCGAAGACTAGTTGACTATTTAGGAAGGCTGTCATCTAAGGGCTGGATAATTCAGATGGAAGAGCACTGGTACGCAAAACAAGAGGTCTTGGGTTCAAGTCTCGGTCCTGTCAAAGTTTTCTTTGCCATTTTTCAAAATTGTTTGAAGGTTCCCAGTCAGTTTTTCAGTCAGTTAATTTGTTTGACTTAAGATTAAAATCATTTTCTCCCTCGTTACAGATTTGCCGGCAAGTTAATATCTGGGATTCTGGACTACAAGGTCATCATTGATGCGTATGTGATCGTGATTGTTGAGACATAATGTGCTCTGTCTGTGCTCCGTGTATCTTGTGGCTTTGTGAATCACAGACTCCTTCTCGTCCGTCCGTCTGTCTGTCTGTCTGTCTGTCTGCCTGCCTGCCTGTCTGTCTGTCTGTCTGTCTGTCTGTCTGTCTGTCTGTCTGTCTGTCTGTCTGTCTATTGATTTCCTTCATGGGGGCATGCTACTTATCGGTTACAGAGGTTTATGATGGAGATTGGCACACAGGGTTTATATTACCATCACAAAATATCAAACCTATAGTTCAGGTTCCGTTAAATCATCGTAACTGTCAGTTCATACATGCGTCACGTAGACAGATAAGTTTAAAGCGAGGCTATCGTTAATTACACGACCAACATAGCTAGCTTGATAAAGCATTTTTAAAGTGGTTCTTCATCGGTACGTAAAATACCTGCCTGTAGTCCATGAGAATTACAAAAATGGCGCCAGAAATTAAGCATATCAACCTTTAAAAGTCTTTTTGATCCAAGATGTCTTCCAATCTTTGTTTGTTTTACAGACGAGCTCTTCCCGTCGATAGAGTTCGTCACCACAAACCCGGTCAGCCTCTATGCATGGAACAGTACTACAGACTCTTCTCATCCTACCGGGTACCAGGCGTCGTCAAGGATAGTCTGGTGTCACCATCAAGTAGCGTCATGCCCGATCCGGAACACATAATAGTCATATGCAATAATCAGGTACGTGGGTCGAGAACCAGAGTATAATATCATGCAATAGTATGACGGGGAACCAGCGATCAATTGGCGTAAAAAGGAAATCTGTTTATGAACTTTTTACAAACAAATCCATGGCTTTTGGTGTGCTTTAAAGGAAATCCTTTACATCCCTAGAGATGTACGGCAGTTAATAGTTGAATGCTTCCGACTGGCGCCCCCACCCCGGCAAAGACTAGTTGACTATTAGTATCAGGGAAGGCCACCATCTAAGGGCTGGATAGCTCAAATGGTTAGATGGTTTGGACCAGATGTCTCTGGTCCAAATTCCGCTCCAGTCAAAGTTTTCTTTGCCATTGTTTTTAAAGAAAATTCTGTTACAGTACAGTACAGTACATTCTGTTACAGTACAATAAGGTAATGAGAGGATAAAGTGATGTTTTCTGGTTCAGAGGAAGCGAAGACTAAAACATGGCAGACAGAGACGAAGGCTGCAAGCGATTTAGATTCTATTCCAAATCAACACGTTTGAACGATAGAGGGCGTCAACAGATTGTAGCGGCACTGAGCAGTCTAACATACCGTATTAACAGAAAACATCAGAAAATGATGATACACTGCAAGAGAAAAGGCATTTGAGGAGAAGGTGAAATGTTACCATGATGAATGGTTCTTTTTCTGCCGTCAGTTTTTTGTACTTGACGTCATCGTCAACTTCAAGCGGTTAAATGAACAAGATCTTCTGAGTCAGCTGAAACGCATAGCCGACATGGCTTCGGAGAAGAGTGAACCAGATGCCATAGGGCTACTGTCTACCATGGACAGGGTAGAATGGGCAATGGCTAGGAAGCGATTGATTAAAGGTGAGTAGATTGACTAAGGAAGAAGAGGGGACTGGCGTGTCGATATCATAGCGTGATCCTTCTCAAAGGAAGATAGGTAGATAGAGAGGGAGAGGAGAGAGGGGAGGGAGTGAGGGGAGACGGTGAGAGAGAGAGGGGGGAATGAGGGAGAGGGATAGAGGGGAGAGGGAGAGAGAGGGGGAGGGGAAGAGAGGGGGAGAGGGAGAGAGGGGAGAGGGGGAGAGAGGGGGAGAGAGAGAGAAAGGGTGAGAGAGGGGGAAGAGGGAGAGAGAGGGAGAGAGAGACAGAGGGAAAGAGAGAGAGGAAGGGAGGGGAGAGGGACAGAGAGGGGAGAGAGAAAAAAGTGAGAAAGAGGGGGAAGAGGGAGAGAGAGGGAGAGAGAGGAAAGAGGGAAGAGATGGAGAGAGGGAGAGATACAGATAGAGGGAGAGGGAGAGAGGGGAGAGGTAGGGAGAGAGAGGGGGAGAGAGGGGAGAGGGAGAGATAGAGAGAGAGGGAGAGAGGGGAGAGGTAGAGAGAGGAGAGAGAGAGAGGGAGAGAGAGGGAGAGGGAGAAAGGGGAGAGGGGAGAGGGGAGAGAGTGGAGAGAGGGGAGAAACAGGGAGAAAGAGAGACAGGGGAGAGAGAGGAGGAAAGAGGTAAATAAACGTGTCTCTTATCGGATAGAACTGCTGAGCCCTCTATTTTAGGGATTTTATAGTATGGTATGGTACATCCTTTAACTTTTCATATCTGTCACTAGGAAAACAGTTTGCAAGTTAGCTTTTTCAAAATGCGAGCATTATATTTCACATGCTATTTTTTTTTTTTTTTTTTTACATCGGTAATAACATTCGCTACATATTCTTCTAATAATCATAATATGTATAGTTTTACATCATGATCAGTAAGAATGTCGATCATTTCTCTTTGCCCTATTCATCTCTAAACTCTCCTGGTCGATATTTCCAGGTTATTGTGTTAGGAATGAAGGCTTTACATGTTAACATATTTCCGGTACGCTCCACTAATCACCTCAAATTCATCTGGAAATAACCGTTTTTTTCATCAGTCGGATTTATGTTTTATGTCTGCAACGACGGGACCCGCTTCCGATAGACAAGTAATCAAAACTATAAGGAATTAATCTCAGCCAGGGACATTTTACTTTCCATCTCTCGACTTCCATACGAATGAAATTAAATCAATCTCCATTTAAGCATGAGACAAAATTAGCTTATGTTGACATTTCTGTCTGGAAGCTTAAAATATTAATGTTAAAAATACCATAAATAGCCTTACGCAATCCAATCAATGATCCCTCGTATTATACATTTTTGTATGTTGAGTCTGACTCCCTCCCAACCCCGACCCTCCTCCCCCACCCCCACCCTTCTCCCCCACCCCCCACCCTTCTCCCCCACCCCCACCCCGCCCTGAAGACCAAAGTCACTTTCAATTTAGAGGGGAGAAATTTTTCCTGGCGACTGAATGTCACCTGACCGTCTGAGTGAGTCAATCAATTAAGCGTCGTTCCTGCGGGTTAATTGACCCGGGCATTCTGTGACGGTATATGAGCTTCTAGTCTGCCCATGTCTGTGTGCGGGGGATACGTGACAATAGCCGGTAACCTAGCGTAGCTGAGCTTTCGACGAGACTCGTAAAAAAAAAAGTAACCTTATATCAGTGGGCGTTTAGCCAAAGGGAAGACATGTCCGTAACGGAAGCTTGTTTAGAGAAGAAGAAAAAATGTCTATTTATCTGATTAGCTTCCGCCTTGATTTGAAGATTGAAGCTCACCCAAACTAATCAGAGACTGATATATGTTCCTTTATTTCCTGATCGGAAATGTCAACTCCTTGCTTCATCTCTTCGCTAATCCATAGTTGTTTTGCAAAATCATAAACGATTTCCTAAAAGGGGCCAAAGTAGACCTCTTATATTTGATTGAGACCTGACTTCAATCTCCCTGTGTATGGATGTCGATAATCATTGTGAAGCAGGGCAAACCTACCGCTAGCTCATTGAATGATCATTCTGATCATCACATTTCTCATCAAACCAAACGGGCTGTTATACAAACCAATGGAATTGATTGTTTTATTTCTCGGTGCATAATATTACCTCTCATTATCATACACAGTACCGCGTGGTTTTCCCATGTAGTTCATATCACTGATAAGAAGATGATATCTATTAGATAAGGCTATCCGTCCGCCGGATAAAAATAGCAATATATTTCTGCCAATCCCTCAATAAATAAATGAATAAATAAATAAAATTCGTGGGCCGATGGATCCGACCCGCCGCGAGCTTTAAATTTATCATGTGGCTCTTCAAGAAGGGGTCTAGGAGACTTGCGAATATTAATCAATTCTGATATCCTTGCGCCTGGGGCCGTATTACCGCCTATGGTAAGACCGTTTCCTCAATCACTCCGCGTGGGCGCGGTGTAGTTCAGGGAGAGGTGGACACGGATGAGAGCTAAGATTGTTGGGGTGTTTTTTTAGAGACGAGTTTTTAAGACAGGGCCGGGGTGGTGAAAGTCAACCCAGGAAGGTCATGTAAGCTAGGCTGACTCGTTTTGCTTCGTAAAAAAGTAAATGCTGCCAAAATCAGCGTTGTCGGAATCGGCAAGGGTAAAAGCCAGTATATTGAGTGATTACCATGGTTTTAATGTAGGCCTATTGCGTCGAGGAGAATGTAATTAAATGCGTTTGTTTGTCCTTTTCTCGACGTGATAAACACTGAGTGCTTAGAGCTCAGTGTTCTAAACCAACACACGACCTCGACCAGCTCGGTGGTCTAGTGGTTCAAGACGTCTGCACTAGAAATCGGGAGTCGCGGGTTCGAATCCCGCCCGAGCTGCCTGAAATATTTCTATCAGGCACCGGGCAAATCACTGAGCATTCAGTGTTTATCACGTCGAGAAAGAGCAAAACCTCACTGAATGGTTTATTGTAGGTTTCCATGAGTGTTCGTACTTAGGTTTGAATACAAACACTAGTACATAGTTAAGAAAATATCATTACAAAGGCTAGTTCTTTCCCATGAGGAAGTACATTTGAGTAAGTAGAAACAAAATGGGTAGACGTAAAAAGTGCTGCAGAATGATTGAATGTAATCATTGTAATAATTATTTGATAATCATTGATTGGAAGTTGTCAATTCATATCACTGCTCATAATGTGTTAACAGGATCGGAAAGGGCATTTTTTTTGGGGGGGGGTGAGATTAAATTCATGTCCTCATACTTAATTCAAAACTTCCTGCATCTTCCAGACTCCACCAATCGAGACTCCTTGGACATGATCGAGCGGTGCATCTTCGTCTTGTGCCTGGACGCCAACATGGGCCAACCGCCTGCCGAGGTAGGCAAGCCCATGGATGCTGACGATGAGCCCCTAGCTCATCAGATGCTTCACGGCGGAGGCTCAGCACTCAACAGCGGCAACAGGTGGTTCGACAAAACTATGCAGGTGCGTCTCAGGAACTCGGTGTCAGTCGCGGGAAAATCATTCCAACTCAATTCGTTTCCAGGAAGTTCGCGTGACATTTAGAGAGAAACTGTGGCCGTTTTCGAAATGAAGGCTTAAGGCTCGAGCTTAGGCTTCGGTTATATTGATCTGACTCGTTATAATTATCATGAATATCTAGAAATAAGCGTTTAGCCCCAGTTTCTTGGGGAATACCCTGTACCTATCAAGCCAACAAACCTTCAAATTCGGAAACAAACCGTTTTTGTCAGACGGAGACGAAGCCTGTGCCTGAGCCTAAGCCTTCATTTCGAAAACAGATTTCTATAACTCGCATGACAGACACTCTTTAGAGGGCCAAGGACTCTATGCATTCTATGGTACAGAATGCTATGGTACAGAATGCTATGGTACAGAATGCCACGGTACAGCATGCCACGGTACAGCATGATATGGTACAGAATGTTATGGTACAGAATGCTATGGTACAGAATGCCACGGTACAGCATGCCACGGTACAGCATGTTATGGTGCAGAATGCTATGGTATAGCATGATATGGTACAGAATGCTATGGTACAGAATGCTTTAGTACAGAATGCTATGGTACAGAATGCT